>OY756361.1:16433266-17633266 GCA_963576895.1 Ceraclea dissimilis
ACAATAATTACCTAATGATAATCTATTGTATTTATGTGTAGTGTGTTATGTGTACTGTGTACCCAATATTATTTTTCTCTGTTTCAATGTGTTCTTGGAATGTTAATACACAGACACAGACATAGACACACGCCATGCCATGACATAGGAACATGTTGACACAAGGATTGTAACAACGTTGGAAAAGTACAAAATCATCACAGCTGCATTGTTACTTATTATGGAGATAATTCAATATTGATATTTGACATATATTTCTGAATATTTGTTCGCAATTTGTGACGTCAGTGTTATATTAAGAAAAGCAGTTAAAATATTATATTTCCTCCATCTCTGCAAATAAAGTGGTAATGACTACATTCTGTGGGTTTTCCAAAATTCATTTTGATACATTGGGCGATAAAACTTATACTTAAATAATTTCGCAGTAATGAAAATTTCCACTCCTAAGTTGTTTTTAGTTGCTTTGGGTATAGGTACCTGATCATTGTATGTACAGAACATCACCTCTCTTTCAATGTCTTTTAAACTCGTATTATAAATTAGTAAAATAAAATTAATACAGCTGTGATAAAAAAAATACATCCTGGCGCGGTGACGACTTTTTATTACCTTGATTTTGATGACATTGTCAACTCGTGTCAAATCGTAATATGACTCAAAACGAAAATGATAAAGATCACATTTATTGCTGTGTAAAATAAATAAAAGACTCCAAAACCTTTTTGGCTCTTGTACTAAACTGGACAATTACACATAGTATAAATTATTAATGTATGTACCTAACGCTCCATCCAGATGTGTGTGTAATTTGTTGTGTAGAAAAGAAAGAATACCTAAAAGAGGTATTGATGAAGTATATAAGAAATTACTATGGTTGTTAGAAATATAATGATGATAATTATGTAGTTACCTATCTTTTATACTTATTAGACCTTTTCCAGAGTTGTAAAGACCTGGAGTAAAATTGTAATAATAGAATACGAAGAGATTAAAATAGATAGAAGAAAGATATTTGTGTTATTAGTTTACTTTAGAGAATTCCAATTATTCGGTCCAATACATAAGTGAGATACTTTAAAAAAAATCGTTACGAATTTTAATCGATTAGTAACTTATTCAAGATTCATATATATTAAACTCACCAATAGAGGTATATTTGGGACAGTCAGTTTCTCATCCTTGTTTACAGACATCTCAGGAACAAATTCTAATATCTTCTTGTGTTGATATGTTACAGTACCGTTGTCGTGGAACTTTATATTTACTTTGTGCATATCTTCCCTGAAGAATAAAAATATTATTAGAATGTACCATCTTTTGTACTTGTTGTTTGTGAATGTAATTTATTGAAGTCTAAAGTACACGAGTATTAGTAGATGAATTATTGAACTTGATCTTTTAGCTAATACCTGTCTGTACGTGTTGTATTCTGTAGTACCTACCTACCTGATTATACATACATACTAATTATAGTATTGCACTTTGTGATATACCTACTCGTATAAAGATTTGATTCAATATAATATGACATTTCGTATATCCTCCTAGATATATTGCATTAGGTATAAGTATGTAGGTATGGTATGCACATTAGGTAGTAGGTATAGGTATAGGTACCTACCTGTATACAAAAGGTCCAACTTCTTGTAGTTTCGGCTTCTCTCCATAATCTAGGAACTCTTGTGGGTTGGTGATGTTGAATATGTATACCTTTGTTAATCTCACTACACCGGGCCTCTGCCAATATAAAAAGCTAAGGGATCCATTTGATAATTTTAAATTCTGAAACAAGCATTTCGGTATATAATTATATTAAATACAATCAATCACAATCATCATCATCATCACAATACAACAGGGTAACATAAGTACGCTCCGTTGCCCTCTTCTTGCAGTACCAGGTCCCGCACCTGAGGGCAATCACCAGGACGGAAAATAATTATAATAAACTTTATTTTCTCAAACTTGCATAGACAATTTTGCCACCTAACTACGTACAGCAAACAAAAATATACCTACACGTAAAGTTATCGTAAACACCTGGTCAGGTGGACCTATTAAACTGATATGACATATTATGATACCTATTTGTTACTACAAATACTTTATGGAATGTGATCGGCAATCTCAGAAAAGGGAAAAACCACACGATATAACCAAATATTTACAGGCAACAGATTTGGCCCGGGACCATTGTGGTCTATATAGGAAGGGAAGTAGATGATGAATGTATATTATATACCTACATACATGTTCATTGTTCATATTAATTAATGATGTTTGTTTCACTTTTTCTGTGAATGTATTCATATTAATAGATATACGTAGCATCTCATTAATGCACTGACATGAATAACAGGAAAATATTTTATACCTATGTGATTGTCTCCATTTATGTTTATGCCCATTGCCCATGCATCGTAAGGTAGGTACTTAGTTGCGTTTGTTAAATTATTATAATTATTGAAGGTTACATTTACAGATCTAATTAACATTAGGCTGGTATTATATTATGATTATTATTATAAATAAGTAGGTACTGCGTAAGATTTTAATATTTTATTACTCACTACATTTGCTTCCTATCGCTAGTTGATATAATTGATTAATAAAATATTAAATTATTACATAGTACCTACATAGGCAGGTATCGAAGCAAGTAAATAATCCATCAAGGATGTCTGTCATTACTATATCTACAGGATGATCAAAGACACCTGATATGACAGCCACAATTCACGGAAATTATTAGTTTCATAATTAAAAAATCCATAAAAAGAAAAAAATCACGATAAATATTATTGCCTAAAATGTTACATCTTTCCCTAAGTGGCAACAGGAAATATAAATAAGAATCTAATTAGTGTAAACGTTGAATGGGAATGAATTATGCCTGGGATATACATGAATTATATTTATTTTGGGTGTCAAACTGAAACTTCTTAAAACTAATCTCTTTACGAGAACATTCATCGAAAATATTCATCCTTTGTTCATATTCACGTCAGTGGGACGGAAGGAGGAGGATCTTGAAGAGATTGTGTCAGTCAGTAAGTCAGTGCACGCATCTTTCATGAAGAGATGACTAAATTATTGTAGGTAATATGTATTTCTATTGACTAAACATTATCATCAGCAGAAATTTACTGCTATAATAATGTGTAATGTTTATTATTAGGTAGATATCTGTGTCTATATTATAATTATGGTCGCTAGATGTTAATCTCCGGGTAGTTACATATATTATTAATCGCCAGATTATCTACAGAAGTATGAAAAATGTGAGTAAGTGTGGTTTTTCTTGCGGTCACTGAAGAAAAAATAACACATTTATAGCTTATAATTTAACATTTGAGAAATTATACCGAAGTTATCCATCATTGAAGCAACTAATTGTGTTGTAGGTATCTAATAATATAATAACAGGTCTTCCTAATGGATTTACTTATCTAATTGCAAGTACTTACCTACGTTATGCCTGTTTGTATCCAAATAGCTTCGTGGTCAATTTCTTGTAAGTGAGTGCATTTAATTACAAAATAATACGATACATTCACCGAGAAGCCCGATTACTTTTATCTTTCATTTTGTAATATTATTGTACATGAATATAAGTCAGAGATCACTCGTTTCTTATGAGTGGAATGCCGATATAATTATTAAAGAATTAAGTGATATATTGTGTGATCCTTGGGTTGCAGGATAGGCGTCCACTCTTGTTTGAAGTTTTTGGCATGTTAAATGTTCTTTTAGCAGGTGTTTGCAAAACTTCGTAAGACATTTTATACCTTACATTTTAGTAATAAGGTTCGCCGATTAGATAAATGTTTGATGTACCGTGATGGTACTGGAGGCAGTAGTAAGAGAATCATTACCTATGCCTATAATTAATAAAATATATTGATGGACCCCCAGAGTACTGAGCTGGAGACCCTACGAAAATAAACGAAGTGTAGGGAGACCACAAAGGAGATAGGTCGATGATATCATCGAGTCGGTGGGACATGGGTGGAAGCAGAGCACCAAAAACAGATAATTGTGGAAGAGACAAGAAGATGCCTATATCCACCAGTAGAGGGAGAGGGGCTGAAAAGAAGAAGAAGAAGTAATATAGGTAGTTGTCATATGTATTTGTAAACTTACCTTTGTAACTAAATAATCTACCCATGGCACAGAACTAAGTATTATTCCTAAGACGAGAGCAAACATCCCCACCATGATGACACACAGGCGTCCTGAAACAAACATATTTCATCTTTAATCATTTTGTTTATTCTAATTCAACATTACTCCTATATTAGTAGACATCATTCAATGACCAATTAATTATACTAAGTATATTTAATAAGTACCTTATGAATGAGCTTACGTAGTTAGTATAATACTTGTATACCTAACATAGTATGTCATATATTATTATACGTAACAAATAGTAATTAAAAGATATTTAATGATTAATTCCTCCTTGTGGTTCATAACCCCATAGTGGCGTGGCTTTGCACGTGACATTGTATTTGGCGCTTCTAAAACTTTAGTGTTGTTTATCTGATTACTTGATTTCTTTCTACTAAGTTAAAACACAATATCTACAAACCGAATATTACTCAGACAGAAAGCAGCTTGTTAAATATTAGATTAGGTAAACGTTCGTTTGGTTATAATTAAGTATAGGTATTTTATTATTCAACACCAAAGTTTAATATGTATCGAACCACAGTATGAGAAGTGCAGACCAGAAGTGTCATTCAATTATAGTAATTGGAGACCAATAGCAAAAAGTGGGTAATTTATGGTAATTACTTAGTGAGTTGAGTTATATACATTAAGAACTAACTAGCTTATCTAATTCTTCCTTACTAACTATACAATGTAAGACTAAACATTGTGCGGACATAGCAATAGTAAACAATTTTCAAAATTATTTAAACATACTCGTGAATTACCCTACTCCCTTAAAAACTTGTTTGTTAAAATCGCTACAACGCTGTGTCATATTTTGATTTAGGAAACGTATCTTAATGCTGATTGGGAGCAAATATATTGCATGAATATTCAAGTACATTTAAGGTTGATTAAAAAAATCTGAAAAATGTGTAAAGAATGCAGAAATATAATCACATTTTACTACGGAGAAGGAACGAAAATTCGTTTATTATTTGTCATTTATTATTTGTTGTTTGGACAATTTTGTCCAAACAACAAATAATAATGTAAGAAAATCGTCTAACTCCTGAATTTATGCAATCTTTGTATCATGGGATTTTTTAGGGGCTTCATTTTACAAACACAATTAATAAAAAGGGACTCTGGGTTATTCCGGAGTTACGAAGGCAGCTCAGATTTTCAGTACCTACCAATTATTAACTTAAGTATGTATTGTTCTTGCTTCATACGCAGTGAGTGTGTAGGAAATATTCCATCCAAGGATTTTCCGAGAAAATAGGATAATACTAAAGAGGTGTCATGTAGTTGGTTTTTCATTACATTAGCATAATAAACATTACAAAGTAAAATGGTGTTGAAAGAATTGATTATTTATTATTATTGTTTTATATTTATTTCTACTTCACGATCCTTTTTTACGTTTGTTTGTCTAAAAAATAATAAATTCAATTATGGACTTTTGCTCTCACTAAATCAAACTTTTTAGAACGCTGAAAATATTATTTAAGATATGCGTGATTGGCAACGTGGAACCAAACAAGGTAAAAGAGATATGGCCATTGACCCTGTACCAAGAGGTGAAAAATATGGCATCATTCACTCATTCAACTTCTTGTGAAAATCGTAGGACGGGAGCTTCGCAACAATCTCCGGATACTGATTTCAACGAGAGATGAAAATAACTACAATGTGCGTTTTATTGTAGTCATAATAAGTTGAATCTAGAAAGATCTTCCATAATGTTAATCTTCCTACTATCACTAAGTTACATATTTTTAATTATTAAGGTAGAAAACAATTATGGTAGTTAAAATTTTGGGGTAAGAAGACATGAATTTGCGATTAAGCCTCTCCACACACGTCCCGAAGTTCAGTTAACGGAATCGACCGTTTTGCAAAAAAGTTCCGATCAAAACTTCTCTCTGAATTCAGCGTCACCCCGATTTTGAATTCAGAAAGAGGTTTTGGTCGGAACTTTTTTGCAAACGGTCGATTCCGTTAACTGAACTTCGAGACGTTTGTGGTGAGCCTTAAGACTTAATAATGGAATGAAATGAATTAATAATGAAACGAAATTCATACATAGATCACATCTATATGGAGTGATATAAGCACGAGTACAATAAGACGTTTGAAAATGAAAGATTGATATAAAAGATAATTACCGATCACAATTGATTTCGCGGTCAGCGATTTCTATTTTATCTGATTAGACTAGATTCTAGATAGAAGCCATAATTTAACAATTACATTTTTTTTTATTTTGCAAAGATGCTTATAACGTGTGCCATTTTATTACGGTCTTCATTTAAACAACATTGGCAACATTGCTGTTTTTTAAATCGGCACTTCTGTTTTGAGTAGCCTCATTCCCTAGTAGTAAAACAGAGTGACGTGGAAAAATTTTCACGGTGTATATTTTTATAATGTCTAAGGTTCAGATTTATTATTGAGATTGGTGATTGTCATACTAAATACATTCTTAGAATAGGTCGATTGTGTAGTAAGAGTCAATTATGTATTTAGAAAATATGACGAGAGTTTATTAGATATAAAAAGTAACAAGTAAGGAGAAATACTTAAATGCAGATATGAGAAAATCGTGTAAAATGAGATGAGTGCTAAAAGAAAAGAAAAAAACCCTACGAAATGCTATGTAATTACTTCCATTCTTGGTTGTGTTGCGGTGTAGCATAGAGCATTATACGTTTATGTTCTACTTTCCTACATAAATAATAAGCTTTTTTATTAAGCATGTCTACGGTTGCCAACGCTAATTATTTTTGCATTCAAATAATTTATTATACATTACTTATTTTTGTTTTATTTATTCTTCAAGTGAAAAAAGCAGGTACCCCACATAAATAAAATTAGGCACATGTATACCTATACGAGTTTCACAGACAAGAACTATCTCTTTTTCTATCACTAGACAAGGCTCTCTTTAATAAAGCTAGTAAGTAGGTAATTTGGTTAATAGGGAACCTACTGTTCTCAAATACCTACTGCTTATTCATTTATTAGCTTGCTTTTGTGAACGCGGGCCCGCGTCTGGATATTAGGTTTGATACAACCTCTATTTAATTCCATCCATGTTGTTTTGTCACTAAAGTCATTTTAAACGTATCTATAACCATGGGCCGCCAGCCTCGGAGCTAGGGGGTGGGGGGCGGGTAAAAAATAAAAAAAATATATATAGCATAAAAAACGCTTAAATAGCGCCGTGGGGAAATATTTTGTGAGACATAGTGAAGAAGGTCATGATGTGGTTCGTTTATTTGAAAATGCAAACTTTGCACACTAATATGTATGAAAAATGATGATTTTTATAAACAAGTTAAAAATAGCGCCACAGGTCTATAACCGTTTAGGTATTTGATTTTTAATAGCTATGCTCTAGGCAGGATTCTACTCTATCATCAATCAAAATATGTAGTCTGAGAATTCTTTCGTGTCAAACTGCGGATTCCTGGACCAAGGCAATTTAGTATCTATACCAATGCAACCATTGCAATATTACAAAAGTATTATGTTGATTTAAAAATAAATTATTTCGATAATTAAAAAAGATAATTAATATTATTTGTTGTATTAATTATATATTTGTTTTATATAAATAACTACAGTAAACTCACTAATGTTTTAATATAACAATGCAACATTACTGCCTTACTAGTGTCTAACTACAGTTTATTTGGATTTGTTTGCATCAGTAAGAAAATGAAAGAATTCTCTTTATTATCGTGATATACGTAAGGAAAATTTTGTATATTTTTAAAGTGAGTATAGGTACATACCAAATACGGGGATATGACGCAAGAACGTAAATACGTCAATCATTAACTTTTTTGTCAATAAGCATTAGAATGAAAACAAAGCAGTTAACCCTTTGTCTTACAACACGTCCTCGGTTGAGGTTTTAATAAGTACCAGGGGCTTCAGAAATTCTAATTTCTTAATAATAACTCACATACCTAGGTAGGTACCTGGCGCGAGGTTACCTAAGAACACGATTCCCACCTTACCTTTTGGAAAAAATGATAGGTATTTTAGTGTCTAATTTGAAGTAATCTCATAAGAAATGTTAGCCCTGGCTTCCCTTCTGCGGAAATTTACCCTTCGCCACATTACATAATAAATAAATCTTTATAGGCCAAAGTAAAATATGCATAGTTACAAAAAAAGACAATCCCCGATAAGTTTATAAATTTAGTCATTAATAAGTCTTACATCTCCTCTCTTCTTGTGAGTATCTTCTACCAAGGGCGTGTATAGGGGGGAGGGTGAGGGCGGCTGACCCCCCTAAATACGCCACTGTCTCCTACATTACCGACAGTGAAGAGGATTCATCATTCAATTACTTTATATTATGTACCTACTTTAAAATATCGCCTCAGGAATGTAATAATTTTTTTGTACAGTAAATTCTGCAACATCATCATTGTGGTAAGTCCATTGTAATTCGTATATTTTTTGCTAAACGCTACTCGGCCTAGATGGATCTACTCATCATATTTTATTTTATATTTTTAGCGTTCTAAATTTTAACGAATAAAAAGAAGACCAAATGCTGAATGTGGACCATGATGGAGATTAGTATTTAGTTAGATGTACCGTACTTTACTTTTTACATTACCTGATTACCGTAACTGCGATTGCAATTCGTTCCATCAACCAGTAGAATAAATACATTTTACTGGCATACAATATTTAATTATTTTCACCTTTGCAGATTTACATGTAACTTTAAAGGTTTCATAAAAACGGTCCAACGCCTAAATGAAATAAGTTTGGACATAAAAGGAATGGTTGTTAGTTTCAGCCAGCAATAACCGCACCTCGGTCCTCGGACAAACCTCATTAGTTACGATATCGCCACATGCATAAATCAATCTTTATTGGCCAAAGAAAAATATACAGAGTTACAAAAACATGACAATGATATGTATTGTGTGCCAAAAGGAGGACTTATTGAAAAAGCAATATCTTTATTTATTTAGTTAAGATATATCATAATACAAATAGGTACGACATTATTTCCAAATTATAGACACACTTGTATAGAAGATATCATATACGGACTTAGCTAAAGGGGATCTTTTTCGGTAAGATAAGCTCGCCCTATTTTTATTTCTATGCATACTATAGGTTATTTTGACTTTGCTCGGGATACATTATATTTTGATTAAATTATAAAATAAAAAGATTGCGTAGAATATCTATGTTTCACACAAGGCTACATTTTATAGTAATAAATAGATTTCTTGCGTAGATAAATTTTCAAAATATGTTTGGTGTACCTACATAGTTGACATATTGAAATAACTTATGCATTCAGTATATATATTATGTAGTTCTAGTTTGTTATTAATTTACAACCGCGTGATTATAAATTGTTATGTTTTCCAGAGAACAGATTTTTATATTATTCATAAATTCATTAGGTTCTTAAGAAGAAAATCTTTACAGGCAAACATATTAAATCAATGTTTCATAGGAATCGTGTAAGCAATTGCACTTGTTATACATTGCAAAGATCGCTGCTGATAATGTAGTAATATCAATGAGGTTCTTAGTAGTGTCTGTTTAATAAAAATAGAATAATGTAGCAAATAAAAAAAATGTTACCTATAAGTTATAGAATGTGGTAGAAATAGATGTGATGACAGCTTAAACTGCCCATTAAATTAACCATTACAGATGTAGCTAGGCGGACATATTCGTAGAGAAGCTTAGTTTATGCGACTTAAGTGTTTTGTAGGTAACAATAATGGTATAGTGTGAGAAATTGTGAACAGCTAAAACAAAAATGGTAGAATGCAAATAATAATGAATGACATTAGGTAGACTGATCTTCATTTGCCATCTACAGATATAAAGTGGCATTGACTGTACGAATTTATGAAGGATTTTGGGAAAATGCATAGAAATTTGTACAGCTGTTTATAAAACTTGTTACAGCAAGCTGAATGAATATAACACAGACAATACACAAGGACGACTGCACGGTGATACATAGGTAAATACGTTAATAGATATATCTCTCTAACTACATTATTATATGTTGATGCATATCTACACGCCATACATCTAAGTATGAAGTGCACTGCATCCGATCATGTCTATATAGGATGCGTAAGTTTCTTAATTATTGTCAATATTGCAAAACATTTAATATGGATACTCAAACAACATACTGGTCGCACACATTTAAATACTAAACAAACTTCTCATTGCACTACAAAAGTAGTTTTCTATGTGCCTAGGTGCATGCATATTTTCCTATGAAATTTCCAAATCTGTGTTACGTTTAAAAAGACGAACAGTTGTGCAGAATGTCGTTCATTCTTCTTATGAGTTGTTACAAGCTCGAGATCAGATCAGATCATCGAGAGTGCGTTGCTATAATAATGACCATGTCAATAGAATGTAAAGAGGATGTATTGCAAACAATTTCATTGTCACTTATTTAAGTAATTTTTTGCAAGGTCCTGTAAATATTTGTCGAAATACATTATGAATTTCATCACCCCATATATGAGTGCCAAGGCAAGACGGCATGAGTCTCATGCGACTGTAAGAATAAGAAGTAGGTCACACCATACACCATGAGCCACGCCAGGCCGCGCCACTGCGCTGCACTGAGGTGAGGTGAGTACAGTACCTACCTACAATACTATACTGATGGTGAATCGAATATTATCTACTTAATACCTTCTAGTGCTTTGCTCTGTAATATTGGATGTTGGATGAAGAATGTTGCATTGCTCACATTAGGTGAGTAAGAAGTATGTGCCTAGCTAGGTATGTTATAATTATAGCACATAATAATGTTATAAATATGAGTATGAACCGTATAACATGAATGTTTATATTTATTTTTGTCTTACCGAATGGTGAATTGATAACCCCAATACAGGAAATAATGTCTTAGTGGGGTTGGCAATTATACTTTAAATTCGATACTAATATCAATGAGAATTATATACCTAATGTAGTATTTTTTTTAGTATATATGTACCTATTATGATTTGTTGAAATTTAGTAAATAAATAAAAAACACATATACCTAATAGGTACCTGGTACCTATAACTTACAATCTACATATACTCATGCCTGACTGATGAAGCTGAACAAAATCTATGAATAATATATGCAAATAAAAATAGGTTAATCACAATAACTTAAACAGTTTTATTAGTACTCTTTCACTATTGCTACCCCACCCGCAGCCGAGCAAAGTAATGACAGACAAAGTAATAGAATGATGCTGGATTTGACCAACTTTTTAGGTGAGGAATAGCAGAGATAGGAGCCACCTAGCTCAAATTTTATAAATAATGATAAGTGGCTCCTATCTCCGCTATTTCTCATCTAAAAAGTTGGTGAAATCCAGCATCAGTATACTTGCATAACGTAGAGATAGTACGTATAGCTATATGCACCTCTGTTAATTCTCCTATACGTATGAATAATATGTACCAACTATAGTATAACGTCAGATAAAACTGGTATGTGGAATATGTACGCACATTGATGCTGTTTGATTCGAAACTAAAAGTGACCTTGTTTGTTCATTGTTCTACGATGAACAGGTTGATTTTCTTTACATAATATTGTTTATACGTTATGTAATGCTTATCTATTCATTGTGTGGGATACTTTATTAGGTGAAGTGGTGAACGTTAAAAGACGAATTTTAATTCAAAAGTACGAGTATACCTATAAGCTGCCATAGGTATTTTTTGTGCTTAGAATTATAGGTAAATTTGGTTTTCTGTTACTACTAGTACAGATTCTGTGGAATATCAACATCAACATCAACATCAGAATACGAACGTGCCCTGTAAGTTTACAATTTTGTGTAAAAGTCATCATCTTGAACAATCTTCTGACGTAAACCTTACAAAATTCTCTTCCTGCTCTCAAACTGATATTAATGTACAGGTAACATTTTATCTAATTATTTATCTCAGGTGTCACTCAATTTCCATTAATTCCATTCTTCATTCATTTTCCAACTCTGTTTCATTTTTCTTATGTTTCAGTATTTGATTTTACAGAGTGGCATCATCTTGTGAAATGCAGCACCGCTATGTCCGATTCGGATAAATAGTTCCTTGCCGATCTTGTCTCACTTCTATGTTTGAAATACTCCACGTTTTCTATTATTATCCTCCTGCGTTATTACATTATCATCGTAACTGCTGGATTTGTGTCGGCGTCGGTATACACGAATCATTAACGTAGTAATGTGCATTGAGAAACCATATTCTGAAAAACTCCATCATGAATACTTCTGTGAAGGATTTATCAACATTCAATTTAATAACATTAATTAAGAAAAACTCTCAGTAAATTAATATTTCCACTTTCCACTTAGTCATTTGCAGTTGATAATTTTGTAAGGCATTGGAATACCTACCCGTCTGTATAATATTAGATACAGTTAGTTTATAAGTGCAGGTATTTACCGCTTCAGTTACTTGCTATTTCATTATTTTGTAATATGTCTAAGTGATTTTATTTTATATTAACTACCTACTTGTACAATTGTTTTAATATTAAATACACGAGGTCACCTGACTTTAATATTTTATCATACGGTACTACTTCATCATAAATAACATTATATTATCATTTAACAGAATGTCCTCAAATAGGTACAGCCGTAACAACAACAACAATAATAATAAATTAATATAACTACAAATAATAAAGTACACAAATATCGTTAACAAAAATAAATAAGTACTAATAAGTTGGGAGTAGATAACGTCTGTCAGGAGGTTGGATCAAACCTATATCAAGGTAATCATTATAGGTATTGCATGGAGGTACTTATACCTACATTACGTACTATATCGGATACCTATAGGTTTATGTAGGTTACCTATAGGTACACAATTTGTTCTGTAATAATGCTCTTTTCCCCACAATGCTAAATCTATCAGGTATCCTAATTTATTTCTATAAGACACGTATCCTAATTTATTTCTAAAATATCTTTGAAGTATCCACCATATGTAACATAATTACAACTTACAAACGGTAGTGGGAAAAGGAAATGAATATGTTATTGAAAGAGTTATTAAGTTGCTAGTTATTTACATTATTTTAGACAATATACGTACTTCATATTTAGATACTACAATAACCTTCGCCCTTTAAGATTCCTTAAGGGAGCATAGGGAAGTCGTAAGGCCTCACCACTCACAGAAGGTACACTTACATTGAATGCCCACTGTTTCAGCTCCTCTAATCATTCAGTCTTTCAAGCAATTTTTCTTACTTCATCCCCAATGCTCATACTACGTTGAACGCACCGGTTCTCGTCCGATAACAGTGCTCGGATTTGATTGCAACACGCATGTGGACGTGTAAAGGTATCCGCAACAATTACAGGTACGAGTAAGTACCAACCCATTCTCTGCGCAAGAGTGTAACAAACATAATAAACAACAAATTAATTAAAATTGATAGAAAAATACCTACAAAATGAATGAATTAGACAAATTCCAAAGTACGTACCACTAGATAGTAGATACATATGTGAAGTTATACGTTCATCAACTTACGTCTTACTAGATGCCCTTGTTACTAAATCGGTTATCATTAACATTAAAATATTATATTTCCTGAATTGTATAATATTTTTAATAGGAGTTAGACTAAATATGTACCTACCTACTATATATGTAAAACTAGTTTAGTTTAAACTAGTCGGAGAAAAGTTTCTTTTGGAAATATCGCGCGGATAATAATAATAGATTTTAGATGTGTATCAAGTAGTACTAGGTACGCCTATTGAGGACGAAAATAAAGCTAGTTATCTGATATCTCTCACTAAGTACTGGAAGATTCAAGACAATTTGTATTTGGCCTTAATACGCTGTCTTACACTTTTTTAAGCATCTTTCTTTCTATTGATTTGGGATTATGTATTGTGATGTACCTACGTAATTACATACTTAAAAAAATAAAATAATATGAAACTCACCATGACTGATTTTCCCTTGCTCGGATATCAACATATTGAGTGGAGTCCCATCTGCTCTGTCTCCGAAGCCATTTCCTGGACTCAATCCAAAGAGTTTATTCCTCGCACTCTGACCAACTCTCAAGTACTGCTTGTGAAGTCCCATAGTAAAAATATATTAGACTATTTTATCACAGATCACAACCACCAGTTAGGTAAAATTATTAATATTATTTTTAAGGCACTAATATAAATTAGTATTACCAACTATTTATTGAATATTTATTTATATTTTATAAATATATAAAAAAAGGTTTAAAATTCTACACTACTTAAATTTACTTCACAACCGATTTAGTTATGGAATATAAACAAGTTCCTATAGTCGTATTGCTAATTTTAAAACGCTTGGCGTTCCTTAAGCATTTCAACGTACTGGTTTCTGAATATCTTAATGTCACCATTATTCGGTGTTTCCTCAGGCCACCTGGATGCTGAAATGATCTGCAATGAAAAGAGGAAAATTCATTAGAAAAATTGTGTGATTAATGCATAAATACGAAGTTTGAAGATCACTCCGAAAAATCCTTATAGTTAGTAATTAATTCGTTGATTTTTAATATTTCTAGTTATTGTTATGATGAAGGTAAATAATCACAACCTCGATCGTCTCAGTATGAAATATTTTATGAATAAAATGAAATAATCGTCAATATTTGTCATTCTATAAAGTTCAAGAACACAACAAATCTTTGTTCTTTTCACATTTTATTAATCATCGAATTATTAATTGCTTTACAGTTTAAAATGCGATTTTCAGTTTGTAAAAATTGGACTTCAATACGAATATTACCACTAGCTCTCGATACAACAATAAATACAGAGTAAGGATACGCATTCACAATTTTACAAGATTTTCTATTAGTAATATGCGTACAATATAGTTACATACATAGGCAATGTGTACAAACGTCATTATAATCTAATGTACCTACATAGCATAGTTACGCATGTATTTTACAATGTAACAAATATATACAGTGAAATATGCACAATACATAATAATTGTCGGTACAATATGTCTACTCTATTATAGTAGATATTATTATTGGTGTTTAATGATTAAAAATATGTACACCTATCTGTCTATATTGTGTAGTTGCGTACATACCTATTGGAAGGCCGTCCACATCTACCTTCTATAATTACTATCCTTATTAGCAGCGGATAAGTTAATTAAACCCCCAGCTTCCTGCATCACTTATTAAATGGATTTATTTGATTAACAAGTATTTTATTGTTCGATATAAAATATTGAATAATATTATTTTGTCCTCCAAGTCACTAGCTCCGGGTTAATTTCCCTGTAGGGTGTACCCATTACCCATACATGAAATAGATATTGAGTATAAGGAAAAAGTTTCCATTGGAATGTAGATAATTACAAGTAGGCATGTTAAAAAAAATTAATAATTGAATCGAAGATAGAATTTATGATTCTGTTCTAATTGTTATAACTATCATGCTTAAATTCTCACATTGTAGGGTAGAATGGAAAACTGTAAATATTGTAATAAGTTTTATATGTATGTACTATAGAAATGTAAGATATTAGTTACTAATAAATTTGATTGAATTTGAATTTTGAATTGAAATAGGTTTTGACGGATCCAACCGTTGATGTTTTCACAATACAAGACTGAAGAAAATTTCAACAGACATAATACTTGTACAACATTAAGGCTAATCAGTGACGTGAACTTTATAAAGCTTACATTTTTCAGAATTACGTTCCCTAAGTCATCGTAGATATTAATGATAGTGCGACACCTCCTTATACTCTTTAAATGATAGATTCTCATCATCCTCTGTTATTATCAGAGTTTGTTGTTCGAATTGATTTCTTGTTCATAATCTCCATACGAACTCTGGTCTCATTATCACATATTATTGTAGGAATTAATAGGCAGAGGTAGGTATAGTGTATACTCATCTTATGATGTATTTTATTACATGTTTTACTAATAATACGTCTTTATATGAGGAGTGAGATATGAAGAGGTACTTGACGTGATATTATTTTATTATCCATCGTCATATGTATGATGTTTCAAAGTACTTAACGTAAGATAAAATGATAACTACGAGATGTGCAAATTTCACATTTCATCATGTACCTACCTAGACTTGTAAGTGGGTAGCTATTACCAACATAGACATTATGTATGTCTACAATATAATTATATGCAATAAAACACCTGAGTCAAATTCACTACCGTGACATATGTGGGTATATTATAATCTACTTACCATTTAATAATACCTCGCCATGTGTTTCAATTTTTGCTTTACTGCGATTAAAGAGTGTGAAATATTTGTGAAATTCTTCCAATTATCATGAAAATATTTCATTTTAATAATAATATTTTTAAATAGTGCGTAGGTATAACTATTAAGTCATGTTGATGAAGAAAGCTCATTCGTTACAAGTCCAGAGCTAGTGGGTACTGTAAATTTAGGACAAATGTTTCAGCATCTTGCTGCCCTTAATCAATTTCAAGGTCATTCAAAGCTAGAAAGCTTTACAATGTAAGAATTGGTATAAAATACGGGATGCACGCACAACGTGACTCAACACAGATTATTAGTTAATTGCAATTATAGGTTTATAGTTCATAGCAAGTATTCCTCACTACGATAATGTGTAAGCGTATATACTCGTCATGGATGGTATCTAGTTTTAATAGAGATACATTGCATAGAAGATACCGGTTTTTTGGCGGAAGTAGGTTGTGTGCTCACTACATACTTGTATTATTACGTTATATGACATAATACTTGCGAGAAAAGTAGGTCAGATCACACAAGTATAGGTATATTAACTTATCTTCATTGAGTTTCCACAAAAAAGTATTAAGTAACTGGACACACCTGCTGTAGTCTGTTTGGGTTTATCACGTAGTATTATACGTATACATAATTTGCTACACAATTTAATAGCGAAGGTCAGCCGTGGATAAACGATGTCAATTATTAACAATGAGAAAGATGTTCATAAAAAAGAAGATTTTAGTGAAGGTAAATATATTTTTTAATGTACGGTTTGAATACATTTTGGAATCAAAATCAAACAAACCTTAAGCCAAAAAGAAGAAAATGGTGTAGGAGTTTATACCTGGACACGAAGAGTTCAACAAATTTTGGAATACTTTTAAGGTAGGGAATAGCGAAGGAATATTAGTCGAAATTTGAATAAAAAATGACATTTAATTGACGGTCAAGCATTTTTCTTGTATTGTGAAGGGAAACAAAGGAGACAGCTTTTATTTTAGAAGAGAGAAGATGCTATAACTCATATAAGTGTTACTATAACTTGATACCTAAGACTGCAATAGATTTTGTATAAATATGTTTAAGAGTTTTATGAATATAATTTTTTGTGATTTGGTATAGTTCATAAGGCCAAGTTTTATTAAAATACTTAGGTTTTATTTGAAAATTAATAAATAAGTCATTATTAAATAACTATTGTCAAAGTAGGTAGGTATGTATCACATTAATGTTAAGTTTACTATTTAGAAGTCACAGTGAATTTAATAATATTGTGTCAAATAATTATACTTGTTTAGTTTTCAACTGCAAAATGTTGTTTTTCTAGATTTGCTCATAGTCTGCAAATCCAGGTCCATAAAATTATGTTAAACAACACTAAAAATACAACGATATGTCAATATGATTCACATGCTACGTTGCTCAATGAACTAAAAATACTTATACTTACTATATCAATACAATATGTTACGCTATGAAGGTAACGAAACTACCTGGAATGATTATTACATTTTAACTTAACATTAAGGAATTCAATGTTATGAAATATTGGAAAAGTCAATACACTTATATTATACTTGGTAGGTACTTGAATATAATATACGATTGTGTGCCTACAGCCTGTATAGGTATATGTACCAGTACCTATACTATATGGCATCAGGTGAGTAGTATGGTTGGACTACATGGTGTTTACATAGATAGGGTCATATCGAACTAATGTTTTAATTGAACTACAATTGTAGATAGCTGTGTCGGTATTATAGAGATGCGTAGCATTATTTAGTTGAAGAAAACGACGTAGCTTCATTTTTATAAACGATTTAATTAAAATTTATCAAAGACCTTCCACACAGAGAAGTATTTAAACATTTTGTAATTAAATCGATCTCAACAAGGACAATCATCTATCACTGATTATCTCACTATACATGTACCTACCTAATACCTATATCGACTATCAAAGATTTTTTTGTAACAACACCATAGATATACGTGTCTATTAAATAACCGTTTTGAACTTTGCATATTTTGACAATTGTCTTAGTTTTATTGCCATCTCTATTAATTTTGTGCAAATAACTACGGTGGTATAACTTCTTCCGCATTTTTGTAATATTTAAAGTACCACCTATCTATACTATTTTTGATTATGTGTCTTCATCATTAATATAATTTAAGATAAATATACCTCGATAACCAAAATCACTGGAGGACTGGAGTTTGCTGACCATCAGCTTGTGTCAAGACATCGTTTATCTGAACTCCCTATTACTGTGGAAGCACTAACGACCGAAAAATGAAGCGCCGTATACAAACTGCAAAGAGCGCTATGACTTACATATGCTTATGAGTCGGCTTGATAAAATGTATATTGTAAGGGCTACCGAGATGAGACTGGATCAGGTCGCTGGTGTTCAGTGTCACTGAGATCTGGTACAGAACATACTCGAGTCAATGCAAAATGAACTCAGCGTGCTCCGTACACCCTCTGTTTCTTTGGTCACATTGGCTGGATAGCCAGGAGCGGGGGTCGTCAAAGAATGAGGTGGATGGACCTAGTCAGGAGAGCCCCATGTATAACAATACACAAGGCCAAGAGGAAGTTTTTTTGAAATATCTGTCTCTATGTTATATCCAGATTATTATTTGTGTTCTCAACCTTTCAGTTCAGCTTTTTTTACTCGCTCAATGTAGACGACCGAGAAGACCACCGTCAAAGAGATTTTTTAGGAAATGCCTCGCGAGAGACTACTATAAAATAACAGCCCACTAGGCCTCCAAGAAGAAGATGAATACCATAGACGAATGTTAGAGGTTGGTTGGTATAGGAGGTACGTGTAATATAGGATTTATCACAGTGTGAAACCCTGACTGAAGAAGTCTCGTTAAGTGTGAGGTAATAAATGTTGGTCGGTCGGATATTTCGTCAATCAAAACATTCATATATTATTATTTATTTTTCAAGGATTTTTTATACTAGATGAATAAATAATAAATGTCATTTGTTACTTAGATTTCTGTCACTAATACTCAGTTATAAGTTAACTACTTGCTATGGCATCTTCATCACACGAATTATTAATAAATTACGCGTGTAATTTATACTTCCACTATGGTATTTTACATTTTATAATACAGAGAAATGTATGTAGTATGTACTCACTCTAGGTATACACGATGAAAGACGCCCTTTTCTGAAGAAATCATTTGACGAAATTATGTATGTAATATTTATGTATAAAATACGCAGCCTAATACGTTAATAAGCAAAAAATGTATCAATCTTAAGGAAATTTTCTATCAAAGAAAATTGAATTCCAGCCCGTCACGTTAACGCTATAAAAAAGTTCTTGTATTTGTTTATTACAACTGCTATATTGTTATAAAAAAAACTTATTCATGTTTATATTCTTACCATAATGTGATGGGTACGAAATCACAAAGTAATCAAATTTATAATTTTATTATTTCCAACAAGAGGTGGGTACCTCCCAGACGGAAGATGAAATGAAAATATTGAACAAACAAAACAACAATATTAAATTCCCCCTTTAACCTTTCATAATAAAATATTTCAATCTCAGCCACAACAGGCCTTGAATCTTGTCTCTTAGTGCATTCGATATTCAGCATCTCCATATTCTCATAAATTATTATAATGTGCATAATATACTCGTATGTGTGTGTTTACTTATTATTATCATTTAAAACAGACGGAGATCAGAATAAATCAGACTATTGAACTTTAGGTAAGTACATCTATTTAATCCTGTTTTTGTATTCCAGTATGCAAAATTTATTGTGATATTGAAAAATAGATCGTGTATTTTAGAATTCGTATGGAGGAATCGAGGTAGGTCAAGGAGGTTGGTATAGCGCTAACTGTTTGTATTGTCTAGCAATTGATGGTCTCACTTTCATTGTAAATTATATCACGGTATAGTATATATATCTACACAGTACACGATGCTGCAAATATAATACAAGTATGCATGGAAATTAATGTTTAACTTTACCAATAATCTTCTCAGGATTATATCAGCCAGAAGAGTCTACATATTACCTATCATTCATGATTGACATATAAACTCATCAGCCTAATACTGGGAAAAATTCAACGATCCAGATATTTATTTATTTATTTATAGTTTTGACGGCCACAAGGCCTTTGGAAAGTTACAATACAAAATGTTAAAAATATCAATACAATAAAGGTACACAGCCAAACAATACACAGTAACAACAGACAAAAGAATCACAATTAGGACAGTATGTAAACACACAATATGGACAAAAAACAGCAAATAAAAATCGTAAAACAATACAGATTTAAAACAGAAAACACAATAGTACAGAAATCACAGAATTAGGCTCAAAGCGGGGCCTAAAATACAAGCATTGTGCCTGAAATATCAGTATTTATAAATCGTCTTACAATATTGCAAGTATTAATAATTACCGATTTTTGCATTTTTATGTATAAATTTTCCGTTAAATCTAAAATTTTAAAATTATTTATGAGCGATTTTGGTATTACACCTGTAAATACTACTAATGAAAAAAAAATAGATAAAATACTGTAGACCAAAAATTATTATAGCGACATTTGTGTGAATGACAGGACAGGTCACACCATCTATGATTACACGCGCTTCATGCAAATGCAAGTAATGGTATATATCCAATAAATTTACATATATACTGTTAGACTTTTTAGCTTATTTACAATGTTGATACGAGTCACACAATATAATATTAGGCATGTATTTTTTGCCTTCTTATATGAGGGAAACAATTACTTGCTTGCATTGGTTTCACTGTCGTGTCAGTCTTTCTTTAATACCTAATATTAATAGCATAGAATATTTTGTAACACATACAAGTGGGTACCTATTATAATACATTTCATTATAATGATATTATTAGGATGACAACACTGCCTACGAATCATTTAAAGCTACAGAAATATTACTGTAAGAAAGTATAGGCACTGTGGTTATGTTGCAAGGTATTAAAACGTAGGAGTTCCGTCACTATGCGCAATTTTTCCATCGTAATTATAAAGAAGATTAATTAAGTGGCTTACCGAACCTTCTATCAAGGAGGTACCTACCTGCCTAGATACTTTGCTTGCTTTTACTTTCAACCAATAGACGCGCGCGCGTTGATGATGAAATAAAGTCGTCGTAGGTTACTATTTCGTATATTGCATGGATGGAGGGATTACCACCGTATGGATACTACAATGTACACACACATCAGATAGCTGTACAATACCTACTCAGGGCTCATACACATAATATTATAAAATCCATTGAAGGAATTCATTTCAGTGTCTCATTGATCTAAAGTTGACATTAGAGTTACCTACTATTCTGAAACCAATTATATTATAATATGTCCCTACCACGAATTTGGTAACAGTGTCACCGGTAGCTTGGTGCGAAAAATGGAAAAATTATTTAGAGTTTTTATATAATTAGGTACCTAATAATTGACTTTATAAAATAAATATCTTATAGATAGAGTATAGTGATGAGGATAAGATGTGTAATGGAGGTACGAGTATATAACACACTTGTGTATCTACTGAAGAGATCCATTACATTTTATATCCAAGTACCTTGCGATAAATAAATATCTTGAAATAATTTTGCAATGAGTGCATTTATTGTAAGTATTTGCAAAATTTCGAATCTAACTTGTTTAATTAGATTACAAAGGTGTTTGTAAGACTCTGCGAACTCGCGGACTCACGAATGTTCTTTCGTAAAAATAATGTAAATCTAAAGCTGCATAAGTATATTTAGTTGAAATAATAATACGACTAATGGGTAAATATTATACTATACTTAGTATAGGTACTCACACAGCAGGTCATGTTTTTACGTGCAACTAATACTAGACCACATCACGAATGCCGAGGAGCTCAGCAGAGTTGAAGAAGGGAGGCACCTACTTAAAACCATCTCCGAGGACCTGCACACTGGATTGGTCACATCATGCGCCACGAGGGTCTCCTACATGAGTTAATAGAGGGAATGGTTAAGGGGAAAATACCACAGGGGGCGCCCCCGACGGCAGTACCTGGATCAGGTGTATGAGGACATGAACTGCACCACATATGTCGAGCTGAAAAGAGCTGCGGGAGACAGAGAGGAGTGGAGAACAAGATGTAGGAATCTGCTGCAAACCAATCTGCAGGATTGAAACTAGAGAAGAAGAATACTACATATCTAATATATTACAATATTCTGCTAACTAAAACCTTTTCTCATTACGAGGTAGATACATATAGGTAATGTGCGATATTTTCTATCCTTTTGATCCTCAACCAAGAATGGTTATACCTAATTTTTATTTTAATTCCTCCAGCATATCAATATTTTGTCTTCATATTTTAGTTTATCTACTTTTAGTATTTTTTGTTCGATTAACAGTCAATTGGTTTACTTCATGCATGCTTCTTTGTATTTCGTAATGAAAACTTGTGCATAGCAAATTAATTAGACGAGAAACATCTAATTATTACATATTAATTAAATAGTAATTTATTTTAAATATATGTAAATAGGAAATAAAATGATGAATAATAAATAGCCCTAGATTATTTTTATCATATTATTGGTATTTTAATTAATATTGTATTACAGCCACTAGCGGATCCAGGGGAGGGGGTAGGGGGCTGAAGCCCCCCCCAAAACCATGAGTGACAGTACTTTATATACAACAAATCTAGGGGTTTCAGCCCCTTAGTCCAGTCCCCCCCCCCCAAAACGTTGAGTGACAGTATTTTTTACCATGTGACGACATTCAGCCCCCCCCAAAATTGAATCCTGGATCCGCCACTGATTCCAGCTAATTTGAATGTAATGTGTCCAAAGTCAGGAGTTGTCAACATCAGTGAGAGGGAAGATCTATATATTAACATGTAGGGCATACAAATTAGTCTATAAAGGAAAATTTAAATTTATATTTATATACAACATGTCATCATTGATTTCAGTTGGCTTTCGTAAATTATCTCAACTATTGGATGTGTGAAGTCAATAAGGTGATGTTTTGTTTTATTTTTAGTATATCAGCATAACAAAACTGAGAATAGGTACTTCGGTTTATTATTCATCTACGTTCCCGCCAATCTCAGCTATTTACGAAATATTTGGAATTTACACAAAAAATGATGACAATAGTAAATCGTTCATGGACTTACTAATCGATGTTGAATAATGAATGAGTAATATCTCCATAAGTACCTATATTTACCTACATTTTGTAATATAATTATTATTGATCAAATAACATAATGTTTCTTGCAGAAAATATGACATTGATTTTAAATTATTTACGCAGCCGGTACATGTCATTGAATGTCTTGTAAAAAGTAGATACTTATATATAAGTACATACGTATAGCTGTTCAATTCTCATTATGTCTTTCCCCATTTTCTACGTTATTAATAATTTGTCGTAATAAAAAATTAATGAGCCCGTTAATTTCGTCTTATTTTGATTATTGTAACTGCTAAAGAAATATTGTGAATCTACGTACGTACATAGATAATTCAATACATTTTATATGGTAAACAAGGCATAAAGATGTTTCTTCTTGGGTATGCTTATGCACTTGGACATTCAGGATATGTCTGTATGAGAATAAATATAACGTAAAGTAACATAAATTTGCAGCTTTTCATAATGTGACGTGTTGTACCTACCTATATATAAAAGGAAAGCGACAGAAGGTTACGCTAGAGGTATGTTCCCTAATGCTGAGGGTTAAATTTTGTTGTTTGTTGATGAAGAAGTGGATGTGTTTTTCCAGGCAAGATTATATTATAACAATCTTGCCTTAAGTACCTATCTGATAAAGTTGCATGTCATAAAGTAATAAAATTATAATAATGTCTATGTATTAAGAGTATTATGTGTATCCTGTGAATATCAGATACCATGCACCATAGTTTGTATGAAGCTATTAAGATCACCACACATCATGAAACGTCACGTTTTGTAGATCAAGAGGTTGTCACTGGTGTCTCGAGATTTATATAATGCAATAAATTAGATGGATATTTAATTATTATTTATATAATAATTATTTAATTATAAACAAAGTATCCAACACGTTGTTCTTTGTGACGGTAATCCTCTATGTTTCCATATAAAGTTAAGACTATACGACCGTAATATTATTATACCCCTACAACTGCAACTATAAGGCAGATCTAGATATATTTACCTACATTTAATAATCTGCGTGGATCAACATAAATTTAATATATTTATAAAGTTTATATTTACAGAAAAACAAATTGCAAATAGGACAATCTACAAGCCGACACTTTTTTATGTCGAGAAATACGCAGAAAACGCCTTGTAAATACCAAGATTCAAAATTGAACCCCGATCTCTTGTAGGCGGAGGTTCCACAGATCGAGTCAACAAATACATACAAAGATAACACTGCATTTTAAAACTGATAAAGCAAGCAACCTATAATAAACGAAACCAGTTGAAATCTTATTTCAAAATAATGTAAATACATACATGCCTGTTATTCGTTTATGGGTGACTGTCACCAACATCTCTCTTTGCAATTTAGTAAAGAATTTGTAGGTATTGTGTTCTGTTGATGAAATTATGATGAGACTTACATGGACAAAGTATATATTATAGTATGTCTATATTGTTATTGCAAGTCAATTACACTACCTTATAATTTAAAGAATATTGTAGATCATGTACCATGTGGAATATGTAGGTAGGCATATATAATTATACATCTACCCTACTTAATACAGTACCTAGGTACTATATAGTTAGTGGCTTGGCTAGGTTACATACTGCATAGAGTACTGTACAGTACTGTACACTGTACAGACAGGAATTGTTTCCCAATAACACATGTCACGGCGCGTGCAATCTTCTTGCAAGTCTCTTTAATTGCGTTTATTAAATAATTAATTGTTACACATGCATGTTTCATACGTTGCATATTACATCTAGTTAATATACGACTACAGTACTAGATATTATTACATTGTATATAGGTAAGCCAGTAGATATACTACATATCCACTCTATTAAACCTCATGTACAAATTTTAGTTTATACTCATAGATTGAGGGCGAAAAGGTGGCCGAAAATCGATTACTATGGTACGGACACGTTATGAGACTGCCACAGGACATGATCAAAAGGACAATGGACATTGAAGTAGGGCCCAGAAGACCGGGCAGACCCCTGACCACATGGATGTCCACAATCGCGAGAGACTTAAAAGAGGCGGAGCTTCGTGCGGAGGATGCGGGGGACAGAAGGACTTGGAGGATGAGGACTAGGAGGGCCGACCCCAAGTAAATGGGACAAAGGCGAGGGCAAAGAAGAAGGCTCATAGATTGAGGGTATAACGCACTGTATTCTGATAAAGGAAATAAATTTAGACAGTGTAACTATTAAATTAAAATAAGAAATATAAGCGAACTTGTTTGACGAATCTTGATCAAAACTGAAGGTTTAGAAGGTCCGTACTCTGTAAGGAAGTAGATGGATATAATGTACTTAATAAGTTGTTAGGTACATACATAGATACACCTATTATTATAAGGTATTATATATTATTCATTATATTTTTAATGGTAGGCTTGACTGACTCAAAGTAGTTACAATGTTATGACCTCTTACTCAAGCATATCAACATACCAAACTAGTGGAAAATAAATCGATAATTATGAAAAAAACCCATAAATTAAAATTGGGTCACACGAAGAATGTATGTTGAAGTGATTATACATATTATAATGAATGAACCATTGATGGATTATAGAGAAATTATATTATTTTAGTATAGACAAATTTTTAACCAAAAGTGAGGCAAGATTCCATTGCTCCATGATGCTCCTAGGTAATTACCAGTGGCGTATATAGGGGGGGGCCGAGGGGGCCCGGGCCCCCCCCGAAATGTTGGACAATTCTTTAAAAAACGTTATTTAAAAAAATGAAAGATACTAGTCCGAGAGCCCGCTGCTTAATTTATGACGTATCTGTTTTTTGATCGAAATGTGGTATAAACGATAGCTTACCAATAGGGTATTACATCGCACTAGGGTTGCCTATCAAAATCCTGCCGCAACCCCCCCTGCCCCCCCCCCCGAAAAGGTCCCTCTTCGCGGTTTTTCGCATTTTATAGGAATATGGTAAGAGATAGAAGAAAGTAGTCAATGACAAAAATAATCCTTGCTAAATTCTCTACAAAAAACGTTAAGTCAATTTTTTCATAGGACTAGTAGTTTACCCGTAATGGCCGGTCAAAAAACAGGATATTTTTTGAAAAAATAAAAAAAAAAGTTTGATTTTTTTTCTTTCACATTCTTCCTACTATTATTACTAACATTTTATGGAAAAAAAATTTTGGCCTGCGGCGCTATATCTCTGGTTATTTAATGAAAAACTAAATTTTAAGAATTTTCGTCACTGAGTTTTATTGTAATAACTCCGAAATTATTAGATGTATGAACATAAGTTATAGCTCGTTTTGTAGCTAAGACTATGGTAATTAATTCGTTCTCTGACTATTTTCCTGTAGCTCTTATCAATTTTCAACCAATTTAGTTTAAATACATTTTTTTTGTATTTTAAATGAATTTCGGTTTTGGAGCGGCCATTGCGGGTAAACTGCTAGTTCTACGAAAAAATTGACTTGACATTTTTTGTAGAGAATTTAGCAAGAATTATTTTTATCATTGACTACTTTCTTCTATCTCTTACCATATTCCTATAAAATGCGAAAAACCGCGAAGAGGGACCTTTTCGGGGGGGGCAGGGGGGTTGCGGCAGGATTTTGATAGGCAACCCTAGTGCGATGTAATACCCTATTGGTAAGCTATCATTTATACCACATTTCGATCAAAAAACAGATACGTCATAAATTAAGCAGCGGGCTCTTGGGCTTTACTCAAGTTCTTCATTTCACCCATTATTCAAAAAATTTTCGCCTGCGGCGCTATTCTTTTTTGTATTTTCTGCACACAATATTAATACCAACCTATAACACGACCTTTTTCACTTACAATCACGAAAAATTTTTGCCTGCGGCGCTATTATAATTCTTATACTGTACGTCTATCTTCAAATTTTTGTTGACCCCACCCCCCCAAAATCAAATATTAGATCGGGCCCCCCCCGAAATGTAACCCTATATACGCCACTGGTAATTACATAATACTTTATATTGTGCGCTGAGTAACGGATTATTCTATTTTATTTATCTATATCTATTGCATAGCCAAGCCTTTATAAAACAATGTCTATCGATATTAATTAAGGCCATTCCATAACCAAAAGTTATCTGTACCTACAATGTAGGTATATTGAAGAAATGTAGCGAAATGTAGTGTATTGAAGTAATGTAGTACGTGTATTTATACCAGAATCCACCTACTTATTTCATTTGATAAATTTACCGTCGAATTATTGGTATGCTTAATCTGATCCTAGAAGATATATTTGCGTTGAATGAGTAAGGCAGGCATATTATTAATTATAAGTACCTAATATGTGCACAACAAATTCATGCCAAGTGGCATTATAACTCTGTCAACTGTTTTCGGAATTCTCTCCTCCCTAATGAACGAAGTACTAGGATTAGAAATATTTCAGGTACAAGAATGTATCAATGTTATTTAATGATGTTCTTCAGTGAGTTGCAAAGTAAATTATTATTTCATAATTTGCGGTCAATCGTAATGATAGACAATAATTAATTATTATAATTGTTATATGCGGTCACTCTTCACATATAAGTTCAGTAATATTTTATGATTAGTTACCACATAGTAATATACTCTCTATAGTATCAGTGTGTAGTGTCTAAATATCTTAATGGTTAGTGGATTGTTAGGAAATGATTTGTCTATCACATGCTCATCTAACAATACATACCTAATATTAATTTACAAGTATGCATTTATGAAATACAGTTTATTCATGTTCATATGTCCATATTATTTTCTTTACTGATAAGATTCTTCCTGTTATTTATCAAACTTCTACCTACACGGA
Source organism: Ceraclea dissimilis (assembly GCA_963576895.1). Lineage (NCBI taxonomy): Eukaryota > Metazoa > Arthropoda > Insecta > Trichoptera > Leptoceridae > Ceraclea > Ceraclea dissimilis. The sequence continues at coordinate 16,461,811 of OY756361.1, forward strand.
ATTATAGATCTTTATTTCTTTACACAGAGGCAGGACTTCCCAAAACGGAGATCGCTGTATGGGTATATGCTATGAGATCGCCCTAGTGATTTCTTGTTATAATTATATATTACATCCACTAATATATCGTAATGTTTTTTAGAGAATAAAAATTGTTGCTGGTCACCACAATACAGGCGGTACAATAAACCCGTAAATAGCTGATTCGACATACTTGATTACCTACCAACATCAATGATGATTTATCTGCGTACAAATGTGGTCTAATAATAATTATAACAGTTTATATTACAAAATATAGATTGGCTCCCTAGATTGCACTCAAAGCATTTTATATAAAAAGTCTACCGTTATTATTATGGAGCTACTCAGTGATGTTAGATTTAAGTAGAGTAGATGCACACCTAGGTACCTACATTCATTTACAATAATATAAAATAATAGATAAGTAGATAACATCGCGACTGTTGAACTTAGAATTATTACGCAATGTTCAACAATGTGGAGCTTGTAGGTTTCTGGTACATGTATATATGTATACGATATACATAACATCTTCCTAATTCTTTATTGATCAATAATATAACCCAACATCTCATCTACATATGTAACGCATTAACTTACACAATCTGTCTAAGATCAAAGATGCCCTCGAGGTATTCCGTATTAACAGTCATAATACAACTAAATTCACCTGCTATTACAATATTAATGTTACTAGCTGTGATAATAGACGTGAATGAATATTATATTATGAGTAGGTAACCTACTGAGTAAATCTTTACCTACATATCTAACTGTATCGTGTGGCTAAATGCAGTTAATATTATTAGAGCAATAACTCATAATAGAGATACATTCTTTTGATTAAATTTTCATCCATTTATTGATATAGTTAAAAAATAACAGATATTTTATTGCAGTATGTGGTGTGCCAGCCTGCATATAGCATAATGTATGTAATATAAATAATAACAAGCAATTAGTGTATAAATACACGACATTAATGAATATCAAGTAAAATAATATGATTATTATGTATATTAGTTTAATAAGACTGGATCAGTGATTATTTAAAGAGCTTCCTGATCAGGATTAAATAGTTGAAGGTAGCTATAGTTACCTCTACTTGAGTATATAAATGTTCAAGTTGCGTGTACCTACATTGTGTTGGTTTGTAATGTCTTATATAAGCATTCCTGCATGCATATTAAAGTCCAGATTAGTACAGTACATAATTGTAAAATGCAATGACATACCTACATCATATACATATATTGGTTAGGTAGGTAAATAATTAAAAACAGTATACGATATAATCTTGGTTGTCTCTTACATCTCCTTCGATTTATAATTATTTTTTTATTTATTGTTTATGGTTTATAATAATTATTCATTTTATATGCATTGGTAGGTAGATAACAAAATAACAAATTAATAGTTGTTCCTAAGTACTTGTGTAATCATGTAGATTGTAGGTGGATTCTAGTCACCGTGAATAGCATAAAATATAAAATGATTTAATAAAAGTCACTTAAATAAAATCACTAAACTTTCATCTTCTGTTCTAATGAAATGTATGTATAATATATCATAGTAATGCATCTTCTTTCTAATGCAATGTTTTTACAATTCATAATACAGGAATGCAACAGCAATACAAAATACCCATTAGTTTTTCATTTTGTTGCCACTTAACAACAAGTTGTTAACCGAAAACAAATTGTATTAAAATTTTAATGTATTGTAAGAAAAAACATTACCACAGGAATAAAAACTAACATCCTTTCATATTTCAAACAACTCTGAAATGACATAACTAAATATACAATACGTGTATTCTCCGACTAACAACGCATAAAGAGTTGACACAACGTTGCTAATAAAATATTTGTTATACAGACAGGTTTTTTACATTTTTTATTTTGCGATCCCCTGAATACAATGACGTCAACAACAATCAATATATAATCCTGTGGGGTCAAGACAATATTAAAAATTACACCTTAATAACAATTTGATGCCTTATGTATCATAAACATTCAAATATCAAAGGAGATGTAAACGAGTATAAATCAACTTATATGAGTGAAACCTTTGTAACCGCTGAACTTTTTGACACTTTGCTGTCTAAAAATAAAACATATATTTATTCGTCTAACAACGGGATGACTGAATTAATATGATTTTATTTATTTATTATGTATGGAGCCATCGAACATACATTTTGTTAAAAAAAGATTGTGACGTATATGACCTTTGTACGTAAACATTATGCATTGGTGAAATTAAATTTAGATAGAAATTAATACCTTTTAAATTATAACTGATTTATTTTCACAGATTGGGCATACTAATTAGAAGTATACTCTAAATATATTCTATAAGAATAAAATAAAATAAATTACCAGGGACAAGGTATATACTATAGGGACTGGAACATACCGAGTTGGAGTATTTTCTTAATTTCTAGAACTTCCGTGAAGCACATGATCCTCATAAGTAGTTTATAGACATTAGCTGGCCTCAGTTTAATATAATTAATACATAATATAATAGTTGGATGGATTATCTCCACTACGAGATGTCCATACCTAATATTAAAACTTTACCACTGTACTAGTAAAAGATAATCATATAGATATGTAGGTACTTAACTATTACCTATATTTCCTCACGTATAATCATCAAGTATTCATGGTCATGTTGATTCTTCCATTGGTATCTACATTCTACATGCCAATCAGTTTGTTTTAGCGTTTCCGTCCAAAATCAATGATTTTACATCAGGCCTGTGTTTACATTTCTTGATATATTTGTGTACCGTACATAGGTACCTAATACTATTATGTTGGCCTAATTAGTTATTCATATATTATGTTTTTACATAATCTAATTAGGTATATTTTCATAATAATAATTCATATGGGTTGATTTTACAAAAACCTCGCTTTTATTAACCACGCGTTGATTTCATTAGATGAATGAATATAGGTATATTTCCAACATGATGTAAACTACGCATATTTGATTTCGGGTGTGCTTCGCTCATCGAACTTGCATTTGGTAAATAGAATATAGGCACTTGCCAATGAATTAATTAACTAATGTTTCATCTCTCGAAAGTATTAGCTGGACGCACTATACCTACAATTTTGGAGAGTAGTTCTTTTGTGTTATATTGAGTTGTAATTTCATTTGTTTTTCTTTACAATTTGTAATTTTATACCCAATAAAAAAATTTGAATTTGAAATTAAAAATCAAAGGTCATAAGGAAAAAAGGTAGGTTAGGTACCATCACCGGGGGTTATTTCGCCTAAATTTTCTTAAAAATAAAGTTTAAATTTGATTTGCCGTTAATATTTCTATGAAAAGATATGTAAAATATGATTTTAATCGATGAGCTAGTGCAATAGTTAGATACTTTGAAGTATATTTTTTAAGAAATATGTATATTATATACCTTTTTCATGAAACAAAGTAGTTAGGCAAAATAACCCCGTGTTTGGGGTTATTCTGCCTACGCGTATAAAACCACTAAAAGTTTATTTAAAATGAAAATTCAAAAAGGGAAAAATATGGAAAAACATCGATCCAAATTGAATCCAAAATAAAATTTCAGAAAAAGATAATCTAAAATTAGTTATTGACGATTAGGCCAATTTACCCCTGGGTTCGCGGTCATTTCCATACAAATTTACTTTTATATTTAGGGTTGAACAAGACTACTAAAATGAAAATATTAATTTTATTAAAAAATTGTTTTTATTGTATAACGTTGTGAAAAACAAAGAGTTAAATAACAAAACCTAATGTCGCCGCCACACGCTTGCGAGCGTCCACAAGTTTTTTGTGTCTACGAGTAAAAAGACGTCAACGGTGGGTTACGTACACGAGCCAAGACAAACGTTCCATCCACACGCCTTTTTACTTATATACCTACACAAAAAAGCCGGGGACGATCGCAAGCGTGTGGTGGCGACAAAAGACTAAATTATACCGTAAAATAAAAAGTACATAAGAACCGAAATGGTTTAGACTAAAAAAAAACGTAGAAGAATTACGTACAATTCCTGTATGCTTATTGCGCCTATTAAAAACACAAACTTTTGACAAGAATAACAGTATCAAGACTAAAACATCTTTGTTATTTTAAAAAAATCATTAACTGAAATCTTTTTGAGAAACACATTCTGACGTATTGTGCGCGCGTTCGGTCTATCCGCAGCCGAGCCGAGTGAAAAAATACCCTTTTTGGTACTTTGAAAAAAAAAAGTTCTGACAAAATGTGTAATATGTACCTATGTGCGGATACCTAAGTGGCTAAAAATATTAAATAATATTAAATATCACCGAAGTAGGCAACCCTATTGTAGGCAAAATAACCCCGAGATTCTAATAATGTTGGGGGTGCCTACTTATAAGTGGTATATATACTAGTAAAATTAAGCAAAATACATTTTTTTTTCGCTAATATTGTTCTCAAAACATCAAAGTATAATATAGGAGAGTATTAGAGAACATGTTCCAAGTATTTTCGGATATATATCAAAAGTTTTCAGCACTTAGTTTTCTAGACGTTTTGACAGCTTCCTGGAAAAATGCTTCGATTGAAAGGTTTGTGAAGTTACCAACAAATCATCATGCTTAGTGCACCCAGAAAAGATGTGTTTACATTACCAGAAACAAAAAAATAACAAATTAATTACCTATGTCTTCTGGTAAGCGGTTAAACAAAAAAAAAGCGTTAGGCCAAAGATACCCATGGATAGGCGAAATAACCCCAAACGGCGGTACTTGATAAAAATTCCAAATTATCCAACATTTTTACATTAAATCAACTACTCTAGCTTAGAAGTAGTAAGAACAATACTGCTATAAAAAGTTTCACAGATTAAAAAATAGCCATCATTAGAATTATATTTAAGACTCCTATAACGCCTGGCCTGGCCAATTGAAACATTTAGAAAATTGGTCCTTGATGGGTACTGCATCTCGCGCAAAAAACCACTATGATGTTCCGAAAATAATTGCAAAATAGTGGGTCGAAAAATATGTGCTCGCTTACATTAACTTATTTTTAAAAAGGGATTCGAATGAAAAAAAAATATTGTTGCACTTCCCTTCATATTTAGAATTATTTCCACTAAGTTGGAGCTTTGAAACTCTAGAAAAAAATACGACTTTTCAGGGGTATCAATGAATATTTCATTAAAAATTGAAGGAAAATCCCGCGGGCTTAAGGCCCTTTACATCCCCGGGTAGCTCAGGCGCATTAAGAGCGACCTCTTTACCCGCACTTCTAGGCAAATCTTATTAAAAGGTGGGCCCATGGTTAGCCTTAAGGGAACTCCCGGAAAACCCCACCCCTAAATTACATTCTTTCAGTGTCCTTATCCAAGGAGGTTACTATTCATTAGTTACAAATAAGAGACTTAAATACTAATTACATCTAAATAAAAAGTAAATTTCATATACTTAATACTGTTTTGGATGTCGGAAACAAATACATATTGCTAATAATTATGACAGCTTGTAATTTTAAGATACAAGGTGTGGCAATTAAGTTCCGAGAATTTAGCTATAGCGTGTGAACTGGCAACACTACAGGACTGGCGCGCATGCACCTGGTTAGATGGATCCTTCCACTCAGTTCCAGTGAAAATTTCATGGTAATCGGACGCCTGGTTCTAATTCTACGGGTGTTCTTCGGAGACAAGTTTTTCAACTCAGTCACAGAAATGACTGATTCAGTTTTTAATTTGATTTATTGTCCCGCATTGGGAGTGAAGGCAGAGACTGGATGGGACCTGTAGTCACTGGAGATGAGTCCTGGATATTCGAATATGATCCCGAGACCCGTAGACAAAGCCGACAGTGGCTGGAAGAGGGTGAGGAGCGCCCAACGAAGGCAAAGATGTCAAAATCACGGCTGATTCGGCAATTTTGATCATTTTCTTCGATGTTCATGATATTATATGGCAATTCTGATCATTTTCATCGATATTCATGGTATTTTTCACAGTGAATACCTTCTTGAGGGCCAGACAGTGACTATGTTGAAGTCGTGAAGCAGCTGCGACTACGTGTTTTTCGTAAACGACCCGAACTCGCCGCAAACAGATGGCCCTTGCACCATGACAACGCGTCGGCTCATTCCTTCTTGATTGTATGAACGAATATTTGGCGAGAAAAAGTATCCCAGCGTTACCGCATCCACCCCACAGCCCCAATTTGGTCCCCTGTGACTTCTTCTTGTTTCATAAAATGAGGAATCACTTCAAAGGAACCTACTATGGCAGCGTAGTGGCCGTCCAGGAAGCTGTGACCGTCCTCTTAAAAGGCCTAACTTTAGAGGACGATCAAGGCTGCTTCCAATCATGGTAGAAGCGTTGAAAATGTTGTTCTGAGTTAGGAAGAGACTACTGTGAAGGCCGTTAATAAAGTTTGGTTACTAACTTGATTTGCATGTTTTTTATTAACAAATTCTCGGAACTTAATTGCCACACCTCGTATATCGCCAATTGAGGAATAGCACATCTCACAGCAATAACACCGTTAAATGTTATGGCAAACTGAGTCATTGAAGCGCATCTTATGAAAGAAAGAGAATAATCTCCCAATAATTCTTTAATGTTAACGTCACTAATGATCAGCTTCATTCATAGATATAAGTAGATTGTAAAAGCAATTTGATTCAAAGTGAATATATTGGGCTGACCTACAATACATTTTGTGATCTATGCTTTGATGATTGCTTTAGTTATGTTTGTTTTGGGAAAATTCTTAACTGTGGAAAAGTATTACAACTTACGTGGTATAGTCAATACCTAATTCATTAATCTTAGATATTAATTTCTATATCCAATAGACCTATTTTTACTCGTGGCTATTTGCTCTTTCAATTTTTTCTGTTTCACTTTCAAAAATTCTTCATCAATTGATATTCCATTCACTCGATGTTTGACGACCACTCCACCTACATTTTATATGATACGAGTACCTAATCTATTCATTGCATTCACTATACTGTAAAGAAAGTTCCGTTTTTATTATTGTTGTCCCAATTTTTTCCAAGTAGCTCGAAGTACTCCAAGTCTCGTATTGTTTGATTTTTGACAGATACACAGACAGTTTAGTTTACTTTTAGATTACTGATTGAAGTAGAACGTCTGTGTGTGTCAAGTTGCGTTTCTAATCAAATTTAATATAAGTATGAGATGAGATTTTGATTTTGTGTGTACTATGAATATTGTTATAAACATATCTCACTTCGGATGCAGAGACATATGAAGTTAGATGTAACCAATAACCATCCTATTATTATTTTAAAATGTAATACAACATTGAGAGATAGAATAAGGAACGAAATGATTAGAGAGTTGAGTGAATGTAAAAAGGATGTTGTGACTAAAATGAAAGTGAACAAGTTGAGAAGGTTGGGACATGTGGAGGAAAGGAAGAACAAAGGATAACGAAGAAAATTTACCTGGGTGAAAGAAGAGGTGTAAGGAAACGCGGCCGTCCAAGAACCACATGGCTGGACCATGTTGAGCAGATACTCAAGGACGGACGTGTTTTGAGTAAAAGTAATCGTAGAATGTGTATGAGGAATTGCATGAATGTGACGGAAGCCCGAAGTGTGTGTCAGGATAGGAAAGTCTGGAGATCCGTTCTCTTTGCCTAGCCCGCAAGGGAGGTGACGTGAGGATATAGTGTAGTAAATACAATGCCATTTTTCTTCAAGTGATATAATGAATCACTCGTTTCCAATTTTTGTTGTCAGTCCAACCTTTAGTATGAGGTCCATTATGATTTCTCGACGTCTCGGTGTCCTCTAACCTTGTTATTAACAAGTTAGAGGGATAGTACTAATACAATTAGTACTAATCAAGTCTATGAATTAATAATATCGATTCAGAGCTCTCTGTATATAGAAAGTTAATGAGAATGAAAGTTGCAAATCATTAGAAGAACAATAATCATTTAGTATAATCTAGTGCCTGTCAATGTACCATACTAACTACTACTATACCTGATGCTTACTCTTAAAGATTTTGATCATTGACATTAAAACACATGATTGAAGTCTTATATTAATACTTCACATAATGACATGAGTAGGCACCTTCTCTATTATTATTATGCGATATCTAATAGTAAGAATTCGGACACGGAAAATCAACACTAAGCAGTAATATACAATAGTTTGAGGTCAATGTTGTCAATGTCAAAAGATAAGTTGGAGGTCAATGTCATATCTGTAAGGTACCTGGGTTAATACAAAAGTGAAATTTGAATAATATTTGCATTGCGATGTCACTATAAATCAGTACAAAAGATATAAATATATCTGAACAGAGGTATGAAGGTATACTTGGATTTATCACAGTGCTAAATTAGCAATATATGGTCGTTGATTCTGGAATACGAGACGATGTTCAGTCACAAGCAGAGAAATTTTTCGTCCGTTCGCCTTACATCCTTATTTACAACATACCCACCTTTTAGGTTCAATGACGTTTGTATCCAAGGGACGTTAAGATGTGTTTATGGGCATCACGAATATCTAAAGATAAATAATATATTATGAAGTTATAACACAAAGATCACTGACCAAAAACAAAATGTACCTATCTATGGTGCATACTTACTAATTCTGACCTATAATGAAAAGAAAATTAATTAAAGTGTCCGGGTTATTGATTTCTTCAATGATTGCCTACCTACTTCTACATACTCGTATATACAGTAGTCGATTGAAAGAGAGATTATTTTTTCTATATAGATTGATCTTGCATCGCGATTTCTAACTTTAAAACACTTGAGGATAGAAATGCTAATGTAATATCGTGGTTTAGAGCAATCACAACCATCTCTAATATTTAATTTGATAAACATGCCGTTATTCAGTTAAATTACATTGATTGGATGTATGCTGCAATTTAATGCGGTTACTCATTAAATACAGCCATCTAAGTAAGTACTCACTATCATAGTATCATAACTATTGAGTGTTTTTGTAATAAATTTACAACTAGAAAGCAAAATCTTAGGCATTCCTCTAAGTGCACTATTATTTTATGTGTAAAAATTGAGTACCGTGTTCACTGACATCATTCGCATCTACTTTATTGCCAATAATACAACAAAGAAAATATCTTGTATGAACAAACAGGAATTCAAAACCTACTAATTTTGCTTAGGTATTTCAATTTCGTATACGCTGTACTATTTATATTGTATCCTGATTGCGTGCAATGTAAATATGATTTATATCGTATTAAAATTGAGACATTTAGAATTCAGACGAACATACATGTATATAAATATGAGTTTGGTGTATTATATAGTCTTACTGCGGAGTGTAATGTCCTCCCTTATCCTCGAAAGATTTTATTACTTATGCACAATGAACAAAAGTCCCAGTATGTTTACTTATGCACAATGTACACAAAGTTTCTACCTTACGTATAATAAATCCTCCCTACATAATATATTATATTGATGTCTTTAGGTGGAACTGAATACCCTTTGATCCCTCGATGACGATCATTTTGAGAATTACAATCTTCGTTTTACCTATATTATTACAATTGAAAGGACATCAATAACATTAAAAAATAAGGAAGAGTCCTTACGCTGTCGTTTCTTAAGAAGGCGGTTTTTTATGTAGTGCGTATAAAACTGGGGACATATGTACGTTCCATCATATGTAAAGTACAGTATACTAACGTATGCATGATGCATACCAAATAATTCAAACTGCAATCTCTATTATATTATAACCATCGTAGGTTCCTAACTTTATGGTTTTCTCCCACTTTACTAATCTAAGATGTTATGCTACGTACCTACCTACCTATGTTGCACCCGACACTACCTTCTGTATATATTGTATATATTATATACAACCACCAAGTAAGTTGTAATACCAAGTAATCTCTGCATATAAGTTGTAGTTGTTTAGTAAGCACTTTGAATATTAGATAATAATAATAGGCTGAGCAAGACAAGATTACTAAATATCTTGATCTTGCTCATGAAATTATGGAGATGTGGAGAACACCTTCCACTGTCATCATTCCTATAGTGATGTCCACAAATGGTGTCATTCCTAAGAGTCTCAAAGTAAATCTTGAGAAGCTTGGATTGCATGGTGGGCTTCGATACGCCATGCAGAAGGCTGTCCTGCTATCATCTTGTAGGATTGTTAGAAGGTTTCTCTCTCTATAGCTCTTAAAAACTCTCTCATGATAAGTGCATTTTTGTGCACATCATGGGAGAGGGGGACACCCAATAGTATATAGGTAGTTTTTAGTTCTATGTAATATGTTTATATATGTTTCAAATTTTACATTATTATTTTTATTTTTAAAGCTAGTTTTAATGTTTTTGTATTTTTTTATATGAATGTATTATATAGAGCTGAGAATTTTTTGTATACTTTTGTGATAATAAAACTGATTTGAAATAATAATAATATCTAATGACTTTATTGTGTTTTTTTTATATTATGCACCGACAATTCGTCCCCCAACAGTTCATCCCTCTGAAACTTCGTCCCCCGACAGTTAGTCACCCAACAGTTCGTTCCTTGGTCAATATATCCTTTTCGGCGCATTTTTTCGACTTGCATACTAACATCAACTAACATACCGTTATTTTTCATTTTGATTTAAAATACATTTTTTAAACTATAGTCGTTGTTATTTTTTTGGACGTACTGTCGGGGGAAGAACTGTCCGAGGAAGAACTGTCCGAGGGACGAACTGTCCGAGGGACGAACTGTCACCCCATCGAATATTAGTACCTACCAATTTATGCTTTTTAGGATTCGATACTAGTTACTAACTTTACCGCTCCGGACTTCAGACCTCGTCACTCCAATGTGCAGCGACAAATGTTGCCTTGTCATATGTGCTTTTCTAGTACTACAAGGTAGGTACAATGTAGTCCGGTAGGTGATTATTATTTTCAAAAACAAGATTAATACCTAACTAAAATATATTGGGATTTTTATCCTCAATAATAAAAAGGGAATAAGAAAGTAAGACACATTAGTTTATATACTTACATGAAAGAATTCTTCTTAAAAGTATGCGTGGGTCGATATCTGTTGGGGACCGCCCGCAGTCCACATTTCAAAGGATTGATAATCCTTACAAATCTGTAAAAGAAACGATGCATTTAATGTTAATATTACATATGTATTACTTAACTTAGTACTTGTTACAAAGTTATAAATAAGTTTTTAAGTTCACTAAATGTATCTGGTGTTAATTTTGAATAGCCTAGTAAAAGTACCTAAACATTTTTCTATTCAAATAAAGGCTGAGTATGCGTGCCGAGGCCGAGTATAAAAATTGGTGCATGTATTCTGAAAAATTCTTGAATTGCAGCATATATGTATATTGTATAGGCATAAAGCTTCTAAAAAATATTCGTAGGAATATAGATTTGGCGAATGGGCGAACTAAACTCTGGGCATAAAGTGATCACTTAAGCCAGCCAATGACGATTCCTAAGCTGGGGACGCTCATCCTGTGTCCTCTGCGAGGGGATCACAGATGTTGTATGTAGATAGTACCTCTCGAAAACTGTAATGCAACTATAGATTGTTCGATACATATAGGTACATATTATACCTACAAAATATATATGTACATTTTCATACATCCATGCATGTGCTTGTTGTTAAGAGCATTAGGTATATGACGTGGGTATGTAAATAAGTTGAGGAAAATGTTTTACATATTCGTAGCAGGTAGGTAATATTTGAGAAAAAACGAGAAAGTATTTTTTTTTAGGTTTAAAACTCGGGTAGGTATAAGACAATATTACGTAGGTTAGATAGTAGGTACGAGTATGTATATAAAAAAAATACATGTATGTAATTTGTAGATCACAATAATAATAGGTATGGTTACCTAAACATACCTATTAAACATATGTACCTATGTGTAAGTAGAATATTGCTTAGTAAGCAAATGACTACCTCCTATACCTACCGTATAATTGTCCGTGTTTATAGATATACCTAAATACCATTCGTATATAGTATGTACATACCTATAGATCATACTAAATCTATAATACGATTTTTTTTCATTTACCTAAAACAGAATGACAGAAATGGAAGTAAAATTATGGATGCCCGGCGCATGAGCTATAAAAGTAAGTAAGTATTGTTATGACACAAGTTTGTATCGAAATTATTTCAACGCTCGGAACTTCACAAAACCTGTGTTAGTCAATGTCCGAAATACGTTCAATGCTCTAACTGCATAAAACTTCGGGACTGATACAATAAATCAGTTTTTCAATTATACAAACAAAAAAATATGAAATGAATGAGTCGAATGGATTTAATAAGCAGGAGGCGCAGATTTAGAAATAGGTAAGTTCTGCAATCCATGATATAAGTTTGCAATCCATGATATAAGATGGGTTGGCTGGCAGAAATTGCCATTTGGCAATAAGCCCGCCCTTTGTATGTTTCTGTACTTACAATAAAGATTATTTTATTTATTTATTTATTTCTACTGTGAAGCATGCTGGAGATATGAGTCTTTGTGTAAGTCCCAAAAAGCATTTTCTTTAAAATAATAAGTATCATAAAAAATCTTTTTTTTATTTACATTTTCATAAATTACTCAAATGTATAATAAGTATTTTGAGAAATAAACCGAATTGAAATTGAAAATTTTGTAAAAAATATTTTCAATCAATCACCACTAAAGTGGGTACAATGTACATTCCTATATAGACAGTGGACACACCGATAAATACATACACCTACATAGATAAAGTTATTGATTTTCAGTGTAACTGGCGGATTGCTAGCGGACCTACTATCTGCTAGGTAACCAGGTCTTTTCTACTTGGAGACAAATAAAAAGTCAAAAATCAAGCTTTTAAGCTTTTGTGAAATGTACAAAGATATATTTGGGTTTATTTCTATAAACCCAAATTCATTTATAAAAAAAAATCAATTAAGACTTGAAAGAAATGCTTTTAGACAATAAAAATGTACCTAAGTACAAATTGATTTCGATGAGTTAAAAAGAATATATTTCTGATAGAAATTACGAATGATTTGAGAACGATATTTGATCAAATCTTAGTACATACTCGTAAATTAAATTATTAGGATATAATATACCTAAATGTATACCTACACATAAAGGCATGATTTCGCTAGGAGAATAGATATGAAAATATTGATTGATTGTTGTAACTATAAGAAAACAAACCTTTATTTTAATATCTTATTTTGTATTGAATGAATACATAAAATAAATAAATGGGTAGGAGAGAGCACTTATGATAAACATCTGACATATGGAAGATGGAATGCAAGGTAAGATCAGATGATCAGGATATGCTGTCAATATGTTTATACAATCTCACATATTTTAGTCATAAAGTTGACCTTTTAGGGAAAAATACAACCAAAATTCACATCTGATAAAATTTTGATAGAACCGGTTGGTTGACCCTACAAATTTCGCTGTGAAAATGGGGAGATGTATAGACATCTAGACTAGGTAGTGTATTATAAACGGCAGAGGTCGATGCAAATCCAGTATACTAATGCAACATATTACAACATATTACTTTATTTATCTATATAATATCTGCGCGGTGAGAAGTGAGACACATAATATATATACACTACTTGATATTATGCACAACTAAATTCCTTGCTGATGCGTAAGAACATGAATTTCCGACCATTAACAGCTAATACGATCTTGAAGATATCGCGCGCTGTCTGAAAGGATGAGAGATACTATAAGTATTATGTTATTATAGTTAAGGCCTTGGTACCAAGAATGACGTCATAGTAATTTCCCACGGCATTAAGGTTCAAAATCGTGTGAACAATCGCATGATAAAATGGTAAAATTAGCGTTTTTTCCATTTTTTGGGGTTAATTTTGCGTCTATCAAAAAAACTTTTACGGTTATTCCCTAGATTTTAATGCATTTTATCAGTACAAAAAAAAATTACTCCACGACTTTCGGGAAACGAGTTTCCGTCTTTCGGGAAAAAGATCAGAGGTGTTTTTCAATTTTTTTTAAGATCTATTCAAGATATAAAAAATCTTTTACGGTTATTCCCTAGATAAATGTTCAATGCATCTATACCCTATTTTGTTAAAAGCATATTTAGTAACGGTTGTCGAGATATAAGGTCTCCCGTTTTTAGACATTTTTGAAATGTCGGTATGCATACTCTTAATATCTATAAAATTCGATATTCTTATACCAGGTGCCGGACATGTGTTGACATAATCTATAAATATGAATGCTTCTACTAATATTTTATTACATATATCTAAAGCATTGATTACTATACCTAACACGTTCATCTTGAATTTTATATTCATAATATAATTAGGCACTACTCGTAATACCAATACCTATAACTCTCCACCCATATTTGTCCACTACATAATACAAGTAATGTATAAGTAGGCATCAAGTAATGCGTGAATTATGAGAAAATGTTTGATAATATTGAATTAAACCTTGAAATAATTATTAAAACCTTTCTTGTGGAAACATAATATGACGTAATAATTAGTGTACAGACAGCAGTAGTATATAGTATTATGTAAATCTATTATTTGTACGTATTGTACACAGATACAGGTACACTGGTACACCGATAATAAAATAATTCTTAAATACTCGTAGATAGGTACTTACACAAGTAGGTACTTGGATCTTTCTTACCTTCACATATTTATCTATTTGCATTAATTATAATTAAGTTTATGACAAATAGTAAAAGCGACATATCATTTAATTATCAAACACATTTATAAATTTTGATTAATCAAGTCACACAGAATTTTAATTAATCACTTTTTATTATTTTGAGGGTTACATAATGGTCACCGTTTGAAGATGAGGCAATGCTTGGAATTGCGTAGACTCTAGGAGTCATCAGACAAACTGACGACTTAACATTAAGAAAATCTATAAGTACATAATCTAGCTTTCTGGGGAATAATATACATATAAAGAAATATTTCTGTGGAAACTGGTGGTAAAATGAAACAAGTGTACATTATCTACGGTATTCCTCACCCAACAGTTGGTGAAATAAAGAGTTTAGTTATTAACACAGAATCTACTGCGGAGAGACATGCAAGTTTCAGTAGGCAGGTATCTACTTTAGTTAGCAACATTAAGTACCATAACAAAAACACTGTATTTTACTATCGAAGTTTATTAATATGCTTCTAAAGATCTCTGTTTGTGTGCATTAACTCGTGGAAGCAAAATACAGTGTTTTTGTTGTATCTACTATTATAAAGTTAATCTTCCCACAATCACCAAGTTATTAAGTATCATATATTATCTGGCTGGCAATTTTAATTGAAAAATATAGGTAAATACGTGAAGTGATATTTGTAGAGTATATTGAAGCGTGCCTCGCTCTCGCGCACTTGAACGTTAAATTTCCATTTAATACGAGGTATAATAAAGTAATACTATGGATAATAAGTAGGTACATTTACTACATACAAATACATTTGATTTATTAATTAAATTATTGAGCAACTTGCCTACATTGTCACCCCCTTGAAAGTCGGGCGCATTTATTGACTATAAAATGAAAATGAAGGATTTATGTGAGTTAAAAATATGCAGAAGCAAACATTGTTTTATATTCTAGTATATTATAATTTATGGAGCCCTTGACAATTCCAAATTATATGATCAGCATTGTATATTTGACACCAGACAAAAATAAAGAAGTATGTTTACCTATACTTTGTTTAATGATATGCTATGAATAATGATACATATTGTAAAAATTGACGAATCCAAGTGCCCGAATGGGCCTACGGACGATAGAGAACAATAAAACAATAAAACAATATATATACCTACATATCTTCATATATGGTCAGTGGCGGACTGGATCTGAAAATTCAGGTTGCCATCCAGGCCCCCCAGTACCTATTGTGTAATGAATATGACCTTATTTCGATAAACTCAGATTCATTAAAAAAAGAAAAAAATATACTGAACAATTGTTTGTATACTATTGATGGATCTAAGAATTACATGTGCGTATAGAGTAGTTCTCAAGAATAGGTAGACATTATTTAATTGCTGTGGAGAAAGACGTAGCAAATAATATCAACAATAATTATCTAGAATCTAGATTAATGTTTGTAATTTGCTTTCGCTCTTGTGATGATAATGAAAAATTTATTATAGTTTGTTTGAGACAACCATCAATATCTCAACATACTACCTTGGTGTGCAGCTGCTCTTTCAAATAATTATTGTGAGAGTGACAACAATCAAATAAGATGATTACATTACCATGTAGCAATGGTACAGAGTAGTACATTATGTTGCCTATTTGAGTAGTCTGAAATATTAGTCGAACGCGATGTCACATGAATTGTGTAATGGACATGTGTAGATTTGTTTTTTTTTTCGGGTTTAATCCTTTGAAGATCTGATGATCCAACGTTTCGGCGAACGTCGGATCATCAGATCTTCACACGATTAAACCTGAAAAAAAATCTACATATTGATCATCGTGAAAACCTGCAACTACTATTATGTAATATACAAGTTTCTACTGACTGCTGAGGATGGGATAACCTACACTACATAAGTGCCTTGCTGCTGAAGGAGAAAAGAAGTACTGTTAGATTCAATAGTGAATTTTTATAATTAACACATTAGTAGTTACATATAATTTAAGGAACATTAGTACCTACTAATATACATAGACAGGTATTAAAAATACGCACTAGCAAAAAATGTAATATACCTACCCAGCTATTGTGTAGGTAGTGTATGTGATATAATAATCTACGTACCTTTATTGTCGGTGGGACCTAGGTACATTGATTTAGTTCTAGTCAGCATTTAGTTAGGTAAGAATTTTACTTTGACACTAAACGTAGAATGTTGGTATATATGAGTATAAGTATTTATTAATTACCTAATTGTGTTTTATGTCTTCTTACCTTTGTAATTTACAATTAATAAAATAATATATTTTTTACAATAGTAATAATATTATGTATTGTGTTTCAACCTGTAATAAAATTTTCTATTGAACAAAATTTTAATAAAATGCGATGACTTGACAGGTTTGTTTGTTTGTTTTATAATGAAGTTATATAAGTGACGTCATGGAAAATGTAATAGGGTCAAACTAAGTGTCAAGCTTCAGCTTAGGCAGTCTTTTTCCATCAAAGAAGCAATAAATTTAATACTTTTTCTATGAAATATAGGTACACACTTACCTATGTGCTGAATAATCATCACCACATATCCAACACGTGCTAGGGATCACGTCATACTTTGTTACGTACTGTCATAGGTTAGGTGAAGGAAAATCCCGCGGGCTTAAGGCCCTCCACATTCCCGGGTAGCTCAGGCGCATTAATAGCGACCTCTTTACCCGCACTTCTAGCAAAATATTATTAAGAGGTGGGCCTTAAGGGAGCCCCCCGGCAAACCCCATGTTAGATGAGACGGTAATATACCTCTTACTATATTGGTAACATCATCTTAAAATTAAGAACAGAGCTATGACGTCACCGTCATTTCCCGCGGCACTAAGCTTCAAAATATCACGAATTCACACGATAAAATGTTAAAATTAAGCTTTTTAAAACTGTTTGGAATTAACTTCGCTTCATTAAAAGAAAACTTCGGTCATGCCCTATATTTTAATGCATTAATAATAATCAATATATTTTAAGGACTTAAGTCAGAGACAGGGAGCTGTGGAGGACCAAAGGGGAGGCCTATGTCCAGTGGTATGAACCTGAGTGGCTACAGAAGAAGAAGAAGAAGGACTGAAGTAAGTCTCTATCCAAAAAAATAATTTCAAATATGCTGAGTCCTAAAAATATGAAAATATGATGTCTTTCCGGTAATTCGTTTGACGTAAAGATTCAATTTGGAGAAAACACATTTGGTACTTGTACTTATTTTTCAGAAAAGCTTATGTATTGAAGCGTTCTGTCCAGACCAATGTGGACATATTTAGTATGAGATTGGATAAGCATTACGAGTTGTGCGGCCTTAATTTATATAATTAATAAGTTCATCAATTAAACGTGTTAAATAGAGCCTTAATCATTAAAGTAAAAGAAAATCACATTTAGATTGTCAGGTTTATTACAATAGTCATGACTCACAAGTATGTAGGAATATTGATGTGTTTTTAGGTCAGTTGGTAAGATTCTACTACTAGATATTATTGCTTCCTGTTATAAGGAGAATTTATTAACCTGTGAATAGAATAAGTTTTCTAATTGTCTACACGAGGTGTTAATTATCTTCTTTAGATTAACATTGCTTATTGCATATTAGTTATGGCTGTATTACTACTATTTACAATTAACATATGAACGACGAGTATATGTACTCGTACCTACGTACTTAATCTGCTTATTTTCAGAGTGTAATATTTATGTATGAATTCTTAAATGCGTTATTCTCCACTTTACGACTCAAGCTTTTAGTTTATTGTGAAATGTGCAGCAAAATATGTACATAGATATGGGTGTTGTGGGTATATGTAGTTAAAAAATAAATAAACTAGGATTGAATTCCAAAGCTTTTCTTCTAACTTTTAACACTTCTTACATTACGATTTATCATGGTACTCAGTTACTCAGATATATTATTAATAAATAAAATTAGTACTTATCAACTGATCGCTTCCAATAATAACAACAATAGGTGTTAAGTTTATTGTTGTAAATAGTTACCAATCGATTATAATGACCATATTATATTATATCGTGGTTTATCAGAGCGTGCAGTCATTATAGATACGTATATATTTTTGCTGCATTTTTCATTATAGGTAATAGATATTGGCAATAAACATTTGGACCAATAATGCTCATATAATATATTATTTTATAAAACAAAGTATCTTGTCCAATCAGTTCATTATTACAGAGTTATCATAAAGATTAGTTTATGTTATCGACTATCTTCATGAACTTAATTTATTGTAAAGATGGTAGTATCAACTCGTCTAAACTAAAAGTACACCTACCAATAATAGGCGCAATCAAATACCACATTAAACAAATAAATTGATTAGGTGTGTACTACTGCTTAATATGAATATCTTAATGTCACCTATCCTTTATGTAAGGGTACTCACTACTCAATATGAGAACACCTTATACAGTATTTCGGAATAGGTTATATTTAATTGCATACATACGAGGTTGTTGCTTAATAATGTCTGTACCTTACATCATATGAGTACAGCTAATACTTATAACAATGTGGTGTTGGGAAATACTTTTATTTCACTAAGATGTGGATGGCTTTATAGTTTTTAGGGGTCAATGCTAGAATGCCAGGTGTTAATAATGAGGTATCTAATTATACATAAGTGGTGATGAAAATAAGTTTAAGAATTTTCATGTGTCAATTTCATACAACGATAAGTATCCATATAATATGGTAGGTAGGTACATCTTCCCACACATTATAATAATATGTATAATTTATTCATACATTTTATTTTATCCATGTTATTCCATCTTGTCACTACAAATGAAAATATTCGACTGCAATTAATTGAATTGTTTTTTTTTTATGAAAAAATGAAGCGAGGCTTGGGAGCATGAAGCTATGTACATACACGAGTACCTGAACATTTCATTGATTACTGCATATTTACGCCAAGGTACGATAAGTATGGATAAAGTTACAATAAACCTTCCATATATCTACTTATCTATGGCCTCATGCCTTCATAGTAAATAATAAAAGAATCCTAATGCAATAGAGGTAGGTACAACCAGAAGTAACACCCTAGTTTACACCTGCCACCTACATAATCTCAAGTCTAACCAAATTTTGAGGCTCCCTAATCATAGAGACATGAGTTTTCTGCGTTCTTTGCCTGGTCGAGATTTCACCATAGCTTATCATGGAATCATAAGTAATGTTATTATATTATGCTGTAGGTATAGACTTATTCAAAATTCATTATACTATTTGGAATCATACAGTAAAATACTAAAATGTCTCGGTTTTCTTTTATTTACGCCTCGCCGCCTGAGTCGCTAGCCTTTATAGCACAACCTTCATCTTCAGCTTAGCCTTCATTACAGATAGAATACCCGTGGGTCAGGTTAGATGTTCTGGGTTCGATTCCCGGCCGCGGCGGATGGATGGACTGAAGAATGTCACTTAAATGTAAAGTGATCACATCATTGAGACAGACGACGATCAGTCATAAGGCTGAAGAAAATTTCATGCTCCGCTGTATATCTGTTGAGATAACTACTAAATATTAGTAGTTTCATGACAACCCAGTGTACCAGAGAAGAAGATACCTAAATCATTTAGGTATTACTGGATTTTCATGTCTGCATCTCGCAGATGGCATATGTTGAGAATTTTCTCAACGAAAGGCGGCAGATATCAGCATTCACATAATAACTTATGCGAACTCCCTTGGGGAGGGGAGCAGGATGGATGTTCCGACGCTTACGAGTCGGCTTTGGCTGGCTTAAGTGATCACTTTATGCCCAGGGCAACGTTCACCCATTCCACCACATCCTGCTACCAAAATGAAATTTTTGGCCGTTGAGTATATAATATTCAACAACCTATTTCATATGCACCCAATTTCAGATACTACCGCCATCCGTTGAGGAGCGGTGTAACCTTTAGCAACCTATATTATAGTGAGATCTACCCACTTCTATAGGCGCCGGGAGCATTACAGCTTCCACCTTTTTGGTTACTGTGACCAGTGGAATTAGAGAAGAAGATACCTAAATCATTTAGAAGAAGAAGTAAGTACCTAAATCATTTAGAGAAGAAGATACCTAAATCATTCCAGTAATACCTAAATGATTTAGGTATCTTCTTCTCTAATTCCACTGGTCACAGTAACCAAAAAGGTGGAAGCTGTAATGCTCCCGGCGCCTATAGAAGTGGGTAGATCTCACTATAATATAGGTTGCTAAAGGTTACACCGCTCCTCAACGGATGGCGGTAGTATCTGAAATTGGGTGCATATGAAATAGGTTGTTGAATATTATATACTCAACGGCCAAAAATTTCATTTTGGTAGCAGGATGTGGTGGAATGGGTGAACGTTGCCCTGGGCATAAAGTGATCACTTAAGCCAGCCAAAGCCGACTCGTAAGCGTCGGAACATCCATCCTGCTCCCCTCCCCAAGGGAGTTCGCATAAGTTATTATGTGAATGCTGATATCTGCCGCCTTTCGTTGAGAAAATTCTCAACCCAGTGTACCGTACGTAGACGTATGTAAAATATAAGGTCTTGCGTAGAACAGGAAGCGGCAATAGTATCGTCTGGTCAACATATAGATACCGGTTAATGTTAACCTCCTTACTCGGTCACACGTGTATAATAGCTAAGATCATTATGTTTGGTTGGGGCTAATACTATGATATTACTGATATAGTACGTAAATAATGTGATTGTCAAACATTTATGTTTTAAACTGAAAAATAGTTTTAACTAAATTAGTATACATAATAAGCACTTTCTAAATATTTTGCAGTTTAAACAATGCTGTATTTTGCAATATACACTAATCTTAATACTATTTATGATACAGTACCTACCTATATAAGAGAATTCGGGATGATAAAATATAATAGGATGAATGATTGTAAGGTGAACTGCAATAATAAATAATACTATATTGTTTATCGTGTTTTATTATCCCTAGATCTATTTGGATACTTGAAATTATTTGAACATTTCTTATAATACGTAGGTACTCTTTCTTGAACCAAAATTACGAAGGGCGTGCTTATACCGTTCATCAATCATAATTCATAGTCATTTAGCGTTTCAGTACAAAATAGTTTAAGAAGCATTGTGCTTTATTGCATTACCTATAGTGTAGGTACATGTATAGTAGTAATTGTAGCAATATGGAATAGTGTAATGGTAATGCACATAGTATAATAATGCAATATATGATATTAATTCCATTTTACTTTCATCAATTACTTGTTATATTATATCTCATAACTTTGTAACATTATTATGTATATTTGTGTAACTCATTGTACTGTAAACAGTGCGTGTAATATCAAGGTCATACTTTTATATAACACTTTATTTCACTTCACCTTACTTTTATTATATACCTAACAGCTATGTATTATAACGCACGCACATAATATTTCTATAATTGTTTGACCAACATTACCGAAAACAATATTACATAAGGATAAAGGTTGTTTTTATTTGTAGGTTCTGTTCTATTGAAAAAAATATTTTACAATTTATCTATCTTTCAAGTAGAATTTATTTTGTTTAAATGTAGGTAGGTAAGGTATATAGGTGACCACCGAATACAGAAATGATTAATAATGGGGCATGGAGTTAATGTTAGGATAAGCAAAAAATATGAATACTTAATACTTAGCATTGTTCTAACTATCAGGACAGTCATCATACGAGGTTTACATCGAATATAGAAGATACTAAATATAGAAGATATAGAAGATACTTAATAATTTAAATAGTGAGATCTTCGGAGGTCAGTTTTCAACGGAAAAATGATTTAAATATTTATCTGTATATGTTTATTCTGTCAACGGGCTAAGGATTCACTCTGTTCATAAAAAATATAAAAAAATGCGATGTTACTTTTTTATAGTCCAAGTCTGGGTATAAAATAAAAATAATTTTATAATTAAAAATAGATAGGTACCAAATTTTTATCTGGGGTCAATCACTGTACCTACCTGACAATTTATAGTTTTATTACGATTAATTTCCCTACTAGTAGATGTTGAATGAAAAAACAATAATGTTCGTTTAATAATATAACATAAACAAAAATGTTGTATTATTATGCGGTTAGATAATAAGGTAAACACTGGACAGGTAGGTACGATAGATAGGTGGACTGCAAAACTCTAAACTAGAGACCCTACGAATGTAAAAGGAAGGTAGAAATAACACAGAAGATACGGACTGTTACTCCGAGGGACTAGGAGGCAGGAAAATTTCAAAGACAGAAGGACGTGGAAAAATTTGAAAGAGGTTTAGATACATCCAGTAATGAAGAGAAACAGGTGATAAAACGCGGAGAAAAGAAAGAAAAAAACAATAAGAAGACTAAAATTTTGTAACCATAGTTTATTCAGCACGATATGAAGACATGTGCTCGGTAAACGCCCTGCGTTGGACAGACGACCTGATGAAGTTGACAGCTGGCCTCAATTTTACATCCGAGGCAAAATCCAGAGAGAGATGGAGGCCTATATCGAGAAATGGAAGCTACAGGGCTCGTGAAGAAGAAGATGAAGATGTAGATAAACAACTAACAAAAAATGTGCCTCTTTTACAAAACATATCTCCTACCAGGTATAGTAAATACGTAATTGTGTCTTCAAAATAATAAATAATATAAAAATAGTCAATTGCGTTAAAAATAGAATTGATATTATTAGGAAATACATACATACCTGTGTGTAATATCTGTAGTAGGGAAACAACCTGTAAGTTGTAGGTATTGTGGGTAAATACTAAATACATGAAGCCGGTGGTGAAGTGGTCTTGTTGCTTTGCATAATATCAATATAATAATATGTGCCAATGCACCGAGTTGAAACAAGTATTTGTTTTGAAATTTGTATCAAGTATTTAGGTAGGTACGTACTTATACACTTTATATACGTAAATCTACTAATATGTAGGTATGCCTGTACTTAGTACGAAGTAAACATTGATGTCTCTAATAAATAAGTGAACACGAGTTTAGCGATTTTAGATAGTTGTTGGTGTATGCTGCGGGCGCCCTTCATTGGAGAGTCGACATGAGATGTTTTTTATTTTTTGTATGATAATATATTCATGTTTTGTTGTCAATACAATATTCGTATTATGATGTATGTGGTGTATAGGTATACCGCTCTAAGGACTACGAGTATACATTATATTATATGTACCTATTAGATCTACAAAGTGAGACTTTTGTGGAATTTCCCTATTTAAATTTTTACATATTATGATTTTTTATTGTTAGTCATTTTAGGTACTTTTTTGTACGCACATTCTGTATTTGTTTGATTTCTCAAGTGGTTGGTTGGCAGATATTGCCCATGTCAATAAACCCACTATTTGTTTAATGCATGTCAATACTATATCAATAAAGTTTTTTTTATTATTATTATAATTTTTTATACTGTTTATCTTTCAATAATTGAGGCATTACATGTAGGTACCAAATAACGTGACAAATAACATGTGGCAAACATTACACATATTACATACTTAAGTAATTACAAACCTACTATACACAAAAAGCAACGATTTACAATATTTTTTTAACACAAACAGCCCATAAGTACCAATTGTATTTACGTATCAAAAGACGTAAACAGGATAATTGATTATTGCAATTGCATTATACTCGTATAATAGCTGATTTGGCCTATCGAACTAGGATTCGCTAAGTTAATTAATTTTCATTCCAACTATACAAATAAAGAAACAAAAAATATATTATGTTATCTAATTGTCGAGTTGTCAATGAAATAACCTTAAACTTGTAACATCTTTTGTTTTTTTTAGTTCCCAGATAATAATATTCGATGCAAAACAGTGTGACCTTTAAAACAATAAAAGAAAAAGTCTTACAGAATAATATTATTACCATAAGTAAGCTATATAAGAACAATATTCAACTATGTGTATCATTTAATTTATTTATGCAAATATCTACCTATCAATTTTAAATGTTTGTTCGTGTTTTTGTTCAACTGATTGGATAGATAGGAACAAGGAAGGTATTTATTCGTTTGTGGGGAAGATTAGACTGATTTACAAAAAATACAAATTATTTAGTCTACGCTTGACATACACTCCTTCCCTTCCATTAGAACTAACGTGGAGGAAGTGTTCCTCAGAAATTTTACAGCCTGTTCTGTCTTGAGTCAACTCTCTATTCCATTTCACATCAGTCTCCTAGCTAGACTTACCTTCTTAATGCAAAACATAATTTTAATAACATAGGTGGGATTTTTTTAAGGGGCATCCACCTGACTACGACTGATTTATGTAGGGGAGAATAAATCATTAGAAATGAGAATATATTTTGATGTAATAAGCACAACTGTACCTATTACTCGTTTGCTAGAGTGTCTATTTCACACGTACGAATGTAGCGGGTGGAACACGATGAGTATTGAGAACAAAATGTAATGCAATCTCAGAAGTCCTTACATTAATACACTGCAGGTGACGTCTTTTAATTAAATAAATTAAATAATATTCGTTTCTTTCATCCAATGGTTTAAAGAATAAAAACAGAGACAATTAATGAATATATTTTTAAATTATTAATGTTATCCAGTTAGGTTATTATTTATTACAGACGCGACACACACTATAATCATTTGGCGATAAAAGCCACAACACATCGATATATTGTCTATTTAAATTCATATATTCCAGTTACAATGAAATGGCTATGGTAATTTCTTGTACTTCCATGATTTAATCTGTTGAATCGATCATAATATCTCTTTTAAAATAAACCTTTTGAACTATTAAATGTTTTTTAATTGCATGTTTTTTAATGGTCATGTTCTTCATAATTTCGACTCCATTGACTCGACAACTTCACATTCTAGATTTTCCCCCGGAAATATAAAATAGGTAGTCTGTGTGTAATTATTCAGTTTGTATAAATAATGGTGTGGACGAGGTCGAACAATAAATTATTCAATATTTTTCTAACGCTACATCGAACCTACCTGGTTTTCCTTCAAAAGATATTGCGGATTTAAAAAAAAATACTGGTATTTTTTAATATGTTTGTCTTTTATAATGTATACGTACCTATTAAGTATCGTAGAAGACGTCATTTCACTTTTCAGGAGTAAGTATCTCGATTGTACAAATATATTATATGTATTTGTTGTTAAATTATATTGTGAAACATGTATTTTATTCTGAAAATAAACATATTAAAAAAAAATATTGGACAAATGATTCGACATAGCTAACTGGTTATTTCCTATATTTCTGAAACACTTTTCCTCTTTCGTCCATTCTTTCATCATAAAGTAATATTGGTACCCACCTACCTAGGGAGCTAAATGTCAGTATGACATTTCATTGTGGGTTTTCCCATGCATATTACCACCACATGTCACCCTAAGTATTATTATACCTATTAAGTATTATTATCAATTTCATCATTATTACTCGGATTACAAGGATTTTTTTACGAAAATGCGCGTGATATAATATGGTGGGGATAATTTTATAAGTGCAGTCTTGTAGTGAGTTGACCCAATTTCATAAAGGACAATGTTGTCATGTAGGTATGTGTAACATGTAGTTGTACACGTACAGCCTCCAAGTGGACATTTATAATAAATAATATTCCCTAAAGAAGATCACCTTCATACGGCGGGGGAACATCTTTTATTTCTATAAATTATGTTACGTAATTCATGCGAAACAACTTAGAACTCACAATACGATCTACCTGCAACTGAACGCCTTAAAAGCCGCTAAAAACGAGAGAGTCCAGGAAACATGTTACGAATCAAATAAAATTATAGAAGATTTATATCTGCTCAATAGATGATGCCTTTGTGAATGGAGTTCTTGAAGCGGTTCTATTCGAGAGATGACAAAAAAATAGACTATTGCAGATACCTACGAGTACATAATATGTCGTGCGAACTAGACGTACTAAAATATTTTGCTTAATATGTTGGATTCTTACAAACACGTATAATAATGAATACGAAATAAGTAGATATTGTTTATGTCTATATTCAATAGATTGGTACTTGAATTATTTTTGATTTACTAATTTATTCTTGTAAAGCGTTGGATTTTTTCTACATTCCGTAGTATATACAATGCAGTGTTCCTATAAAAATGGAGAAGAATTAAGGATGAATATTGTCGGGCTTACAACCGAAATATAAATAAGCACCACCCTCTCCCTTCAATAGTAAGAAATGCAACATTAATACTATCGCAAGTCTAATTTGACACATACGAACTACCAATAGGTGTAGGTAAATTTAAGGTAGACGTTATGAATCTATGTAGAATGGTAGGTATCTATGTATGTATTAATACATAAATGTAATACATGATTTTTTGATCAACTTAATACAATGAGTACACATACCTAGTTATCTGGTGTTTTGCTAGAAGGTTTCTACAGCTACACCTCTGTTGAAGATATATAGAGGTAGGTACATATATTAATACTTGCATTATTGGAAAACAGTGTAGGTTTATTCATTTTATTTAGCAGTTGTAATATTGAGAATCCTCACGGAGAACTGCTTTCAGCTATAAATCAACTTATCATCATGCATTGCTATACTCGTAGGGTAGGTAACTTGTATAATAACTATGATAATAATAATTGTAAGAGCAATCTAAATATTCTCCCATTGCTACATTAATCGTATTATCTCCAGACATCCTTGAAAAATATTATGAGACATGAAACTGCAAAGGTTTCTTGAATGCTCTTTATCGTTGAGGAAAACCATGAAAGTCTGGCATGAAGGCCTCTACAGCCTGACATCTGTTAATAATTATTACCTATTTAATCGTGAAAGTCCGAATTTATAAAACCTGTGTCAAACTGACAATCTTATGGCATGAAAACAAAAGCTGACATATGAACACAGCAGCTGACCCTCAGCTGCTGTGTTCATATGAAACCCTCAGAAAAAACAAGCATACGTGACAGAAGGAAGAAAACCACGATCAGAGGAATATGGGATATCCGGGATTTTATCAGAGGGGAGACAAAAATGTTGGTATAAGAATGAACTCCAAAAGACTACGATGGGAATGGAAAACCATAGGAAAGAAAAGTACGTACAAGGTCCCTAAAAGATGAAAAGACAGGAGTCCCCATCACAGGATGCAGTAAGCTCTGCATACACGGGACATGGTGGCCTACGGTCAGTATAAGAAGAATAAAGGTAGGTGCTCAATCTATGATTTGTATTGGTTGGTTGATTGAAAAATGTAGGATAATTGACAATAATATGAGTACATGGTACACGGCATTCCCGAGCGGGAGGTGCCGGGTTCGAACCCCGTCGCTGACGATGTAACTATTCTGCACTTCACGACACAAGCTTTTAGCTTACTGTAAAGTGTACAGGAAAGTATTTGGGTTTGTGTGTAAAAGATCAGATCCTTTTTTTAAATCAGTTCCTACTTACTAGTAAGTATTAATAATGCCATGAACCTTAATATTTCGCGTCAAATTGATATCAGTGCGGGATAATAATGTCACAAAATATATCTCCATATAATCCATTGTTTATTTTGTTTCGTAAAGGAAAAGCGTATGGAGAATAAATTAAACAATAAGTATATTATTTTGATACCATATTATTATAAGGTTTTCTTCGTATTGCCTTGACCAAAGTTTATTATTAGAGATAAAAAGCAGGCAGTCTGGTGCATTCATTAAAACAGACACTCGTATGATACCTACACGAGTACTTGCTCGATAATATACGTAATTACAGTGAGTGCATTGTAAATAGAGATTAATATATTTATGACCTATATCTACTACTTGCATGTATAAGCATAGAAATGAATTTTGTGTATTCCAGTAAATAAAGCATACTCCTTAATTTTATATGTAGTACCTGGCGCGAAGCTACCTAAGAACACGATCCCCATCGAGTTACCTTTTGGAAAAAAATATAGGTATAATAGTGTCTAATCTGACGTAATCCCATAAGAAATATTAGCCCAGGCTTCCCTTCTGCAGAAATCCACCCTTCGCCCCTGATAAGTACACACATGTGCGCTATTTTTTATTTTTATTTTTTTATTTTATTAATCTTATAGAGTGCATACAGTTATTACATACAATATAAACAATCACAATATCACCTGCAAATAAACCAGTAAAGACTCAAATATTACTTAATTACAACTCCTGGGCAACACACAACATTTAAAAATCATATAAAAAATTAATATCAAAAAATCAAACAGGTAAAGAGAAAATTATGCACAAAGAATTCACAAAATAATCAAAATTAATGTTATAACTCTATTACGCACAAAAACACACACACACACATACACACACACCCTCACACACACACACACACCCTCACACACACAGTCCAATCACAAGCCGGAACAAAGAATAAAATTGCAAAAAATAATGACAACATTAAAAATCAAACAATGTTAAATACAAAGTCAATTGAATACGATCAACAGAGCATAAAACACAGAAAACAAGCGTGCAGACAAACACGCGCAGCTCCAGTCTCAGAACCGGAGAATACCAAGGCAGTTCACAATACAACCGAGGACCACAGTGACCCAGATACACCCCTCTTGAACTGAGCCTTGCTCAGAGCAAAGAGATCCAGGCTCCTGAAAAATGAATTATACACTGAACAACTACGGTAGATGAATGCATTCTGAGCATAGTTAGTGGAACACGTGGACAATCCAAATAAGAAATTAGATCGAGTTCTGCGCGTAGGGCAACTAAATGTAACACGCTCTAAAATATTGGCCGAGTTCACCTCACCGTTTACAATCTTGTACAGGTATGACATATCCATCTCAGTTCTTCTATTCTCAAGGGTCGTCAGTCTGTGATGCCTAGCCGCAGGCCTATATTCAGTAAAGTACATACCAGTAATGTAATTGAGACTTTTTACAAACTTCCTTTGCACGCCCTCAATCCTGTCAATATAGGTGATATACTGGGGGTTCCAAACCACCGAGCAAAACTCCAGATGACTTCTCACAAAGGCGTAATAGAGTATCTTATATGTTAAGGGTGATTTAAATGGCTTACCAACTCTCAGGATGAATCCCATCATCCTATAAGCCTTCTCCAGGATATGGTCAACATGATCCCTGAAAAGTAGTTTCCTGTCCATTATTACACCCAAGTCCCTAATGCTGTCACGTTTACCCAAAACCTGCCCCTCGATATTGTAATCAAATGAGATCGGTCGATCACTCCTAGAGAACGTAATTGAACAGCACTTTGAAGTATTCAAAAACAGTTGGTTTCTCTTACAGTACTCCGCAAGGCGGTCCAGATCCTGCTGCAGCTGAAGGCAATCCTGGGCACAAACCACCCTCTTGTATATCTTTGTATCGTCCGCAAACAATAAGAACCGCGAATTCTGAAAACACGAGCCGATATCATTTACGTATAGGATAAATAAAAGCGGCCCCAGGTGAGACCCCTGCGGAATTCCAGACGTGCAACCGACGAATCCAGAAGCCGCTCCATCGACCACCACAGCCTGCGCCCGACCACACACGTACGATGCAAGCCACCGAAGAAGACCACCATAAACACCGTAACTCTCCAACTTATGCAGCAGAATCCTGTGGCTTATATATACCTTATTATATTGTTGTTTTGTTAGTATAGGGCCTGTAGCCTAAGATCCAAATTTGTCCAAGGTGGCTGCGGCCCACTTGGTGACGATAAGACTACAAAAATGGCTATCTTATGTTTCTCTTCAAAATTCTGTTCAAACGGCTTAACAAACCAAAAACCATTTTTCTCAGAAATAATATGAGTAAATTTCATTTTGTATATAATTGAGGTAAATAGTTACTCCTTGTTTCATATAACTTGGCCACTGGCTACATAGTAATTCTATACAAAAAGTGTGACAAGACGGATGAAACGAAATGTAAAAGTCATCAAGCTGATGTCCACACCATTACTGCACTGCAGCAATTTCAAATTAGTTTCATTCAATGGGATAATCGATACTTTGTGATAGTACTAAGAATTATTAAGAAATTAATGATATGATGAGTTACACATTACACATTGAATAGAACGTAAGAGAATTTTATAAGTGTTTGATGCCACACTGCGAGTAAAATTGATGCAGATTAGGTACAGATTGTTGATCGAAATGTTGCAAAAATATCATTATCAAATATCACTAATTAAAAAATAATTATTGTAAAATTGTTTCCTTGGTTAGGTAAAGAACACATGTAATAGATAATTGTATTTCAATATTTCATACACAAGAATTATATTTTTATAATTGCAAGCAGAGTTTGGTTTGCAATACCTATCATTGTGTCGACACCATTTGATGATTTCTTGTAATCGTTCTTTAATTTACTTTATATTTTTCTTCCATTATTTATCGATAGCTTGTAATGCGGATATGAAATACGAATAGTTTGATGACGGCACTAAAAAAGTTTTTATTGCAAGTGTACACTTGTATTCATTCTACTCGTATACAGATACCAGGTCAATAAAGGTAGATATCCATTATGATAGTCCTATACGAAGTATGAAGTAATAGTGGATACTAATCCCAATG
Organism: Ceraclea dissimilis; assembly: GCA_963576895.1. NCBI lineage: Eukaryota > Metazoa > Arthropoda > Insecta > Trichoptera > Leptoceridae > Ceraclea > Ceraclea dissimilis. The sequence continues at coordinate 16,493,197 of OY756361.1, forward strand.
ATGAAGAATTACACTTGGTAGAGGAAAGCTTTTGGATTTGTCTTCAGGCCAGGAACATTTAAATTTATTTACACGAATTATGCAAAATATACAAATTTCTTGTTAAATTTATGTATTTAAATACATAAATAATGCCAAAAACGTTAATCATTGCAGATGTAACAAGGTTCGCCACCCAGTCTGAACATCATAAAAATGTTTGCTCTAAGTGAATGTTGTGTGTGTTTTTATACATATGTACAATTCTACATACAGCATTGACTAGTTACCCCGTTGTTAGGATATACGTTGGTGGTATTGTAGATTATATAGGTGGGTATGTTGCCGTTGGTTGCATGTTTCAATGAAACTAATTTTGATTCTTAATATTTAATATTACAGTAAGTGTAAATAAGTACCTATAATATTATATTAATTAAACTAGCTGAGTTACCCGTGGTTCGCAACGGTAAATTTAACAAACCAACCCGGCATACTTTATAGGCTTGAGCTGGACAAAATGTGACTTATGATCTGAATTTCTTTCCCAACGCCTTTTCACACGATACTATGTACAATCGACCCTACACAACTCTTCGATCCCCTCATCATCATGGCATCTCATAGGAAAAGCTTTTTTTTAAAAAACCGACGACGAAAAGACGGCGACACAGCCTATATTATCGCAACTGTTATTCTAAATTTTCACAGCAATCCGTCGTTAAATGCGGGAGTTATGCGAACACTTACAAAAATCAGACTTTACTTTAAATAGGTATATAGATTTATTAGCAGTGAAGCATTATTTAATTTAATTATTATAATTATTGTGCAGTTGTTGAAGTTATGGTTTAATGTGTTGTTGTCACGGCTATAATGTTTGCATCGTGATACAACGGATTTATTTGAAGAATTAGAGCAAAAAGAAAGAATTACACGAAGACTGATATTAATCTATGGAAGATGAGAGCGCAGTCTTATCATGCTGACATCATTGGACTCTATTATTGTAGTAAGTACCTACCTAACTCATAAAACACTTTCATCAATGAGTGCATGCTGAATAATTGATACTAAATTCACTTTATTGATAACATGAAATTAGTAAATAGTGTACGAGAAGTTACTTTAAATTATTATAAAAAACGACATCTATTTCCGATTCTGCGTTCACAACATTTCATGGGAATGCACTAAACTTATTTGGATATAGGTACAGGGGGATTGGTCCCGTATGTAAAATATTTGCAAAGGTGATAGAGGATACAAAATACGAAAAAAAGTTAATCAGATGCATGTTCAAAAATCAACCGTTTTGGAGATCGAGAAAATTGAAAATTAAGCAGTATAAAGATTCCTCTTTCAGGTTTTATTGCCAATATCTCTCAAACTGCTGTCTCGATTTTGACAAAATAAACTAAAAATCATAGTAAACCATTTAGGAATTTTGTTAAAGATCCTAATTTATGGCTTTTGCTTCAGAATATAGTGAAATTTTTGTTGATAAACGTGTATTTTGGGAAAAAAAATGGATAATGTAATAAAATTACAAATGACAAGTCTAGAATCGAAAACTCGACGTCACCGCGCTGAAAACCTGATGCTATACATACCTAATATTCATGAAACACTACATAGTTACCGTCAAAGCATAATTCATGTTATATACTTAGTTTAAGTTGGAATGAAAATTTATATTTTGCACTATTGTAGTTTAACTCGTCAAGCGCGAAACCTAAATGTGTGTATCATAATATCGACAGCACAAAATAACTTACTGATAATATGTAAGTAATCGTACTGTCCATAAGTATTAAAAAATATTGTTAAAACGCTATAGCATACAGAGAAACATTAACAAGATATTGTTAATTACATACGTATAGGGATTGATGTTTATCAATCCCATAGTATACTCGAAGGTACCATAGATTGTTATACTAGTAAATATTTACATATTCATTGTTAACAATTAAATTACAGGAAAATATTACCTCGCGACTTGTTTATGTTTAGAAGTACTGTAGTCTTACTTCAGGTTCATATTTTTGAATAACCCGCCTATTTTGTGTCGGATAAGAAAAAGTCCGGAAGGTATCATATATTTGGGTCATGTACGCAGGGGAGAAAAATATGAATTGCTCCACCTGATCATTATGGGCAAAATAGAGGGTCGTCGAGGGGTTGGAAGAAGGCAGATTTCTTGGCTCCGCAATATTCGAGACTGGACTGGAATAAGGAGTGCTGAAGAGCTGTTTCGAGCTGCCCAGGACAGGAGCACTTTCTCTCGAGTTGGGGGACCTAACACGACACCAGAAGAAGGAGAAGAAGTATAATAATATACTCGACGTTATGTACATAAATTATTGAAATATATAATCTTCAGTATGCATTATGGGTATTAGTAGTTTTTTGTTAATTATTTGATTGTCAATATAGTATCTTCCAAAAAATTATATTGAGAATTTATTATACCATGGGCCTATACATAGTCACTACCTACTCTTGGTAGAGGTTGCGCGCAATCATTTTTCCTGGTGTAGGTACAATCTCAACTAAATACTTGAATATAACAAACAAATAATTTCATTCTGTTATGCATGTTGTATTAGGTATATATAGTAGATTATTGTAATAAACTTATATTTAGTTGTTGATGATTTAAGGTACGTATGAGTATGATGTTGATTGTATAGTTAATTGAGTTAGATAATAGTGGCCTGTTTACAGCTAGGTAGGCTCCTAGAGTGAATCAATAGTATGGTAATGTGACAGAATTAAATGTGTATTATTATTGAGATGATTGGCAACACATAATTTGAATGCACTAAGTAGGTCAAGTGCACGCTGCGCTGTATGAAGATTACCACTGCAACTTAATACATATGTAAACAAGTAACTATATTGTATTAACAAAATATGATATTTAATAAATGTACCTACTCCTACCCATGTTGTATAGGTATGCTAGTATTAGCCGTATAACATACTAATATCACATTGCTATTTAATTTACTTTATTCTTCATCTCAGCAAAGTATTCATTACTTTTGTTAAAAATTTCTTGATGGTTTCAGAAAAATAACTATTAGGTACTTGATCTATAGGGTACGGAACTACCATTAATGCATTTGAATTTTATTTATTACTAACATCATCAACGTTATTTTAAAGTGACAAGATACATAACAATAAAATAAGGCATAGATATTTACCCATAATAAATAACCTAAATTTCCGGTTAACTCCACACAAGTTGACCAAAAGGAGCCGATTTAGGCACGAATGACAAACTGGACGAACATGATAGGAGTAAGGACTTTATACGACGACATATCGGTAATCACTGGTCAGGCGTCCTGTTCTCATTGCTTATCTCATAAGGGATGATGCGTGAGGAAATAAGAATAGTTAACATATTGGCAAATTCACATACAATACTTATTTAGTGCAACACTCGCAGGTAGGTAATTACTAACATCATCAGTACAGTATATAGATTTAGTTACAAACCTACTGTAAATCTATGTGTGTGTGACCTTTGCAATACGCAATACTTACCTTACATATCTGTGTGTGATGTAGGTACTAGTGGTAAAGTGCTGAGTAGAGATTAATGTTCCTAAATATTTTACATGGGCTGTTGTTTTACCATTTCCAAAACGATCAACAAAACTTTTACCAATACCATACATAAATAAATAAAAATAGGCTTTATTGGGACCTTATTCTAGGAAATGACAAGGCGATGTATGTCGCCACATATTGGAGTAGCAGGGTATGACCCACCCGGAGACGTAAAGTAAGTAAGTATTAGCCAAAAAAGACAATAGTATTGTGCCGTTGAAAAGTTATATAAAACGAGATGTTAAACATAGTTTTCCACAGGGCAGATATTGCAAAAGTAATATTTTCCAATCAGCCCCCTTCTATTCTAGCTTTACATACCCATGGTTATTACCGGAAAAGTGTAAGACTTCGTGTACTAAATATTGTTTGAACCCTCACCCAGGGTAATCTAATAATCCACGAGTAATAGAAATAAAATAAAACACGGTAGACACCCTGTATTAACTAGTTGTGAAATATTTTCATATAATTTTATACTTTGTGTTGGAATTATGACATTGCGTCTGATGAACGCGTTTCTACAAAAATGATGAAACATAATCAAATTGGTAAATAATAGGCATGTAGATATTTACCTAAATAAACATCATCATGTAGGTATATTGCAGTGCAGATATACAGTATCTAACAATTTAATATGGATGATGTTATTTTACACGCTTTAACATCTTCAGCAATTATAAAGTATAGTAATTAAACTAAGATACATGCAATATAATCTTAATTTTATAATAAATATTTTATTGAGTACCTTTAATGTATTTTTTTAATAATCTGCATCAACGTATGAATGTCAGGTATGTAGTTTTAATAGGTATTTGTTATAAAGCTAGATAATCCTACCTACACGTACGTTATAGAGGACATAATGTGTATACACTTAACACTATTTAAGTGATGAAAGAATAAACTAATTAGTATCTATTTTATGATGACGGAAGTATATAGTTTGATCATAATACGAGTACATGTAACTTTGAATAGACGCGTCGCATCGTATAAGGTTGAGGCAATGTATTGATCCATTACTCTGGTATAACTATACGACATAATAGTTATCAAAGAGGACAATATAATAGTCCCAATGTCCTTCAATACTTACACTAAGATCATAATCTGCAATAATAATCATTAGCACTTACACATTGCGTAATATTTGCTAAGCATTTCTTCATTTCAAAAATAAATACCAAACCTATCAAATATATGGTAGGTGTATATATTATTACAAGGGTAATTTGAATTTGTAGGTACACTATAATAAAGAGAAGGTAATGAAAATAAAACTATATGATGTTGAAGGTTTTCACGGTGTGCGATTGACATTGTTTTTTGATTTTCGGGTAAACCGTGTGAAGATAAACTTGATCGACGTTTCGACACTCCTACTAGTGACTTCCTCTGTGGATGAATGTATGAGAAAAACTTTTTTGTTCAATATATTTACTCGTATCACTGTAAGTAGTAGGTGACAAAGAGGTGAAAACATTGCCATTTCACGAAAGGCTTCTTTCAAAAATTTGGTCTTCATCTAGTGACTATAGTGACATAATTACTCCTGAAGGCGAAATAAATTAATATGATTTTAGTAAATTGCATGTGCAATAATTAAATATCCAGCTTCTAGGTATTGCGTACCTAACGACCTGTGTAGAATCATTATTTTAGGCGCGATTCCTCGTTGTATTCCTCGTTCCAGAAATTATTTGAATGTATATAAAGACACGTCCAGAAGAGAAAATTGTACCTATCAGGTGCGAAGATACCTAAAAACATGATTCTCATCTAGATCGGATAAAATAATTGGTATAATATTGCAAGTAAAGAACCTAATCTAATCTAACATAGGCAATGCTATAATAAATATTGGCCCTGGATTCCCTCCGACAGAAATCCACTTTTCGCCACTGGTACCTCCCGAGTACCAAGCCATTGCTACACTGAAAATATAATCAGGTCCCTACGAAGTTCCATTATTTTGTCAGTTTATAAGAATGAGAAATCCTTGATTTAACTTGAAGAAATGGCACAACGAGAGGATCAGTCTAGTGAAATTTAATAAAGAAAATTGTTTTTGATTTCGTATACCTAGCACCTGATGACCGCTGGAGGAGGCCAGGGCCCACGATGGGCTGTAGTGCCAATGGTGATGATACCTATAGCACCAATGTCAAAAATACTATACTATACTTACAAGGCATGTTATCCCAAGAAGTAGATAGCTAAGTTTGATATCATTACAACATGAGACATCAGTGTACCATATGTACCCACGTACGGATAGTATGATAATGCTACTTCTTAAAAGTCCTCTTAAACGTTTAGAAAATTAGATGAATCCTATCCTATTCGGTACTCGAACAATGTAGATATCATCTAATAAGTTATTGAAAGGTTTTTTCTTTAAATTTGATCACAATAGATCTTCCAAAATGTTATCAAGGCATTAAAATGAAATAATCATGTACCTCGTCTTTGATGTCGATTAATTTGTAAAATTGGAATAAAATTTTAAAGCCTGGAATAGCACTAAATACCTACTAATTGTACGTGAATTACAATGATGTAGTTATGCCATAAAGTAGATATTGATCATTGTATACGGTATGGCCTAACGATATTTTTTTTTTGTAGAAAACAGTGTTAAAATTTTTATACATAAAGGAAACTGGATTGTGATAAATAAATATAACTTACCGAAAATTTTTGATATCACCACTAAGTTTAATCCATAAGCTCGAAACGAAATTCCAGTAAGAATTATACATTCAATTCACAAGTTTTAATTAACACTAATTATATTATTATTTGTCTTTCACTCAGCGTTCAGTACATTAACTGTTAATTAAAAGACACCACGAAAATGTAAACAAAATCATTCGGAACTATCACACAGAACTATATATTATTAAATTTATAAATAAACCTAGATAGAAATCACCACCGAATGCTATAAAGATAGATTAATATTTATTATAAATAATATATAATTTCCTCACACTAATTTAAGTAGTAGTAGATAATGTTCGTACGATTTATTTAACGTATTACTTCACATGTATTTCGAATGATTTTCCGACGAGTTTTAGATGGAAAAACAGATTTTCAAGGAGAACGGAAAATGAGCGCGCATGTATTGAGTTCATTGCTTATTAACAATATTCACTAACATGAACGAAGGGTTTTTGTTCTTATATGTAGTACAAATTCTTGTACCAGCATATTAATTAAAATCATAACTATTGTTTACATTTGGAATGAAAATTCACCGCCCTTTGAGACTATCCTAATTTACTAAAGACTTTTAGAGAATTATCCACAACGCGCAGCAACCGTATTATGAAAACTGCTAAAAGAATCGTGTTCTAATAACAAAAATATAATTAAACTATTTTGAAAAATTGAAATTACAAATTCGTGGATAAAGCGCGCTTTTGAGTTCATTTTTGGCGGTCGCTACGGTCCGCTCCTCGACCGAGCGTTCAGTACGTCGTTACTCGACTGTTAGTATTACTTAGGCGATACAACTTATCCCTTCCATTGATAGTGAAGAATTTCAACGTCGCCGCCGTCGAAATACTGCTTTATCAGCGTGTACTGTACTTATTATATTTAGGTAAATAATGCATGTATGTGCATTCTCAATTAATTTACACCGATGTGGATAGGTACTCGTACATACCAGTAAATATAATGTCAGCAATCAGTATATACCTAAGTAGGTTGGTATCGAATTATTAATCATATCGTAGCTCTCTGTCGTAGCTGCAGAGTGTGTAGAGCGTGGAGCCATCAGGTAGTCCCGTAGTCCGTAGCAATGCCTACGGTTGTATTATAGACTTTGCATACTTAAATGAAAGAAGTTTGAAATAATTTCATTGTCATATTATTATGTCATTATATACTTAGTATTTAGTTCTTGTTTGTTTCTTGAATTTGCCATAAAATCTTTCTACCTATTTTTATTTATTTATTTATTAAACTTAAAGTAAACAACAAACACATATAAATATAATAAATGGAGATAGTACTTTACGTGCTCACATAAATAAATAATTGTATAATAATTACCTCCTAATGACAAAACACAAAAATTATTACTTATTCATCAAGGTCAATATTCTATTCATCAATTAATGCGTGAATTGCTTTTATTAATTTTTGTAAAATAATTATTCTGATTTTAAAAATATGTAAGGTAAAAAACAGTAAGATTTATAGGTAGATCTTTTCATGATAATACATCTAATTACTTACTTGAAATAGCAACGATTAATCCAAGATGTAGAAATCTAAGGATTTGTGAAAATGCAGGGAACTAGGAGACTTATTATATTAAAGAATCTTTATATAGATACCTATAACTATTATTATGAGAACTATAATATTTTATTTTGTTTTTTGTTGTGCATTTGTGGAATGAATATGTCATCATTTTGAATAATTGTCAACCCCGATACGGGTCATAACCTAGTGGGGTTGGCAATTACCTATATACTATACTGTGTACAAATGTATTTATGTACGTATTGTTTGTGTTATGTATGTACATGTTGAGAAGAATAAATAAATAAATATATCTTCTATTAGTATAGGGCAGATGAAAACAAATTGAATTCAAGAACTAAGTATGTTTGTTTATTGTTGTTGGTGTTTATTGTTTATTATTACACATATATGAATGTATATCTGTAATCAATATCGCTGTAATTCAATGTATTCTACTTAACTTGGTTAATACAAATCCAGTGTAGTTATTATTTATGGGTCATTGATTATTTATCCGATATTTTGCCAAATAATGGCAATAATTTATATCAGGTAGGTACAGATCTAAATCAGTTTATCATCATAGCACGTAGTGGAAAAAATAAGATGTCAAAACTATCTAGTATCTCTTTTATTCCTCTTGTAGAGTATTCAGGTGCGAGAGAGATAATAAGATGTAATCTTAAGAGACGTTATTATGCAATGACTTTCTTTAACGCTGTATTGAGAATGACACCAATATTGCACTCGGCTCAGTACAAACTTATATACACGTACAGTCAATATAAATGTAAGCGAATGGATTTTTTTTAAAGATACTGTTTTATTATTTTGTTACAGTTATAAAATTACCTACTTATTCCCCTAAAAATAATATTATTAGATGTACCTACCTGGTATATATTTCTACTAAATTATGTGTACCTAAATACACATTTTATTTACATATAGGTTAGGGTGCTTCTTATATGGTCGAAAAATGTATTTTTTTCAATTTTTGAGGGGACACCCCTGTTTTTTCGCTACCAATTGGAGAAAATTTAATAAGTATAAGAAAAACAAATTTCATTTTTTTTTAAATTGAATTTTTCTCTATATTTATATCTATCGAATACAGCAACAAACATAAAAAAATATTTCAGATGAGTGTCTATTTCCTTAGGCGTACCCCAGCCAGGCCGGTATATCAAACTGATTTTAATACTAATATAATTATTAAATTTTCAACACTGAGTAGCGACCCCTAAACCATGTTTAAAAATTCTGAAAAAAATTGTAGTTCATTTTTTTACATAGGAGAACAGAATAACAGGGTGTCCCGTTAACATTTCGAAATTTTGATTTTAAGAAGCACCCTAATATAGGTATACCTACTGCTACTCATTAATAAATTTTATACCTAGGCAGAATTATGTTATGGCTATTAATTTTTTTTTAAATAAAGTCTGCATCCATCCATACTGGAAATATTGTAGTAACACATGCACCTATACACGTTTAGTGTGCAATAAGCCAATAAAGTTATAATAATAATAATAATGTTATTGGAATATGTAGGTAAGTACTATATCAATGACTTATAGGTAAGTACGGGTATATAATTTATTCTCCTATATTCATTACTCTTCATTAGAATATTGGGCTGAAATCATCAAGAGTATACCTAATTAGATACATGGTCGTCGTCAGCCTCGGAGCTAGAGGGGGGGGGGGGCAAATAAAATTTTAAAAATATAGCATAAAAAACACGTTTTTTTAGGTCGTGTTGTGGTTTGTTGTTTAAAAATATATATAATACTCTGCACAATAATATATGTGTGAAAAATGATTTTTTATAAAAAAATTGATATTGATAAAAATTGATAAAAAATTGAAAAAATAGCGCCGCAGCCATGAAACTGATGGATTTTCATACTAATTTTAGAAAATTCATGATATGTTGAGAAAAATTGTTGTAGTAATGTGATTGTTTGTGAGGTTTTGCCATAAAAGTTTAAGTTTAATTTAAGTTTGTTTGTAACTTAATAAATTTACAAAATAGTGCAGATACGACTTTATAGATCAACTGATACAAACATTAGGTATATTGGAATTGAGAGGAAGAACACCATGAGGTGAGTGTACAAAGTATAGATGGACTGAATAAACATTTACCTTTAAATTGATTTTTAAACCACAAGATACTTTTTAACCAATAAAGATAAATGCTTGTATAATAAAAATACCTAATATTTTAGAGATGCTATAATACATATATCTGTATGGTATTGCATAAGTACACTAGTGGCAATAAGTGTGGATAACAGTTATCTACTAGTGGCGTATATAAGATTTCATTCCGGGGGGGGATACAGTATTTGACTTTGGGGAGAGGGGGATGAAAACTAAGCCTCTCCACACACGTCCCGAAGTTCAGTTAACGGAATTGACCGTTTTGCAAAAAAGTTCCGATAAAAACCTTTCTCTGAATTCAGTGTCACCCCGATTTTGAATTCAGAAAGAGGTTTTGATCGGAACTTTTTTGCAAAACTGTCGATTCCGTTAACTGAACTTCGGGACGGCTGTGGTGAGCCTAAGTCTGACCATTCAATCTGAACGCTGCGGGCGAAATTTTTCGTGAAGGTGAGTGAAAAAGGTCGTGTTTTGGTGTTAAAATTGTGAAGTAAAGGTAATTATTGTAATTGTGGTGTAAAAAAATCACAAAAAATAATGTATGGCGCCGCAGGAATTTTTGTTTTGAAAAATGGCCGAAGTAATGCACCTGGGGCATTTTTAAATGTTTTACATTTCGGGGAGGGGGATCGGCCCCCCTATAAACGCCAATGTCAACTACCTATTGTTATTATTGCATTACATTCATGAAGTCAGATCAATTAATCAATGTGTACCTAATATGTACCAACTAAGTATTTAATAATAAATAAAAGCGTGTAACATACTTAATATAGGTATGTACCTACCAAATAATAACAATTATGTAGATACCTGTAATAATTTCATCGATAAACAGAACAAGTACCACGTGTATATACCTAATTATCTATACTGAGTATGTAAAATAGATATAGGCACCGTGAGAATTTAACAATTATTGTAGATATCTGCGTATTTATTTTCTCATAATAATATTTTTACTATATGCTCGCATATTTATGCTGTCACCTATAAATACCATATATACCTATCAGTCTCTCAGATATACATTCCTGTATAGTGTATAGTGTATAGGTACATATGCTTCATAAAAAAACAAGACACACTGAACTAATTTTACTATTAATATTAAGTAGCTAGAAATCTAGGTCCCTATACCTATACAAAAAATATTCAAAGGGCGGCTTTCGATCAGCGAGAAGTGTGGCTTTATGCTTTCACAATAAAAAAATCTTTTTACCCACTTTTATTCTACTTCACATGTGTCCGGTTTCCCGTTCCCCAACGTCTATGGTTTTCGATTTAGATTCAATAACTCCCCAATGTATGGATTATACATACCTTAAAATTTCGCACACTTTATTTTTTTTTTAATGTTTTCAGTCTCATCCTTTATGATTCAGTGATTAATATACTTCTAGATCTATGATTCAATGGTTTAGTAAAATTAGGTAAGTACCTTATTTTTTTCCGCGCACTCGTCTATGTTATACCTACGGACGGCACAAATAGGGTCACAACTCACAAGTCATTGTATAGGTAGATAAAGATAAAAGAAATTTGTATTTTTTTGTTTTTATATTCTGGTTTAACATTTGTTAAAATAAAGTCGATAACATGTACTTTTAATTATGTTTCTTTTTTAAAAAAATATTATATACATATCTACGTATTTTTGGAAAAGGTCATCAAATAATAGAGCAAGGATAGAAGAATACCATTTTTTTTTCGGATTCACTGGGATTCTGACAAATATTACCATTCGCGTAATAGCCCTTAATATATAAATCGTCATAATATGAATTATATAATATATTAGATAAGTATATAGAATTATACATATATTCATTATCTAATTTTACGTAAATCTTATTATAGTATGTGTATAATTAGTGTAAGTCTTGTAGTAGTATAATTTGAAATACCTACCTAGACCTACCTACCTACCTATATATCGTCTCTATATTATGCATCTATATACTTATACATATAGGTACAGCAGATATTTGTAAATTAAATGCACGTTATTATTTCATGCCCTCGATGTTGTTTTAAAATGAAATGTTATCATGAGCTATGATAATGATTTATCTGAAATATTCACTATTAGGTAATTAAGTACCTTTGATACACTATAGGCACGATATTCTACACTACTCATCATATTACAATACCCATAAAATCTACGTAGTACGTATACTTATAGCTATTAGCTACAAAAATGTACTACAATAATAATAATAATAATAGATAATTACTGTCATCTTGCAGGATTGTTAGAAGATTTATCTCTCTATAGCTCTTAAAAACTCTGCCATGATAAGTGCATTTTTGTGCACATCATGGGAAAAGGGAACATCTATTAGTACGGTAAAAATGTTTTTAGTTCTATGTCATATGTTTTTTTATTTAAAATTTTGTATATTTTTTATTTTAGCGTGATTTTATATACCTATTTGATTTAAATTAACGTATTATATAGAGCTGAGAATTTTTTGGATACTTTTGTGGTAATAAAATTGATTTGGAAATAATAACAATAAAAGAAATCAACGTAATGATTTGTAATAATTTATCCCAATTTATTATAGGTGTCTACGAGCGTGCATCTTCTTCCCCTCATTCTTGAATGGGCAGGGGCCCTAAGCATCAATATATCTTCACCAGAGGTCCCCATTTTCATGCAGTTTCTAGGACCTCTCGTAACTCGCAATCATGTTCGAGTGCAGTGGCGGATCCAGGATTCAATTTTGGGGGGGGGCTGAATGTCATCACATGGTAGAAAGTACTGTCACTCAATGTTTTGGGGGGGGGGGGGGGCTAAGGGGCTGAAACCCCTAGATTTGTTGTATATAAAGTACTGTCGCTCATGGTTTTGGGGGGCCTCTCCCCTAGATCCGCTAGTGTTCGAGTGTGTATCTTATACTTAGTTGTAATATCACCTGCCATGTTTTCACAATATGTGCAAGTTTTTAAAAAAACTACGTAACAATTCACCATATTATATTTATCATTTACCGATCTACACGTACAAGTTGGTATAATAGAGCTTTTATGAACGTTTTAAGGAGACAGGTTGAAGAAACGATATATCTACTGGGAATTTCGGTATTCGTTAGAAATTAAGAGATTTGATTGTATCATGTTCATAATATTTGTTTCAGAATTATTTTAGAAATATCCTAGATTATAGGTCACTATCATTATACCGTAGGGCAATATGTTATCATATTAATGATACATTAATATCTATTGGTAAATTACAAAGTATAGGTATCTACATATGTAATAATTAGTAGACATACCTCATTGTGAACTCCAGCGAGGTTTATCTCGGTCATTGGCTTCTGTCATTTCACTGTCAAGTTTTCATTTGAAATATTTCAATACAGATTTATAATCACGATCACACCACTAACATATTATACTCTACTAGAGAGATACCTAGTTATGTAATATTATCATTAAGTAAATGGTTGTGAAATAATTTAAATTACTAATGTTTGGTCATTTAATTATAATGTACCTACTTAGAAGTGTAAAATAATCAGGTCCATGACATAAAATCTAGATCGACTCTTTAAATAAATATTTTGTAAACTTTTTACACATCAAACGTAACAGAAAATAGACTAATATAGAGACAATTTTTATACAGAGATAGCTTGGAGAAACATAAGACAATTTAGACGAAATGTAAAATAGTTCATGTAGTAGGCAGTTTACAAATATAAAGTTGGAATCTAATAAATATATTCATTCATAAAGATTCGCATGTTGTGTTTATCTCGTATATCAGCTGATATTGCATATTATTGTATGTACCTACCAATCTGGTAATTTTTTGATTGAATTGTGTTGTGATGACACTTGGTAAACAACAATTTATTATGTATCATGTGAATATTTTATCTATTAAATAATATCATCAAAATTAGAAACAGCGATAAAATACACGCGTTAGGCGATTTATTTCTGCAACAATATCTTTGATGCATATCCGCCGGTACAATGTAAACTATTCACTTCAATGCGATTAATATTACGATAAATAACGTCATGAAGAAATATGATATGTAGAATGAAAAGTAACGAAATTACATATGTGGTGCATGACGGTTGACGGCAAATACGATTTTTAAATTATTTGACGCGACACCTTTCCGAGAATTATGAATGTATGTAAAATATGGTTATTTTATCTAAACATCACAATAATAACATCTTGTAGTACGCGTGATAACGCAATGACTAATGTATGTATTTGTATAGTAGGTATAGCACACTCTCCTGTCAGACGCGCCCACTGTGTTGTTAACAAAATCACTAGGTGGGTAGATGTTTGATCAAATTGGCATAATTCAATAGATCCGATAATAATCTATTAATAAATACTATGGATTATATAGGTAGAACTAACTAGAACTAACAGTTAGGTAGAACTAAAATAGAACTAACAGTTAGTACTATTAGTTCTATTCTAGAGCTTTTTAGAAACCGAATAAAATATTAAAAAAATATATTTAATTAAACGACAGTTTAAATAAAAAAAATTAACATTATAATTTAAAACACATAAAAAAAATAGATATGTAAGTAGGTATTTACATGATACATAATAAATTATTGTTTACCAAGTGTCGTCGCAACATAAACGAAAAATATACCAGATTGGTAGGTACTTACATAGTACACTTCGTTATAAATTAAATTATTTCATAAATTTTTATTATTTAAGACATTTATTTTATTTTATAAAAACATGCTTGCTTATAGTATTTTATCACTTGATTCCTTTATTTTTATTTTTTTAATGTTTAGCAAATATGCAGTTAACATAAGTCGAGCACAACTATAGTGACGAAGATTCAGAGGAATCAGAAACCTATAATGTTGAAAATTACACAACACATACGCATATATCCATTTAATTCTTATTTTAGCAGAAAAAAGTCTAGTGTCAACTACTATTAGTGCCCTTTCAACTTTTAGTGCCTTTACCTTATATATTTAAGACTAATCTAAGGCTAATTCGTGTAAGTAAATTATTCACAAACTGTCTTCAATTCAACTGTCGTGTTTAAAAGGATTATTATTTAACATTAAACATACGTATTATAATAAATTACTTTAAAATTTCACCATAATCTCATAACACCATCATCCGTAATACTACAGAACTCAAACAAAAAAATATAATCGCACATACTCATCTATTAAACATTTCGTCTATTTTGTTTGTATATTAAAACCTTAAATCCAAATTATTAGTTTTGTTAGTTTTGTACACTTCATGATCGGCGTACCTATAATACCTATTACTGTTTCTTTCTGAAAATAACATTTCTGAGTTTGATTTATTATTGCAGAGCATCAGTTTTGGCAAAATAAAAAATATATTCAATGTTGCAGATATTATGGACACGGAACGTTTTGTACAGAAGAAGATTAATGTACTTATGTTTAGTAAGTGTAGACTACTGTACTGTGCATATGAGACCCAATACATGTACATATAATTAATTCAATCAATTGATCCAGGTGATGGAGTCAAAGAGTTCAAGAGGTAGCTACCTACTACTTCGGGATATATCCTAATTAAATATTCGTGACCTGGGACAAATAAGATATTTATATCTTAGGTAGTACTTCTTTTACGTACCCATTATACTACATGCCTACTAACATAATTTTGTAGTGCAATTATTCTTAAACCACTTTAGTATTGAACAACGTATCACATGAAGATGATATCATATAATCTCTAGGATATAGAGCTAAGATATTGTCACATGTCGTGATGTAAATTTACGTAACTAGGTTTAGAAATTAGAAAAAGTGGTGTACAGATTGATATTAGGTGTGATAAATACGTTAGCTGGTATCTGCGTTTACATATTATTAAGATTGAACACCTAGTGTTTCACCGAGACAGGTGTACCTCTATGCCCTCTATGTAGAATAGATACTTACCTTCCTACCTAGTACCAACCCACTCATTATATCAAAATAAACTAACGTCACAGCGTAATACAATAGGGATCATAGTTCCTGTACCTAGTGTAAGTAGATAGAGGTACCGACATTATATATTATAGACAACTAATTATTGGGTAGATGGAATATGTCTTCAATACTTCGTCATCAAGCTTTAGCCGCATAATTCTATTAAGTATACAAACATTTCCATCATTGTTATAAAATAATACATTATTAGGCATCTCATCAATTATGAGATAAAAGAATATGTGCAAAAAATGACCTAACCTCTCCTAATAACAATTATTGTAAAACAAAACAAAAATCTAAAATGTCATCTCGTATTATTATCCGCATAGACTTTGGTATGGTGATAATTTTCTTCCTTTTTGCAAAATTTGACAAAAATTTATTATACCTAGTATCCTACGGGTTGATGGAATCATCCTGTACCTAATATGATAATTATAATTAGGTATATTTAATTGTTTTTCACTTCATGCAACAAAAAAGTTATTTTTGAATGAAGAAGAAAATGAAACAGGGTCTTCCATATTATACTAGTATTCTTCTACTTCTTCTTCTTCATCAGCCTATCCCCGTCGACTCCCGAACAAAGGCCTCATCCATCTGCCTCCATGTTGTCCTGTCCTATGCATCCAGGTTGCACCGACATGTCAGGTCGTCTCGACATCTCAGCTGTGGCCTAGTATTATTACCCAATAAATATAGTGACTAATTCTTGTATCGTGAATGAATTATATAATTATGAAAATATTTTCGCACTTCCATAAGAAGTTAATAAATAAATAAGTGCATCATGCAATAATATAAAGTGTTTATTCTTATTCTAGAATGGGAAAATGAAACACAATGGGTAAAAACACTATAAGTATTCATACGAGTACATACAATGTCACGCCATTCAACATCAGTCTCATAGTTCAATGTCAATGTCGGCGACCATTACAATGGGGTATTTTTTAACCTTATATTACGCAAATGACCTGAAACATTATATATAATAATAATGTTTACCTGTATTGAATATACATAAACGTGATATGATATACATGGTACGGTAATATTATATTAATTAATAACATGTGCAGGTAACTATGTTAATAATTACGAGACAAATTAATAATTAACACTGATTCTTCTAACAACGGAATTTGCTTCAACGTCAAGGTTCCCGGAACAGAAAATTAATATTGAATACCTATATAAAGATTTGCAGAATAAGAACACTTCCTTGAGCTCTATAATCAATCATATTACTGTATGCCTAGCAGTTCATCCCTTCATTAATGATGTTTGTTCTCCTCCACATGATCTATTAGTTAGCATTCCTTTTTCTATATATTTTTGGATAAACCCAGTCTCAGAATAGTAGTGTGTAGGTATCTTATGTTTATTGATCGTGTGTTATATAAAATACTCATGTGTATTAAGTACATTCTGATTGACATATCATCGCGAAACATCAGATACATGTATGTGATTAAATATATGTATTTTTTAATACGTAACGTACCTATTTATTATGTAGGTGCCTATTAAAATAAGTAATAAATTGTGCTTCTACATACAACCAACACTAAATGCATCATGCATGAATTACAGGTTGATCCAGTAAAACTGATAAACGATAAGGACATCATTAGGTGCATCGGTTATTTATATTAAGTACCTATAGCTGATACTAATCTATTGAATGAGAGCTTTTAGTTAATGAAAGAAACATTTCGTTTCATCCGTCTTGTCACACTTTTTGTATAGAATTACTATGTAGCCAGTGGCCAAGTTATATGAAACAAGGAGTAGTCCGTATATACTATTACTTATCAAAGTGCAAGTATTTTTCCGATCCAACTTATATTAGAGTTTATTACAGCTAGTCAGTGTTTATTATTTTTGTATAAAATGCACTATTAAAATACTTCTTGTTTAATTACAAACTCCATTGCTATCATTCCAATTATGCGTTAGACCTGTTAAGAAGTTAAGGTGATTGAAATAATAATATTAAGATTTATTTTTAATGACCATCCTGATCCCCTCGCGTTAATGGACGATATCGATTGACAATGATTACATTTAGCAAATTAATTCACCTGACATATTATTCAGTCCTCTGTAGAAATTTTCTCTAAGTTACGTACCTGAGATACGTAGTGCGAGAACTGAACAGTTACATATTAAATAAGACGATATAAGAGTATATAGGTATTCGAATACTACAACCTGTGAAGTTGTATTTCGTTCTGAGTAACAGATGGCGTTCTCATATTTAAGAAGCCAATAATATTCCTTATGTGCATAACTCTACATAAGTGCTTTTTATATGTTATTACAATTTGATTTAAGTACAGAAAAAATAAACATGTTGCTATGCAAAAGATGCGGCAGTTCTGATTTTTCGGTTTGGTATTAGAGCCGGGCGTGAAATGTTCAAATTCAGTTCAGTTCAAAATCATGCCAGATCAGAACAGTTAAAAAATGCCGCCCTCCGCTTAGTAGCAAAAAAAGCTTTTCTTTCCCATCGACTTCTATTTTCAAAATACCTCTCAAACGGTTAGTTTTATAGAAAAAATCATACAGCTCCAATTTTTGCTACAGTAAATTTACCATAGAATGAGCTCTTAACTGATTGTAAGACTCGAATAGTCACTGAGTTATTAGCTCTCAAAAAATGTGTTTTAAAAAATTACATTTTTAAAGAAAGACAGGGAAATATAAATAAATCAATTTATTTTAAGTAGCGCATAAATTTTTTAAATATTTTATTAAACTTTTTAATATTTTAAAAGCTTCTTATGTTCTACAGTACACTGGTAACAATAATAATAATTTACTCTCATTGCGGTCATATAGAGGTAAATAGATTATATGGCTTTAGATGTATATAATATGTAGATAAATATTTTTTCGGAACCTGATATTAATTTCCTTTCTTCTGAAGCATGTATATACAGCGATAAAAAATGAAACAATGTACCCAACTAGACTACCCCTACCCTAGTATTGCCAAATAATTAAGTTTATTTTCTGTTTATTTTCATACCGAACGATTGACCATAATTGTTTGGTAAAAAGTAGTTTCAATGGCTTTTTTCTGGGCTTGCATACACAAATCCAAATACTTTTCTGCATATACTTTGCACTAGGCTTAAAGTGCGCAATAGATTGTCGATGTCGGGGATCGAACCCAACTCGCTTCAAAGTTTACTAACAAACCCAAACCAATCAAAAGTTTACTAACAAATGTTAGTATTAAACTTTTGATGATGAGGATGAGAACTCTGGAAAATAATCAAGCTGATTTTAAAATAAATATATTTTTATCATAAGGCAATATAGCAGAAAGTAGTAACATGGGTAAGGACCAAATTCTTTGCAAAATTCTCTAATCGTGAGTGACCCCTATGAAAAAATAATACAACTAATAACTTTTTCATTATTTTTTTGCGCCCAACTCTCAACTTATATATTATATTAGTTAAAATAACATATATTTTTATTATATTAATTCATACTTTGGAGAAAATCATGTTTTAAATGTAAGAGTCGGAACTCGCTCCATACAAATTGATTGTGTCGCACCCTAGCCTCTCAGGAAACAAATGACGATAAAATTATATATTTCCTTTACCGGCATTCTAAAAAATGTTTAAAAGGATACTAAAATAGTTATTATTCAATAATATAGGGTTATTTACCATACTAATTACTTTTATATAAACAAAAAATGATTATAAACACTTGTCCCCAAATTATGTCTCCTGTGAAACGTCCCCTGTATCACGCTCCACAGCAAATATCCGCCAACGTATGGCAAGAATAATTTATATTATCACACTAGCAACATTATCGCTTCATGACAGAAGGAGTAACGACATCACCCGTCATGTCATTTCGCTGTTGTGAGTGATTAAAGAGTGCACGTCAAAAAGTACACATTATTTAGAAGACCTATTAAGGTGATTTTAAAGGGTAAGTAATAAATTTTTATACAAATATCTAATTAAATCATCATCTACGATTATTTTTAGCCATTAATAAATGTAGCTAGTTATTATTTATTGCGTACTTTATGAGTAAACAATGTTTATAAGTGAGTTTTTTTGATATTTTCTGTCCACTGTAGAACGTGTGTGACGTTTTTGTGAAACGTTTCACAGGGGACAATTGTAAAGGTGAGTTTTCAAATCCATTCTAATTTGTTCAATTATTTTAAGTTATTTACCTTATATATAAAACAAAGTCGTGTATGTTACACCACATGGGCGTCGTCAGGGGAGCCAGGAGAGGGGGCAGGAAGATAGGGGCAGCTGCCCCCCCTTGAGTTTAGAATAGGTATATTTTTTCTCGCATATGTATGTATATATTTTCTACACATTTTTATTCAATTTCTTTTTTTTTCCCTGGGGTTAACTGAAAGAAATCGCAGTTCTGCGATAAGTTCGCCCTAGTGAACAATGATTTATAATCTGTACTATGTCCATTTTTTATGTTTATATGTATTTCTTGTTCACTAAAAGATTAAATAATTTTTTTTTCATACTAAATTTTTAAACCAAAATAATTAATAAACCAAATTAATAAACCAAAATACGTTTTCAATTTGTGCAAGAGTAGACATATTTTAAACGATTATAAACAGTTTTTTCAAACTATGAGCCCTTGTGTAAAACAACCTTTACAATGTCTCTTGTGAAACAAATTTGTCCAATGTGTCACGTGTTTGACATGTCCACTGTGTTGTCCACTGTGAAACGCTGAGTAAAATTTGGTTCTTACCCACATATGTATTTTCTTTCATTTTAACTTAAAAAAAGACTTCGACCGACGGTCAAAAACAGAGATTATATTGTGTATTTATTTACACATCAAGTGAACAGTTCAAAATATTATAATAATTATAAGCAGGCAAATTATATAAAACTATTCACTAGGGCGTATGTGCTTGTTGGAATTGCTCGATTTATTCCAATGAGCCCATAGGTATTTTTTTATTATTAAACATGTGTACATATATACACTACTAGATTCTATGTTACACTAATTATCATCTTCTTCTTTCTTCTTTCTTCAGCCATCTCTCCACTGCTGGATGTAGGCCTCTTCCAGTTTCTTCCACTTCTCTCTATCTTGAGCCTTCCTTATCCATCCTCTACCCGCGACTGGGATAATGTCGTCGGCCCATCTTTTCTGTGGCCGACCTACTCCTCTTTTCTTATCCCACGGCCTCCATCTGAGAACTCTGGGTGCCCATCGCTCTGTTCCTTGTCTGGCAACATGGCCCGCCCACTGCCATTTTTGTCGAGCAACACGGTCCATGATATCTACGACTTTTGTCCGGCGTCTGATTTCTTCATTTCTTATTTTGTCTCTCAGACTCACGCCTAACATTTGTCGTTCCATGGACCTTTGTGCACATTTCAATTTATGTACTGTATTGGCAGTGAGCGTGGTAGTCTCCAGGCCGTATGTCATCACAGGTAGGATACACGATTCATAGACTTTTCTTTTTAGGTTCATGGGTATGTCTTTGTTTTTAAGCACATGATTCAATTTCCCAAAGGCTCCCCATCCCAGTCCTATTCTCCTGGGGATTTCTGCTATTTGGTTTTCTTTTCCCAGTTTGATCTTGTGTCCGAGGTAAATGTAGTCTTCTACAGCTTCTATAGTTTTACCGTCCATAATGATGTTTCTGTTGGATGGACTCATGATTTTGGTCTTATTAATGTTCATCTCCAGACCGATCTTTAGGGAAGCGTCATGGAGCTCTTTTATCATACAGTGAAGTTCTTCTAAATCGCCACTGAAAAGTACTATGTCGTCAGCAAAGCGTAAGTTGTTCAAGTACATTCCGTCGATCTTTAATCCTTTGTGTTCCTAATTATCATACTCCTTATTAAACTTACATTCCATATTACTTACATCAGTGGCGTAATTGGGGTGATGAGAGGGGGGGGGGGGCGGAAACGGGCCTTGTCCCCGGGCGCCGAAAACCCTAGTAACGCCTCTGACTTACATACATGCATTAATTAAATTGCAATTTCATTAAATTTTTATTTTATTTTATTTATTACAATATATATTAATTAAATAAATATAAACAAGGACAAATTATACCAACAAGTATAAGTAAAGATTATAAAAATATTATTACGTAACAACCAAAAAGATCGGTGTACAACAAACCACAAATATATTTTCTGATAAAACTACATATAGTTTTATCTGTGGACCAGATCCTCAAAGACGGACACGTTTTGAGTAAAAGAAATTGGAGAGCGTGCATGCAAATTGCATGAATGTGACTGAAGCAAGGAGTGTGTGTAAGGATAGGGCAGTCTGGCGCTCTGTCCTCTCTGCCTACCCTGCAAGGGCCGCTGTGTGAGGGGACGGATAGATAGACATGAAATAGAATTAACAAAATTTCAAGGTAAATTTTGCTTTTACTAAAATAGGTATGTTTATTGATTTTAATATACTTGATGAAATTATACTTTCGGTATGTGTGTGTGTGTGTGTGTGTGTGTGTGTGTGTGTGTGTGTGTGTGTGTGTGTGTGTGTGTGTGTATGTGTGTATGTGTGTCGTACTATACAGTATTAGGAATAATCAAATATTAATATTAAAAAATATATATATCTAAGAACAATAATAGGTACATAAAATATAAGTACAGAATAATTATCAATAGGTATATTTAATTACATTTTCTTATTTATAGAAATATTTAGAAAAACAAATAACAATGTATATTAAATACAACACGACGTCAAAATCTCCCTGATTGTTACATTTAAGTATTTACTACAGGTATGTGATAAGATAACACTGACAATAAGATAAGATATAATATAAAATAGAAGTTTTTGTGGATCATACACGCATAAGTCAATGGTAGATATTGTAGGTATATAATGTACCCAATGTTTTTACATTACCGCATTAAATTTTACTGTGGCGATTACACATCCAAAGCTTATACAAGAACTGGATGTGTAAAAATATATTCTATCTTCTGTGGAAAAAGAATCTGAATGCATAGTACCCTGAGATAATCTGGAGAAGTCTGTGTGCCCAGAATAATCTGAAATTATACACAATTAAATTAAAAAATGCAATAAAGAAGACGAAAGGAGGAATATTAAAAAAAATCTGAGATGATCCGGGATTCAGTCTCGTCCGTTGCTCTCGCGAGATAACTCAATGTATGTAGTTTTATTTTAGTTATGGTTTATACTGTGTAGACACAAACAGAAATATTACACTGCACACTCCATACAAAGCTAAAAGCTTGTGTTGAATAGCTAGAATAAAAGCTTGTGTTGAAGCTAGTACAGTATAATTTGTAGGCGAAAAATCGTTTCATACCTTTGTAATTTCTTCTTTGCCATTGGCATAGAGTCCATTGCATCCTTGAGTATGTACTTCCTTATGCCTAATACATACCAGTGCATATATGCCTTCCAGTCTACTTTCTTTACATCACAACAAAAGTCCATTTGTTCATTAGTTTCATGCAAATCTTTTATCAGGCAGTCCATATTGTCTGTTGAATATCTGAACTCGTGGGTACTAAAAAATTCCCCATTGTTTATCGCCATTTTGAATCGACGAGACAGTTTCATCATCCTGTGAAACAATAAATGTATATTACTACTTATTATAACAGGTGTTATGCGACTAGATAAGCATTTTTTTCTCTATGAATAGATTAGTAAGTGCTACATGCAATACTCCTTTATTTATGCAACCTTTATATCACGCATCTGAACACAAAATATTCGGTCCAAGAAACATCGTGGTTTAAAACATTATTTACATAATATCTTTATAAAATGAATAAATCCACGCATTACGAGAGAAGTGAAGTTGATTAAGTTAGTCGAAAAATAATGTTCCTTTATACTCACATGGGTTTCTTTCCTTGAACTTTTAATAAAATATCAAATAGTAGACTCGGTATGTAGTGAGTTGTAATCTCCCATAGAAGATTTTTCAGTCTATTGGTTGTATATTGAAAGTTTGGATACATCATCACGTATTTGGATGGACTCTCTCTAGCGTACTCCACAGTGTACTTGGTCAGTTCATCCCACGTCAAAGTGTTCGCTCCTCCAGAGGTGCAGTTGTAAATCATAGCTGTTGATGAACTGTAAAGCAATAGATTCATATATTCATTATCCATTACATAATGTCACAATATAGGAAATGTGCTCATGTTTTGTTAACCTACATATAATACTTACTTGTACTTGGTTTGATGCCAAGCAACTGAAATGACTGCATTGACAGCCATATCCACTGGAATCAAGTCCATGATTCCTTCCTTTACGCATATTGCACTTCGCACAGTACCGCGATATATTTCCATTAAAATTCCTGAAAGTTGTATTATAGATAAATAACACGGTAACGTACTCGTTTAGTACAATAGATAGTATGTATTTAATAGAATCAGAAATACACGTTCCATTCACAATGTACTGAATACTCGTACTATGAATTAATAATTTCAGTTGTTGGAAATATTTAATAGATTATATTAGACAGTAGGAAATAATAACTGTTCATGGTTCTTTATAAACTATAGACGTATTGAATAAAATATTACCTGTGACGCCAAACAAATTGTCTATCCATCCAGGATATGGTTCACAGTATGCCGCAGTAACTGAAATTATAATTATTACTTTCTACTTAGTTTAATAGACCTGTAATAAATATGTTGGTGTGCAGATACTGGTATTGGTTCTATATATTCATATCTACAGAGTTTTGCGTTGGTGGGAATTGTACCATGTATGTTACGAATGTATATGTATAAAGACTTTATAAGCTATAAAACAGTAAAGTGAATTCACAATAAGCAATCGATACATTCATATGAAGGTGTCCCTATAATAAAATGATAGTTTGTTATGAATAATTTAATAAGTCTATGTAGGTAACTACCTACCTAAACAATACTGCATATATTGTTAGACACTTATATTATGTAGAACAACTTTCTACAATAGGCTCGGATAAAATGTTCTTCTGTAGTTATACTTAGGCAGAAAGTCATAGAATATTTAACAATATAGAATATTATTATACAAGATCCAGCTACCTATGTGTACTATAGATAATGTGTAGGTAACTATGTAATTATATTAACAATATGGTGAAGTTCACATTAGTAATACCTAATAGAACATCAATGGTTGGTATATATGTCTATTATATAATATACATATGTCTATTATCTCTACATATAGATGATAGATAGTGTCTCTATCCCACACGTGAATTTATTTAGGACTATTTTAATATAATGAAATTCACAAAAAAGTTACAAACCAATAGAAGGTCTAATAATACAAATAGGCAAGCCAACTCCATATTTGAAGATTATATCTTCCCCGAGAGCTTTTGTTAAAGTATAAGTGTTTGGATGATCACCCTGTAATGAAATAAAAAGGAATAATTTAATCCGCTGATTAAGACTCAATTTATCTATAAAACAAATCGCCTGTAAGTGCAATATTTCACTACTATTTAACAATTACAATAATATGTTTAACAGATTTTATCAATATGCCGTATTGCCACTTTAGAAATAAAATAATGTTAGGCATGTATAGAGAAGAATAAAGGAAATATATGAAAAACGCCAGCTTATTCCACTAAATAAGAAGGTTAGTAGATTAGTATTCTGTATTGACTAATACTCAACATTAATACGTATATGATGGAAAATTTCTAATCATTATTTTCTCTCAATCAAATGCATAGGATAGAATGTAAAATCATTCAATGGTTTCATGTATTTTCGGTGATTTTTTCATGATGATAGTTTCGAGACATGATAGTTAAGCATTATTTTCTTGTTGAAAATTGAATGCGAATTATTTCATAAGTCCCTCACAATTTGGAGAAGTGGTTTATTCCGCGGAGTGGATTTTATTTATCATTTGTTTAATGTAAAATATTACAAGCAATATTTTATAAATAATAAAACAAATGGGTTTGTGAGATACACTCGCCTTCTAATAATAGTTTCCTCCTGAGTAAATAATAGTAATGAGTTATTCTACATATTTTTTTAAAAATTTTAAGTCGCTTCGCTTAAAAATAATTGTAATACTTAATTGTGGTTCTTTCATTATAACATACCTGTATTCTTGGGGACATAATATCAAAGAGTTCCGGTGGTAAAGACGTAGCACATTGCAGAAGAGTATCAGGGTCATATCTAACTGGATAGAATTTTTCTTCAATAAAAGAGTTTTTATCCACATTGCTGTATGCTGTGGAAACGTGAACCACACTCTGGAAAATAAATATTCAAATTATTTATTCTGTTAAGCAGGTACCTAGGTAATATCGAGGTACAATATTGCGCTACCAATTGAGGAATTACAAATGAATTATGTAAAGAGAGTTTAAGCATAGTGGGTATATATTTTAGAGTTTATAATTATTTATTGAATTACTTTCAAATGTTTGATCCTATGGCACAGCTCTACTACTTTCTTGGTCCCCAATGTATTAAGAATGAGAGCTTCGGTGAGTGGTTCTACGAAGCGCACAGTAGCTGCAGAATGGAATACAATATTTACTTCTTCTTCTAACGTATGTTTGTCCACTGCACTCATCCCTAAGTCTGGCTTGGCCACATCTCCTTCGACGGGTTTAATTTTATCCAACCTTTCGGGCCATTTGTCGCGTACTTTGTCGAACACCTAATACAAAAATTAGTAGGTATATGAAAACTCCATGCATCAAATACCTTATTTGCTATGATAGTTATTTCAATTCTAGTATTGTATAGTACAGCATTTGTGAGGCTAGGGCAAATAGTGGAGGTATTAAGTACCTGCCCGTTGCAGACCAATCTTAGGGTTGGGATAAAGAGAGTCAGAGGTATTGATTAAATAAAAATAATTATTGTATTATATAAGAAACTAACAATATTATTGAGAAGCTCCTTGTATCTTTGTTTCACACTCATGCCACGTTTTTCTCTCATCAAAATGTAAATGCACTTAATATCATCGCAACCTCTCAAAAGTTTCTCCAACAGAGCCTTTCCGAGGAATCCTGTTGCTCCAGTGACGAATATAGTTGTTCCATAGTAGAAATCTTTCACAGTCCCAGGAAGAGGCTTCAAGCCGTCGGGAAGATCATCGTCTTTCGAGATCTTGCAATGTTCAACAAACTCTTCGATATAATCAGCATTGTTTGAATCAGCGTTAGATTTTACTTCTGGTGTTATGTTATTATTGTCGCTCTGGATTATCGTATTGTGATTATCATCCACGCGAATGCTAAGGAGATTAAGAATGAATTATTTTTTTGTTATGCATTCTTCGCAATAACAAATATTAAAATTTTGCACTCATAATTACCTACCATTCTTTTAAGAAATATAAACTTTTGATTTTCTAAATTAAATAAAATAAAGGAATCGACAAAGCAAACAGACGTACCCGTTACTTTTAAACTCCTGGAAATCATTTTCTTGTTTCGGATGTACCTCTGCCATTACAGTTGTTATTCGATGGCTCTTCGAAATATCTAAGTACCTTTCTTAATCAGTTACCAGTCGAATCACTTGATATTCACTTAATTCTTAATTTTCACTCAATGATATTCCTGTGATAAATTCCTAACTTTATCGGTTGTATGATTTTACACACTAGTACTTATCACATTATTAAACATGCCAAATACTATAAGATAGTGAAATAGAACTTCTAATTATGCTGTAAATTAATACCTGTGAAAGTACGCGCGACACAATAGTATTGCACTAGAGGTGGACACCACGTAGCCTCCCGTGCGAGAGGTTACACTCTACTACTGTTACTGATAGTCTGATATGTTTCACCCCACTTTCTTCCCCGTATTAGAATTTTCGATAGGTATAAACTCACTATATCACCATTAGGGGAGATTATCTATGTACAGAATTGGACTTCAGGTGAAAAATATTGAAGAATGAATTAATCAAAATAGAATTATTACTTATAATAATGAAGCGGAAAAGTAATAGAATGAGTTGATTAATTATTGGGAACACGAATGGGATCAAGTTTATTAACTGGATCAGTCGATCATAAGTTTTGTTGTTTGGCATGCGAATAATATTTAAATAAAATAAAACACATCTTTATACACCTCATAGAATACCATGGGTCAACAAAACTTGCAAATACACAGTACCAGCTAAAATCCAGACTTATTATCAATTCTCTACAAATTAAAAAAAGCGCTATTTTAAACCCCTGAATCTCGATTCCTATGGAGTCGGAGAATAAATTTGAGCCGAGAAAATTAAATTAAATTTCTTTATTACCTTAGTGGATAAACCACAAGAGTACACTTTTGTCGTTTTTGAACTAATAATGCAGATTTTTTCGTTAAAAATCGTTAATAAAATCTCCATCATTTTATTTCAAAAACGGCAAAAAAGAACTTCCGTGGTTAATTCACTAAGGTAAAGATTTAATACTCTATAGTTTTCTAATTGCATGCGGTATACCAAAAATGCATGGTCTCTAAGGCATAATGAAAAAACTTATCAAAGTGCTAAAATTTAGCAGTGTTTCGTCCCTCTCCAAGTTAGCACAAGGAAATTTTGTTAGTTCCACATCCCAAAACAATTCGAACCGGATCAACATCTCAAAGCAGATTTCATGATCCTATTTCGCCCCTGTAAGAAAATATTAATTTTCCAAATTACGAAAGCTATCGCCCATCTTTCACTATTATATTATCAGTAGGTATGCTAAGTACTAGAAGTTAGGTAAATTTGCTGTTTGTTTTGCTTACAAGAGTCTCGGGAAATCACAATAGAATATTTTAATTGTCTTGCAAAAGGAGTATTTCTCTTACGATCTCATTACTAACTTCTGCAATATGTAGAGGTAAGTACTCCTATTCCAAGTTAACAAAAATATGCATAGGTATTCTTCTGTAAATCGCTGGTCGAATGGTCATTACTCATTAAGAAAGTAGGTTAGTTGAGTATTACGTATATAATATTTGTAAGAGACATTCTGAAGCTGTATGTATGTAAGAAAGTTGTTTACAACTAGGAAGTATCATGGAATGAAATAAATAGATACTTTAGTATTGCATAACTGGACTTGACTCAACGTGTCAGTAGATCTCAGTACAGGAGTGCATAATCATTCGACAAAATTATAATTCTACGAATTCTGCAATGTGTCGTTGTACAATGTAACCACCAACATAAATTTCTACTTTTCTAAGCCTGCACAGCAAGCTGAAAGCTTGTTTTATAAAGTTTTATAAAGTTGTTTTACAAACTTTAGACTGGTAACACACATATTATATTATAACACCAATCTATATATTTATTACATGGCTATCTAGAAACTAAGGCATTTTATTCATCAGTATATACAGCAGGGAGTATAGAGTTTTGATCAACAGTTCTTTAACTCGCTTGTATGTTCTCGAGAAGGACGAATGAGAGTTAAAGATACTGGACTCAATTGATACACGATATCCAATTTACGTTATGTAATTTTACATCGCAAAAGTATAAAAGATTTTAAGTTTTAACTTAAGTAATATTAGATTACATGCCCATTGGGATGAAAAATACTCGTGTCAAATGAAACAGTCAATGTTTCGTTATCTGCGAATATAATGGTCGATACAATAATACGTATGAAACGTAAGTTGACATCTCAAGTAAGTATTAGGCACTACCTACTTGCAAGTATGTAGGTTTAGTTGTTAGTTTGTAGTGCAGTTTAAGTAGTGCATTAGGTATACCTAAGTATCTTATGTTGGTTACTGATCACTAATCACACTATCTCATGCAACTGCACTCAGGTACCTATCCATAATGTTACGTAGGTGCTTCTAACAACTTTCACTGATTCCCGGTACCATTTATTACCTGTATTACTTGGATGTTAAACTAACTACAACAACTTATATGCAGATATACTTGGCACTCGTTATATTCCATATAAGGTACCTACGTTCTACAATTATAATAACTACTTGCTTATTATATCATAATCATAACACAATGCATCACTATCACACTACTGCCTACATATGTATATTCATTCCCCACATACCTACCTATATTAAATCGGTCACAAAACATCCAACACTAATAACAATAAGTTAATTTTGTCTACAAATTAAAAGGAAGGAAAATTGTGAACAATATTGAAAATTCAACTATTTATTTTTATTTTCTTCTGACTATGTTGTAAATACAAAGCTCACATTCCTATTATTATATAAGCTCAGGAACCATAGGCCGTCGTCAAGGGGGCAAGGGGGGCAACTGCCCCCTAAAGATTGGAATAGGTATATATTTTATCATACTAAATGATAAAATCTCACAAAAAATCACATTATTAACACACTTTTTCTCATCATTCAATATTTTTTCTAAAAATGAGTTTGAAAATCCATCAAAATAAAATTATTTCATAAAATATTGCATGCGGCCCTACTTTTTTTAATTTTTTTCTTCAATACCTTTTTCATACATAATACTATTGTGCGAAATATCATACACATTTTTTTCAAATAAATCAAACCGTACCATGACCTTCTTCACTATTTATAAAAAAAAATCGCCTGCGGCGCTTATGATGCCTTTTATATGCTATACCAAATTTTAAAATTTTAGTGGCCCCCCTCCAAGGTCCGAGGCTGGAGACGCCCATGTCAGGAACACTAATTAAACTGTGAGATAAAGTCTCGTTGAACTGAATCTAGATTGATATCAGTGTTAATATTCCTAAAATTCGGCATTTAATTTTCAAAGTGTTCACCAAAGTGAACAAGAAATGCACAAATGACATAATGGCAGGTTTCATAATTTAGAGTGGTTTTGTACCACTTCCAAATGTATGTATAACCCATATTAGGTATGATTCCTTTCCGCGAAAGTTCTCATTAATCTCCTCGAGTATGGAAGCTATCCATCTTGCCATCCAAAAATATAACTTGAAGTTGAGTAGGTACTTTGTGATTGTCTCATCAGCTGGATGGAGGTCAGACTTCTAATTAGAAGATGCCGGGCTCGAACTCGATGCTTAAATTATATTCTGCACTTCACGCAGCGTACTGTGTCGCACGAAAGTGTTTGGGTTTGCGTACACAAGCCCGGATCTTTAATAATGATAATATTTTTTAAATGAATCAGTTTATTAAAATAAACCCAAATACGTATTTGTACATAATTCAATATAAGCTTGAAAAGTTTGTGTCGCGGAGTAAGCGTCTCCACACACGTCCCGAAGTTCAGTTAACGGAATCGACCGTTTGCAAAAAAGTTCCGACCAAAACATCTCTCTGAATTCACCGTCACCCCCGATTTTGAATTCAGAAAGAGGTTTTGGTCGGAACTTTTTTGCAAACGGTCGATTCCGTTAACTGATCATCGGGAGTGTGTGGAGACGCTAAGTCGGCAATAAATACATTATCTTTGATGGCCCACAACATAAAAAGATAACAATATGAGAAAAGTAACAATACGCCAAAGTGCGGGATTATTGCTGTTAATTGTCCATATTTTCATAAGATAAAAATATTACTTTCACAGCTTTTCTGAATCAAATACTTATCCATAGCGCCATAGCCATGTTACTTGGTGTCCGTAATAATATTATATGAAAATCCAAATAAATATCTCATATATTTGAACAAGCAAAGAGCATTTTAAGTATTGCCAAATATACAAAGCAATGACGTTATATCTATTAATGCCTCGGGCCCCAGGCATGGTAGACACTGAATAAGCATCTCTAAAATAACAGATATGTTTTTTATTTCCATATACAAAATACTTAATTTGTGAAAGAAAAACACCAGGAGAAATAAGTTGAGCAATTGATGTTTCATAAAAATATATTTAAAAAAGATATGGTAATATTTCCTTGACATGCGACAATAATTCAAAGTACAAATAAAATCAGTCCCTATGCAATAATTAACTCATATTGAAAACCTAGTTTATTATATACCCGGATATTCATTTGTTATGACCCATCAACGTAATTTTAAAGTCATTAGACATGAATACATAAATCATTATTACTTGATCTTGATATCATCCATTATATTAATTACCTATCAATTATTACAGAATAACAGAAAACAAACTCTGATCTTTTAATTACAAATAATATGTTTACATTGGACCCCACGCTTTGTCTTTATTGACTACTCTCATCACATTACATTAATGGATGATATTATAATTCTAATAATTAACAACTAAAATATAGATGAGTAATATTATTAGAGATGTGCTACATGTCCATCAGTGGCAGTGCACTGCTAGCATCTTGTATGGTCGCTCGGCCCTCGCTCTTGAAAATATAATTATAGAACATTATGATATAGTCACTGAATGTCCACAGAATGAAGACCCAGAAAGCAATCTTCGCCAATACATCCACCACGTACATTCTGAAAATATAATAATAACTTATAATTTACATTTACATCAATTCACTTTCAATATTAGACACATTTATTTATTCTTCTTACACTTTCATATGCCTCCTTGCAGCTGGAAGAGAATCCTCAGATTCCTTCAGAATGAATCTCCTAGTGGCCATGATACATTTTTCAAAATAGTCTGTAATGTCCAAACCTGAGAATAACAAAAAGTATTAAGTATGTGTTGCATAAAAATACAGAGAGTTATTCGTAAATATTAAATATGAAGAGAATTGCAATTTGAAGTAGGTATAGGAAACTTTAGGTTTGTATCATATGGAGAAATTAATTCCTATATAAATATTTATTTATTTATTAGGGCCAATATTGTCTTCAACAAAGTAGCATACTTTTACAGTATAAACTTACCTATACTATCAATCTTATAATTAGCAGTTTCTATAGGATTAAGTATTCCTCTGACATATTGTATGTTGTCGGATTTGAAGTCCCATTGGTTGTTGGCGTAATACTCAAATACCTCAAATCCTTTGTTAATACGACGCTGTACTCTCATCAATCTAATGCAAAAAAACACATAATGCAAAATGGAAATTCATTAGTTTACTAAGTACCTGTCTACCTACTTAACCTAATTTAATACGATATAATGTTTTGTACATTAGAGCCCTCTTTGGAAAAAGTAAACATTTTATAAAACAGAGGCCTCACCGTTTCACTTTCATTAATAAATTGTTAATACTTCATCAAATATTACCTCCACCTGCCATTATTCTGTAGATGTTTTATATATTTTTCTGTAGATGGAGCTGATTGTTGGCGTTTGAAAAGTTGGTACTTTGTTGGTATACATAATGGAAATATTATAAAATATAATATAACTCGGCGAGGGACCATCTGACGTAGGTATGAATCGCCTACTTTAAAATCTTTTTAATTGTTTTATAGGAATATCTGAAGAATTTGACAGAGACTATACGTAGATAATGCTTACACGGGCTTATTTCCAGTCAGAAAAAGAAGAGTATCAACAAACATAGCAGGAAGTAAATGGAAGAAGAACACACAAATGTTGTGATGGAATCTGGAGTTCTTCATGGATCCTCCCGGATACCTGTAATATTATTATTTGTAAATAGGTATACATAATATGATATATTATCTTAATAATGATATTAACAAACAAATTGTTCTACCATGCAACTCCATTGAGGGGTATCTTATTAGTGACAATGTTTCTCCCAACATCAATCATCTCCTGCCAGGATATTCTTACTTCAGCTGAACTGGTGATGTTGTAAATCATCTTCTCTACATCTCTGTTAAGTCAAAATAACAAATTCACTTTATTTACGTCCAGCATATGTCTGATTGTTGTAATAACCAAAGAGTATGAATTACATATTATGTTTATAATAGACTTAATAATTAATATATGGAATCTTACTTATTATAAACATAGTTCCAGGTGGTAACCATGATGGTATTCACTACAATGTCTACTGGTACATAATCTGCATACCCATCAGAATGACAGTACATAGACCTAATCACTCCCTTACCAGCACCTGAGGAGTTATTTAGATATTTCATTAAAACTGTTGCATATTGTTAGGTCACATTCTTTATATAAAATTTATCTAAACTCACCGATTAGTAAACCTGTAGGTCCATTTATATTATCTGTCCAGCCAGGAATTGGTTCCTGCCAAATTGGTATTACTAAAAACAATTAAATGCAAGGTTAATGTCAATACAGTCATATAGCGTAAAATACTTAGGATTAGTATCACATGATAAGTCTATAATGCAGTCTGCCACGATTCCATTACAAGTAGTAGAACACTCCTATAAGATTTATGCGGATTTTTAATTAAAAGCTAATGATTTACCTTGACAAAACATTAACAAAAAGCACGAGTGCTTTAGAACTGGAGAATTGGTTTCTAAAGATTAGTTGGCAGACATTCCCTAAAGCAATAAAGACCCAATAAAACCCAATAGAAACTAGGAAGTCAATATGAGTGGAAATTCAATAACTTAAATTGGGTATTTTATTAGAATAATTAACTAACAATAAAATAATTTACAACTAACCAATTGACGGTCGAATAATGATGCAAGGAACATTATCTCGTACAGCTTCCACAACCAGATGTTCAGAAAGAGCTTTGGTAAAGGCGTACGTATTGGGGTACGTACCCAGTATCCTAAAATACAAATAATTATTTTATACGATATAGACAGTAGGTATTAAACTATAAGACTTGGTATTACTATACCTATGTACTTACTTATCAGTCATGGTATTGACGAGGCCTTCGTCCAACCACTCGACAACTTGTATGACCTTATGAGGATCGGCAGGAGGGGGATAGGCAGTCTCCAGAAGTAACTTTTCATTCAAGTGACAATATGAAGTGGAGATGTGACAAAACAACTACAATAATCAAACAATTACATTTATACAATGCAATGGTAATACAGGGAAGTTTACAACAAATAAGTAACTATCTTCCTACTTAAAACCCACTAACTTAAACTTTATTAGTAATTCAGTACGTGTAAAACAAATTCTCACCAACAGTTTTTTACACTCCCTCGCTAACTCCAGCATTTGTTTTGTTCCTCTCGTATTCAATAACACAGCCTTTTTCAATTCTTCATCAAATCTGAAAGATAATTTTTTTAACGTCATGCTTGTTTAATGAAAAAAGAAACATTGAGCGGTTGTCACATTTCACAGTACATATTGTCTAATACATGACTGATTATGATGTTTGTTACAATACTAATTTCCTAACGCAAGAGCATGGGTGACTGCTTTGCAAACAAAAAATACATTTGACGTCTAAGCAATCACAATTAGGTAGGTACCTGTCATATTATTATAAGTTAGATTAGTTTACAGCATTTTAGCTAAATACGCTTATAATATACCTAATTATTTATAGAAAATGAAGACTGTGACTGAAATAATCACAATGCAGGCCTCAGTAGAACCCAGGGGTATACACTATATTCACCACACAAAGCGGCATTGTGTGATTATTCTTCGGGAGGACGAAGAATGAGCGTTTAGAGGCTTACGAATCAGCTTTGGCTGGCTTAAGCGATCACCTTCTCTCCAGGGTAACGTAAACTTGTTTCGCTACGTATCTTGCTGTAGGGCGTGTGATTTTGTTGATTTTAGTTTAAAAATCTTTACCTACCGTATATTTATTTCTAAGCTTTGTTAAGAAAAACTATATCGTGTTTCCAACTGCACAATGCAAAAATCTAATTGCAATAATCCCATAATAATTCTGGTAAAAGTAAAATTGTTAGGTAGGTACCTGATAGTAGCAGCACCATGATAGATGTAGTTGACATTGTCACAGATGTATTTCCTATCTTCATCTGACATAGCCAATCCAAGACTAGACACATCTCCCGCTATAATCTTTGTCTTTGCTATTAGTCCAGCATTACCACCACGTAGTTCCCGAACTTCGTCAAACAGCTGAAAGTTAAATACGGGACATTAATAAATTAATCATCTGTATAATAGACATTATACATATCGTATACTATATGGACTATGGAGATATCTCAGTTTGATTTTGAGTATATAGATAGGTACATAGGTGTATGGAGAATGTTGGGTATTTCACTGAGAGACAGGAAAACTAATGTTTGGATCAGAGAGAGGACCAAGGTCGTCGTTCACAGAGTTTCCAGTCAGAAATGGAGTTGGGCTGGTCATGTGGCCAGAACCACAGACTATAAATGGACAAAGAAAGTCCTGCAGTGGCGACCTAGAACATGCAGAGGAAGTGTTGGTAGACATCAAGCACGGTGGTCGGACGATGTAAGGCGAGTTGCGGGAGGCGGTTGGATGCGGTCTGCCCAGGATAGGAAGCTGTGGAAATCAATGGGGGAGGCCTATGTTCGACAATGGACGCAGGGGGGCTGACATGATGATGATAGGTGTGATTATTATCCATCCATTCTATTTACTTTTATTATATCTCCATCCATATAAAATCTACTTATAATGTTATTTAATGTCGGTCTCGGAGATCGTGTTTAACTAAATTAGTTGCTACCTAAGTAGGTATACATGACGTCAAAGCAAAATATTTTGCATTATTATAGTTTCCACCATACCGTATCAAAGTAGGTAATGGTACCTTATCCTTATATACAGAGATTGACATCGCATTGCCCTCTGAGAAATGAAAGAAATTATAATGACTGCACTCAATAAGTTATTTTATTTTACCTTCACTCGAGACCTGGAGGTGGAATATGCAAGCCCCTTAGATTCAATACTTTCATCATATCACATTGTACTAATTTATGACTAATATGATCGAATGAAATTACTCTCTGTTAGCTAAGCTAATTGATTTTTCCTTCAATTAATATATTAATTAGGTATATATGGCAAGAAGTATATGTGTATATGTGTGTGCAACCCTGAATTTATTATGGCTGTGACGAAATAATATTTTTATGTCTTTAATACATTAAATTTTAAAAATAAATTAATAATTATTTGCATTCCATTTAGGAATATCATTTTGCAATAAAGGTAAGTAGGTACCTAACCAATATTTTATATCAGAGTTATACCAGCCAGCTGGGCGACCTTTGACAATGTTAAATTCTTGAATGTCAACTTTTCATTTACATTATTAATAAAAATTTCATATGCTTAATTTCTCGGAATATTTGATTTGAGGAATTTCGAAAAATAAAAGCAAAGTGTAGAGAAGAAAGTGCAGACGGACTTAGGACATTGTTAAACAGGTGCGGCAGAGGGCGACGTGTAATAATTTGAAAAAGGCCTATATCCAGCAGTGGATAAAAACTGGTCGATAAGAATATCGTCAATTACAAATCTCAATGTTTAGATAATCAGTATTATTATATTTAATTGACTATGATGATGATGAGAGATGATGAATTCAATAAATCCATAAGGCAGATATAATTCTTACAATAAATAGTAGGTAATAGGTATCAAATAATAGGTAAGTTGGTGTCAAAACATTGCATTGCATATTGTCTACTAAATTGGTACTTGTGCAGTAGGCACATCTTCCATACCAACACACACGATGTACTATTCATTACGCGGAAAGTATTGGGGTGTAAACAAAATTAGCAGTACATAGATAGACCTATTACCCGATTAGATTATAATGAAAATATTATTAGTAGATTTGTCTTCTAACTCGCACGTACGTACATAACTCGTACATACCAACATACATTTGTACTAGATGCATCGATAAAATCTACGTGTGTTCCTAGATATTTTTGTTTGAAAAATCACAATTGTTGTAAATTAATAGTATCTATGACAGCATCTATTAGGTACAAGATTTATGATAAATTAATCCAAGGATCGATAAATAAAATCCAGACTCCAATGACCTCCATGATGTACAATAAAATAATATTAGGTGTGTAAAAATATCGGATATGTTTTACGCATGAGAATATTGATAATAAATACCTGATTAATAGCTGTCTTACTATGTACTATATGTATATATATGTAGAAGGGTATTATAATAGTCTCATAGATGACCTAGGTTAAGGCCTCGAAATACCGAATATTAGGTAGGTATACATAATTCATTTAAGTATAAGGTGTTTTATTATATGACCGTGGTTAGTAAGAGAGTATATCCGGAATAAAATACTTATCATTTTAATTATCTAACATCTACTATGACCAGACAACATTTCGGAATTTCTTTGTTATTTGGATATTTACTGTTTTCAATTCTTAATTATGTATGTATGTGATTATATAAACATACTATGTATTTATGTACGAGTGTAAAGTGTTGCACTATGCACTCGAGTTAACTGGAATTATTTTGCAATAACAACTTTACTTTAACTGTGCTATGCTACGAGTGTGTTACAATACAACTCACTGGCACTGCCAGTATAGATAAATAGAAATATCTTAGTAGGTATAATTTTACTACCTGATATTTGCTAATATTTGAATGTTACTTAAACTCCATTAATACAACATATTACAATGTTAAGTTGCAGTCTGCACAGTGCACATGCATGGCACACATTGTGTGGCGATATACCTACATGTTGATGAGAACATTGTACTAACAAAAAATAAAACAAAACTAGTAAAGTTACATATGATGCCGAAATAAATTTCCTACATTTAGTTAATCTACTCTGGTACATTACTTATTATCTCAACTTAAATAATTTATAATTAGATGAAGGGAGTTCGGTTCTTCGATTTCATAGAAAAATGTCAAGTATTTACTGAAGAGTGGGTTAAGTTAAGAATTTATTAACTTTATGCCTATTTGTACAAAGGAGAATGCTCATTTTGTATGGGAAAGAAACCCAGGCCCGGCGCAAACGAAATGTACCTCAAATGATAGGTATTAATTAGTAATTAAATACTGCATAGGGGGCATCATCTAAATCAATGGCTTAATGGGTGAAATACCAATTCGAAGTTTCACATTGGTCACACGAATATATAAGAAAAGGAGCATTAAACCGTTACAATTGCGATTTAAAAGTATATAATATGATGAGTGTAAGGTAGCCTGTCTGATTTTTCTTCTTCTTTAGCAGCCTTGATCCCTCCACTGCCGGATGTAGGCCTAAAGGTAAATGCTCATGAATTATGTAAAAAATAAATATGTCCGGCGCAAATGCAATGTGACTCAAATGATAGGTAAAAATGAGTAATTAAATACTGCATAGATGGCATCATCGAAATCAATGGCTAAATATGTGAAATACCTATTCAAAGTTTCCCCTATACAACTTCGAATAGGTATTTCACACATTTAACCATCGATTTCGATGATTCCTCTTATGCAGTATTTAATGACTCATTTTTACCTATCATTTGAGTTAGGTTTCGTTTGCGCCGGACCTGATTTTTTTTTACATATTTCATGAGCATTTTCCTTTCGGCTAATATCCAGCTGTGGAGGGACCAAGGCTGATGAAGAAGAAGATGAAGAAGACGGGCTACCTTATACTCATAATATTATTCCCTTTTAGACCGCAATTGTAACTGTCTAATGCTCCTTTTCTTATATATTCGTGTGACTAATGTAAAATTTCGAATAGGTATTTCACCCATTAAGCCATTGATTTCGATGATGCCACCCATGCAGTATTTAATTACTTATTTTTACCTATCATTTGAGTTACATTTCGTTTGCGCCGGGCCTGGGTTTTTTTTGAGCATTCTCCTTTAATAAAAATAACCTATGATGCATCAGGCAATTGATTAATTAGATTATATTGTTTTTACTTACGGGATTGTTGAATATTTCTTCCAATCTCTGTTTGGGATCCTTTCCTTTCTTTGACCTCAGCAGAAGATATATCATGTTGACGTCGTAACATTTTCTGAAAAAAAAAAGTAATTGAAACACAAAATCTGTAGTCTATGTAAATGTTTTTTTTTTGTGCAATAGTAAGATGTTTTATACAATAACCAGCTACTCTAAAATCGACTGCATAACACAAATTATAGGTCATACAAAAAATACCATATCTTTGTTCATCAATTGTTCATGGTTATCGTTTTCCCGCAGGTTTCGTGTGTAGCCTGGCATTTGTTAAATAATATGTTTTACGAAAATAAGGTCAGGTTTTATCATTTTTCACCAAGTATCTTAATAAATTATAAAAATAACTTGTTGAGGATGTGCTCTGTGGGTATGTTATTATACTATAGAAAAAAATAAACAATACCTATCTATTAGCTGACATATTTAAGTAGTACCGACATTAACCTAACTCCATGCACATTATAGCAATACTTACTGCATTACAATGCGTAACCTTTAACCTCGATGTTGTGTGTAAATATTAAGTATGTAACTAACTGCCATTATATTGCACTGTCTGTCTGCATCTTGCATTTGAATTGAAACTGACAATTTAGTGATTTTACTAAAAAATGATGGTAAAATACTGAGCATAAGTTTCTAGTAGATCATAGGTTTTGTACCTCCCCGTACATGGGTTCAGACTAAATAACTGTTGGTGCCAAAACGCAGTCAACTAGAGCGTTAGCTTGTGTTGTAATATTTTCGCTCCGACTAGATTAGACAACTGCACTGGTTTACTATACCTACTATTTCTATGGAGCAATTATTACCAATATGTCACAATAGTTACAATGCAACTTATTGGATACTAATACTAATATATCCACTAATAGCCGCGTGCATTCATTGTGGAACCTCAATAATTATTGATACCTACTAAACATATAGAAGTGGCTATCTATTATAGTAAGCAGGTACCACCATCCTCTGTGTTGTAATTCGAATGTCAATATTAACTTGTCTTAATAATTTCACAAGGGATTACTCAAGCAACCATCAGTTTTCTGTATTGTTTCACGTTATAAACAAATATTTAAATATCTGTATAACTCACTATTGTGCCTACATAGCATACCTCTCCACGCATTTTTTTTATAAATAGGTACACAAGCAGAGGACTATTTAAAAAATAATAAGTACTGCAATTGAATTAATTAAATATGTATTAGGTATAAAACTACGGGCTATTATTTTTTACATACTAACACAATTAATTGCTACTAATTGTGAATTGAGCTACCCTAAAAAGGATAGCTATTTCAGATATCAGAATCAGAAACTCTAATTAGATACTTTTGCAAATCTTGATATCAGGCATTTAAAAAAAAGCCTTGATGGTTATTGAATATATAATATGTACTTGAACTTAAACAAGTTTTTGGCATCGGATCAACATACATACGTATTATATTACACAATGAATATACCTAGTAGTTATTTGACTGTGGTGATGGCTATTGACCATTATAGATACTTAGATATATAAAGGTAAATGTATTATACATGTCTAGTGGTTTGACCTAAGAGTCGCAGACTCTCGACAAGTTCAACATTGACAAATTATTTCATTGTAAAATCAAACTCCGGAAAGCATCACGAACCACGTCACAACTAATATTATATACTTATGTACTTTTTATTAGCACGTGTATGTATAGCATGGTACTGGTTGATACTAAGTTCTCGCCAAAAATCTTAAAATTTATTTATTTATTTAAGTATACAATGGCAAACAGAATTGCTCATACAATAGTAACTGTACAAAAAAATCATTAAATCTACTTGATCTACGTGGAGCAAGTCCTTTTATAAGCCAAACTGATAATATTGTTGTAGGTATTTTACTTCACCATTTCACTCATCGAGAACAGGAAGTTCACTCGGTTGTTTTAAAGTGGGTCTTTCGTTGTTTAGTTTGCATTTCTTATCTTAAATCTTTACTACAGTAGAAAATGCTTATCTGAATTATTGAAAACATGTATAATACGAAATATTCATTGAAGACCACCATCTTTCTTGAGTTAGGATACAGCAGGCCTCTAATAATTCATCTCGTATCCTAGCCATTTGCAAGTGATTTATAATTACATAGATACTGATTTTTATATTTACACCTGTAATCGTAAGTAAAGAGTAATCTATGAACGGAAATACGACAATTAATAAATTATAACAAAAATATTGTTATAACCTGTTATGATATCTAGGCAAGTAGTTCCATACTTAAGTTGAAATGAAGGTCATTATTAAATCATTGAACGTCACGATGAAAGTAAAAGTAAGACGTCTGGGCATCGAACCGAATAACATCTCGTAATATATCACAATACAATAACATGAGGCAAGTCTGCGTATGTCTCAGATATCCGGCATCACTACACACTCGTACATGTCACTATATTTTCCTGAAGCAATTTGGATAGTTAATCTAAATGTAAGAAGGTACACATCTACGCATCTATAATATAATTTTCTATACGTACCAGGTACCTACATAAGTCTTCCGAAAAATTTCGAAACCTTCATACGCACTTAATTCGGTTTTTGCCTCTATTGCAAAAAAATGACTAGATGTCGTGCATTTTTAGATTTGCAATAGAAGTTTCAAACTAAATATTTTCAAATGATTTCGAAAGCGATAGATGGTACTTTATTAGCATTAACCTTCAAATAATTAAGTAGTTATATTGCCTTCAGGCAGAGCCCTGTTCGAAAAACGCTGATGACTATTACCTATGTCAATATTGATGCATAATATTTTAATTGATTGTGGTATAGGTGATACATCCGAGTTTCAGTTCTATACCGGAAAATGTCAAGAACTAAAACTCCAGTAGGTATACGATTAAATTAGAATCCTAGGATTTTATTCGAGTTGTTATTAATACATGAGACGATTACAAAATTATTTTTTTATTTGAATTGATGTAGTGACGGCTGCATAAAAATCAAGAGACATTTTGTGGTAATTCCTACATATATATTATAGGTATGCGAGTAGATATTTTTGTAGGGCGGCATGTTTGTACGTTCATGTGACTGCCGGACATTGCGGGTACTAAGGCTAGTAAACAAATAAATGAACGATTAAGAAGTTATAGTCACAACACAAGGTTATACACATCAGTAGGTAATGCACACTCCAATAATATGAGATTATACTTGACTACCTTTATTATAATATAATAAACATTTCCGGCCTCTATATATTTAAGTGGCTTGTGGTTTTGTTAGGATGTTATTATGGAGGCTTTTGGTTAATTATTAGCGAAGATAAAACATTAAATATTAACTTCATAATACCAGTGAAGCCTCTTCTTCACCACAGAGTTTCATAAATCGTATCGAGCAATTAGAATACTATCAAAATAGTAAAGAGGTACATACATAGCAAAACAAATAAAATATTTTACATGACTTATTATGACTAACCGTTCCGTGTCATTAACTTGGACTAAGAAATACTATGTATAGAAGTGCAACTCAAGCATGTATGCCATGCCTAGTTGCTGAACTACGGGTTTAAGTAATCTAAAAAATCGAAATAAGTTATTTTATTTGTAAACTTCTTACTTCTTGCTAAGTTTTCTAACAATATTTTTGGCATGATTTTCACCTGTCATTACTTACGCATATTCCCTAATATGTTACACAATTAAATATATTTGTTATACGAATCAATTCTCAATCAACCTGTAGGTATGTAATATAACCGGTTAAAAATAAGTAAAATTTTCATAATACATAATATTATCTATACACGTATGAATATACTTTAAAACAGGATAATTTGGTAAATTAAAGCCGTCACGTTATAGAACTTGTATTATAAATATATTCATAAGGAAAAGGACTTCAAGCTCTGTGTTTGATCCTAAAAAATATCCACTTTTTTATTTCTACTGTTACTAGGTAT
The DNA here is from genome assembly GCA_963576895.1 of Ceraclea dissimilis. Classification (NCBI taxonomy): domain Eukaryota; kingdom Metazoa; phylum Arthropoda; class Insecta; order Trichoptera; family Leptoceridae; genus Ceraclea; species Ceraclea dissimilis. Next base: position 16,536,995 of record OY756361.1, read on the forward strand.
ACTAAATATAGATTATAGATTACAGACACATGAAGGTTTTGTAACATTGGACTAGCTGCATCACTAAATAGTACAATTTTTTGATTTCAGCCTAAATTTTTCATTGTACAAATATTGCTACATATGCATAAATTGAAAATATGAAGAAATTTTCTATCTTTCAATTTCATCCCCTGAAACCCCGAAAGACGCAATGGGCGATTTGAAGAAACACTTGCAGGGTGCAAGGGAGGTCCGGTATGTTATATATCCTTCAGCAAACATAATATTATAAACGGAGACTGAGAAAATAAGGGCTCGGTTTCCTTTAAACGACAAATTAATCCTCAGAGCGATAAACAAATTAGTAGGTATTACCTTAGGAGTTTTTCGACGAAAACTTTTCCTAGAAATCCTGATCCACCAGTGATGAGAATATCCTTCCCTACAAACAACTCGTGCACCCTGTCTGTGCTGCTTTCTAAATCCGCCATCTGAGTGATTAATCTGGAAGAATAAATATACACAACATAACATGATGACTATCTATAAGGCATTTTCATTTTATTTCATTAACATACATGAAAAAATTTTTTTTTTCTATTTCAATGAAACTTAATTGGTAGAAATAAAAAGCATTTGAAGTGTAGTTCATAGTTTAGAAACAAACAGTGTCAAAGGGTGGGCATATTACCTACATATGAAATATCTTGTAACTATAGAACCCATAGAGTATTTGTTAATTATACAATTGTTTGTTTCATTAATTTAAATCATATTTATTTATTAATGTACCTACATCTACTGATGCATTAAATTGGTGACAAAATTAGTTCTTCTCAAACTAAGGTTATATACGACACGATTCTGAAATAAATAACTATTATGTGTTAAAAAAAATAGCGAGGAGTGAGTCTTGACAACAAAAAAACACAGAATAATATTATGATGGATTGGATGTCGCAAGTTACTAAAGAGGTCAATACCAACGAAAGATGTTTGTTCAAAGATGTCATCACTAATGTCAAAGACGGATGAATCGTCAAATATTAAACAGGTATATACCTACATAAGTTCTGTTATATTATATTATACAGACAATAATAATTATTACCTACTTAGTTTGAAAATCAAATTACATATTCGATGTATCTTACGTCTAATAGACATATACCGCGAACTATAAGAATGGCAAATTGTAAAATGAAACCAGTGACATCCTTCTATGACTCCTGTTGCCACAAATTAGATTATACCTATCTTAAATGCATATTCCTACATTTTTTCAGGACTATGGTGAAAGACAATGTGTTTAAACGTCGAAAACCTGAAGTTTGAAAAATATAACGCTATATATTTGACTCATTAACTACTACATTCGAAAAGTCCAGGTACAAATTGGTAAGATAGGTAATCGGTAGATATACCTTCACATATAGTGATATAGGTTAAATAGGACTTACGAAGGAGTGAAACTATGTACTTACCTACGCTTTATACTGTCTGTAAATAATAAGGTAGGTACGATGAACCAATCTAACAATGCTAAGAAAATACCTAATGATCTTAAGAGGTAAAAGTATCAAATAATTCAAGTAAAGTTATCTACCTGTAATATTAGATGAAGTATTGTGTCGGAAAATCCGGGAAATTGTTAAGGTTGCGTCACACTAAATAAACGACCACCAGTGAGTAGCACTAGAGTGTAGTTCGCAACGTCCTCACACTGCAGAGTTAATAATACAACTGATATAGGTTGAGTAGACATTGCAGATATCAAGCGGCTGTAGCAATATTACAATATTGTTAAACCCATGTACGAAAATGGTTTACAATATAGGTAAATTATGTATGGCGATGCCCATTATAGACTATACCAAATATAACAACCTCTCATGCATATTGTACGCACATACACATGCATTATACTTTCTATACGCAGAGGCCCTTACAATTAGTTAATTACGGCAAACATCGAATACTTGGAAAAAAACTTGTGATTTCATTAATGTGTGAACATCTTGGGCAAACTTTGTAGGTAGGTATTATTCCCAGAGCCGGATTTACACTTTTCACGGGAGTAGGCCCTGACATTTTTGCCGCCCCCCCCCCCCCCTTGACGACGAAATATTTTTTTTCAAAATTCATTTATTTTAAAGGTAGTGAGTGTCGAAATAACTTCTGAAAAATACGGATTTTTAAATAACTCTGTGAAAATCTCGGAAAAAAATTCTCATAGTGATAAATACATGGAGACATTTGGCTATGAAAAAGGCAGACGGCATTTCCCGCAAAAGCCGCAGCAATTCCATGCATTCTAATAGTTAGATAGGCCACCTTGTGGCAACATAATAATGACATTCGTCCTCCCACTTGCCCTCGAATTTACAGGGACAGGGTACAATCTAATCAACTAGTGATACTTATGTGTCTCTTTCTCATAGCGTGGAGTCCATTAACCACATCGCCGAAGAATGTCAGTTCACTAGGTCCAGCGGCACAATGGAAGACATCCATAACTTTTCACCTGAGGCACTTTAATACCTGAGTTCTCTCTGACTCTGGTCTCTCCAATATATACGAGGGGGTACCCAAAAATAACCGAAGTGATGTTGTGGTGGGTGAAGTTTTTGTAGTACAGTGTTCTAACTATAGGAGTGTATAGAGAGATCATTTCTGAGTCAGTACCTGCAGTCAGGCTGCCACTGATGGGGCCTCGTTATCTCGAAGTTACCAGGGTCCCCAACAGGTTAAATCTAACCAAGTCAGTGTAATGAAAATATTCGAACATTCTTGCCTGCAGCACAAATCACTCGCTAATCAGGAGCCATATGAATAAAAAAAACCTACAATTTATTTATTTATCGTATGGTCAATAATGGTAAATCACATCAACAATAATAGAGCCACTGCCACCTAGATAGTCTTTCTCTAGCCGTGCTGTAGAAATTTAGGACCACCTCATTGCGGCGTTGCCATTTTCGTTGCTAAGGATATATCATAATGACAGAAAATAACAACTGCTTAACAACGTATAAAAAAGTCGTAATGTCGTGCATTTTGAATCTGCCGTGTTATTTTACAATAATTAAAATAAATGTATATTGTATATTAAAATAAATATATTTTACAATATATAAAATAAGTAAATGTAATTTCTACATTTCCCAATCAAGTTAGGATAAAGGTAAGATCTCTATTAAGGTATATATTCGTATACTATATGTTATGATGTGCAGCTGAAGTCTTAACTATTTTGACTGAATTATTAACCATTATAATTATAAAAAATATACATAAATAGGGATATAACTGAAGTAAGGCAGGGTTTTTAACCATCTTATCTTTTTCTCTACCTTACCAAAACCTACCAAATGATATTTTGTTCGAGTTGATTGAACATTGTGGATCAGTGAATTCAACCTCCGGTCCGCGGCCGGATATTTTCATTTTATTTACTGTGGTATACTTCTCTCGGGTTTGTGCGACTTTTCAGAGCACAGTATATTGCAAAATTAAAGTTTTGTTTGAATAAATATCAGAATATTCAAGGTCAATCGAAATCACCTGTACTTATTTATCATATCCACTCCACAATTGATAAGCAATATGTATATATTTTTTCAGATGTCAGATGGTGGTGGCAATCAAATCATGACGATAAAATGTAACTTTCAATCCCAATGAAAATTGATATTGTGAAGCCAGTGTCACATGGTTTTACAGCTTACACAACTGAAAGACAAGGAATATATCCTGAAGCTACATTCCTTCACCAATAGCAAATTAATAGGCTGGTTAAAAAGTATATCCCTTCTTCTTGCGTATATGAAATACCTCCATAGCAAAATTTGTGCATTTTTCTATTTTAGTAATTCCTTTTGTTAAACATTCTGAGTTCAATAAATAAATATGATTCTTTTACTTGGAAAAACCTTTGTTTTTAATTATACCTTTGTTGGAGTTCAATTTGATGAGAATTTATTTATATCCTGTGACTATATTTGCACCGGCGCAGATCATATATGTACCTACCTATTACCTACTCTGTTGCTCTACGAGGTTTGACAGAACTGCTTACACTTGCGGTTCACTTGCGACTTCATTACTTATTATCACAGGACCACGCATTACATATATTCTATTATGAAATTTGACAGGAGTGGTGGTCCGATTTGATCATTTTGCTATGTTGCCAATTGTTACAGCATGGCTAGAGTACCTACTCTAGGAGGCGTTGATAGAGCTCATGTTTGATTGTCAGAAATAAAACATTAAAAGTATTGTTATTAACCTACAATGAAATAAATTTACGCTGGACGTTCCTTCATCGTCTCTGTAATGTCTCATAGGATGGGATCCAGCACTGCCACCTAGACACTTTCTCTAGCCATGTTGTAGAAATTTGAGACCACTTCGTTTTAAGCGGCGTTGCCATCACCGTCGCTCAGGAAATGTACGGAATAACAGTTCCTTAACAACGAGTATGATGGACCACGCATTATATTGTTACGAAATTTGACAGAAGTAGTGGTCATGTTTGATCATTTTGCTATGTTGCCAACTGTTACACCATGGCTACAGTACCTACTCTAGGAGGCGGTGGATCCAGTCAAGATGTCGAGTTGCCATCTATCTACCCAACAGTCATTGTGAATGTTTTGTTAACGAAACTATTTTTTCATACAATAATTTACAGCTACAATTGGTTTGACTGTTGGGAAGCGAAGGGTAAACAAAACCAGGTATTCATTGTAAATATATGATGTTTGTCAACACAGTTTCATTTACATTAGTGAAACATTGTGTCGACATCCCTTATTCATCAGCTAATCTGAAGATTAAAAAGTTACGATGAATACATGGCTTAAATGAAACACAGACAATCCCATTCCCCACACCCCATATCAACAATAAACATTTCCTATACACCTACCTACTTTACTAGAATTTTATTTTATTAGCCACCTCTAGTGCTATGTAGGTATTATTTAACTTTTTATATATTATTTTATTTCTTCATAACAAGACTCTTCAACCAGAGATGATGTACATACATCCTTCTTGATTGTCAGTCTCCACAAGTCCCTTGGCATCTGCAATAGATTAGGTAATAAATACATTACATAGTTAGTAAGCAATACCAAAGTACTAACACATCCAATTTTCTATTCTTTCCTATAAACATGACACAGTGATGGGTTGAGACAAGTTCCTCATGTTTGACTTTATGAATATATAAATAAATAATTTTAAGCTTACATCTGCTATGGTTTGTCTCCTAGGTAGGTACTTTAATTGATGTATTTACAAATTTCCGCTGAATTACCACTGGTACAAAATAGGATGAAGACTTTTGATCTTCACTCTTCTTTAAACTCTACGGATTTAATAATTACTATTTCAGAAGGCTGGAAGTGAAATGATGTATGTAGTTGAGAGAAATTCTGCCTTTAAATAAGCTTCACATGAGGCTTAACTTAACATATATAATATGAGGTCCCAGGAACACCAGGAAGAGAACAAACTATTTAATAATATTATTTACCCGTATTTACCATTCAATGTATGTGAGGTTGCATAAACTCAGTTACAAATGTTACACCTTGTGTGGAGTGGGGCTAGAGGGTGCAACAACAATAATATAGAAGGTTGTATTCCTATTCCATTGATGTTACTCAATTATTTTATTCATCATCTTTGTTTGCCCTATCCTCTTTGTGACTTTCCTCGTTGGATGTTATTTGCCCTCCGCCTTGCTTCATTATTTCTGTACAACAAAATGAATATTATATTTCACTGTGAATGGCTAGAATTAGTAAAGGGCTCTGAGTTCTGATTATACTTGGTTGTATGAATAGCTTTATCATGAGGTGATGGACAGATTCTGAATAAAATAACCGTACAACCAGAGGACAGTTGACAATGCTGAATTTTGTGAAATAATAACTTCCTCACTGTGAAGTCTACATAAGATGGGTATAGGTGCTATACATACATACAGTATAAGGTATAAAATATAAGTATATGGGGTTAACTGGAAGAGATCGGAGTTCTCTGATAGGTTTGCCCTTGTGATCAATCTTTATAATCTGTACCTACGATATCCATTTTTTTATGTGTTTATACTTTGTTCACTTAAATAATAAATAAGCATACTGTGGTAACCTTCACTTTCTTTAAGTTTCTTCATTTTGTATTTTTCAATTTTTGCATTCACCGCTACCTCATCTTCTGAATCACTGCAAATAATAAACAAGTATCTAATACCACTGCCACCTAGATAGTCTTTCTCTAGCCATGCTGTAGAAATTTAGGACCACCTCTCGTTGCGGCGTTGCCATTTTCGTTGCTAAGGTTATATCATAATGACAGAAAATAACAACTGCTCAACAACGTATAAAAAAGTCGTAATGTCGTGCAATTTGAATCAGCCGTGTTATTTTACAATAATTAAAATAAATGTATATTGTATGTTAAAATAAATGTATTTTACAATATATAAAATAAATGTAATTTCTACATTTCCCAATCGAGTTAGGATAAAGGTAAGATCTCTATTAAGGTATTTATTCGTATACTATATGTTATGATGTGCAGCTGAAGTCTTAACTGGTTTGACTGAATTATTAACTATTATTACTTCTCTCGGGTTTGTGCGACTTTCCAGAGCACGGTTATTATGTACATTGCGAAATTAAAGTTTTTTTCAATAAATATCAGAATATTCAAGGTCAATCGAAATCACCTATACCTACTTATCATATCCACTCCACAATTAATAAGCAATATGTATATATTTTTCCAGATGTCAGATGGTGGTGGCAATCAAATCATGACGATAAAATGTAACTTTCAATCCCAATGACAATTAATATTGTGAAGCCAGTGTCACATGGTTTTACAGCTTACACAACTGAAAGACAAGGAATATATCCTGAAGCTACATTCCTTCACCAATAGCAAATTAATAGGCTGGTTAAAAAGTGTATCCCTTCTTCTTGCGTATATGAAATACCTACATAGCATAATTTGTGCATTTTTCAATTTTAGTAATTCCGCATTACATATATTCTATTATGAAATTTGACAGGAGTGGTGGTCCGATTTGATCATTTTGCTATGTTGCCAACTGTTACAGCATGGCTAGAGTACCTACTCTAGGAGGCGTTGCTAATACACATATTAGGTGCCTACACATAGGTTACTTACCTACCTACATACAGTATATCATAATTGACTTACATTTCTTCACTGAAGTCACTCTCAACAACACCACATAGGGGGCATTTCATTGTGAAGTGATTCCAACAATCATTACAGAATACACCCTTGCATTTGTATGTACTGCAACTGTAACAGTAGGTAGATAGGCGATATTATACCTACTTACATTACAATCATATAGGAATACACAGACATATTGTAATACCATTTCAAGTTATCGAGTCTAGTCGAGATTTATTGATATGAATTTTCATTTTACTATTAGGTATGTATTGTGTACCAGGTACCTACAAGTACCTACTAGAAATGTAGTCCAAGAATTTCATCTGCTTCAGTTTCGTCAACTCATGTAATACTATTGATACCTAATTGGTAATGTATTATAATGTACTATAATGAACTTACAACTTCAACCCATTAATAGAGCCGCATTGCATGCATTTGTCTGTCGTATCCAAGCTCAACCACAGTTTGTAGATACAGTGGCTGAAATGAAGTTATTACAAATTTAATTGAACCATTCTCTACTTGAGTTCGCACTAACGTGATATTGTGATCCTGCAAAACACTTTTGTTAATATCCTCTACATGCGATAAAAAGAACCTATTGCTTTTCTCCCAGCATGTATGTGGATATGTATCAAGGTACCAGGTACACACATCATATAACCTAACTTTATGATCACTACTATGTACGTGGGTAGTGGGTACGTTAACATTAAATAGTTAGAGACTTATTTGTATAATCTATGTCATAATCTATCGACACTCTGAACTTACGGTAACAGTTTCCTGGCAATGTACTCCACAAAGGATACGTTTACAACGCCTTTGGGATTTTCCTTCCCAGAGAATACATGCCTCAGCTGCTTGTGTGCCAAATTATAAAGCATATCTGAAAGAAGCAATGTTACGTCGCTAGTCGTTATAGGTATAATAATCTGTACCACAAAATCTCAATGAAATAAAACTCAAATTATTATTTTTATAATAAATTGAGTTTGACATATTATACCTCTCTCTCGCAGGATTTTATGAAAGAGCCATAAAGCCCTCTCTTTTGATCTTCTCGGATACATTTTACACATTAAGCTATTTCTTAACCGCAGAATATAAGGCTCTGCAATGATGGCGATCCAACAGAATGATAACATGACACCTGGAAATTATATTTTTACACCTACTATAATTAATTGTACCTCTAAGGGAGGATATGCGTACAAAGTGTGGGAAACTACTATCTATCTCAATAACATGTAAACTACTAGCAGACATACCAATATGAAGATAGAGCTCAAAATCTGGTTCAGATGGTCGAATCAGGCAAGATTTAAATTCAAAAGAACCGAGAACATGTTTAAACTTAAGAACTTCCTCTGAAATTGTACGATATACATCTGCTTGATAACCTTTCCCTTCAATATTCACTTCCAATCCACCGTAGTGCAACGCTTCAAACAATTTAAAGACAGATTAAATAATATGCATACGGGTACCTACAACTTACTTATAAGAAGTCAAACTACGCAGGTTCAAGCTCTACAAGCCTTAGGTTCTTTATAACATAATAATATCCTAGTATGTAACTTTACCCACCTGATGTGTCTTCATTATAAATATCAGCTAGATATATTGCATTCAAAAGCCAGTACATGAAATAATCCACTAACAAAAACAAGCATATCTTAATGCAAGTAAATAGTAATACTGTTGATGATTTCACAAATCTGAATCTCTCACTTCCATTTAACCAACAACATGAATACTGCGAAAGAAATACGAAATATGGGTAGGTATGCAAGTAAATAGAAAATGTTCCCTTCATAACACATCGACTAATAATGATGTCATATAATAAATATCAGTTCACCCAAGTGAATAATTTAATTCTTGAGTAACACTTCTTCTTGAGTAATTAACTCCAACCATATTTCAGATGACCATATAGATGGCGCAATCACAAATGATATGAAATATATGCTGCTATAAATAATTATTAAACAAGGATTAGGTATAAGTATTTCAGCAATATAATTAGTAGACACTTACTCTTATGTATTTATGTTTTTCGTAAGATTTTAAAGGTAAAACGGTACGATCAAATCTCTTGGCATTTTCCATATCTATTAGAACAAAGTCATCTGTAATGTAAATATTATCAAATCTGTCCTTGGTTAGAAACTTCTTGTGATACCACAGGACTCTACAATATTAAAAAATGACTCAATACTATAAATAGATATACCGAGTCTCATGTGAAAGATACATTTTCAATAAAATCGATTTTGTTGGTAACGAAAGTTTTTAGGTTTCATTATTTACCCACCTTAGGAAAACTATGATGAGTATGAACATAGTGACTGATCCAAGCCATGATATAAACACCACAGAAGCCTTTAAATTTGCCTTAAGTCCCCAGAGAACATCTTCTACAACCTCCGATGGTTTCACCGATGTATTCCACGATATCTTTATATCATCTTTAAAGTGTATTTTCACATAAAAGAATTCTTCTATTTGATCGATGGTCATCTTCACTTCTGCATTCAATACGAAAATGAAATATAGGTACATACCTAACACTAATATAAACTAATCGTGTTTTTTATTCAAACCTTAAATAATGAATATGACTTACTTTGTTTTATATCTGCCAACACGGTGTCTTCGATGTAATGGACAAATTCGCAAAAATAATCTAATGGTTTAAAAATATAACAAGTGCCTTCCAGTATATAATCAAAGTTGCAGGAAATGCCTAATATTACTCCTAACTTTTCTTTACAAGCTGCAATTCCATGTTCGTAGGAGAATTTACATCGCTCGAAAGGAGTTCCGAGTGTTTTCTTACATACGTTCAAGTTGGAAGCGAGCCACTTACCCGCCTTCTCAAAGGCGTGTACTGAAAAATATACATCGCATATTTGATACACCTAAAGACCACATGATATATAAATAATAATGAAATAATACGGCGCTAATAAATATATGAAACCTACATATTGATTGAGCGATTGCTTCTACTTTTCTAACTTCCTCTACAGCAGATTTAACACTTTGTTCAATAGCATTTATTATTTTCTCTATAGCATGCTTGGCCTCGAGTAAAGGTTCTTTTAGAGCTTTCTCCAACTTGCGAAACTCTTCCTTTACGTGACTCTATAATAATCATCATCATCATTTAGTGCACACTGCATAGGCACTAAATCACCTACGTCCATAGGTATCAGTTTTATATGGAAAAACTCTAAGACTACATTTTTTTAGCAACAGGTAGAGCAGAATCCTGATTAGGATATAGACTATTAAAAAATCAAATACCTTTTACGGGTTAAGAGAAAAATGACAATAATTACAAAACATGTATGATTTTATGCAATAGTGCAACATAAAATCCAGGCGCAGGCCCACTCCGACACAACACCTAGTGGATATTGTGTAGTCTAATCAGCAATTATTTGCTCTTATTATAGGTAATAATTGTTTGTGATAGTTATAATAACATTTGCCAATATGTAGTAATAAACTTAAACAGACCAACCTATGTATATCGTACCTGTGCACATGTTATGGTATCAGCCACATGTCCTATATTAATGAGGATATTTTTGGTGGGTCCAATGAGTAACAACACGTAACAATATGCTATCAATGCCTTCCTTCCATACTTGCTGGTCACTTGTGGTAAAGCCAGAAATACATAGCACCTAATAACAAGTAGGTATGCATTTCAATATGGTTTCAAAATGTTCATTGATTCATTAAGCTATGGGACATGTTTACGAAATAATATTTGCCGCAACAAATTTCTGTGGATGAAAATGAGGGAGCAACCCGGAGAAACTGTTATACCCAATCCCACCAACTTCCACCTAGGAAGGCGAGCCCTAAGTAATTTCCATACAAAAACAGAGATAATATTATTTATCGAATAAAGAACATTTAGGTGCCCAAACATCACAGTCCAGAATCTCCCCAACTAGGAGAGTTTTATGTAGAATTTCATATGGATTTAGTCTCTGCTGGTGCTGCAGGCTGATGTTCTTTATTCGATAAATAATATTATGCATCTCTGTTTTTGTATGGAAATTACTTAAGGCTCCCCTTCCTAGGTGGAAGTTGGTGGGATTGGGCAATAGAATCGCCCACTGACACCCACTACCCAGTAATCCTGTAGATCGGGAGCGCACTTCTTCGCATATTACGATATTACTTGATTTTCAACACTCTTAATGAGTACCTATATTTATATTGCAATCTCGGTGCTGTTATTTGAAAAATCCTATCATATCTCCTGTATGGATTTGTAAATATACAGGGTGTTTGATAGATGGATACAGATATCTTCAGGAGTGATAGTAGAGGTCATTTAGCATCTTTTGAGCCAAACTTAGCTTAGTCAAAAGTCGCACGGTTCTCGAGATATTCGAGATTTTAACTTTTTTTCGAAATACCCCGAATTACTCAAGTTTTAGCCCGATAGCATCGTAAGTAAAGGTACCTACTTAGTTCTATCATTCTTTTTTGTTACCTGAATATGTGTTTAGTCTATTTAAATCATAAGTTTCAATCTGAAAAACAATCATCTTAAAAAAATATCGGATTAAAGTTTCGAGAAAGTGATATTTCAAAAACGAGTTACGACTTTGGAGAGGATTTTAGATAAGAAAAAAAATGTTCAAAGATTCAGAAATCTGGAAAAAACTTCTCTGGTTTATGCTCTTTCAAATGATATACAAAGCATTATAAAAAACATTAGTTTCGTAAATCTATGATACAAAAACTTAAATAGATCACCTCTAATTTAAGCAAATTTCCATACAAATTTACTATAGGTACAGTTGCATAGTGAAAAACACATTTCATTCAATTTAATGTTTCCGAATTTGTATGGAAATTTGCTTAAATTAGAGGTGATCTATTTAAGTTTTTGTATCATAGATTTACGAAACTAATGTTTTTTATAATGTTTTGTATATCATTTGAAAGAGCATAAACCAGAGAAGTTTTTTCCAGATTTCTGAATCTTTGAACATTTTTTTTCTTATCTAAAATCCTCTCCAAAGTCGTAACTCGTTTTTGAAATATCTCTTTCTCGAAACTTTAATCCGATATTTTTTTTAACATGATTGTTTTCAGATTGAAACTTATGATTTAAATAGACTAAACACATATTCAGGTAACAAAAAAGAATGATAGAACTAAGTAGGTACCTTTACTTACGATGCTATCGGGCTAAAACTTGAGTAATTCGGGGTATTTCGAAAAAAAGTTAAAATCTCGAATATCTCGAGAACCGTGCGACTTTTGACTAAGCTAAGTTTGGCTCAAAAGATGCTAAATGATCTCTACTATCACTCCTGAAGATATCTGTATCTATCTATCAAACACCCTGTATATATACTGTTGGTACTTACCTCACATTTTCATTATTATGCATAGCAAGACCCAATAATACTCCCAGAAAAGAGCAAACAATGACAGCCCACATGACTCGAAGTTTCAAATGAAAAATTATGACAACCAGTATCAAATACGTCAATATAAAGCTGCATAAACAATACCAGAAGATTCTCATAATGCTTAAAAATCTTTTATTGTGTAAACACGTATAAAACACGGGTCGTTTCTCTCTTGTTTTAAGATCTGATTTTGTTTTTCTTTCTTTTAATGGACTTGCCATAGCAGATCGTTTCTTTTCTTCTAAATAACGTCTTGCGTAACTTCTTAACCAATATGCAATGAAAATATTCCTTAAATGAGACATGTTTATCAAATTTATAACTTTAAACTACACTTTATAAACCAAATAAACTAATTAAAATAATTAGCGACTATCACAAGACTGGCTGTCACTTTTTTCACAAACAAAAGGAAATTTGAAAACAAAAACGCAAGCAATGAATTTCAGGCTTGTTCCAAATTTAAATTTTTGGCGAAGATTTTTATAATAGACAAAGTTTTTTTACCATAGAGAAAATATACATACCTGCTTCAGCGAACTCCATGCGTCGTTCGCTACATTCATAGAAAATATTATTTGTGTCTATGGGTAAGCAGTGCAGATACATTAGGCCTTTTTTGTCTCATTCGCACTCACGTCGTCATCGGGGGAAATCTCGTGTCGTTGGGATTTTTCAATTGTGTTACAATTTTTAATAATTGATTCATAAAATAAAATACGGGGTGCCGTTATCTTATTGCCTTTATATTTAAAAATATTTTAAAACACCATTTTGTCATAGAAACCTACAAATTATTATTAACTAAATATTTTGTTGATTTGTTGTGTTGAAATAGTAATGTTTTTTTTTGTATTTGATTATGTATTTGACACTATACCAACAAGAAATTGTTAAAGGCTTTAGCCGTTGATGTGTAAATAAATAAATAAATAAATAAATAAATAAATAAATAAATAAATTTTCAGAACACATCTAATACATACATTGCCTTAGGTACGTGCCTCTTTCGGGGTTTTTCAAGACCGTCATGTGGTTTCACAGGTTTACTTTCTGTTTTTTGTTTAATTGTTTGATATGTGCCATAATAACTGTTTGTGCCTATGTGACTATAAATAAATGTGCCCTTGTTATATAAAAAAATCAATAGATGTCCTTATGATTAAATTTGTAATGCATTTTAATAAGTTTGTAAGTACCTACTTACAAACTTTAATGATTTCGGAAGAAAATCGAGAGATGGTGTTTTAATTGTACAATTATTGTATGTTTAACCTTTTAGGGCTTAATTAATGAAGTAGGTAATTATTTTGCCTTCAGAAGCCTGTTGAACAGGCAGGATATTATGCTCATATTATGATGGCATTGACAAGTCAACGTGGTTAGGTCATGAGAAAAGAATAAATGATGAAAGGATAACATCGAAAATACAGATGGCCAATCAAGAGGTGCAAATTCTACATGTTAATTCTTTGGTAATGGAAATAAGAACACAAATTTATAATCAATAATGTTTATAACAATTGATTGTCTACAAATTGATACAAATATTTTATGCATTATGTCATGAACCTAAATATTATTATAACATCATAGGGATTGCACATTGAATTATTTCAAAAGGTCCCCATATTTATTCATACTAAAATCTGCCTCTTTCCATACTGTTCATTCCGAAGCGACAGGTCAGGAACTCAGGAAGACTGAGTTCTAGAAAATTCTAAAACTGCCAAACACAAATAAAAATACAAATTTTTGGTGCTGAACATTGTCAAGTGTTTCGACATAGTACTTAGAATATTTTAGAGCTTAGTTATACTCAAAAGGACTTAGGACAGTTTGTAAAAAAAAATCCCGCACGCGTGAAAACCCAATGCCAACAATTTGGCTGGTTATTTTCTCAAATTTACTGGGGAAATCCTCCTTGCAACTTATAAGTCTATTTATTATTAGAGAATGATCATCATAACTGCATAATTACTCACATAAATAATATTACATATTTATTTATTTATTTAATCTTTAAGTGAACAAGAAATACATACCTATAAATATAAAAAAATTGACATAGTACAGATTGTAAATCGTAATATTATGCTCCTATCATTTACTTGAATGTCTTAATTTCATTTTATGATAGTATTGTTGGTTGACAGATATTAGCTATTTGACTTAATAAAGATTTTATTTATAAATATGTACAATTAAATAAATAAAAAATAAAAACAACACATTTATGCTGCATTACATATATTTGTGCTGCAATAGTACAATATTATAATGACTTGATTGCACAATATTGTATTATATTATATGTGATAAAACCGAGAAAGCAAAATGTTGCATAAATGAACAAAACCTTTATATACGCATTTGAATGATAACACTAAATTAGTTTTACATTTTTTTATTCACTGATGGAGATGGACTTGTATACACAAACTCAAATACTTTTCTACATATTTCACACTGAGCGAGTTATGAACTGCAGAATACATCTTATGCGCCGGTAGTCAAACCCAGAACCGCTCTTTCTAGAGACCCACACTCTAACCAACTACACCAACCATGCAATTGTCTAACCTAACATACAATACAATTAACATAATATTAGGATATGATTCAATATTTGAGTAGTACCAGTCGTACCAACATACACTTGGTACTTATAGATATGAGATAATTCCACAACTAAATATTAAAACGATTTTCCTTTAGTAAACAATATTGAGGTAGAACTGAGGGTTGCTTCTACTATTCCAAGTATTGTCGAAGAATATGTCCACAGGAGCCACACAATCAACCCATACAGCAGGATGCTTACTAGTTGATCCAAATAATACAATCTGAAACATAACACACAATCATGTAAACCTCATACAGCAGATACGAAGGGGATCAGATGCTGTAATCTCAACATTCTCAACTGCTTTAATTTATTATTATCACTGAAAAATTAATACCAAGCGAGACAAGCAAAGAATGCAGATCTTCATGGATGGATTAATTTGTGTAATGTTTTATACAATATATTATATTATGCAATATAAAATTAACTGTACAAAATAAATACTAACTTCTTTAAATAACTTCTTGCCCTGGGGATATTATTAGGATCCTCTTTGCAACAATATTCTCTTGCCCCTAGAATATAAATCTTAATGAAGTCATCCCAATTGATTGTCTTCATATTGGTATAAAGCAGTTGTTTATCTTTGGGACAAAGCCATCCTTCTATAGACTGGTACACATTATTACTGAATACCCATTCCTTCATCGTATAATACTGAAGTAGTTGAAGGCCATCAGATATACGTTTCTGAATGTTCACCATACTGCAAACATTAAAATATATCACATTTCATCTAAAAATCATTAAAGAGTAGATACATACATATTTAGTTTATTTTTACATTCTACTAAAACCTCTATATATAACTAACTAGCTGAATATGTTGCTGGACTGTCTCCATGTTAGCTAGTAAGTGAATTACAGGCATTTCTGTATTATTATTCATAGCACCTTCACATTTTTCATTACTATTATTAAGTATTGTTCATTTTTTTATATAAAATAGTACAATCTTGAATCTATTGGTTGGGATGATTGCTGATTTTCCCATAATAATGCTTTTTAGCGTACTATGATGACAAATTTACATCTACTTTCTCTGGGCAAATACATCGATTCTTTAAAATTATATGGGACCTATAGTATATTGGTAGCAAATGTCAGTAATGAATATATAGCAGCTTACAATGGTTTCCTTCTAAAGAGTACGAGCAACATGTCAATGAAATACGCTGGCACAAGATGGAAGAACAGCACACAGAGGTAATGGAAAAGCCAATTGGTCTTGATGGAGCCATCTGGCCACCATAATGTCACAGTGAAGGGATTGTCATAAACATGTTTCCTACCTGAAACCAAAACACACACTAACACTTTGAAAAACCAATAACAGCTGACGGTATTAATTAAACCTATTTATAAAAAATTGACCAAGTTTTGTATTCGTAAACCCCGATATTTTTCTGTTCACTTCTGAGGTAATTAAAAACCCAACATTATGTTGAATTATTATAATGTGGAATACCGCTTCACTAATAACTGAATCACCCAATACATTAGAATAGAAGTAAAATAAGGTAGACTATTGGAATCTTACCATAAGCTAAAGTCTCTCCCCACGTAATAGGATTGGCACCAGATAATGTTACATTGCATACCATCAACTCCTTTGGTCTGAAACACATTACACGTAATAAATAAGAGTTGATACAAATTATGAACAGGTCAAGCTTTCCTAGTACTGTCAGAGTATGTCAGAAAAAATATTTGATTAAGTACTTCAATAATCAAAGGAGTATGTGGATCAAAACAAGCAGAATTTCAACCAATGCAATTTTAATATGGTGAAAAATTGTCCAGCACCAATGAGTTACTTAATACGATCTGGACTAGTGATAAAGTATCGGTTTATTATAACTTGCCAGCTGTCTATATAGTAATTGTATGGAAAAATGAGACAAATTATAATAAATGCAGTATAGTCGTATATTGAACAAGTTTAGGTATAATCCTTCAATGAACTGAGTAAATGTTAATTGAGTGCTAAGCAACTAGGCCCACTGAGAGAATGACGTAGGTGTCTTGGTGATTCAAACAATCATGTGACAAAAATGGGACAACACTGTTTATCATATTTAGATTAAAAAAAAAATGCATTAAAAGAGGCTGTAGGACTGCTCAACATTAAGACCCGCTACAGGGCACTAAGTTCCCGTATATCTATTACTTAGCTAAAGCATCCTGTGGATGGGTGTATGTATAAAGATATTTACTTGGTAGTTCCAGCTCTCCAAGCTAAAGCAACAACAGCATTAGCGCACACATCTACTGGCATTATATCGGCGTGGTAATTCTCGTGACATAACATAGATCGAATCACACCTGAAAAATAAAACATGTTCTTATTTTATGTGTGCTTCTAGTAAAACATTATACCTAATTTCTAATTTGTTCAAATAGTATAACAATACAAAAAACATTAAACTAAATTGTTATGAGATTTGTTAAACATCTTTGTTCTTCTTTACCTTTACCAGCACCGACAATCAATCCCGTTGGACCATTTAAATTCTCTATCCAACCAGGCATTGGCTCCTTCCATGAAGCAACAACTATAAAACATTCAAGTCAATAAGAATACATTTTGTATTTTATTTTTATTACTTATAGGAAAATGAAATTACAATCAAAGATTCAGAAAATTTGTTGGCACATATTTGTGAGTTACTATAATTGGATTGATTGGAAGAAATGTCTGCACAGTAATAAGTTCGCTCTAGTGAACAATTTTCTATAATTAATGATACCTATGACCTATGACTATTTTACTACATGTACCTACATTGTTGTATTGGAGAATAACTAAATACTGGGAAGCAATACAATATCATACGAATGTAAGGGACCTACCAATAGATGGCCTGGCTAATACAATTGGGAAGGAGCCTTCGTGTGACTTGACAAGATGTTCAGATAAACACTTGCTGTATGCGTATGTGTTAGGCAGTCGTCCTAATAATCTGAAACAATAATGTTTGTATTCATTCCTGTACCTTGCACCATACAATATTCTACATATATGTAGTTGAAAACAACAAAAAAACAGTTACTTTGGTGTAATTTTCTCTTGCAAATCACTGTCCATCCATCCCACGAGATCAATGATTTTCTCAGGCTCATGTGGAGCGGAATAACTTATCTCGTCTAGAACATCTCTGTCACAGTGACAGTAGGAAGTGGACACATGGACAAACACCTGCAACACATGGGCAATATAACTTACATCCATCCATACATCGTGACATGGGGATACAGACACACTGAACTCTTACTGAATACTTACATATGTATAAATATCTTACATAATATGTACTGTGCAAATGAATATGAAATGAAGAGATTTTCCTCCTTTGTTTTTTTGTTAGGTAAGGTATACTTACCTATCCATGTGTAATTATTAAAGACCCGAGAGTAAAGTCCTGTTGACTATTACATTATGTGACGTATATTATATAAAACAATATTTCGTTACCTAATCCCTCTTACATAGAAACATCTAGAGCAGCGGTTCGCAAGTAGTTTCGGTAGGACCATAAAAAACTAACACATATTTATGAGTAATTGAACTCCTTATTACCCCACCACAGCGAGATTCAACCACTCTCTCTTTCACACATGGTGCTTCATGCGGTAATCACAACAGCCTCTATAAGGAGTGCCGTGACATAGGTTTGTGGCACCCTTGTGCCAAGTATTTGGTGCCCCCAATTTCTTTAAATTAATAAAGATTCTCTTTTTTTTTTCTTAAAGACAACCGCGAGCCACTGAAAAAATCTACAAAGGACCGCCACGCAAGAAATTTTAAAAAGTTTGAGAACAGCTGATCAATATACAACTTGTACAACTTGAGTATCCAAATACTTGACTATATAACTCTATTGTAAAATCTCGATTCCATGGTGAGCCATGTGACAAATAACCCTCAACAGGGTATAAAATATACATTGTTGTGATTTTTTTATTTGCACAGTCACAAGATGTATACATCGTAAACAAAATTTTGTTGATGGCGTTAGTAATTTCATATCAATACTACAAATAAAACTATGTATATACTTACGAATACTACTTAAGAACTACTATTCATTCATCATCACTAACACCATCAAAGAAATATCACATTATTTTACTTACTAACACCAGTGATGAATCTTAACAATGAAAAGAAATATACCTTCCATTCTTACCAGTAACTACACAGCCACAGTACCAGATTTTTTAACACCTATAGGAAGTTTTTATTATAGATACCTACTCTCACTTTTCTTTCATAATTTCTTTAGCAAATACCAGATAGTGTGTACGGAATTGAAGGCTTTTAGTAGTAATTTTGAAATACAAGATTGTTAGCCATTCATCAGATCTTGTTTAAATATCAGAGAAAACTGCATGTACTTACATCTAGATTTTTTATTTCCTTTCCTAATGCTAAAATTTTCTTTGTACCTAAAGTATTGGTAGTGACTGCACCTTTTAATGTTTGGTCAAACCTGCAACATACAATAGAAATCTCAAAATTGTCTATAGTATACTAGTTATAGATATTGTCAATGAAATGAAATTAAACAAGTATATAATTTGTTTTAGTAATTAAGCGCAAGTACCGAACGTTAGCAGCACAGTGGAATATAATATTGCATTGTTCTATGAGAAGTTTCCTGTCTGAATCAGAAATACCCAGGTTGTCTTGCAGAATGTCACCTTTAATAGCAATCACAGAGTTTAATCTCTCAGGGAAGTTGTCTCGTATGCCATCAAACACCTAGAAGCAGTATTCCATATCAACGTTATACTGTGTGGTTGCTATCAAACTATACTATAAACAATTATATAAATGCATCTAAGAAAATCTTACCGCACAATTTAGGAAATCATCCAATCTCTCCTTGAGGTCTCTTCCCTTCTTTGGTCTAAGTAATAGGTAGATAGTTTTCCCGGGACAAACTCTAAGAATTCTCTGGACCACGATCTTGCCCAAGAAGCCTGTAGCCCCCGTTACTAATATATTCCGAGACTTATACCACTCCCCCACAACGGAAGTCTCACTGTCTTGTATAATTTCAAAGTCATTATTTGATTTAAGTGCAGCCATAGTTTATAATGTATTGTGTTAACCACTTTCAGAAAGGAAATCACTTCAACTCATGGGCACCACTTGAATTAATTAAAAAATAATTTATTATATTACACTATCATCACTATATGATTCCACTGACACACGGAGATTATCACAAAAGTCAAATAAAAGTGGTTGATGCGACCACATGAATATACAAATTTGTACTGATACAATAAAAACTTTACACCTTGTATATATACCTATTATGTATATAATTTACAAGGGTACCTATACCTAAATAATATTAACTAAGTACTTACCTAATTCATACAAATTTTCCTCAAATAAATAAAAACTTGAAAATGTATAAAAAATTGTTAGGAAATCTGCGTACATGTAAGTACGGACAATTAATACTTATTTTATTTTTCTTTATTCAACGAAGCACAGACAATCTCACAAACTTTCTTACAGACATCTAACATGTAGGTACCTACTTAGGGTAATTAGCAACTAATATTAAATACCAGTAGGTGATCGATCATGAGTAATAGAATATTCCCAGCAATAGTATCTCTCTAGGTAGTACATAATAAAGTTAAAATATCATAAGTAAAATGATCAGTTCACATAGAGTTGTAGGAGGTGAGGTGAGGAGAGTTTAATACAATGAATAAATATTTACTTAGATTTCTTACTCAAGTAAAAACAAATTTTGTAATAAAAAGTAAATATATTCACTGGCACATACGTAGTGCATATGTAAATATTACGTATCTGAATAGGATGTGATAATCTTATTGCATACCTACCTACATGCCTGAATACTTTGAAAAGGTTTTAATAATATCCTCTTAATTAGATAGGTACATTAGATCTATACGCCCACAGCATCTCTGCACCTGCAACAATCAGATGATACAAAATACATAAATAAATTAAATAATAAGTAATGCTAATAAATACAATTACAATATAACAATACGAATAGGTGAAGTTTTCCCAGTATTGATGCGTTTTTATATCACTCATTAATGATCATATATTATGTATGTAGATTTTTCTGGCTGATAATACTGAGAAGTGTGTTGGAAAGCCTTCACTCCGCATAAAAACAACTAATAGTTCACTAGAACAGAGCAATAGCTTTTTTTTTACACTCCTCTCTCTACTCCAGTTTTCATTTACTTATTGAGAGAGTAGGACGACGTAAAATGTATACCTTTGTACCTATCTACTGAAAAAAAATTATAATAGGGTCCTTACATGTTTTTTTTTTATTTTGGTTTTCGGTACATTAACTATAAATTAAGGTTTTCCGAAAATTTGAGATTGTAATTTTCTGTCTTTGCGGATATATTTATAAAATAAAGTCTCATATTCGATTCTAGCGCAAAAACAGGTTTTTGACTGGCCGCCATATTGTGACGTCACTTTCCCCAATTCCTCCATACATAACCCACAACAATCAAATTTCTTTCTATGAATTTCATCGTGTCGTGACGTCACAATCACGTTAAACAATGGCCGCTCGTTTCAGAGCACCATAGAAAAACTAGTCAAATTAACATTTTCAATTAATTAACGGTAAATTAAAACGAACGAACGATAAAAAAAATTCAAGTACCCTATTGTACCAATATGTAATATTACCAAATAATAAAAAAAAATATATAATAACAAAATGCTGCCCCGAATCTTGCCACCCCGAACCTTGCCACCCCAGGCGCTTGCCTAACTCGCCTATAGTACGTTATAGGACTGGACCCGAGATCTAGTCACGTATCGTGACATATATTACTAAATCTGACGATATAACTCGAATGCCCAAAATCACGTGACATGTCGTGGTAACAATAAATTATATATATAAAGCAGGATGTTTGTTCGTATTGGTTACGCCGGCGCCGGGCACAAAAGCTACGATAATAATATTATTATTTGTCAAGCTATGTGCATTGTGTTGGTGTAGTCTCCCATCAGTACATAGGCGTCGTCAGGGGAGGCGGCTGCCACCCTCCCCTAGAGTTTGAAATAGGTATATATTTTTTCATACTAAATAATAATACCTCACAAAAAACACATTATTACCGCACGTTTTCTCATCATATCATAAATTTTCATGATAATTCATCAAAATACAATTGTTTCATAAAAAAAATGCATGCGGCGCTATTTTTTTCTTACTTTTTTGTAAAAGACATTTTTCATACATAAAATTGTGCAAAAAATTATGTACATTTCCAAATAAACCAAACCACATCGCGAGCTTCTTCACTATGTCTCATAAAGAAATTTCGCCTGCGGCACTATTTACGCTTTTTCATGCTGTATCAATTTCATAAATTTTTGTTGCCCTCTCCTAGCTCCGAGGCTGGCGACGCCCATACATCATTGGGTAAGTACCTAATAAGTATGAAGCAGTCATGTAAGTAAGTGTAATATTATGCATTGCTAATGTGTTAATGTGTTATGTTATGGTGACGTGATATCGTGATAATGCATGATGTAAGCAACTTAGTAGGACTAGGATAGGAATATAAAATAGATGTACTCGTATACTCCATACGCTGTACAATGAATACAAAGCAGACAGGTAGGCATGTCATTCATTTCACTATTACTTTGCTTCTTCTTCTTCTTCTTCTTGCCTCTTCCCAGTTTATCTGGGGTCGGCCCTTCTGGTACGTAGTCGCCAGACCTTACGATCCTGTGCCATCCCACTAGTAAGCTGTTGGTCCCTAAGCTCCTTTTCGATATTTGTCCACCAGGTGGCTTGTGGACGTCCTCTGGATCTGGACTGTGATGGTATGTCCAGTGCGAGCTTTACCACGTGATCGTTGTTACGTCTGCTCACGTGACCGTACCATCGGAGTCTTGTTTCTTTTAATTTCTCCGGAATTGGCGCGACCCCAAAACTACCCCGGATGTATTCGTTTTTAATTCTGTCTTCCCTTGTAACACCTCCGGACTATTACTTTGCATTATTAATTAATAGGTATTTCTACGCCGACTGGATTCATGTCTGCAGTCTGATCCTATACAATATACATCCCAGTGTAGGGAGGACAAATGAGTCAGTAGGTCATGTTCTGTTTGCTTGTCTGTTGCGAAATGCGAGGTTACGGTAAAGACTTCTATCGTCTTGACTTCACCAGACTACCTTATCACATAATTGAAGGGTTTCTGAACAGGCATACCTTAAAGTTTTAGACACTTCGTTTTCTTTAATCCGTATTCTTTAAGTAGTTTCTGCATATAATAATGTGAAAATCTTGTACTGACACAATATTTGATCAATTAGCTGTACCAACACTAGTCTACACAATTTCATAGTTATTCTCATACATCTACACCTCATCTATCCAATCAATACAAAATCGCCTGGAATTGTTTTCCCAGTATAGATTACCTACAGCCTGTAGTGAACCTCACCCGATAATTAATAATTTGTCAAACACGATTTACAGTTTCCCATTTAAATATTTAGATGAAATAATTTCTAGAGTTGTAGATAGTGATGACTACTATTCTAGAAATAACATCACAATTTTTATTTAAAACAAATTTCTACTTGTCGTAGTCAGATAACAAGTAGGTAAATCTCATATATTATGTTGTGTGGATTTCATACTTGTGATATAATTTTCCCTTTACTATAGTATCCCATCATCCATCCTGTACCCAGTCCCCCAGAATAAGATTTATAATACTAGTGGTTTTTAATGGCTTGCTAAGGAGTCGACAACACTATCGTTAATAGAGTTTGCGTTTCATTAGCGGTTGATATTGTACACAATTATTATTAACGGGATTCTTAATAGCCGAAATCTAATAAAATGATATAGAAAAATAGTCATTTAAGGATTTTCTTGAAAATTTATTTTAAGATTATTATTTATAATTAATCTTTATAAATATCTAACAAAATATTACAAATGTCATCTACTGAAGATGTCCACAGCATGACATGCGTCACTAGGGATTTTATATCTGAGATAATGTCATTAATATGTAATATGTTCTAACAACAATCCGATGCCAAGATGCAGCAAGCCTACTACACATATAACAATATACGTAACCCTTTTCAGAAAAAAACATCTCATTAATATTGAAATGGTATTAGGAAAAACCAGTGAATAATAAAACTCATTACGTAATCTAGATACATTGCGTAATAGTACCTACCTACCTATACATATACTACCTCAATGTATTGTCATGAGAAATATCAATAAATGATGTTTTATATCCATTCCATTAGATAATAATTGTTTATTATTATGTGAACTAGATGGCTGCTTTTCAATTTTTCACATGCAAGAAATGGTAAAAAGAGAGAAAGGGAGTTGCCGATCAGATATAGTGGGAGTAAGTATGGAATAGCTACTTCCGAATGGAAATACTTCTATAATCTATATAAGTATATATTCCGAATATTCCTAAATTAAAAAAACTTCCAATTATACTACTTAGATATGTTCCTATAATATTCGTTAGTGTATACTATAATAAGGTACCTTATCTTATATTGTATATTTTTACTAATTTCCGGGTTGACTGGAAGAAATTGCTTGCAGCAAGTCCCTGTCTTGTTTATAAAATCTTTGTATTTATTTCCTCGCTAATAACGAATTGGTTTATCCTTGTAGGTACCTACCTAACAGTCTGCAGAAGGGAACCTGGAGTTAACATTTATTATTGGATTACGTTAAATAAGACACTATTGTACCTATAATTTTATCCAAACTAAACTCGATGGGAATCGTGTTCTTATGGAGCTTCGCGCCTGCTACCTACACTTGTTAAATTACCAAACATAAATAATACTTTCAATGCCAAATAAAATAAAGTCATTGAACCGCAACGAAGCAAGTGTATACAGAAAGTCCATATCAAAGAGCATTGAACTTGCACTATTTCATCTGTAAGAACAGGTTTTTCCATTCAGCGATGAAGAAATAGGACACAAAATTATATTTAGGTAGGTACCTACAACCTATATCTAAAGACATTACGTCACTCTGTAATCTAATATCATGTATATGTAATACCTAAGACAATCGGAACCTCTTGCCATATCTGTAATATTACCTCTAGGAAAAATGATTTATTATTCAAATTATACAGGCAGTGGCTTACCACACTAGATTGCTTATAACGTGAAGAGTCAGATGATTTTTGTTGCCTGTTTACCTATGCCAAATATTCATCTAGTGCACTCTGTATCTAACACCTGGTGCTTGACAGAAGCCACAATGTGAAGTTTTTGATTGCATACAAGGAAATTATTTAATGTGTGTCATTATCCGTACCCAACGGAGCACTTGTATTTGTCATATCAAAATTGCTTTAATCCACACAATAAAAATAAATCAAATTGTCTTACTTGCAAATCGTCAACGGAATAATAGAAAAGTTGTCAATACCAGTAGATACTTACACTGTTTAGAATTTGGACAATTGTTTAAAAAACAATAATTTATTAACATTGAAGGGAATAAAGAAACTTCGCGTCGTCATCGTTAATTTTCGGGATACTTACACATCAATGAGTCCTAAGATTCTACGTAAACCTGAATATTTCTGCTGATTGCAATCAAAATCGGTTTGGATAATGCATCGTTAATTATTTTTCTAGTAAATTATGAATTGGTCTGTCCTCCAAGAATGATACTGACTTTCGGTACGCCCTGTGAATACCTGGTGATGGAATATAAAACAAATTTGTAGACATAATTAGACAGCGCACTTACCCGTAGTAAATTCATTCATGAGTGACAATTTAGCGTAACTCGAATGCTATAATTGGTCTAAAGAAATAATAAAACCTAGTTCCATACGTAGTTACTTAGTTTATAAAAAAACAACGAATAAAAAAATATAGTTACCGTGTCTTAAAGATATGCCAATGCAATAATGTAATTTATTTATTCCATACTGATTTAGTCAGCACGCAATCTAAATCTGTAAAATAGTGTTTATCTCTAACCCTTAAAATATACGCCTGACCTAAGCCGCGGTATACACCTAGTTGAATAAAATATCCCAAACATATAATTGTACGTAGAGAGGAGTGATAAGATTACAATTCATTGGCATAATAAATGTTTCTGCTTTTTTATTTATT
Source organism: Ceraclea dissimilis (assembly GCA_963576895.1). NCBI lineage: Eukaryota > Metazoa > Arthropoda > Insecta > Trichoptera > Leptoceridae > Ceraclea > Ceraclea dissimilis. Next base: position 16,563,487 of record OY756361.1, read on the forward strand.
TTAGCAAAATACCTTTAACAATAAAAAGTAGCCAAGGCTTCATGAAAACAAATTATAATCAGTAGGTATAGACAAAATTACCATAAGTGTTGTGGTCAACAAAGTCATCGGAACCAAGGTTGTATATTAATATTACCTACTGAGCAGTGAGCAGGATGCGTACCATCTGCGTTATGCGTACAAAACAAGTAGGTATAATACTTAGTGTGAAAATTTTATTTTATTAAGAACATACCCATATTAATACAAATTAAATAATTAGGTGTGGAATGTAAAAAGTATATAAACATCATACCTAACGTAATAAGGATGTGGACTAATTGATAGTCCTATGCACATAACTTTTCTAGAAATTTGTATTCCTAATTTCGGTGTTGCTTACATAGGAATAATATTTAAAAAAACATTTATAATTAATTACGCTGTATATCCAGGGAATAATTTACAACCCAATGTTTTTTTTAAGTGGAGAAAATATTTCAAAAACAAAAACGTAAAAAGGGTACGTATCCGACATGAAACAACTTTGTCGGCATGTACTTCATTTCATGTTAAACATTCTCTCTCCAAGTTCCAGGTTTGCACATTTAAAGAATAATCTTATATCTGACCTGATTTATTTGGTACCTATGGAATAATTCTGCTATCTTATGAATTAATGTTTCTGGTCAATGTTCCCCTGAAGTCCTGAAACACATTCTAATTTATTCTCTTTTCAGCAGATTTCCAGACACAACAAAAGGAAGGGTGTATGATTTCGTTCAAATAAAATACTCTTTATTCGACTTGCGATGGCAAAAAGGGGGCTAATTGCAGTGGCATTATTTTGAAACAAATGAATAATTCAATACATAATGTAGAGCGAATAATTTGCAGCAGAAGTGTTGAAATAAGATTTGGAATATTTGTACGTCTGTATTGTGGCGAGTTGAAGACCAGTGTTACTATGCAGATATATTATTATGCAGGTACATATTATAAATGTATTACACCTTTAATACGGTGCTTTTAGATTTCTCGGTGGAAAGTTGTGGGGTAGTCTGTTTTTCTTTCATTCTATACGTATTTTGGGGTGATGAATCCGAATCCGAGGTTTGCCAACAAAATTTCGTGACGGAACATGGCGAAAAATTGGTAAAATGGCGAAAATATTCCTTTTCTGGCGATTTCTTTATAAGAACTCGAAAACTGACAACTTTCGTAAGTTATTTTTCTACGCAAAATTAAAGAACGTAAAATTTACTACAAAATTGCAATATAAAATTTTTCTCTAAAGTAAATAGCAACGGAGCTGTCAAGGTCCAAAATATGGCCAAATTTTCTTATTGTTTTACATTACGAGAATCAAAAATGTATTGAAAAAGTTCACCTTGTTGCCTTCATAAGCAAATTTCAACAATTATTCTTTAAATTCATGAGTCATATTTTACCTCGTTGGAATCAGAAAACACAAAGAAAACTATTAACGAAATTTTTATTTAAAAACACCGTGAAATATTTAAGCTAGACATGTTTAAATAATTTTATTTAAAAATATAGTAATTTGTTTAGGCTAAAAATGTTTAAACCTTTTTATCGTTAACATTTTACTATATTTTTAAATAAAATTTGTCCTGAAACCTTTTTCCATGTTTACTGATTCCAACGAGGTAAATATGTATCATAAATCTGAAGAATAATTGTCAAAATTTGGTGATAATTCTAACAAGGTGACCTATTCTCCATACATTTTCCATTCTCACAATTTAAAATAACGAGAAAATTTGGCCATATTTTGGACCTTGACAGCTCCGTTGCTATTTACTTTAGAGAAAAATTTTATATCGCAATTTTGTAGTAAATTTTACGTTCTTTAATTTTGCGTAGAAAAATAACTTACGAAAGTTGTCAGTTTTCGAGTTCTTATAAAGAAATCGCCAGAAAAGAAATATTTTCGCCATTTTACCAATTTTTCGCCATGTTCCGTCACGAAATTTTGTTGGCAAACCTCGGATTCGGATTCAGCACCCCAAAATACGTATAGAATGAAAGAAAAGCAGACTCCCCCACAACTTTCCATCGAGGAACTGTTTTTTGTTTTATTTCACCGGATTACTTGTATAACACGCAATCAAGTGACAAGACACAATACTATGTAGGTAGGTACATTTAATATCATTGATATTATTATTATCTACCAATCTAATTACGAAATGTTGAAAGATTACACAAAAAACTGCAATGTTTCAATATAAACGTAACATAATTATCCCAACCAATGAGCACAACAATCAAGGTTTCTGGTAAGAGTAGAATATCTACCTAATATTAGGTACCTATGATGCATAAAAACTAATAAAAAAATATATACATATAAAAAGAAATCGGCACCAATATGTGCCTTAGACAATATTCAAAGTTATTATAATGCAACTGAAATGACACATAACTACAAAATAGAGCAATACACCCCAACAATGCCACATGAAGCAAAAATATAAAAAATAAAATTCAACATAATCCCACAAAAGCAAAATGCAAACAAATAGTACCCAAATACGTTAACATTAGTGGAGTTTGCTTCTGTTGATGATGCAGAGAGAATAAAGGAAATTTGAAGTTCAATGTCTCCCGCTTATTCGCAACCTAAGAGGGCACAAGGGCCACATATTGTTAGTAGAAGCAAAGTGCACCATCAGGTAGGCAAGGCGTTAAACAGTATTGAACTCGAGTGTTGAGAGTTCAATATCAGTCACCAGGATGCACCTTACCCTCCTACGTAGGTACCTGCCTATAGACTATATAGAGTACAGGCAGGTCAATTACACGCGTATGTTGATATTTTCACATCACATGTGGATGTGGTACATATAACTAGCAAAGGAGCAAGGTTACTACTGCAACATCGAGGGCCACCAACATTCTAAAACGAAGGTTGCCCGGGAGTCACTTTCGGTCATTGGGAAGGTCATAAGAACTTAAAGGAAATATTTACTCATATATGTGACAATTAACTCATGTGTAGGTATCTGCGGAAAGTCCATGTGGTTAATTAAGTACAGGAACCTGTTTGCTTTTGAGGAATTTCGACTCGGCTTGAAACATATGTACCATCCATAATTATGTTATCAATCAACAGTAGGAATTATTTTGTCGTGTAATCTTTCTCATAAAGCCAAATCAATACAGGCATCTTCAGATACAGTTATTCGAAATTTAGCATTTATAACGCATGAAGTTTCTATTTAGCTTAGAAATATATATTGTACTAGAATAACGCAAAATCTAAACACTATGTAGGTACTCGTATAGTACGAAACAACGTATCAGAAATCTTGTTAGTATCAGTAGAATTCCATGACGTTTTTTATCGTAGGTCTTCACTTTACACTTTTACAGTCCAAGCTTTCCAAACTTACTGTAAAGTTTGCAAATATAATATAATAACCAGCGATCGTATAATAGATATTATTAGAGACCGACCGAAGGTTCGGTTTCGGTTTCGGTTACGGCCAGTTTCGGCCAAAATTACCGGTTTCGGCCCTAGTTTCGGTTTCGGCCAAAAAACGGCCGAACCTTCGGCCAAACCGAAACTAGCATCCGTATTATGTCGGGCATCGTCGGGAATCTTCGGAACAGATTCACACTGTGTGTTATGTATTCTGTACACTAGAGTCCTTTTTTTTATTTCACAGAAGTGAACTAGATTTATATGACTACATTGACTACCTATATACTTGCATTTTCAAAAAAAAATTGCCTGCGGTTCTTCTTCTTGGTGACTTTTTTGTGAAAATACTCATAATTATTATTGTATTCTATATATTCCGTTACTTAACCTCCCGAAAAAAAATGCATTTTTATTTATTTATTTATCTATGGTACAAATACAGTCACAACAGTACAATTAAACAGGAATATGTATTGACAAACCTGACCAATTACATTTGTACACAAATAACAACACACAAACACAGTAACACAAACTAAGACCCATACATACGTTTATTTATGCCCCTTCCTAGTTTTACCGATGCCCATGAATACATAACTGAGAAGGTTGATGCATGGGCGTCATCAGAAGGGGGCATGGGGGGCAGCTCTCCCTCCTAAAGATTGGAATAGGTATATATTTTTTCATAGTAAATGATAAAACCTCACAAAAAATCACATTATTATACCACACGTTTTCTCATCATATCATAAATTTTCGTGAATATCCATCAAAATACAATTATTTAAAAAAAAAATTGCCTGCGGCGCTATTCCTTGATACTTTTTTATAAAAGATATTTCTCATAATTCTCATACATATTGTTGTGCAAATTATTATACATACTTCCAAATAAACCAAACCACATCACGACCTTCTTCATTATGTATCACAAAAAATTCCGCCTGCGGCGCTGTTTCGGTACGCTTTTTTCATACTATGTCGAATTTTTCAATTTTTGTTGCCCCCCCCCTAGCTCCGAGGCTGGCGACGCCCATAGGCTGATGTACTCGTACATAAGTTGTAATTGAATGGGTCGGTTCCTTTCTTTTGTGCTTAGATTGAGTTCCAAAAATTAAGTAATTTCCTAATAAATCTCTTAGGGAAACACTAGATATCAGGGTACCTACCTATATATATATATTTTTTAATTATAACTGAAATTCCTAAGTTTCGGTTTCGGTTTCGGTTTCGGCCGAAACTAGAAGGGGAGCCGAATATTCGGTTACGGTTTCGGTTTCGGCTGAAAATCCAGTTTCGGTCGGACACTAGATATTATGTTTGCCTATCATGTTATGGAAGCAATGTATGTAAGGATAGCAGTTTTTGCCGCTCTGTTGTCTGTGCCTACACTGTGAGGGGTATGCGATGTGACAGGTATTAAACATACATTACTATAAAACAAATTGTTTACATAGCAAGCTGAAGCATGAGATTATGCTATTAGCAAATACAAAGAAAAACACTCATCCTTGGTATATTCATAGGTCTATGATAATAACAATGTTGGTGCAAATCCGCCTACGTATTGATGTGCAGTGCATATCAACTATACTAATAATGTAACATTAGTTAGGTAAAGTCTTGTAGTGTAATATAGGTACAACATATGAATAATCGTATTGTACCCACGTTGCATACAAATCTAAATCACATACCTGTCTACTTATTAAGACAAGTCATGCTCATGTTAATAATTATTATGCATGGTGATGGCCACCTCGACTCCAAGTCAGGTGGAGAAACCCGCCCTCAGTGAAACTTTACTCACAACACATTTGATATTCGTCGGATCTAAATACAAAGTGACATTAATAACACTGCAGTGTTCGGTATATTATAAGTCTTCATATTGATTAGTTACACTATGGCTGGCCACAAACGTCCCGAAGTTCAGTTCCGGAATCGACTATTTTGCAAAAAGGTTCCGACCAAAACCTCTTTCTGAATTTAAAATCGGGGTGACGCTGAATTCAGAGAGAGGTTTTGATCGGAACTTTTTTGCAAAACGGTCGATTCCGGAACTGAACTTCGGGACTGTGTGGCCAGCCTAAGCGATCTACATTAAGAGTATGCATACGGACATTTCAAAAATTTCTAAAAACGGGAGACCTTATATTTCGACAACCGTTACTAAATATGCTTTGGAACAAAATAGAGTATATGCATTGAACATTTATCTAGAGAAAAGATTTTTTATATCTTGTATAGAATTCTCAAAAAAATATATTTAAAAACACCTCTGATCTTTTTTCCGAAAGACGAAAACTCGTTTCCCGAAAGTCACGGAGCAAATTTTTTTTGTACTGATAATATGCATTAAAATCTAGAGAGTAACCGTAAAAGTTTTTTGATAAACGCAAAATTTACCCCAATTAATGGAAAAAACGCTATTTTTACCATTTTATCATGCGATTTTGAAGCTTAATGCAGTGGGAAATGACTGTGACGTCATTCTTGGTGCCTAGCCCTTAACAAAAGACTTTTTATTGAAATATTTCAAGTTGCCATCTTATTATCATCAGGCAATGTCTGTATTGTGTATAGGTTAGGTACATCATGCAATGTAGTTAGAAAAACCTAATAAATTTGTTGGAAAAATCATACTAATGTTAATATAAAAATATATAAATAAAACCCTCTATCTGCCTCGTTTTATCAATTCAATTATATACATAACTTCGTATATTTCTATACACTAACAGTTCCTTGCCTGAAAAGATCATGTTATATACAGAGGTGTTATATACGGAATGTATCGCTTTAAAAAAATTAAGTATCATCGTATAGTGCCTACATAATTCATATTTTATAACAACGATGCAATGTCTTGAAGTTAAGACAAGACTTGTAGGTATTTATTAGTTAATGTAAATTGATTGTACAACATGTAGATTTGACGTAAATGTAATAAAAAGTATAATATAGAATAATAATTATATACCTTGTCACAAAATATTAATTTTGTAGAGATCACTCGTTTTTTTATGGGTGGAATGCCGATAAATGATAAAAAAAATACCTGAAAATCTAATACTACCTGCATAGTGCATACGTACGTATGTATATCTACAGTAGGTAAATATGTTTTCACTAACCTATAATCTGCACGCAATTTATGTGACACTTTTGACACAAAAAAGAAACTATTTTAGTATTTCACTAAATATCAAGTATTAAAGAATTTAAAGTTTGCACCACTAATAAATGCACATTAAAGCTGAGTAAATTATATGGTGGGAACATATATTTATACACAATAAATAAATATACATATATCTAATAATATGAAATTTTACTTACATGAGAAAATTATCCATTTCTTACGAGCAAAAAAATTACAAACATATCTAACTACATAGGTATTGTAATTAATATTCTATAATACAAGTAGATATTAATTTATACAACATTAGCACTTTGTAATTATTTAAAAAAAAATGATCGTCAAAAAACGCATAAGTAATTATGAAATAGGTATACGTTTATCAATAATATGAACCAGAGTATTATAGTTCATTTCACATAATATTATGTAATAATAAAATAAAGATAGTTGTACACGTATATTAATTAATTTTAAAACATTTATACAACACTGAAGAAAACAAATAGAGACGTGTTTATTAGTTTAAGCTCTAGAGTTAACTGGTTCACGTCCATGGTGAATACTCGAGTAAGCTTTAGTCACTTCGTCTAGGAGTCTGCATTCTGCAACTAGGCATTCCTATGTACACACTTAGCTACCATCAAATCACCACACCATAGCAAGACGATACATCGCATTGCATTCAACAAGTACCCGTATCATACCTAATACACATTGTATAAACTTGTTTTTTTTTTAATACTAATATTACGAGTATAGGTACCTACTTGGGTGTAGTATAAGTATGAGTATTTCATTATCACGACCATTTAATAATTTAAAGAACTTTCACTGCATCATGTGATTGTGATGTAATACTGAGCAGTGAAGGTCACCACACTGCATCTCTACGTATTAGGCATGAGTAGATTTGATATTAACACAAAGTTGTGTTAATATATTTTTCTTACTTCCGAGTGGAAAATTTAGATAGGAACCGGACGCGTGGGGTCATAGTAATCCGATTTCCAGCGACTTCCAATTAAATTAATTACTACCAGTATTGAGTGTATTAAGATACGGGGAGGCCTCTGACTACTATAATACTAAAGATGAGCTATTTTAAATGATGGTCCGACTATAATTTACAGCTAAGGTCTTTAAAATATAGGATAAAAATATGGTGTTAGCTTGTAGGTATTTCATTTATAATATTTTTACGTTAACACCATCTTAGCTTTCAGCGATACCACCTAGGCACCTGAAGTCCTGAATATGCCGGATAATCGAAATCCCAATGTATTATACAAAAAATATAAAGATGTTATATTATGTACAATATTTTAAGAATTGTAACTTGTACTTATAGATATAGGTAGGTAGATACAAACATATACAATACATACCCAAGGTATAGTATAATTTAATGTACATTAATTACACACATGGACAGTTTCAGGCCGGAAGGCCTACAGTTTTCAATATTCTATCACAGACAGGTGCTTCTTACTGACTTGATAAAATTAAGGCCGCAATCTATACTTACATAAAAATGCACCTACATTACATAAATATCTAATTATTATGTATAAGGGTACAATACTTACTACATTTTTATAATATTTACTAGTGGGTACCTACCCTGGAAAATCACGGAGGCTTGGTTAAATATGTTTTTGTGAAACCACTATTACTACTCCACCCTTCAAAGTTTCCTCGAGTAAACACAGGAAGATCACAAGGATCCGTCTTTTCCCCGTCTCCCCAATATCGTCATGAAAGTCGTAAGACCAGATTCATATTGTCGACTTTTTTAGTTGGTGCCCACCCCTGAAAGCCAAAAAACTCCTCTTACATGTCTACCTACATACATAGGTACTTTACACACATATAGAAGGTGGATTCTACCAGTATTATGTAATGGAATTGCTAATATGAGAGGTCCGCTGTTGATTGTTTTAATATTCGTCAGTTTTTATGCCACATTCAAATGAGGAAAAGAAGGTATGGGGGTATGGGATCCTAATAGTAGAAACATATTATTTCGTATTCGTTAATGAATTCGCAAGGTTGCTGTTGATACTATTGATAGTCAAATAGTGATTTATAACCCACTTCTAATCTACATTATACCAATTCGTATTACTACTTATTTTATTGCTTATTAGTACCTAATAGAAAACGCACCTAAATATAAGCTGGACACAAACTACTTATATACTCAAAATCTTAACCATACTACCTACATAATAGGTACCTACCTACGAGGGATTATTTTCGTTTAATTAATTAATTACATTTTACATCGACATGCCGGAAATAATTACTAGGCATTATAAAATGAATCTTAAAAAATGTATACTTATTCATTGTATAAATGTATACTTAATTTAGAGGTTACATTATATGACGGAATAACACATTGTATGCTATAGATGTAATCAATATACTTATACATCCACTAGACCAGAATTATAATAAAACATACTACGTGTATATATGTAGAAGGTATTGATGTACTTTTGGTTGTTTTGTGGTTCATTTTTGTTTTCAAAACGTCGCAATAATTAGTGGTTATTTGTGTTGGATTTTCACCGAATTGGAAGACAACATAATTATATAGGAGTATGGGTAGACATACCTACATAAGTTATGTAGAATGAGATTAATAACACGTAGGTCCGTCTGCTAGAATAATAATTAGAAAAACCCACGTCATCGCCTTCAGCCTTGTGAGTAGGTACTATACATAGTAATATTACCTATTAGATGATATTCCACATCACTAGCGGATCCAGAGTGCCCCAAAACCATGAGTGACAGTACTTTATATATACAACTGGTTTCCGAAGAATCACATTATTACCAGATCGTTTTCTCATCATGTCATTAATTTTCTAAAACTACTGTATTGTTTGGTAAAAAAAATTCGCCTGCAGCGCTAACTAAGCCTACTGTGTATTTCATATCACTTCATCCATTTTTCTAAACAAATTCGCCTGCGGCGCATTATTCCGACCCTAATAAATAATCTAAAATTGTATTTTATTGACGGCCCGTCGCTCATTTATAATTTCAAATGGCTCTACATCCAAAAAGTTTGCCCAGGCCTGCTATAGAAAGACAAGCAGGTTCATTATTTCACAAATTTTCTAAAACAATTCGCCTACGGCGCTATTTCTTAATACTTTTTTTTTAGGAAAATACATCAAACCCGATTGGTACCATGACCCTCACACTCAGCCTCAAAAAAAGTCGACTGCGGCCCTTTTTCCCCTCACATTTTTAATACCACAAGGTCAAATTTGCCAAATATGACGACGTTCAGCCCCCCCCCCCCCAAATTAATTCCTGGATCCGTCACTGTTCCACATCCACATGATACTGACAGAGCTTTGTAAATAATACGTCAGCAGGTAGATTACTTAAAGCGACTGAAACCGGAATATAAAAGCTACGTAATGGCAATAAATTAACATTAAAAAGTTGAGGAAAAAAATCAAATAAAAAACATGTAGGTACCAACCTATGTATTATTAGGTAACAGTGGCTTATGTAGGTTTTCATTTCGAGGGGGGATACAGTATTTGACTTTGGGGAGGGGGGGGAGGGTGAAAACTAAACCTGATCATTCGATCTGAACAATAGCGCCACAGGCGAAATTATTCGTGAAGGTGAGAGAAAAAGGTCGTGTTTTGGTGTTAAAATTATGAAGTATTGTAATTGTGGTGTACAAAAACTACAAAAAGGTAAATTTCATTTTTGAAAATGGGCGAAGTGATGAACCTGGCTGGTGTCTTTCTTAATGTTTTAAAATAACGATTTTTGTATAATTGTTTTACATTTCGGGGGGGGGGGGGGGGGCAGGGCCCTCTCTTCTATATACGCCACTGTTAGGTAGGTACAGTCAATAGGTAGGTAGGTACCTAATACAGCCTGCCAACATGGAGATATTGTTGACTAACTACAATTACCTTTACATTTCTTAGGAAATATTTTCAGTGATGGCGACGGGTTTACTATTTAATAAAAATAAATTTGAGATTCACAACTTTTAAAAATCTAAAACGTAATTGAGTCATAATGTACAGATTCGTTTTTCCATCAATTACTTGTGTTGATTATTGGGTTGATTGTCAGAAATTGGGTTGATTGCAGAAATCGCAAACAGGCGAAAAATCCGCCATTTGCATGTTTATTTATATGGGTAATAAAGTTTCTATTTACTTATTATTATTTATTTATTTTATTCCTTGGCTGATAAAAGGACTTACTCGTAGAATGTACAAGACTTGTTAACAAATTCATTTTGATAGGAGTTCGTGTTAGAGTCATGGACATAGAACAGGGTGTAGTGTCTGCCAATTCTGTTGGGAACATCTAAATTTAATTGACTTAGTAGGTAGGATGAGTCGACCAAGAAATATACAATTCTGTACAGGAACATCTGATCAGCAATCAATATACGATTCATAAGCTTTGGCAGGTGAAAATGTCGTTGGATATCATCGTAAGATTTGAATGTATAGTATGACCTAAAGTTCATAAACTTCTCCTGTACCCTCTCAATCCTGTTAACATATACGACATAGCGCGGATTCCACACCTGAGAACAATGTTCAAGGTGGAGACGAGTGAATAATACGAGTATTGTGCTTATGTCCAGAGAGTAACGCCTTTACTCTTTATTAATTAACTACATCACTACATGTGTATACATAGTAAATGTACTCACTTCTACTTTGTTATAAAAAAATACGAGGTAGCAATAATAACTTAACTCAGACTTACTAACCTAATTTGGAGAGGTCGGGTGTACCTAGATGTATCTACGCATTGTATACCATACATACTAAATTATCTATAGATAGATGAATGCGACGTACCCTGTAATAATTAGGGACTGGAAAATATCGGTGTTATAATTTCGGAAAATTTGTGTTATTTTTTTTAAAAAGGAGTGTTATTTTTCAAATTTTGGCAAAATGTGGTGTTACTTTTTATACATTTATATGATTTAAGTGGACAGTTTTTTTAATACAAGAATATAAAAAAATTGAACGTGAAGAATATTTTGTACAAAAATCCCTAAAACAATAAAATTTAAATTATGCATAAAACGCCTCTTACCAAGATTTTTTTCAGTGTGGTTTTTCTTAATCTCAAAGCCACAATATGCCTTTTGATAATGTTTAATAAGTACGTTGTTTTTCAAAATAAAGATGGAAATTCCTGTGAAACACGCGAAAGTAAAATGTACCTGTAAAAAACACGAAATTCGCAAGTAAAATCGCTTAATCTTGATCGCGAGATTTTCCAGTATCTGGGCATAATACATTATTATCTAGGTATCTATATTTAATGTAGCAACCCCAACTGGCGGAACATTAACCTTGACACTAGCACTAGTGCGACTTATACTTGACTATCCTAATCCTAGACCAATAAACAAGAAAACATTTATTCTACAGATTATGTGTAATTCTCCATGTATAATTATTTCATATTACTATTAAACTAACCAACTGGACCCGGCGTAGTTCAGATAAATATAAATTGACAAACAAACATTGACATAAAAAATCTCTACGTAATTGTTAACGCGCAATCACGTAGAGAATATGCAGAATTAATATGATATGATGTAAATTTAAATGTCCTAAAGCTACATAAATTATTCAGTCATTATGTAAATTATATTGAATATATTATTTCTCGTGTTTATAATGTGGACCTTGATATTAATATGTATGTAAGTAGTAAGTAGATGTCCTAATTCTGATTTCTCATGTCGCGAGATTCGAAACCTTAACGAAATAATTACCTAGGAAATACGGAGAGCTTTCAGTGCTCCAAAAAATTCGTGGTAGTTATATCGAGGACTGTAAGCATAGTTACTGGTTACTGTCAGTCGTGTTATTGTATAGAGATTGAACATACCTATACCTACCGACAGTTCGATGCCTAATCAAAAATGTGGTAGTATACCAATACGTACATACATATACCTGTAGGTACCTAATATTTGACCTTTATGCATACAACCAAAACAATCTATTGCAAAAGTGTAATCAGACGGAAAAACAATTTGCCGATGACGCGATGATGTGTACTAATTCAAGCGTTCAGAGTAGTCACATATACCTACACATATCAATATGACGTACTTACCCAGTGGCGTATAACTACCACCGGGCATTGCGGGCAACTGCTGAAAATAGGAGACGCTTCTGGAGGGACCATGTCGACCGAATGGATAAGAACTATCGAAAATGGACAAAAAAGAAAGTCCTTCCGGAAAATAGACTGCCTGGAAGGTGGTTAAAGAGATGGGAGGACTGCTGAACCTCCTTATTCCAGGACAGCCCGCCGTCACAAACCGATCATACGATCGAAGAAAGAGGAAGAAGAAAAATATACTACAGTTTCGTAACGGCTTTTTTTATGGAGGACGCACGTAACGTAATACTTATATAAGCAATTTCAGTCGTCTGCGGCGCTATTCGCTGTTTTTTTTTAATACCACGTATACCTACACTAGAACTTTTCGGTTGCTCCCCCCTCATGTTTGGTTATTAATAAAAATAAGCAATAACGAATGGCTATTTTGAGCTGTTTTAAACTATATTAAAATATTTATTCAGAGGGGCCCCGAGGATCGTTTTACCCGGGGCTCCGAGCTGCCTTGTTATGCCACTGAACTTACCTACCTATAATCATCACGATAAGATAAAAATTCAAGTAGGTATTATTCGCGATGATATAGGTAAATTGTATAGAACCTGTAAGTAGATGTCAACATTCGTGAAAAGGCATAAGGCGAGTATAATAGGTAATAAGTAAGGCGATATTACGACGATAATACACATCTATACCTAGGTATACTCTAAGGTTGAGGATTAGCTGTATAATAAAAATGGTGGACCACCTTCTCCTGGCTTCCGATTTTGCCGATATCTTACAATAAGTATTCTTACAAAGTATAAGGTAAGTACCTATAAGTACTTCTCAGCTTAGGCCAAAATAACATTATGAGATTGGTGGTACCTATCTAGGATATCTGATAAGTACCTATGTGCCCAATTATTATTGTTATTATCTAGGTATGTACTGCTATTGCTTGGTGGCAGGGCGCCAGAAGTGACGAATTTCGATTTTTTATCGATTATAAGTAAATTACAAAATCTATTGAAGTACACGCACGTCTTATAAAGATATCGAGGTTGAATAATAAAAAAATAAGTTGCAATAAATATATTTACATGCATTAATTTGTTAGGTCTGTTTAGATTCAAACGATGACAGATGAAATCCAGAGCTTTGGTGCAATAATTATCTACATTATTATTTGACAACTTCTGTATAGTCCTAGGTGTATACGACTGTACGGGTACCATAAGTCGGAAGACGCTGAGCTGCTTTGCCTAAATAATCCATGCACACGTAGTGTTGCACGTACCACAGAACGGGGACTTTTATACACACTAAATAGTAGTAGGTAACTAATTGTATTAAAAAAACGTTAGGTAGGTACCTAATATCTATACCTACTTACTTACAAGTTTATACACAATATAATTAAAAGCAATAATCGCACATTATCCACATCAAAAAATAATCATGAAAATTCAGATATAATCGTCGCACGCTATCAGGGCCGTTATTTAGGATCTGTAGACCCACATGCTGGGTGGGGGGGACCTCCCCATTGCGGGTCTCGAAAGCCCTCCCGCATTATGATTTTCAAAATGAATAAAATAAAGATTTGGTAGAATAAAATTAAAAGTAATGAAAAGTATGGTGGTATTTGAGTTTATAATATATATAAATTCCAGTGCGGGAACCCTGAGTTCTTCTACAATAACGTGTACCAGGTAGGTCTAATAATTTTTGAGACAAGTGTACAAAGAAGCGTCGAATATTTTCAGGGGAAAGCCACTCGAATGATTTTTTTAATACACATGCAATAAAAATTAAAGTTAAGGTTGGCGATACAGTTCAACTAATTCTAATACGTGATTTTGTAGTAAATATCGATTAAGAAATTTATTATAGTACATAGCTGCAGGTTGTTTGAATATTCTGAAATAATTCCTATTTCTTAATCGTTCCTTGAAACGAGATCTACTACAAATTGCAAACTGACCTACGTTTCATAACAGTTTTAATAAATCGTCGCAAAAATAAAATTTTACCTAGTTGGCATTTTATAATACTTACGATACTTTTATGATGATTAAAAGAGTAAGTACCTAATACTTTTTTTTTGGTTTTAAAAATATATTTTTTTAACATTTTTCCATAGTGGTGAAGGCACCTAGGTTAGAGCAAAGATTACCTGTTCGTAAGTACGACCCTGTAGGTTATTACAGATATAAATCTTACTGTATAGAATAGGTTAGTAGGTACTATGCATTATCTTATCAAAATAATGTTATGTAGAAATAATATGATGAACAACAATATGATCAGTGATAAACTTAATATAATTACTGTTACACCTGGATCTCTTTCAAAAACAAACATTGTGGAATACGTAAAGGCGATCATTACTATACCTAGGTAGGTGCCTATTATATTTTACATACTACAAATTTGGAAGGATTTTTCAGAGTGTACGAATAACGTTTCTCGAGAGTAGAGCACCCAACCACTGACTGGTAAAGGTCCTTCTACGCTCTAGATCGGTTAAGACAGCTACGGAATTGCTAGGTAGGCTACCCAGTAATTTACAATCTCGATTTTTTCGACCGTCGGTACATGGTGGAAATTCATTTTAAAGGAAAAATGAAAACACTAAATATTTAGTTTCAGTGTTTTATTTTTTTTACCTTCTTGCCTTCTTACATTTTACATATTTTACCTTCTTTCATTTCTTACTTACGGGCTTCTCCCACTATATATTGTTTCAATTCTTATAAATACCCACTCTCTCTGTATTCCTGCTTCCTTTATTCAAAATCACCTGATTATGAGGGTGCAAACCCTCGGACACTATTCGCGAACTAAAAAGTCAAATTTTGTGGAAACTAAATATTTTGTGTTTTCATTTTTCGTACTAATTTACATTTTTTCTGCATGTCAAAATACGTAGGTATAATACGCAAACAAATTAACACAGATACAAACTAGGGAAAGCAATACAGTAGTTGGCCCTGAGATAGTATACAGAGCCACTGACACTTTAATTTTAAAAAACAGAGGAGACGTGACTATTAATGTATTTCTGAATAAGTTGTCTGGTAGCCAAATTATTTATGAAATACCTACCCTTTACCGCCAGTATTGATATTTCCATACACTTTACAATTCCGAAAAGCGTAGAATAAAAGCAGTGCGTTGAATTCCTGCAAGCGGAAAGTTTCTAAATTTTTGATGTACTTTCTCGGTCGTGTGAGTAATATTAATAATTCGATGCATTCAAGTTTACAAGTTTACAAGGATGCAAGTGGGCAATTACCTCTAAAATATTATTCTACTCATTTCATTTTAGCACTTTTTTATATGCATTTATATAACAACACATTAACACAGATGAAATAAAAACATCACTCTAATTGATGGCATGTTCAATAATTAGAGAAAGTGGTCAACTATTTGAATTTAATCATTGGAAATGGATCCTGGATTCTATAATCATAACAGAGAGCCTAATCCATGGAAAAGAGCCAATATATTTTCCAGATTTACTTATTGGTAAGTTTCTTGCTTCATTTTATATTACCTATTACAAAATATTTCAAACAAAAATAAAATATACTTAAGTACCATAAAATTTATGCCGTACAAAAATATCTAATTCAACATCCGTTCTTAACGACGCCGACTTTGGCAAGAAATACATACGTAAATGCATTTTTATATTCTATTAATTAATCAGCAGGTACCTAAGTACATCTGAGTGCCTACAATATAAAAGAAGTATGTAAAAATAACAAACATATATTAAAAATATATTATAGTAGATACTTACAAAATATTACTTGTGTATATTGATGGTTAGGTGGCTGAAGGAAGTGTTTGTGAAAGGCTTCAAGAGGAAGATTGAACTAGATGATGTGTATGCCCCTCTCAAGTCACATCTCTCAGGGAGGCTGGGGGAGAAATATCAAAGCCTGTGGGACGAGAGACATGCTCCTGGAAAACCAAACACACTATTAAAGATTATTGTAAAAATCCATGGTTTCAAATATCTTCTCGTCAGCGCAACATTCTCCATATTTTTCACATTATTTAGGTAAATTATTTCTATTCTGCTTAATTGTCGTTCTTCACTCTACACATTTACATTACATGAAGATCTAAATTATTAATATTGTGTGTTTTGTTTTAGAGTTGTTCAGCCTCTATTCTTAGGAATGCTTTTGTCCTACTTTTCTCCCGGGCAAACAGACATAACCAAGGGATGGGCCTACATTTACGCCACATGCCTAGTAATAAGTATGATACTGAATGTAATGATTGTTCATCCGTGTTTGACTATGCTTGTTCACATTGCAATGCAAGCGAGAGTAGGATGCTGTTCTCTCATCTATAGAAAGGTAAATTGTACTCATACAATCCATCTCCATGTAACTCTAACAAAAACACGAGCCCCTTAATAACGTGATGAAATACTTTCCTAGAATTATGCTGTATTCATAATACATTCTAATTATTTATTAGCCTTAGTAGGCCAGTGTAAAAACATCAGAAAAGGGGGTATAGCGTCAATAATTCTCGGAAAGCTGGAAACTATTTTAATATCTTCTTTAACATGCAAAGAAGGTTTCTTGAAGTTTGCACCAAATTTGCGCTTGTGCTAAGTACAGGGTGACCCAAAAACCGAAACATTTTTGTATTTTTTTCAGTTTTTTACTAATAACTTCTAAACGGTGCTTTCTAGTAAAATATTGTTTTCATATAAATTGAAGTACGTGATATTTTGCTTCGTTTGAGCATAAATACTCTTTTGTACATCAAAAAATAATTATGATACAGACACTGCCAATTACATATGAATTTTCTCAACAAATTGAAATATTCAAATTTTTCTCTTTTGTTGTTGAATATCTCCTCAAATCAGGTATTTACGGCAATATTTTACTAAATATTTTTAATGGTGGGTTAATTTTTGATAACTTGAGATTAAAACTTTACACCTACAGCGCATAGTTTAAGATGCACAGGTGTTTAAAGAGAGACGAGTGAAATAAAGAAATTTATTAAATGATAGATTTAGATATGTAAAAGCAAAGGTAATTTAAATTTTACTCTTCCATTTTGTTAACCTATAGTTTTTCAAGTAAAATACAAATTTTCAATACTGTTACGCCACTGCATAACATTTTATATCGAAAAGAGAATTTTTTTACCTTCATTGGTTTTATTAAAATATCTCCTAAACGGATAGGGTTAGCAAAAAATGTTTATCGCAAAATTTATCTACAATAATTTTTCTATATTATATTTGAAAAACTATTTCTTTAACTTAAATACTAAGTGAGGCAGAATTGATTAAAAATGGTATATAAAAAATAAGTTCATACATGTCGTCACTTTTTGTTAAATTACTCCTAAACCAAGCGGTGTAGCATAAATTCATTAAATTACATTTAAAGGTAAATAAATTTTCTATATTTTAAGTATAATAAAATTAATTTGAGAGTTATAATAAAAAAGTACTAGATGTTCAAATTTGATTTTGTATAGAGGCACGTTGCTACGCACGAACATTTTGTATGGGAAGCGTGGATTTATTTTACAAAATATTGATATTGATCATCTAGTACATTTTTATTATAACTCCCAAATAAAATTTATTATACTTGTTTTATAGGAAATTTATTTAGCTTTAAATTTAATTTTACAAATTGGTGCTACACCGCTTGGTCAGGGAGTTATATAACAAAAAGTGACGACACGTATGAACTTATTTTTTATATACCATTTTTAATCAATTCTACCTCACTTAGTATTTAAGTTTAATAAATTATTTTGCAATCATAATATAGAGAAATTATTGTAAATAAATTTTGCAATAAACATTTTTTTCCTAACACTACCCGTTTAGGAGATATTTAAAAAAAACCAATGAAGGTAAAAAAAATATTCTTTTCACTATAAAATGTTATGCAGTGGCGTAACAGTATTGAAAATTTTGATTTTACTTGAAAAACTATAGGTTAACAAAATGAAAGAGTAAAATTCAAATTATCTTTGCTTTTACATATCTTAATTTATCATTTAATAAATTTCTTTATTTCACTCGTCTCTCTTGCAACACCTGTAAATCCTTAACTATGCACTGTAGGTGTAAAGTTTTAATCACAAGTTAGAGAAAATTGACCCACCATTAAATATGTTTATTGAAATATTGCCGTAAATACCTGATTTGAGGAGATATTCAACAACAAAAGAGAAAAATTTGAATATTTCAATTTGTTGAGAAAATTCATATGTAATTGGCAGTGTCTGTATCATAATTATTTTTTGATGTACAAAAGAGTATTTATGCTCAAACGACGCAGAATATCACGTACTTTAATTTATATGAAAACAATATTTTACTAGAAAGCACCGTTTAGAAGTTATTAGTGAAAAACTGAAAAAAATACAAAAATGTTTCGGTTTTTGGGTCACCCTGTACTTAGCACAAGCGCAAATTTGGTGCAAACTTCAAGAAACCTTCTTTGGATGTTAATGAAGAGATTAAAACAGTTTCCAGCTTTCCGAGAATTATTTACGCTATAAATCTCGTTTTACTGGCCTATAGTAATAAGTAAATTGGTATGTAAAATACACTATACCGTCTTGTTCTCTTTTCTTGGGTTGACTGTAAGACATTGCTTTTGCAAAAGTCCTCTCTTTAGTATACTGCTATTGTCTGATTTTGTAACACTTTAATTTGTGGCTAATAAAGTTTGATTTATTTATTTCTTTTTTAACTACTGAGTTGGCAGTCAAAATTAATAGATGAAAGTTGGTTTTTGCCAATCAGTATAGATGAAGACAACTTTTTCCAATACACATTATTACAAACTTGTGCACCTGCAGAAAATTTAATGACAACATAAATTTTTAATACAATTTTCTTTTCACCAGATCTATTGAAATTAAGGGTAGGTAACTTTGCAATGATTTCAGTTGATGAAAATAGACTTGAACAGTGGAACATCTCAGGAGGATGGTCCCAGTGGACGTGTGATCAATCTGATGACCAATGATGTTAACAGATTTGATATGTGTTGTTCTATGTTACTAGAACTATTTAGGGGTCCTCTGGAAGGGATTATTGTTGTGTATATTATGTATACAAATATTGGACCTGCTGGACTAGTGGGAGTAGCCTTTCTCCTATGTTTCATTCCATTTCAAAGTAAGTGGACTATAGGTACTTTTACTCTGCATGGCATATCATGTACAAAGAGAACATCCATCATGCTTCATAATTTTAGGCTGGCTTGCAAAACTCAGTGCAGCGATAAGAAGGAAGTCAGCCACCATGACAGATGATAGAATTAAGTTGATGAGTGAAATTATACAAGGAATACAAGTCATCAAAATGTATGTTTGGGAAAAGTGCTTTGCTGGAATTATCAACCAAGTGAGATTGTATGTACCAAGTTTTCTTATATAATACATATATGTAATAATAACCTTAAGAACCTATGTAATTGGCTCGCTTTGTGGATCTCCAAAGCAAAAGATTCCAAGGTAAAACCTCAGTGCAGTTTTACAAACAAAAAGACCTTTTGAAATGAATATGTAGAACAAATTTAATATATTTAGATTAATGTAATCAATCAATGATGACTAATACGTTATAGCGAACTTTTCTAGGAAAGAAATGGCATTAATTAGAAAAGTGTTGTGGATACGAGCTCTAATAGTAAGCTGTATAAAATTAAATACAAGGATTTCAATTTTCATAACCATTATTCTATACACTCTACTAGGAAACGAAGTAACTGCTTCAAAAATATTCATCTTATATTCCTTGTATGACCTCTTAAAGATGACAGTTGTAGATTTATTCCCCAATGCAGTGATGCTAACACTAGACACGTATGTCTCCATACAACGCATACAAGAGTTTCTAATCTTACCAGAAGTTCCAAAGTTACCTTTTGAAACATCAGAATGCTTTACAAATAAAAACTTTGAATCTCCTGATGGCGTCGACAGTAAAGTGATTGAAAATAACATTAAAAGTGTTCAACGGATGATGAAGATGAAAAGAAAACAATCAATTGGGAATTTAGAAGAAGGAGATCTCGGGGAACCAAGCAACATACTTCATACAAATAAAAATAAAGAAAACATAACAATATTCAACTTGAAAGCTTTCTGGAAAACAAAAAATACAAATGGACAGGATACACAAGTTGTTGCCTTGGAAAATATTAATTTAAATGTATGTAGGTACATTAATTGCATCTATGATACAAATCCTAATATACAATGTTGATTCATTCTTACGATAGTACATTACAACCTTTTGAAGGTATCACCCGGAGAACTGGTCACCATAGTAGGACCAGTAGGATCTGGGAAAAGCTCATTACTACGTGCCATACTGGGGGAAATATATGTAGAATCTGGTTCTGTTAACATTCATAGTTCTGTGTCATACTGCAGCCAACAACCATGGTTATTTGAGGCTAGTATCCGTCAGAATATATTATTTGGATTAGAAATGGACACAGAAAGATATAACAGAGTCGTTAAATGTTGTCAACTAGAAAGAGAACTTCAATCATTTCCGTATGGAGATAAAACTATTGTGGGAGAAAGAGGTAAGTAGTTTCTCAACTAAATATTGTTGTAGGTATGGAGTATAATGTACAAATAATAACATTATGTGTTTGCCAGGGGTATGTCTATCTGGTGGACAGAAAGCAAGAGTCTCATTAGCGCGATGTGTCTACCGCAAGTGTGATCTGTACATATTAGATGATCCATTATCAGCTGTGGATGCTCATGTATCTAATGCAATATTTGAGATGTGTATAACAGACTTTCTGAAATCATCCGCAGTTATTCTCGTCACTCACCAAATCCAACAATTAGTGAACGTCAATAGAATTATTCTAATGGAGCACGGAAAGGTGAAAAACATAAAATCCTATTCTAAATAAACATTCTAGCCATCACGCTAGCCATTATTAAAAAAATAACTCGTTTCCAGATTGTATTTGAAGGAAAATATCAACAACTTCTTAAATTCAATTGTAAATTTACTGAAACACTTCTCACTGAAAGTACACGGAGAAATGAATCGGGAAATAAAGAAAGTGTACTGGTAAGATGAATTAAATACAAAACTACTTACACTTGCGATAAATATCATCAACTATCCTGGGTTCAGCCTCACCCGAGTTATAATAGTATAAGAAAAGTATCAACTAAAATGAACTTCTAATTGTTTTCCTAGTCACACACACTACAGACCTGTTAATGTGTGGACCTTATGTGTGTGTTGGTGTGAAGCCAGAGAGTGTAGAAATATAATATGAATTTTTTTTAGACAATCAATACAGAAAAATTACAAAAGAGTCTCAGTAGTAATAGTGAGTCAAACTATGAAGTACATGAGAAGCAAATCCGAGAGGGAGAATTACAACAAGTAGGATCTGTGAGTAACAAAGTATACGTGGAGTATATCAAATATGGAGGAAATACTTTTGGAAGAATTATTCTTATAGCATTATTTATATTAAATCAAATAACATTTTCTATAAGTGATATATTCTTGAGTTATTGGTAAGGAACTTTACTGTCATATGTAAATAATTATTCATAGTATACATTAATAGTCAAATATCTGGATGCCCAACTCTTCCATCAACCTATGTTTCTTGTAAAACCTACCATACCTACAACATAGATGTATTTATGTAATAATATTTCATCCCCTACCCGACTTCAGAGACCACATGCCCCTCCATACAATAATACATTTACATAATAGAAGGTGTGTATTGCAGGGTTAATATGGAAGAAGGAAGGTATACTCAAAATAGCAGTAGTGTTCCAGAAAATATTGTTGAACATTATAGCAAACATATGGGAGGTCAACCTACTGAATGGCTACCATACTATTACATCAGACTTGTGGAGAACATTTTGAGAAACGATTCCTTGACAATATTCAGCGTCACATTAACTAGAGAAACATGTATAATTATTTACTCAGTACTAGTAGGGCTGAGTATTATTCTTATATTTAGTAAATTGATAGCATACTTTTCCACGTGTATAAATGCTTCCATAAATCTACACAATGCAATGTTCACGTAAGTATTTTCTCATGTATATGAAATACCTATATATCATAAGATATACATACAACAATATCATAGTATATTAATTATCCTTCAGGGGTGTAACAAGAGCAACAATGTGGTTCTTCAACAACAATGCCTCAGGGAGAATACTCAATAGATTTTCTAAGGACATGGGGACAGTAGACATTGTCTTGCCTCCAGCGTTGGTTGATTGTATTCACGTAAGTAATCAATATACACATATATTTTATCTGAAAATAACCCCAACTGATATGACAGCGTGTCACCCGGTGTAAACCAGTCACTACAATAAATAACAAAAATAATATTTCCGCGTATTTCGTGCTTAGTTAGAACTTAGAAGTGCGATCGGCGCTTGAAGAAAAGCAGCCCTACTATAATTTAGTACAACATTATAATATGTGATTTTATTTTCAGTTCTTCTTGGAGACCATGGGAATTCTCATTGTAGTCTGTATTGTCAATTATTGGCTCCTTATCCCAACATTCATTGTTGTCATCATGTTGTATATTATGAGACAAGTGTATGTGAGAACATCGAGAAGTTTGAAAAGATTAGAAGCAATATGTAAGACAATTTTAATTATTAATTCCGTCACAACAAATATTACATGATTCGTTAGTTAGTCAACTCTTCACTGGTCACAAATAAAAGGATGATATTCGTCTTTTGTACAATATGCCTATTTTAAAGAGTTTTAGGAAAATTTCGATAGATGGAGGTTTTCCTTATTTATTCCATCACATAGACTGAATGCGGATTTATAAATTATGGTACATAGTAGAGAAAGATGAGAAAGATTTCTATGTAGAGATAGGTTCCATATATCATGACTCATGAGATACAATATTATTATTATACTGCTTTATTAAAGGTAGATCTCCAGCATTTACTCACGTGAGTGCCACAATAGCTGGCTTGGAAACAATAAGAGCTTCCGAGGGGGCGCCTGATATTCTAAAGATGGAGTTTGATAGGCACCAAGACCTTCACACTTCAGTCTGGACTCTTGTTATAAACGGATCAAGAGGATTTGCATTCTGGACGGATATTTTGTGTTCAATACATCTTGCAGTTGTGACATATAGTTTTCTAGTGTTATCAAGTGAAGGTGAGTTCTGCTATAATATCTAACTTGTTTGACTCCAATACTGTATTGATATAAATGACACCTAATTACTTCATTATTATTGTAGATATCTTTGGAGGGCAGGTTGGATTAGCAATCACACAAGTGATGGGTCTTGTATTAATGTGCCAGTCGGGAATGAGGCAAACAGCTGAAGTAGAAAACCAAATGACTTCCGTAAGAAATAATAATATGACATTTGTTTTATATATCAGCATATGTATGATAGAAGTGCATTCTAGAAAATTGTGTTACTATTAATGGAATGTACTATTGTAGGTAGAAAGAATTTTAGAATATACCAATCTACAATCCGAGACATTATTACACACAGATGAAAATTACTTTAAAAGCAAATATCCAAAAACAGACATAAAAAATTGGCCCAGTAAAGGTATGTCGTATTTATGTACTTACCTATTTTACATGTGATTTAAAATAATGCACATAGGCCATGTTTGAGGGTACAACACAAATTATATGGAGTGGGTTGAGGGTTTTATGTCACCTGCTCTAGAATATCATAATTTCAAATAATAAGTAGGAATTGTGTATTTAAAAAATACATATTTATAATTACAGGAGACATTAGACTCAAAAATGTGTGTTTAAAATATGATAAAGGCAATAATGCTCAGAGTATATTAAATAATGTAACATTCGATGTGGCGAGCGGAGAGAAAGTTGGAATTGTTGGTAGAACTGGGGCGGGAAAATCATCTATCATTGTTGGAATTTACAGGTAAAGAAAAGAGATCATAGAATGAATCATGAGTATGTGTACTTGATGGATGACATAAGTCTATTTGCAGAATGGCAGACATGGAAGGTCAAGTCCTTATAGATGGAGTAGACACGCGTGACGTAGGATTATATCGACTCAGATCAACAATGGGTATAATTCCTCAAGAACCTGTATTCTTTAGTGGAGAACTACGGACTAACTTAGACCCATGGAACCAATACGAGGATCATGCTATATGGAGTGCCCTGCAAGAAGTATGCAAACCTCTTTTATATCAAAATTACTAAAAATATAAACAATTTATACACAATAAGCATAATAATACAAAAATAGTAATTTGTAATACATATCTAACATATGCAGGTAAGTATAGCGTGATTTTACATAGGTCAGTTCAGTATTTTGATACATTATTTTGTATCTAACTACATATGTAGGTACCCATACTTAAGTAAATCATGTAATAATTATTCAGGTAGAACTTAAAAAGTTTGTATCAGAATTACCAGGAGGACTGAACTCCAGAGTTTTTAATGGTGGATCAAATTTCTCCGTTGGACAAAGGCAGTTATTGTGTTTGGCAAGAGCTATACTGAAAGATACTAAGATATTACTAATGGATGAGGCTACTGCAAATGTTGATCATGAGTAAGTTACAAGTACATGCAAATTAATAAACGGCGATTATCATTTTATGTAGAGTATCACAAAACACAATACTATGAAATGTAAACAATAATAGTGCAATATAATATGTACTCTTGTTCTTTAAGGACTGACCAACTGATACAAAAAACAATAAGACACAAATTTGCCCACAAAACTGTAATCACAATAGCACACAGGATACATACTATCATGGATTCAGATAAGATCATAGTTATGGATGCGTAAGTGCAAAGCAGAACATTTGTATTTCAACAAAGTATCAAGAGTTTAGGTTCAAGTCTAATTACAAGTTGTGAAAATATTTCAGGGGCCAGGTAGTGGAAGTTGGACATCCATATATTCTACTAAATGAACAAAGCGATGCAGAAACTAATTTGAAAAGAGTGTTCAAATCTCTGGTGGAACAAAATGGAACTCAATTATACGAGATATTTTACAACCTAGCAAAAGAGGTACCTACCGTACAAACTATTTTGTGATGATTTAAATTAAAAATCTAAGTTAGTAATTTTCAAAAAGTTATTAAATTAGTAACTTTTTGAAAATTTTGTTACATTTTATTTATTTATCTAATTGCTTTAAAAATATTGTTAAACAATAGGTTCATTATTTGCAGAATTACCAATTAGCAGGCAGAAGAACAAGTTCCACATCAAGTTACAAATAAATCATCGCTATACAATATATTTGGAATGCTTATAGATTTAAAATATATACCTATTATGTTTATACGCCAATTGTTTGTTCTACAACACAATATAGTAGAATGGATGTAACGTAAACCTACAATAGAAGATCTCAACCCCATTGCCACCAAACCAACTATTTCATAATTTTTATTACTCATACATCATTAACATTATATTCATAGTCTGAAATTGATTGTAAAAAAAGTTCCGACCAAAACTTATCTCTGAATTCAGAATCAGGGTAACAATGCGATCTTGACATACTTCGTTTACGTAATTTTAGTCTAACTTTTTTACAAACAATCCATTTTCAGACTATGAAAGGATGTGATGACTATGAAACGAAGCCAGGATGTGGTGGAATAAGTGAACGTTGCCTTGGGCATAAACTGATCACTTCACTCAGCCAAAGCCGACTCGTCAGCGTCGCAACACCCATCCTGCTTCCTCCCTAAGGGAGTTCACATAACGCTGCATTATGTGAATGATGATGCCTCTCGTCTCTGTTGACGAAAAACTTCATACCTACCTATGTTTGTTACAATAATTATATTTTGTATCTGATGGTAGTTATGTTATGATACACTACCTACAGACCTACACTACCTATCTATTATTTCTTATCAATAATTTTATGTAGCGTTACACACTGCGGGATTAAGGTCAGTAGGTAACAGGTATGTAAAATTAGGTACTAATTAGTTATTAATTACCTAGTCAGTGACGTAACGAGGCAGTTCGGGGCTTCGGTGCAAAACGACACTCGGAGTCCCCTTTCCTATAAAGTATAGAGAAATTAAAAATTAAATTATCATGTAAAACACTCGTTCTTTATTGCTGAGTTGTTTAGTGTAAACATACAATAAAATCAAAATAATTATCTTATTATCATAATATTATGTAAGTAGGGGAAAAGTAACCAAATATGGAATACTTACTATTTTCTTTTATAAAAAAACTAAAACAAACTGTTTATTTGGTCGTCTGGTCACACATTTTTGCACACTTTATTCGAAATTAAGCGTGTAGAGTACATGGTTGGCGCAATTGGTTGAGGCGGCAGTCTCTCAAGCGGGAGGTGCCAGGTTCAAACCCCGGCGGTTGCGATGTATTCAACACTTTGCGATACAGGCTTTTAGCCTAGTTCAAGGCGTACAGGAAAGTATTTGGGTTTGTGTGTGCAAGCCCAGATCCTTTTATAAAAAAATAATAAAAATAATAATATTAATTTGCAATTTTATTTTGCATCTACCCAAATTATCAAAAAATAAAAAAGAGGCAAAAGTCTCCAATTATGGAATAGACCCCCCAAATATGGAATATAATTCCTTAAAAATATACCTATGCCCAGCCAGAAAAAGATTTTATAGAGTCTGAGAAAGATTTATAAGTTCTTAATGCATAACAAGTAGGTACCTATCAGAATATTTTACCCAGGTATCTGTTCTGATTCTTTAACCTTGGTCTCATAACAAATATTTTAATTATACCTAATGAGTTATGATTCGATATAGAGGTACGAGTAATAAATTATAATATTTCAGATTAGGTACACAGTTATACAATTTAGTTAGTAAAGTTGCATAATACATTATGGATTAGAGTTAGAATACTGAGGTCTTACAATACAATGGAATACTAGGTATCCTACATAACACAACACATGTTAATTAATAATTACGTTGCATTACATACTCCCTGATACAAAAATAACTTACGATAAGAATTTTGTATTTTCTAGGTATACTATAGCTACCTACTAATGTATACTTACAATAACAGGTCTTTAGCCCAGCCATAGGAAAATAACAATGTTTGGGTTAATTATGCATGCAAGCCCAAATCCTATAAAAATGATTATTGATTATTGGACGTATACATTATTTGCATTATTTTTTGTTTAGTATGACAAAGCTCCATAATGGTGATGTTAACAATCCAAAGTATGATGAGGTAGGTGCCCTTACAATTTTACGTATTTGAATTAATTTAATTATTACCTAGGTATTTTCTCTGGGAATATAAGTCTTCGCCATTGTAGACATATTTTATGCTCTGTAAGATTTGATTATCATAGACTTTTATAAGTAGGTACCTGTGTTTATATAAGGGAACTGAGTGTATAAGTTAAGTACCTATTAATGCCTACCTATACCTAGACCTACATAAGTGGCAACATAATTTTATTTAGGTACTAATATAAAGTATGCACGAGAAAGTTGTTTTGGTTGTGATATCATTTTGAAAACACCCTGTTGTAGGTATATTTGTTTTTTTAAATACACGTGATTCCCTGTCAATTATTCAGTGCTTTGAAAAGTTTAAAACCTCGCGCATGTTAGTGTCGTACAATCATACTAGGTATAGGTACCTACTGTTTAGAATAATGTATTTGTTCGTGGACATACTTTTACGTGCTTTTTATTTAACTCGTACTGTTTGATTTTGTAACGGATTTTTTATAGAAGTCAATATTGATAGATGACAACTCATACCTATATTACAAAGTATATAAATATGAATAAGATATATTATGGTACATGGATTAGTATAGTTATGACTTATTATGCGGTTTTAATATCCTGTGAACATGGTGTAACCTCACCAAGTATTCGACTAGAAATTAATAGTTCCAGTGCAGTGGAAAAATTGAAGTTATTCAATTCAAGACAATATTGGGTTAATAATATTGACAGAGACTTTTATCAACCGAAAGTGATGGCATACGCCGTGCTTCCAGAATATGATGGCCTCGGTACTGGGTTTGTGGAGTGCGGCACAAGAACTATAGATTTCCCACCCATCAAGAGGAGCGGGAAAATCGTTGGTGGATTAGAAAGTCCTTACGGAGCATTTCCATGGCAGGTAGGTACTAGAAACGTAATTATTTATTTTATTCATAAGGCACTTTCCGCCCTATTGGCGAGTAATTTGTTTGAAACTTCACTGTGTCATCTGTATAAATTTTTATGCTAGATAGTTTCAAGGAATATATTTATCTACAACGCACCAAAAAAATAAGCAGGAAAAGATCGAAGAGCGAACTTATTGCAAAGCAACATCTCTCAGTTTTTTTTTTTTAGGATCGAGGGGAAGGGTACTACTTGAATCCTCACTTTTATCAACGATTCATCATTACTACGTAGGTACCTATTATAATATATCTTACGAAGTATTTTTATATTTATGCTGGTAGCATAAATATGCTGAATGATAATGGGTTACACGCATGCAATAAGAAGAAATATATGTACCAACATCCTGTTCCCGAAATAGGACACCAATCAACAAGAAAAAATCATTTTCTTAGTACCTACCGTAAATCCAGGATATTTTATGATATTGATCATATTGAGTCTTACGTATTGTTGTTGGTATTATTCATATTATTGGTGTTGCTTTCGCAAATAAGTTCGCCATTTAGCACACTACTATTTTCTTGTTTGTATGAAAATTTTCTATAAAGATTTATATATATTTATTTTAATTTTATTCACCTAAAAGTATATGAATGAAAAATTATATTGCACAATTATGTAGTTAGGTATAGTAAGGTAGGATGGTAACTATGGATGTGTTTCAGGTGGAGATAAAGATGTTGAGTATTGATAGTCTTGAATATGAGCATCACTGTGGAGGTGCTGTGGTTGGATACAGAAGTGTTATTACAGCTGCACACTGCTTCGATAAGGTAATTAAAAGGTATAGAGCTAGGGTGGCCAACCCGCGGCCCGCGGAGGATTTGGAAAATAAAAATATAATATCAAATCCCGAGTATAATATCAAAACACGAATGACAATGACTGATGAAAACTGTTTACGTGTAGAAACATTGTTGTTTTTTATAATTAATTATTTTTATTATTTAAAAAAGTTTAATCATATAAATATGTTTCCAATTCTAATTTTTGTTTTATTTTATTGACTAATGTCAGCCATGGGCGTCTACTTACGGTCGTAAGCATCTTACGATATAACCGTATGTATTGCATGTTGTGAAAAGACAATCAGATTCATCACTTTACCCATTTCTCCCATAAAAATTTCGCCTGCGGCGCTCAAGAAACAAACCTATAAATATATTTATTTTTTTGTTTCGTAAAATTGGTTGTGCGGCCCGGTAGGCAATTTCATATTCAGAATCTGGCCCGGCTGCTGAAAAGGTTGGCCACCCTTGGTATAGAGGGTGATTCCACGCGCTCATACTAGGAATTTTTCTAGGAGACCCATCAGAAATTTTACAAAGCTAGGCAATAAATTTGCACTTGGCTACTGTCCAGTGACTATGACAGTGGGTAAAATAATTCAAACTGTGTTGTTAAAGTATATATGTAGGTACCTATAAAATATACCTATATGCATAAGTTTCTAACTTTATAATCTATCTGTACTTAAAATTATGTCACAGCATGATAAAATACTTACTATTCTAAGTACTCACATAATTTGTTTTGTTCTATTTTTCCAAACTCATCAAAATATAATGTCAACTTAAAGTTACGGGGTCCAACGATTGGTCCTTTAGCCTAATCCAAAGTAGTCTATATGTTCGAAAGGTTTTTCAAAAATAAAGTAAAGGCGAGGAAAAAAGGATGAAATATCGGTAAGCCTTTTGACTTATACGTATTATTTGGTATAAAACAAAATATTATTTGTACTGAAATTCGGAAACACTTATAAAAGAGCTCTAAACGAATTTTAACCCATAATAACAATTACTTTTCTTCCTTCGAGTCTCATGCATAATACATACGCGGATATGGTAATGTAATGTAATAATATTAAGCGAAATAATTCCAAGAACGGTTATGAATATTCGCAACGTCACACACAAACTTTTATAAGCATGACATTGTAAATTTAAAACTTGAATTGCTCAAGTCACCTTTCTTGCTGGTGCGTATGTATTCTCTTGGTAAGTATCCGTACCTGTACTTAAGATTCAGTTGTGGATGGTGGATGCAGGATTCGTTTTGAGGGGAGCTAAGAGTCAAATTCAATCCGGTTAAATAAGAATAATTCAAAATTTTGCTTAAACATATTTTTACAAAGATGAAGAGGGGGCTTCGGCCCTTGCGTCCCCTGGATCTGCCACTGATAAAAGCTATCACATCGTAATATATACTTTTGTTCTTCTTTTAGTTTATGAATCACCTGGAGTTATTCAGAGTAGTGACTGGAGAACACAGGATTGACGCAAGAGATCCTCATGAACGCAGCTTTGAAATTAAACAAGTCATAATACATCCCGAATTCAGAAAAAGTTAGTAAATTTTTAAAGAGATCCTATGCCCACCTATAAATATTTTATAATGGGGAAAATAATATTAACATCACGATATGATATGCGTATAAAATAAAATATTCTTTTTTGGCATAGGTATATAAATCATACAAAAGGTGGGCTTCTTTTTAATGGACGGACGTATTTTTCTTACATACCTACTTTTAATTAGAAGACAATTATTAATTTTAGTGGTACCTGTATTTAGGGTTCAGGGCCGTATGTGCCCACAGGTTATCTAGGATTCAACCTATTGGGGCCTCCAGGCTCTACAACATAGTATTCAAAATGTTATAAACCTTATTTCCTACCTTACAGCATGTATACGATTTATTAATTCTTTGTAATTTTTAGATGGTCCTCACGGCAACGACATTGCCTTGATTAGTGTAGGAGTTGGTCCATATGGAATACCATTCTCTTCCCATGTCCGTCCCATCTGTTTACCACAGACTTCAGAACCACAGGGCCCCTGTTGTGTCTCTGGATGGGGTGCCACCCATGGTAATTATGTCAACTCCATTAATATCTTTAAATTATGCTTTTATATAAATAAACCTTATAGCTTTAAGGGAAAATAATTTAGGTTTATACCAGTTTTTATAGCCTTCTCTAAAAGAAACAATATTATTTATTATACTTATAGCAGTATAATATATATTATATAACAACTTATTATAAAGCAAAGACGGAATTTTTTGCCCTAAGAAATTTTGTTACTAGCTTAAACATGGAAAATATAGGTACCTATATTCTGGATCTCTTTTAAAAGTTACTATTGTTTTCTGAATTCGGGATTTATTACTTGTTTAGTTTCAAAGCTGCGTTCATGAGGATCTCATGCGTCAGTCCTGTGTTCTCCAAAAAATATATAGTTATTATTATTTACCTACTTCCACAACTCACAATGCATTTTCTCCTAATTTTCAGAATATTTGGAATCAACGTCTCCAGTATTAAGAGCCGCTTTAGTTCCCATAGTGGATGTATCGGTGTGTAGGAAACTAGGTGTTTATGGTGGAAGGCAACAGCCGATATTGGATACTATGATATGTGCTGGTGAGTATTCAGAGGCAATAATTCTTTCAGATTACCTGTCTATATAAAATATCCAATTACGTTTCGTATAAATTACCTACTTCGAGATGATGAAAGATTAAAGTATTAACAAATTCTTCCTGTGAACTTTATATTGAATTCCTGTCTAATTACAGGGCATCTTGAAGGTGGAGTGGACGCCTGTGGTGGAGATTCTGGAGGACCTTTGGCTTGTAAGAGAGATGGAAGATTTGAATTAATTGGCCTCGTTTCTTGGGGTGATGGCTGCGCCAAGAAGAGTCGCCCTGGGGTCTATACTAAAGTACATTCTTACATTCACTGGATATTGCAAACGATGGCACAGACTGGAGAGAGATGAGAATGACTAGCAATAAGTAACCAACCAAAATATTATTATTACATACAAATATGTATACCTATGTATTTATGTAGTTTCATTCGATATTATTTTCAATGTTTCATACCTATTAAATTAAATTAGTTA
The DNA here is from genome assembly GCA_963576895.1 of Ceraclea dissimilis. Classification (NCBI taxonomy): domain Eukaryota; kingdom Metazoa; phylum Arthropoda; class Insecta; order Trichoptera; family Leptoceridae; genus Ceraclea; species Ceraclea dissimilis. The sequence continues at coordinate 16,596,396 of OY756361.1, forward strand.
AAATGGATACCTACAGTAGTTGAGCAAGAGCGAGACCCTATTTTATGCAACTGCAATAACATCTCATTAAGTTCCCAACGAGATTCTCCACCCATTCTGAATGCCTCTACTCAGAACGTGTTCTGACTATTCAAGCATCTGGGCATCCGGCATGCACATCCATAAAGTAATATACACGCATCTCAGGTTACCCCACATTATGTGGAATTCCGTAACAAATGAATGGGTGACCCTAAAAAGCTTACTGATTTATTATTGTTTTTAGTGTTTCACGTGATTCATGAACAAAATGTGATGGATTTAAATTATTGTTGGAGGAACAGACCACCAGCCTAAATAATACAAATACCTTAATGTCAAAATACTTAAATATTGTACAAGGATGATGCTGAAATTGCTGAAATACCCAAGAATCGAATGAATTAATATTTTGTAAAATATTTTTTGAGAATAATAAAATAATATTTATGTACATACAATGTCAAATTCCAATTACTATTTACCTAATTCACCCATGAATGTAGTAAAAGACGGTCCATTTTGGCGATATGGTGGTGAAAAGAACAAAGAACAGAGGACGCAGGAAACCATTACACACGAAACACGGACAAGGGTCTTCATCTTTTTTATCTCCATGGCATGGCACCCGATGACGAGCGATAATATTAAGTTATAAAATTTATTAAGTTACACAATCAGGTGTCATTCCACTCACGGTAAGTATTATAATATGTAGTAAGTTATGTATATGTTCATAAAAATGAAAATTTCCTGGGAATTCCCACCGAGTTAACCATGATTGGTTATTAAACTATTGTCTATGTTCGTAAATTTCACTTCTATCGTATCTATGGCAATCTGTGGATTGAAATGTCAAAAACAAAAAATAAGAAAAATGTGAGTGCGGTGTGTTGTGCTGCGGTTGTGCAATATATGATTTGTGCAATTTCACCATCACAAATATTTGATTCAGTTGTTATTCTGTGGACGTGGACGAGCGTTGCACGAAAATCAATGTGTGTTATTATTTTTGCCGCAAACTGGGACCAATATTTTGATTTGTAGAGACTCGAGAAGCGAATTGTCATCTTACAAATATTTAAACAAATATATATTTGGTAAGTATGATAATGCTTCTTCACTTTTAACGTTTTAACCGATGAAATGTTTAAATAACTCGCCTAGAGATATGTTATATACAATTTGCGTATATCATAATGTGATTGATTTGTTTTCATTCAAGTTTTCACTTAACAATCCTGAAAATTGTGTTACCTACAACAGAAAATTTTGTAATATACTTAAATATCTTTGGGAAAACATCCATAAAATATGTGTTAAATTAGGTACAATTAGGCCCCTGGTATTCCTAATTATTTAATAGGTTAAGTTACTTGAAAATCCATTAATCATTTTCCTCTGTCTTGTACCTTTTTTGTGTTTTTTTTTTTAATATTCTCGATTGTAGGATGAAGTGATGCACAATTGTCAGGAAAGTACCTTACATTGTGCTCTAGAGTCCAACATAATTTACAATTTATGGCACTACTAGAGCTGACGTGGTCCTCTATTGCTCCATATAAAGTAGTGGCGAGCTCGAGACATTCCAATCATTCTGGATAACTAGCTGTACTTAACAAGTAAGTGAATACTACACATGGATAGTTGTAATATTAACATGAAGTCTTTTATATAAATTTATAAGTAAATAGAGTCTGCGTCAAAAATTCATGTCATTGTTTACTCTTTGAAACTAACATCATTATCTCGTTTTAAAAAATGCTACATCAAATTATTATATATAGTATAATATTTGCATAAATATTTGTTTAGATTATTACGTCTGCTTGTTTTATAATAATATTATCTAATCACTATGCAAACACTTAGTTATGTTTCATACAAGGAAATAATATATTTACAGGATTTTAGTTTTGCATATCCAATTCTGGATTGATTAATATAGAAGGGAGTGTTATGTTAGGTCAGTTAGAAATAATTACTTTACTGCGTGTTTAACATACAAGCGTGTTTGACACATACCGGGTTAGGCAATATCCTACAGTAATCTCTCCAGTGTACTGAATCTAATTAATAATAATCGGGACTACAACTGACATGCATTTTTCAAGTGAAATTATGATTTTAATATAATGTACAATCCAGAATGTAGATAGTATGACGGTGAACCACAAACTTAAAAAAATAATTAATTACTGAACATTATTTAAATTTATTTATTTATGGTTGCAGGAATTCTCAATTGTAGGTGAATTAGTTTATTATTAGAAAATGGATCCAGGATTCTATAACCACAATAGGAAAAGAAGTCCTCGCAAAGACGCCAATTGGTTTTCACAATTCATATATTGGTAAGATCACATGCACTCATTATTCTGGTATTTTAGACAAGCAAGGCTCAACACAGTGTAATTCTATTTAAATGCCTTCATGCAGACCAGAACATAAGTAAACCTAAGATATCATAAAATACCTATAAATATGTATGTATAATTGCCCTGACTAACCCACCCCACAAGGGTTGTTTAAATGCCCTCTCTACTCTGATGGTAAATTCACTTTTGTAAATAGTATTTGTCCTCTTCCATCTGCCTGTGTCCCTCACAGTAATTTCATTAATTTCTCCACTTGGAGTTTAAATTTATAATTTTTCTCCTAAGGAGGTTGTCAATTATTAGTTATTATTTTTCATTGTGCAGTATATATTCAAATAGTGATGTAAATGTGGGTCTATATAATTGATGGAATGGTTTTAATTAGTTTAATAGTGTCAAATGGTAATTGACACCAAGTTATTTGTATTATGTGTACACTGCTAACGTAAATATGCCATTAGCAGACATGTCATCTCATAATCTTATAAAATTTTGTGCTCCTAATGAGAGATCATGATTGTGGCTAAACGGCTGGAACTAAAGAAGTTGGGAAGGAAGCATAAATTTTCAGAGAATGTGTCCTTCACGATGGAGAAATCCACTAAGTAGAAGTATTTACACAAGCATGTCAATATTCTTGCAGGTGGCTCAGAGATTTGTTTGCTAAAGGTTTACAAAGGCGTATAGAACTAGATGATTTGTATGCACCATTAGGAAGTCATTTGTCTGGTCGCATAGGATCTCAATACCAGAATCTTTGGGACCAAAGAATAGCTGCTGGGGGGACTCCATCATTAGCAACTATTATTTTCAAAAAACATGGATTTTTCATAATATTTTTCAGTACAATTTTTGCTACCGCTGACATTTTTTTAAGGTATTAAACACGATATTATTGCAGAACTTTTTTAGATATAAGAATATTATTGATTTCTATAGGGTACATTATCTTCTTAATTTGCTCTATTTGTAAGAAGTAGAATTGATTAATTTTGTAATTTGTGTTGTGTTTAGATTACAACAATCAGTGTGCCTTGGAGTATTTATATCATATTTTTCACCCGGCCAGACTGAGATATCTAAGGAAGAAGCCTTCATGTATGCATCAGGGGTGGTGTTATGTATGTTATTTGGTGTATTCATGCTTCATCCCTTTTTGAATGCCTTACTTCACACATCCATGAATATTCGTGTTGGCTGCTGTTCTCTTATATATAGAAAGGTACTTTATATAAATATTATAAAAAGATTCCTATTTTATTTATAAAATCCATGTGTAGCCATTCCACTCACTGTGAAGTGTTGGTCGTCTGTGCAACATGTTCTGGAATAATTTGGGTTTCTCTCTATTTGTTGATTAAAGAAGCCTCATTGTGGAAGATGATTTTGTTAGACAAATAAGTATCCGCATGTTGTTGGTCCACATAATCCAAACAACAATATCTCTTCTCTGTGCTTATGCACCAATAACCCTGAACTGTCAGCTGTTACACTGCTGTGTTTTCATTCGTAATACTTTACTGCACAAATGGCGTCAAATTCAAATCTTGCACGAATTTCAGGAACACCCATTAATATGTTCCTATCAGTGGCGTGCAGTGAGATTCTGACATGGGCAAGCACTGAAGGATCTGAAAATCTACGACCAATTTTTTTGACAGTATATGTATGTGCATCCTTATTTTCATATGAGGTATAGGTAGCGCCTCTAGTGGCTAACTAGAAAACTAACATAACAGCAGACATTCTCTCCACTTCTAGGACGCGCAAGACATTCAAATTTAAGAGTTTAATGTTTATTTTGGTTTTTAATTGATATTTTACGAGTATTATAATTTGTGAATGGGCAAGCAACGCCTAAAATGGTTCTATAGATTGCACGCCGCTGGTTCCTATATATATAAACAACTTTCAACCATTATGTGTTGGTATTTTCAACAAATTTTAACCACGCGTATTCTACAACTTAACTTTAAATAAGACTTACACTGTATACTCTACTATGAATTAGCTTAAAAATGTGTCTATTGAGTCTTTGTACTAAACTGTATGTACTGTCTTTGTAGGTGCTAAAATTAGACTTAAAGACAAATAATTCCGATGCTGATGGTCTCAATGGCAAAGTGATTAATCTACTAACAAATGATGTAAATCGCTTTGATCTCGGAGTGTTATTCTTGCCAGATCTTGTACGTGCACCATTAGAAGGAATATTAATTATTATTTTAATGTACTACTACATGTCTTATTCAGTATTGATTGGAGTAGCATTCTTACTGCTTTTCATTCCATTACAAGGTATTCAAATAGAACATATACAACGCATATACTATATATAATTAGTATTACCAGATTATTAAATAAAATGTGTGAATTTGTGTTTTCAGGTTGGCTAGGGAGAGTCACAACTGAGATCAGAAGAAGGTCAGCTGTAAAGACAGACAGTAGATTGAGACTGATGAATGAGATTATTGAAGGGATGCAAGTCATCAAGATGTATGCTTGGGAATATTGTTTTGCCAACTTAATACGGGAAGCAAGGAGGTAAGTAAGATCTCTCGTCAATTTATCTCATTATATCTTTAGTACTATATTATTGTATCAACTGTCATGGCATTGTTTTTAATTTTTAGGAAAGAGATGAATTTGATTAAGAGAATGTCCTGGATCCGGGCTATGTTAATATGTTGTATTAAGTTGAATACAAAGATTTCAATCTTCATTAGTATTATAGCATATCTCGCCTTTGGAAATACAATTACAGCATCAAAAGTTTTTGTGTTATTTGCTCTGTATGATTTAATCAAATTATCAGTTGTAGAATTTTTCCCTTTGGCTATTATGTCTGTCCTGGATTGTTCTGTTTCAATTCAGAGAATTCAGGAATTTCTGTTATTAACTGAGGTTAGTAAATGTCCTCAAGTAGAGAATAAAAAGGAAACAGTTGATTCATATTCTGATGAAAAGTATCTTCAATACATGATAAATAATACGAGCAATATAAAATCTAATGATACAAATAATATAACCTCTTTTGAAAAAGGAGATATTGAGTTAATTGAAAGTGCGAAATCATATCTTCACAAAGACGGTGGTCTAGAAATGATGAATGTGAATGCATATTGGAAGATATTGAAAGACACGGGAAAAGAGAAAAAAACCATTGCATTGGATAATGTTACATTGAAGGTATGTAATATTATATTAAATTCTCATTTAACCTACATAATACAACACTAACTTACTAATGATGTTTAATAAACTCTGTAGATTTACATAAACAGAGGCGGCCCTACCTCTCGACCCAGGTGAATCCATCTTCTGGGGCTCTATCTATGTAGGTGTACAATGTAGGAACCTAGTTTAAACCACAATATTTAAATGCCTAATATAGACAGGTACTTCACCAACAGTTCTTTATATTTTAGTATGATTGTAATATGGAATAATATATGGACTACTTGTATAGCGTTGTCCTGTGCCTTAACCCCTTGAGGGTGCACATAAAGTATGAAATTCCTGACTTCAACAAAGTGTCGGCGTTCAGATTTCTTAGATATTATCTATTTGTGTATCTGCTAAAATTTAATATATTTAGCTTTAACTTGACTCTTATTGCAACCAATTTAAACCATTTTTTTTCATTTGGGTCTCCATACTTACGATTCTTAGATTTACTGGGCTATATATATATTATTAGCTATAATGTGACTCTTATTGCAACCAATTTAAACCATTAGAAATATTTGGCTGTCGAGTCACTCAGTGGAAAGGCCACCTCTGTGTGTAGATACACTATACCTGTCTAATACCTACTTATTGTTTCAAGTTATTGGAAGTAGTAATTTAATACATAATTAGCAATATCATTGTTTGTAGGTTATGCCTGGAGAACTTGTTGGTATAATAGGTGCAGTAGGAAGTGGTAAGAGTACATTACTCCAAGCTGTACTGGGGGAGATTCCAATAAGTGAAGAATCTTCTATAAAAGTCAGAGGCAATGGAAGTGTTTCATATTGTAGTCAGCAACCATGGTTATTTGAGGCTAGTATACAACAGAATATACTATTTGGTCTGCCAATGGATCTACACAGATACAAAAGTGTGGTTAAATGTTGCCAACTCGAAAGAGACCTGAAATTACTTCCTTATGGGGATAAAACTATTGTTGGAGAAAGAGGTAGGAGTCTTATTGATGTCAATATGTTGATTGATGTTTTCAATGTTTATAACAGTGTAACTTTACAGGAGTGTCTCTCTCTGGAGGACAGAAGTCCCGTGTCTCCCTGGCGCGGTGTGTCTACAGACACAGCAGTCTCTACTTGCTGGATGATCCTCTCTCTGCTGTAGACACTCATGTCTCCAAGGCTCTCTTTGCTTCCTGTATGAGGGGTTTCTTAAAGTCTTCCGCTGTAATTCTTGTGACACATCAAGTTCAACAACTAGTGAAAGCAGATAGGATATATCTCATGGAAGCAGGAAAGGTAATACTTACAACACAGTACGAGGGTGGAGTGAAAAGTTCTCGGCCTAAGGTAGAAGCAGCATTGCTACCAAAATTTTTTTTTTACTGTTACGATGATACGTGTCTGAAAACAATATACGACAAGTTCCAGCTTGATCTGTCGAATAGTTTTCATTTAACGGCGTTTGGAAGAAGACGTGTCGGAGATGTTTTGTTTAAATGGATAAACCGGACTATCGTGCTGTTACAGATTCTTCATTTTGGACAGTTTATCGCCAACGGAAATTCACCAAAAGTTAATAAAGGTGAACTAGGAATCTTCTTCTTCATTTACGTAGTGAAAAAAATGGCGATCAAATGCAAACATGGTCGTAATTCTCTTGAACATGATCCACGTGAAAAACGGCCGAAAATTGCTATCACAAGGGAAAATGCTGTGCAGGTGCGCAATATGCTATTGGACGATCGGCGACTAAAGGTGCATGAGATAGCTGAGGTCCTAGGCATATCATAAGAAAAAGTTGGACTCACTTTACGTCAATGATTAAATATGAAAAGCCTCTCTGAAAATCGGCTGCCGCATTTGTTGAATACTAACCAAAAACAAATTCAAAACAAATTTCGAAACAATGTTTGGGACGTTTTAAGAGGGATCCAATTAATTTTGTGCATCGATTTTTTACTGTGGATTTTACGTGGGTCCATCACTACACTCTAGAATTGAAAGAGCCATCAAAGCAGTGCTTGGAAGCCAGTGGCTCCTCACTAAAATGGCAAAGGCGATTTTACCTCCCGAAAAGATGATGGCTAGTGTCTTCTGGGATAAAAGGGAATCCTTTTTACTCATTGCCTTGAAAATGATAAAACAATAACTATAGAATATTATGCATACATTTTGGACCAACTGAAAAAAAAATCACGAAAAAAGGCTTAGAATCCAAAAGAAAAAATCCTCTTTCATCAAGAAAATTAACCTGCCCATTGAAGTGTTTTGGCATGGGGAAAATCGAAGGTTATCAAGTATGAATTATGGGAATATCCACCTCATTCACCAGATTTGGCATCCTCTGACTTTAAGCATCCACAAACATAAAAAAAATTGTAGCTAGATAACGTTTTTAATCAAATAAAGAGAATGGTATCAACTGTAGATGGTTATTTTGCAGACCTTGGAGAATTACCCACAGACGCGAGATCTACTGATCGGAGAGACATCGGACCAAGTACACTGAACTAATAGAAGACCATTTAAAAATATAGATATATTTTTGAGCCAAAAAACACAGCTTTTCACCGTCAGGCCGAGAACTTTTCACTCCACCCTCGTATTTCCATGGAACATTAGTATATTTATATTAGCATCCTCTCTGCAGATAATTTCATCACTAAGATAGGAGTCATGTTAAGATCCTCCATAAAACATGTATCGGTCCGTACTCGTATAGTGAAACCACAATAGGTCTGCATGGGAGCAGTGCTACTAGTATGGACAACTGAGACAACAGTGTTTTTTATTATGGAGTTTTTACCACAGTAGTAGTACTACTATCAACTTATAGTAATCGAAGTGTTTGTAATGCCGGACGGCAACTTTATCAAGTTCGAATATATACGAAAATTATAACACTTCCTGATTACAATGCCCTCAGTTACAGCCCAAATATGTTTGGTTAATATTACTTTTCATTGAATAATATTGCATAACATGAAACATCTTGTTGTTCACAATCCTTGGTATTCATTGACATTAAACGAGTCTACAAAATGTTTTGTGCAGCCATCGAGCTCATTTATATTAAATTTGCACGTTTTGATTTACAAATTGAATTGGTAAATATTGTACTTAGTACAAAATGCTATAAGCAGAATAGAAAATACTACGCTATATAAAAAAGTTATATATGGGAATAAACATACAAAATTATATGTGGAAGGATAGGGTCTGGTGATCTGTTCTCTCAGCCTACCCCTCAAACAGCATCATTATTGACAGTTTACAGTTAGTAATACATATTACGTTTCCAGATAATTTTTGAAGGGACTTATGAAGAGCTGTACAATTCCAAGTCAAACTTCATACAACTGTTGCCAACAAATGTGGATGATCATCAGGATAATCCTTCTTGTGAAGGAACACATGTAAGTCAATTGTTTAATTAAGATGTAATGATAATTATATATATATAGTATACGGTATACAGGGGAGTAGCTAGGCATTCATTTCAGGGGAGGGGGGGGTTCGAACTCTAGAATGGAGACAATAAGTAACAACTATGGGCATCGCCAGATTCGACAACAAAAAATTTGATATTGCCAAATGGAATAGAAACTTTTTAAATTTTTTCTTTAGTAGATATACAGTGTATTAATTGTACTTTTAGGAAAATATTCCAGTAAGGAGAAAGCGTCCATCCATTTGTTCTGTAGAATCAAAGGTATCACTGTCATCATTGAATGCCGATGCAGTGGACATGGCAAAGCAGATGTACGAGCAGGAGCTACAGGAAGCTGGCTCAGTGGATAGTTCCGTATACATGGCATTAGGCAAGAGTGCGGGTGGTATCGTCAGTATGCTCGTACTAGCCCTGTTATTCATTATTGGACAGATTGCTATGTCATCCTGTGATATCTGGCTCAGTCAATGGTACCTAATATCTTTATCACTTATCAACTTATCACTTATTATTTATTATTAAGCAATTATAATAACTTAGTTGTTACTAACTTCACAGGGTGAATTTAGAAGAAATAGCATCTGCAAATATGGCATCCAGTAGTAACCAAACAATGGAATTAAATGAAACAGCAGACATTAGAGACAACTGGAGTACAGTATATGCTAGTGAATACAATACATGGAATATATCTAGAGAGTCTAGTGTATATATTTACACTGCACTAATAATTATTTGCATTGTGTTTTCATTATCTAAATTATTAGTTTTCTTTGGAATGTGTATAACAGCTTCTATCAATCTACATAACACGATGTTCTTGTAAGTCCATTTAGTTACATATACTAATGAATATATCTACCATCCATCCTACTCAAAGTGCTTGTGTTCCATTATGCTGCATCCCTTGTGGGGTAGGCAGAGAGGACAGAATGCCAGATTGCCCTCTTCTAACACACACTCCTTGTTTCATTCGTGCAATTTTTCATTCAATTTATTTTACTGAAAAATTCCCGTATGAGGTTACCTTTATTGCTGTATAATAATTGTGTATATAGTAATATGTGATTGGAACTAAAATATTGTTCTCAGGGGAATAATACGAGCAACAATGTGGTTCTTCAACAACAATGCCTCAGGGAGAATACTCAATAGGTTTTCTAAGGACATGGGATCAGTGGATATTGTATTGCCTCCAGCTTTGGTTGATTGTTTTGGTGTAAGTGTATTTGTTTTTTATATAATTCATACGCATTACTATTCCTTTAATTACGTAATGTTATATTTTTATACTTATATAAATAAATGAGTAATGTGTTTTGTTTTATGTAGTTTCTTTTAGAAATCGTGGGAATTCTCATAGTAGTGTGCATTGTAAATGTTTGGCTTCTAATTCCAACATCATTTGTAGTGATTTTACTCTACATTATAAGACGCATCTACATACAAACTGGTAGATCACTGAAGAGACTTGAAGGAATAAGTGAGTTAACTCTACCTACTGATTGTACGACTAGGGAACATTGTATGTATTAATAATGCATTCACCATGTTGTCAACAGGTAGGTCCCCAGCATTCACTCATGTGAATGCAACTCTCACAGGGTTGGGGACAATTCGATCGTGTGAAGGAGTGAGTGAAATCCTCACTATGGAGTTTGACAGACACCAAGACCTACATTCTTCTGTATGGACATTAGTTCTTAATACTAACAGAGCTTTTGCCATGTGGATGGATATAACTTGCTGCGCCTACCTGGCTGCTGTCACTTACAGCTTTCTCTTATTTTCCACTGAAGGTAAGAGACATTCAATGGATTGAATGAGACACAGAGAACAATCGCACTTGTGCATTTTATTTTTTAAATCAGAATAAATATTTTGTTACAATTAGGAAGTTGATTAATGCATTGTATTTATGTTACTAACTGAGTACAAGGTAGTGCTATGTTACAACCACATATAAATTTCAACTGCAAGTATGAGAAGTAGGTATACTAGTTTCTTATGTTTAACAATGACACATTTTCAGATACTTTTGGAGGAAAGGTAGGACTAGCCATTACACAAGTCATGGGTCTTGTTGGAATGTGTCAGTGGGGCATGAGGCAGACAGCTGAAGTAGAGAACTTGATGACATCGGTTAGTAATATGCAACGTTCCTGTAACAAGGATTAATAAATAAATAAAACTTTATTGGCCAGTAAATATATGTAACAACAAAAACAAAACAAGATAATACTGTGTGCCAAAAGGCGGACTTATTGCAAAAGCAATATCTTACAGTCAACCAAGGATACCGTGTGGAGATACACTGAGTGTGCCCCGCATTGTGATACTGTATGATTCATTTTGTTTCAGGTGGAAAGAATAATTGAATATTCAAGATTAGAACCAGAGCCTCCTCTAGCAACGGATAAAGAGTTGTTTTCTAAAAAGTATTCCAAGCTTAACCTGGATTCATGGCCCCATAATGGTAAAATAGAATTACTTATTTAATTACATTATTCTCTCCCTCTACCTACACCCAGTGAGACGAGTAGTTTGCTGCCAACCCAAGAACCAGAATGCATAAATTACAATACGGCTGTTTGTATGTAATAATTATATTTTCAGGTAGTGTTGAGATCAAACATCTATTTTTAAGTTACGAGAAAGAAGGAAATGCCAATAATGTATTAAAAGATGTAAATCTAACCATTAATCCTGGTGAAAAGGTTGGAATAGTTGGAAGAACTGGTGCTGGGAAATCTTCAATTATTGCTGCTTTATATAGGTAAGGTGACATGTATGAGAATATAAGCATTCAACATGATATGTGTGTAAGTGTTAAACTCCAATGTCTTACAATTGTTTTTCAGGTTAACTTGTATAGAAGGTGACGTGTATCTGGATGGTGTTGACACTAAAGATGTTGGACTTCATAACCTTAGGACAGGCATGAGTATTATTCCACAGGAACCAATGTTATTCAGCGGAACTCTCAGACAAAATCTGGATCCCTGGGAAATACATAAAGATCAGGATTTGTGGAATGCTTTAGAGGAGGTATTGTTATTGGTTATTGTATCTCTGTAGATTAAATCAACTTAAAGGTCAAAATAAAAGATTACTACAGACTAAACTAGACACTAGACTACAGACTAGACTTCACTAAAAATGAACTTCCACCATATACCGTTGGTTGAAAATCTTAATATTAGTAAAATTATATAGTAAACAAGAATCCCACGTAGCATTTTACTGAAGAGATTGTTAATATTTATAGGCTGGGAATATAAAGTTTCTTCTGGGAATATAGAATGTGAAGGTGTGGCTAACGTAGATTTTTAATTTGTCAGGTGGAATTAAAGACAATGGTTGCAGAATTGCACGGAGGACTGAACTCTCATATATCTGATGGAGGGGCTAATTTATCTGTAGGACAGAGACAACTGTTGTGTCTCGCCAGAGCTTCCCTTAGAGGAGCTAAGATTCTACTCATGGACGAAGCTACAGCAAATGTTGATCACGAGTATGTTATTTTAATATTCATATTCGAGTGTAATACGTATTATACAGCTATCAATCACTAAGAATCTAAGTACTACTAAGTAGCAGCTAATCACAATATATTCATATATAGTAATCCTTTGTTTCAGAACTGATCAACTTATTCAGCAAACAATCAAGAAGAAGTTTGCAGATAAAACAGTCATCACAATAGCTCATCGTCTCCATACCATCATGGACTCGGACAAAGTGGTTGTTATGGATAGGTGAGTGTGGATCAATAAAATATTATCACCTCATATTAATATTTATATTAAGGAAATAGATCTATGAGCCAGTTTTCATTTTAGTGGACGTGTTGTTGAAGTTGGACATCCATTTGAACTTTTAAACAAGGAGAGCGAACCAGTTATGTCTTGGAAGTCATCTTCATTTGATCGCTCCATATCAACATTAACAGAATCAAGTGAATGTAGTCCAGAACCAGAGATTGAAGAATTGCTGTCACAAACAAATAGTGGAGAAGGAATGTTCAAGGCGTTGGTAATGCAGGCTGGAGTTCAGACTTACCAGCAACTTTTCAAAATAGCTGAAAAGGTAATTTCACTTATTTAAAAATCCCAGCATTTGACTGACTGCATCGAACACCAAGCATTCGTACCTTGAACCTCTTGTCGTAGAACATTTGGTACATATTGTGTTAGTGGGCATTAATCTGGGTGTATTAACTGTAATATTTTACATATTAGGATAATTTGTTACACTCCCTATGTAATGAATGTGGTTGGAATAATCTATCCTTTTTTTTTCAGAGTTACAAAAACCAGCAACAATTGAAGAAAGACAATTGAGCATCGAGGAAGTGACTCAATATAAAGGAAAATCAATAGAAAAAACTGAGCACGGGAATATCCTAATTTGCTTCATCTAACTACAATTATTATACAGTGATTTATGTAATTAATATACTAGTATCAATTACACATTTGTGCCTAGACTTGATAATAATCACTCATCTACATAATTATTAGATAGGAAATATTTTATGCCATTCCACAAAATTATGTGCTTTTTAGGATTATGTACTTAGTAGGTAATTTATGAAATAAATTCTCCTTGCTTAGTTAGTCAATTATTTAAATAAATAATCAGTGGGTGAGATTACAGTTACATGATCAGTTATACAGTCATGGAACATTACAAAGACAAATGTTACTTAGTTTACTTAAAATATTAATTTTATTTAATGAAGCAGGGTTTTCTCTTGTGATTGTATACAAGTGGTTAAATTAGTATAAAATTATTCTATACAATGGCAATACATCAGACTTCCTCACCCTTAGTGACCAAGTAATACAGTACATAAGAAATCTAGATTTAAGCCTCTGACAATCAGGAAAATTCACCCTGCGCTTCTTACTATTTTATACTTTGACATAACAAATGTTAAATGATATAGGCGTGTTGTTAGCCATACGATAAATAAATATACTATACAGGGTGTTTGATAGATGGATACAGATATCAAACACCCTGTAGATAGCCACCTGCTACTTTCTTGCCCATATTATAATATATTCAGTTCAAGGTATTATTTATGAAGTGATATTTTTTAATATTTTATTTGAGATGTACTTATATTGGTTTTTTTAAATTATATACATTAAATTTTAAACTAATGGTATTCTGATTATTCCAACCCATAGCCTCCAATGTTTTCGAAAAGCTTTTACTGTTTCTTCTTCTTCTTGTATTCACTGGATGATTTTATAGTGATGTAAATGCTCAACATTAACATCGATATTGAATACCACCGATACCATTACTTTTTAACATTCCAGAAATTAAAGCTGTCAAATGTCCATATAATATATATAAATATAATCCTGCTTAAAAAAATAATTTTGCCCACCAAAGACAACATTGCAGGTAGTAAAAATATATTTTACATAAAGAATAGAAAACCCTCTCATATAAACCCTAGAGAAATTCAAATAGGTGTTTCTGTTGCAAATGAAAAACTGCTGAGATGTAGAAGAACTTCTTGTCAAACACTTTGGAACGGAATGGAAGAAACTGGATCCTCTAAAAGTGGTACAAAAATATATTTGAGAACAGCAAGTTTGTGAATGTTTTGATTTAGAGTTGTTCTGTAATATTGAAAATACTCATTTAGTTTGTCTGTATTAATTTACAAGTTATTTTTATTAAAGGTTTTCTTCCTAGAGTTGTGTATTATTTATTATTAAAAAAAAAACACCACAATATCGAATCCACACCTGCCATTGAATTGGCATGATTAGATCAAAAGCCAACACCTGCAATTGTGTTTATGTCAAATGCGGACATCTACACGTTTTTGTTCCTAAAGTGGACATATATACCAATAATAAAATATTGCTACGAGGGTGGACTAAAAACTTTTTAAAAACTTGCAGTTTTGAGAAAAAATGTACTGGAGTATGGTTGGATTTTTTTATACATCTATTCGAAGCTGAATAAACTTTTGCTACGCATGTTTCAAAGCTAGTATTTAGTTTTATAGAAGAAATTGTAAAGGTCTTCAAAACATTGCTCCACGTTTACTGTAACACCTACACCGAGTAAATTTTTTCATGCGAGATTTTTTGAGCTCAGCGATGCGGGGAAGCTCTGACGATTCCATTTTAGGTGAATGAGGCAGATGGTTCACCAACTGGAAGCCAATGGCATGCAATCTGGCTATTGAAATCATTGTTCTGTATACTGGCTTAGTATTACGGTGAAAGATCACGACTTTGACCAATTTTCCGGGTCTTTCCGCGTTGGTTATTTGTCACAATTAGATTATTAGACTAGCACAGTACTCCCCACTTCTCTTTTTCCTCTTGGTCAAGTAGTCGAAATTTTTCAAAACAACTGCAATTACTGCCTTCCACTGCGAGGGTTTTCTTCAACAACTTGCTGATCACATTTAAAATCTGCTACCCATTTTTCGACAACCGCGTATGATAGAGCACACTACAGTTATTTATCTGGCACCTTTTAAAAAGTTTGTTTTGATGCACAGCCTGTGATAATTAAACATTTTATCATGGATCACAGTTGAAGATTTCTAATCATTTCATTTCTTTTTTAAGAAAAATCTCAAACACATTGAGTTGAAAACGGTGCCAAGAGTGCCAGCTTAGTCCTATTGATGTCAAATTTCACAAGTAGCCTTAAAAAGGTTCAAATTATCCATATCAATAATAAATTGAAACTAGCCAGTACGTTTTTTGCTTAAGGCGCAAAGTTTTCAGCCCGCCCTCGTATTTTTAACTTGAAGTATGTGTTTCACTACATACAATGAAAGTACTGGGACAGAAAACTTAATAATCTATCAATTGACTGTTTCAGGGTGAGTCTAGCTGAAAATCATCAGGACGGCAGATTTCCGTTTTTAATACTATACTACTCACTGGTAGAGTCAAATTCATCCCTTTTGGCTCGCGGTGGCAAAACGGTGAACTACATCGAACTACGAAAAAAAAAGAAAACTATGAAAAACGGTCGATCGCTGCGCTGGGACCACGCGCCAAATAGGATGAATTCTACTCTATACTCTGAATCTATACTATTCCATATTGCAGCTACCAACCAAGATACCACCCCCATCCAATATTTCTGCAGGGTTGAGCAGAGAGAAAATTAAAGAAGGTTGGAATAGTCAAAATACCATTAGTTTAAAAATAAATGTGTATAATCTAAAAAGTCAATCTACCAACATAAGTACATCTCAAATAAAATATTAAAAAATATCACTTCATAAATAATACCTTGAACTGAATATATTATAATATGGGCAAGAAAGTAGCAGGTAGCTATCTACAGGGTGTTTGATATCTGTATCCATCTATCAAACACCCTGTATAGTATATTTATTTATCGTATGGCTAACAACACGCCTATATCATTTAACATTTGTTATGTCAAAGTATAAAATAGTAAGAAGCGCAGGGTGAATTTTCCTGATTGTCAGAGGCTTAAATCTAGATTTCTTATGTACTGTATAGGGTCCTTGCATGTTTTTTTTATATTTTGGTTTTCGGTACATTAACTATAAATTAAGGTTTTCCGTAAATTTGAGATTATAATTCTCTGTCTTTGTGGATATATTTATAAAATAAAGTCTCATATTCGATTCTAGCGCAAAAACAGGTTTTTGACTGGCCGCCATATTGTGACGTCACTTTCACCAATTCCTCCACACATAACCCACAAACAATCAAATTTCTTTCTATGAATTTCATCGCGTGGTGACGTCACAATCACGTTAAACAATGGCCGCTCGTTTCAGAGCACTATAGAAAAACTCGTCACATTAACATTTTCAATTAATTATTATAAATTAACGGTAAATGAAAATTACATACTTTAATTTTATTTGTAATTCTAGTAAGTAGAACTATCGATTTAATATATTTTTTGAACGATAAAAAAAAATGCAAGTACCCTATTACTTGGTCACTAAGGGTGAGGAAGTCTGATGTATTGCCACTGTATATATGTAATAATTTTATACTTACTTAACCACTTGTATACAATCGCAAGAGAAAACCCTGCTTCATTAAATAAAATTAATATTTTAAGTAAACTAAGTAACATTTGTCTTTGTAATGTTCCATGACTGCATAACTGATCATGTAACTGTAATCTCACCCACTGATTATTTATTTAAATAATTGACTAACTAAGCAAGGAGAGTTTATTTCATAAATTACCTACTAAGTACATAATCCTAAATAGCACATAATTTTATGGAATGGCATAAAATATTATTTATTTATTGTACAGTCAAAACAGATATATCGCATCCCTCAAAGGAAAAGTTAGAAGATTGGACATTGGACAATGATAAATTTCGCAAGCAAGCTTGGTCGTCATAAATTAAATCATGTTTAAAATATTTCCTATGGTTAGTATCAAGTCTAGGCACCAATGTGTAATTGATACTAGTATATTAATTACATAAATCACAGTATAATAATTGTAGTTAGCTGAAGCAAATTAGGATATTCCCGTGCTTAGTTTTTTCTATTGATTTCCCTCTTTATTGAGTCACTTCCTCGATGCTCAATTGTCTTTCTTCAATTGTTGCTGGTATTTGTAACTCTGAAAAAAAAATATAGTTTATTCCAACCACATTCATTACATAGGGAGTGTAACAAATTATCCTAATATATAAAATATTACAGTTAATACACCCAGATTAATGCCCACTAACACAATATGTGCCAAATGTTCTCCGACAAGATTCAAGGTACGAATGCTTGGTGTTCGATGCAGTCAGTCAAATGTTGGGATTTTTAAATAAGTGAAATTACCTTTTCAGCTATTTTGAAAAGTTGCTGGTAAGTCTGAACTCCAGCCTGCATTACCAACGCCTTGAACATTCCTTCCCCACTATTTGTTTGTGACAGCAATTCTTCAATCTCTGGTTCTGGACTACATTCACTTGATTCTGTTAATGTTGATATGGAGCGATCAAATGAAGATGACTTCCAAGACATAACTGGTTCGCTCTCCTTGTTTAAAAGTTCAAATGGATGTCCAACTTCAACAACACGTCCACTAAAATGAAAACTGGCTCATAGATCTATTTTCTTAATATAAATATTAATATGAGGTGATAATATTTTATTGATCCACACTCACCTATCCATAACAACCACTTTGTCCGAGTCCATGATGGTATGGAGACGATGAGCTATTGTGATGACTGTTTTATCTGCAAACTTCTTCTTGATTGTTTGCTGAATAAGTTGATCAGTTCTGAAACAAAGAATTACTACATATGAATATATTGTGATTAGCTGCTACTTAGTAGTACTTAGATTCTTAGTGATTGATAGCTGTATAATACGTATTACACTCGAATATGAATATTAAAATAACATACTCGTGATCAACATTTGCTGTAGCTTCGTCCATGAGTAGAATCTTAGCTCCTCTAAGGGAAGCTCTGGCGAGACACAACAGTTGTCTCTGTCCTACAGATAAATTAGCCCCTCCATCAGATATATGAGAGTTCAGTCCTCCGTGCAATTCCGAAACCATTGTCTTTAATTCCACCTGACAAATTAAAAACCTACATTAGCCACACCTTCTCATTCTATACATTCTATATTCCCAGAAGAAACTTTATATTCCCAGCCTAAAAATATTAAGGGCCCTTTATTAGCATTTTGGTGATTTCGCTGATTTTGCTCTTGTTTTTGGGAACCTTCCATTCAAAACTGAAGAACTTTAGAAACATTGTGATCCAAGAAAATGAATGCTCGATCTTCTAGAATGTGAATGCAATTAAAAAATAATAAAAAACATTACGGATAATGCAACAGGGTTGTTTTTAAAAAGAGCGTATTTTTCAATATTGAAAAAAGGGGTGAGTTTAGAGCTCTAAGGAAGATGTATCCTCACGTTTTTTTTACATTTTGTTTCGAGATATCGAAAGCTTAGGTTGTTTTATCGAGAACGTACAGAAGAAAAGTGCGATTGGTAATTTTTTTTTAAAGATTTTCTGGAAAATAAGTTAATCAAAATTTCAGAAAATTTTGCTTTTTTTAAAGACGTAAAACATTCTCATGTTGTATTTTTATCCAACAAATTAATGTACTTCTGAGTAGTTCATAATGTTTTTAATCTTGCTGGATATTTTAAATTTTCAAAATATTGTAATTATCATAAGATAATATAAACACAAAATGATAATGATAAAAATCAGATTAGTTGGCGACTAATAGCCGACGCGTGCGGACGTGGAATTTGCTGTCATTTTTTTCGGATGACATTTCATGAATATTTTGTGAATTTAAGAGATAAACACCAATTTAACCGATGTATATCTCTTCATAATCGTAAAATCTATCAAATGTACATAAGGCAAATGATTATTAACAAAATATAACGTGTAAATTTAGTTTTCAGGATCTGTCATAATCATGTTACAATAATAATGTCTAATGTCATTATCATGCCACAGTCATACTTCGTCACGTGCTAGAGAAAAAAATATCTGTTCCAGTAGTTCGACGCAGTAGGCACTATTAATTACATGAAGCAATATATTCGCAATATTCATATTTATTTATGTAAGCTCTCATCAACTGTATGTGTGTAAAAGATTTCAATGGTAAAAAAGTATAAAGTAGTAAAACATGAAAAAATCTTAGAATTAATGTTATCAATTCTTGACGATTTTCGAGTCTTCGTTGTGATAACGATAAGTATGTAAATGGCAAAATAAATACGCAAATAATATGAGTAACACTGATATTATAGAATATGAATGAGATTATCAAGTTCGCATACTGAGTGGAAGGATAATGAGTTGCGGTAGACGAGTGTACACGGACTAGCGTAATTTTCTACAGGTTGGGAACCCAGAAAGTAAATCTTTATCATATAAATGCAATATTTCTTATTGTAATTTTCGGGGAATGAATCGATAATTTTCATCACAAATTCTTATGTAGTTTAAACAATGTATTCCAAATCATTGTTAATGTGGGAACAATTGTATTCTTTCTAAACTACGAAATCGGTCGAATTTTGTTTTATTCGAAAATCTATAGCAACATAAGACAACTTCACAACAAGGTGCATTGTATTTTTTAACTCTTATTCGATAACCTAAAAGTGAATCTAGATTTTTTTTGCGTGTGCGCAGTTACTCTTGTCACTTTTTTCAGTCAATGTCTATAAGTTAAATAATTATAAAGGCGCAATTCCACTGATTCAACACTAAGCTGCGTGCGTAAACCATGCGTCTAAAACGGTGCAATTCAGGAAATATTAGTTTGGCGCGTCATGTTTTTACAAACTTAAAAGTTAATAAAACTTATAAGTCAAATGCAAACCATTTTCCTTATGTCCTGGTAGATGTGCTAATCTTATTTACTGTCTTAAGTTTTGCCTACTTTCCGGGCTTGGAGGCCGTGTTCTAATGGTCGCTTGGGGACCCGACCATTAGACCACGGCCTCCATGCCCGGAAAGTACACATAACTTAGATATGATGACTCCGGCCGTGAAAGCTTCCGCACATACCTTATTTACTGTGTTATTCGCCCTCAATGTAATACATAACGCAGATTCCTTATTTACTTTTTTTACCTCAGCCATACCATACAATTGTATGTATTTACTTTATGTATTTAATTTTTCATTCTTCCGGTCCCTGTCGTGCTAAAACCGCACAGATCCAATAATTAACTTATATGCGGCAATGCGACTTGTTTTTTTGCGCATTGTATTTTCGTTTAATGGAAAGACTATAAATTATGTGTATCATGTGTTAATGTTTAAAACTTGCCTCAGTGGGATTGCACCTTAACTCTCTAACTTGTGAAAATACATTCATTCAAACTGATTTCAATTTTGCAAAATATTACAATACGATACTAGCGCCGCGTATCGAAATTTCATTTTCAGTTTGCTAATAGCGGGCTCTTAACACTCTTCAGTAAAATGCTACGTGGGATTCTTGTTTACTATACAGGGTCATCGAAAAAGAATGCCCCTATTTTAAAGTAGAATAACTTTGGAACCAATTATGTTAAATGAGTGATTTTTTCACCGTATGATAACTAATGAATGTAAATTTTGTTTGATGTATGAAACAATGCGCTAGCGCATGCGCAGAATGGCTGCGCAGTCAAAAAAGTCAACCGACGCTTTTCATCTGCCGCCTCGCAATCTAATGGTGATCGTGCAACAGTAAGCAATGCATTATTTTGTTCGCGAAGTCAGAGTCAATTGTCAGTGTAAATCAGGTCTTTGTAGGTACTAATCCAGCTGAAGCTGCACCTAACAGAGAAACAGACCGGGTTGGAAAAAAACAGTTGACTGACCGACTAAGAACGCCAGAATAGAATTTTGAACGTATCCGCCATTTTTGTGTTAGAAACCCACAAAAATCATTTTCTTGACCAAATTCCAAAAAAAAAAATTATAAAATTACAAAAAAAAATCAACAATCATGCTTTGTGTTGCACGATCAATTCCGAGTATTGGACGACGTAGATAGTTAACGCCGTTTGGCTTTGTCCCCTACGGAGCTATTCTGCGCATGCGCTAACCATCGTATCATGCATCAAAAAAATTTACATCAATTAATTACCATACAGTGAAAGAATCACTCATTTAACGTAAATGGTTCCAAAGTTATAGCTTTTCAAAATGAGGGCATTACTGTTCACGATCACCATTACGTAGATGAAAAGCGTCGGTTGGCTTTGTCGACAGTGCGGCTATTCTGCGCATATGCTAGCGCATTGTATCATACATCAAACAAAATTTACATTCATTAGTTACCATACAGTGAAAGAATCACTCATTTAACCTAAATGGTTCTAAAGTTATTCCACTTTAAAATAGGGGCATTCTTTTTCGATGACCCTGTATAATTTTACTAATATTAAGATTTTCAACCAACGGTGGTGGAAGTTCATTTTTAGTGAAAGTCTGTAGTAATCTTATATTTTGACCTTTAAGTGGATTTAATCTACAGAGATACAATAACCAATAACAATACCTCCTCTAAAGCATTCCACAAATCCTGATCTTTATGTATTTCCCAGGGATCCAGATTTCGTCTGAGAGTTCCGCTGAATAACATTGGTTCCTGTGGAATGATACTCATGCCTGTCCTAAGGTTATGAAGTCCAACATCTTTAGTGTCAACACCATCCAGATACACGTCACCTTCTATACAAGTTAACCTGAAAAACAATTGTAAGACATTGGAGTTTAACACTTACACACATATCATGCTTATATTCTCATACATGTCACCTTACCTATATAAAGCAGCAATCATTGAAGATTTCCCAGCACCAGTTCTTCCAACTATTCCAACCTTTTCCCCAGGATTAATGGTTAGATTTACATCTTTTAATACATTATTGGCATTTCCTTCTTTCTCGTAACTTAAAAATAGATGTTTGATCTCAATACTGCCTGAAAATATTATTATTACATACAAACAGCCATATTGTAATTTATGCCTTCTGGTTCTTGGGTTGGCAGCAAACTACTCGTCTCACTGGGTGTAGGTAGAGGGAGAGAATAATGTAATTAAATAAGTAATTCTATTTTACCATTATGGGGCCATGAATCCAGGTTAAGCTTGGAATACTTTTTAGAAAACAATTCTTTATCCGTTTCTAGAGGAGGCTCTGGTTCTAATCTTGAATATTCAATTATTCTTTCCACCTGAAACAAAATGAATCATACAGTATCACAATGCGGGGCACACTCAGTGTATCTCCACACGGTATCCTTGTTACAGGAACGTTGCATATTACTAACCGATGTCATCATGTTCTCTACTTCAGCTGTCTGCCTCATGCCCCACTGACACATTCCAACAAGACCCATGACTTGTGTAATGGCTAGTCCTACCTTTCCTCCAAAAGTATCTGAAAATGTTTCATTGTTAAACATAAGAAACTAGTATACCTACTTCTCATACTTGCAGTCGAAATTTATATGCGGTCGTAACATAGCATTACCTTGTACTCAGTTAGTAACATAAATACAATGCATTAATCAACTTCCTAATTGTAACAAAATATTTATTCTGATTTAAAAAATAAAATGCACAAGTGTGATTGCTCTCTGTGTCTCACTCATTCCATTGAATGTCTCTTACCTTCAGTGGAAAATAAGAGAAAGCTGTAAGTGACAGCAGCCAGGTAGGCGCAGCAAGTTATATCCATCCACATAGCAAAAGCTCTGTTAGTATTAAGAAGTAATGTCCATACAGAAGAATGTAGGTCTTGGTGTCTGTCAAACTCCATAGTGAGGATTTCACTCACTCCTTCACACGATCGAATTGTCCCCAACCCTGTGAGAGTTGCATTCACATGAGTGAATGCTGGGGACCTACCTGTTGACAACATGGTGAATGCATTATTAATACATACAATGTTCCCTAGTCGTACAATCAGTAGGTAGAGTTAACTCACTTATTCCTTCAAGTCTGTTCAGTGATCTACCAGTTTGTATGTAGATGCGTCTTAAAATGTAAAGTAAAATCACTACAAATGACGTTGGAATTAGAAGCCAAACATTTACAATGCACACTACTATGAGAATTCCCACAATTTCTAAAAGAAACTTCATAAAGCAAAACACATTACTCATTTATTTATATAAGTATAAAAATATAACATTACTTAATAATACGGAATAATAATGTGTATGAATCATACAGGAGGTCCCGTAAATCAATAATATTCCGTGGAGGGATGATAGACCAACTCATAACGGACGGGAGAATCGAAATACGACCTTAGTAAAAAGTCGCTCATTTTCAAAATTCCACACCTTCGTTCAGTTTTCGATCACCACGATCACAAAACTCAATATTCTTGGATTCTAATTTTTGATTCGTAATCCTGAATAATCCAGCTTTTTGATTATAGTCCAAACTTGATATAAGTAGTTAAAAAGATATTTCTGTTTAACTTCAAAAGGCGCTCATAAAAAAAATCAAATGTAGAGTCATAGCTTCTAGACGTTCAATATTTGGAGAAGTGATAGGGAATAAAAAAAAAGTATAACGAATGTATGTCCAAAAATCAACCGTTTTGGAGTTATGCCCTTTTGAAAATCGAGGAGTATGTAAATTTCTCATTTGGGTTTTTGACGATAACTCCCAAACTACAAACTCGATTTCGTCAAAACAAACTAAAAATTGTAGTGATAAAGATCATATTTTTTGTCTATTGTCTTATAGTTTAGTGAAAATTCTGTTAAGTACCTAACATGTTTTTTGTGAAAAAGTTAACATTTTTCACAAAACTCTCAACCTGACAATTGTGCAGTCGAGAAATATCAGGTTTTTTATAACTAATATTTTTATAAGTAACTATAGTTTTATAAGTATAAATTGTAGAGAACACAAGGGTGTCACCCTAAAATGTTAAAATGGACACATTATACGCCATTGTTTTTTTAGAAAGTTTAGGTTTTTGTGAAAAAGTTAATTTTTTCACAATTTACTATGGTCATATTATTTCGATTTTTTGGTCCGTTATGAGTTGGTCTATCACCGGATATTGTTGACTTACGGGACACCATGTATAAAAAAACAAATACGCTTACATGAATACAATCAACCAAAGCTGGAGGTATATCAATATCCACTGAACCCATGTCCATAGAAAACCTATTGAGTATTCTCCCTGAGGCATTGTTCTTGAAGAACCACATTGTTGCTCTTATTATTCCCCTGAGAACAAAATTTTAGTTCCAATCACATATTATTATATACACAATTATTATACACCAATAAAGGTAACCTTATACGGGAAGTTTTCAGTAAAAGAAATTGAATGAAAAATTGCACGAATGAAACAAGGAGTGTGTGTTAGAAGAGGGCAATCTGGCATTCTGTCCTCTCTGCCTACCTCACAAGGGATGCAGCATAATGGAACACAAGCACTTTGAGCAGGATTGAGGGTAGATATATTCATTAGTATATGTAACTAAATGGACTTACATGAACATCGTGTTATGTAGATTGATAGAAGCTGTTATACACATTCCAAAGAAAACTAATAATTTAGATAATGAAAACACAATGCAAATAATTATTAGTGCAGTGTAAATATATACACTAGACTCTCTAGATATATTCCATGTATTGTATTCACTAGCATATACTGTACTCCAGTTGTCTCTAATGTCTGCTGTTTCATTTAATTCCATTGTTTGGTTACTACTGGATGCCATATTTGCAGATGCTATTTCTTCTAAATTCACCCTGTGAAGTTAGTAGAAACTAAGTCATTATGAATGCTTAATAATAAATAATAAGTGAGAAGTGATAAAGATATTAGGTACCATTGACTGAGCCAGATATCACAGGAGGACATAGCAATCTGTCCAATAATGAATAACAGGGCTAGTACGAGCATACTGATGATACCACCCGCACTCTTGCCTAATGCCATGTATATGGAACTATCCACTGAGCCAGCTTCCTGTAGCTCCTGCTCGTACATCTGCTTTGCCATGTCCACTGCATCGGCATTCAATGATGACAGTGATACCTTTGATTCTACAGAACAAATGGATGGACGCTTTCTCCTTACTGGAATATTTTCCTAAAAGTACAATTAATACACTGTATATTTACATAATATGTTTTTGAAAGAAAAAATTTAAAAAGTTTCTATTCCATTTGGCAATATCAAATTTTTTATTGTCGAATCTGGCGATGCCCATAGTTGTTACTTATTGTCTCCATTCTAGAGTTCGAACCCCCCCCCCTCCCCTGAAATGAATGCCTAGCTACTCCCCTGTATACTGTATATATGGTGAAACTCGGATTTTACGTTTTTCTGGGGACCACGGAAAAAAAACGTAAAATAGGGGAAAACTTAAAATGTGGGAAATGATATTTTAGTATGTCCTATAAAAACGTAGTTACTTTTCACTGTTAACTTCGTTGTCATGTAGTAGGAGTGATTTCTTGACAGTAATTATGTTTACAAGAAACAAAAGTGAATTATATCACTAAAAAACTAAATTGAAGGAATTGAATTTTCAGAAAATACCCCATACAATAAAAGTCCGTTAATTCAAATTCCAAGGAACTGAAAACAGGAAAAAAATTGAATCTGCGGTATCAAATTAGTGTAGGTACCTATGTTTTTTTGACACCGAAAAAAGGCTGTTTTTCTAAATTTTCGTAATAAAATAAACAGAATAATTTTATAAGGAAAACTTGCGATTTTTTGGAAGCAACCCACGTGGATGTAGAATATTTGTCACAAATTTGGCCCTCCACATGAGTATGTAATTTAACGCGCACAAGACGTAAATCACGCGCATTTCACATTATCTGAGTATAAAAAGTAGCACTTCGTACATAACACACTTTATATCCGAGTAAACTTTGAAACAACTATTTATTACTTTTAAATTTCAAAGTCGTTTTAGATAGTTTTTATTTAGACCCGTATTTATCATTAGGTACCTACATGTCCAATGACCTAGTTAAATTTTTTGCAAATATCAAATATAGTGTGTCGGGTCCTTCCCGATTTTTTTCTGAACATCCATTAAGGCTGACAATACACATCGCAATTGTGGAAATATAAATTGGAATAACCACCAAAGTCAAAGTAAATTAAATAGGAATTGTTTTTTTTTTCAAATTCAACAAAATTGGTACACTAAAATTTCGCGAAAAGTAAATCACAAAGCACTGTTTAGAATAATACCCACGTGTAGGCATATATTAAATACCTAAATAAAACGAGTAATGTGTATGTTGCGCTACAATTAACTGGAAAAAAAATACGGAAACTTTAAATTAAAGTTATACAGTAGAAATCCGATAATCCAGCACGTTCGGGACCGGCTCGGTGCCGGACTATCGAAAATTTCGGTCTATCGGGCGGTGCCCCTTCTTTTTAGTGTAGGTACTTTATTTTTTTAACTACATACATACATAAATCGTAATTATAAGAACAATTAGGTTAATAATTAAACTACAAATGCAGTATGCAAATAGAACAAAGTTTATTTTACATTTTATATAAATGTTTCAAAAAAAATCACTAATGTCTTTTTGTTTTCTTGACTTTTGGCGTTTAGTATAAAATTTATTTCTTATGATATGTAAATCAATAATTTCTGAAGCACTTTAGCTAGTACTAGCCTCAGTAAAAGAGATCCGGAGCGATGCCGGACTATCGGGCATTCCGGACTGTTGGATGCCGGACTAAAGGACTTCTACTGTACTAAACACTTCTGGTGATTAAAATTAACACTATACTATATGCGCCGCAAATGTTTAGATTCTCAGGAAACCAAACGACTGGATGCACGCAGTGTATGTATACATAGTACACATACATAGGTACTACAAGTTCAAGATGTAAGGATGTACTGGGGGTGGTATGGGGAGATAAGATAACATCGGCCGGCCGCCTAGCGAAACATGTTGGCATTAAGTAAAAAGGTAGCAATGTAACTTGAAGCACTTTATTTACATAATATTTTTTGTCAAACTTTTTGAATTAAATTTTACATGATTTCGTATACATATATCGGACAACATTACGGCTGAAAAAAACATATAATCCGGGAATTGTTTTTGGCGGCTGACGTAAAATTGGGGAAATTTTTGTTCTGGAATGTATGGGAGTGAAACGGGGCCGGCCAAAAAAAACTTAAAATAGGGGAAAACGTAGAATGCGGGAACTTAAAATCCGGAGTTTCACTATATACATACTTATCACTACATCTTAATTAAACAATCGACTTACATGTGTTCCTTCACAAGAAGGATTATCCTGATGATCATCCACATTTGTTGGCAACAGTTGTATGAAGTTTGACTTGGAATTGTACAGCTCTTCATAAGTCCCTTCAAAAATTATCTGGAAACGTAATATGTATTACTATCTATAAACTGTCAATAATGATGCTGTTTGAGGGGTAGGCTGAGAGAACAGATCACCAGACCCTATCCTTCCACATATAATTTTGTATGTTTATTCTCATATACTTATATTTTTTTTATATAGCGTAGTATTTTCTATTCTGCTTATAGCATTTTGTACTAAGTACAATATTTACCAACTCAATTTGTAAATCAAAACATGAAAATTTAATATAAATGAGCTCGATGGCTGCTCAAAACATTTTGTGGACTCCTATAATGTCAATGAATACCAAGGGTTGTGAACAACTATATGTTTCGTGTTATGCAATATTATTCAATGAAAAGTAATATTAACCAAACATATTTGGACTGTAACTGGGGGCATTGTAATCAGGAAGTGTTATAGTTTTCGTATACTATATTCAAACAACTTGATGAAGTTGCCACAGTCCTGCATTACAAACAACTAGATTTCACCAGAATTATGAACCTATAAGTTGATAGTAGTACTACTACTGTGGTAAAAACTCCATAATAAAAAACACTGTTGTCTCAGTCGTCTATACTACTAGCACTGCTCCCATGCAGACCTATTGTGGTTTCACTATACGAGTACGCACCGATACATGTTTTATGGAGGGTCTTAACATGACTCCTATCTTAGTGATGGAATTATCTGCAGAGAGGATGCTAATATAAATATACTTAATGTTCAACAGATTGGGTTCCATGGAAATACTGTATTGTAAGTATTACCTTTCCTGCTTCCATGAGATATATCCTATCTGCTTTCACTAGTTGTTGAACTTGATGTGTCACAAGAATTACAGCGGAAGACTTTAAGAAACCCCTCATACAGGAAGCAAAGAGAGCCTTGGAGACATGAGTGTCTACAGCAGAGAGAGGATCATCCAGCAAGTAGAGACTGCTGTGTCTGTAGACACACCGCGCCAGGGAGACACGGGACTTCTGTCCTCCAGAGAGAGACACTCCTGTAAAGTTACACTGTTATAAACATTGAAAACATCAATCAACATATTGACATCAATAAGACTCCTACCTCTTTCTCCAACAATAGTTTTATCCCCATAAGGAAGTAATTTCAGGTCTCTTTCGAGTTGGCAACATTTAACCACACTTTTGTATCTGTGTAGATCCATTGGCAGACCAAATAGTATATTCTGTTGTATACTAGCCTCAAATAACCATGGTTGCTGACTACAATATGAAACACTTCCATTGCCTCTGACTTTTATAGAAGATTCTTCACTTATTGGAATCTCCCCCAGTACAGCTTGGAGTAATGTACTCTTACCACTTCCTACTGCACCTATTATACCAACAAGTTCTCCAGGCATAACCTACAAACAATGATATTGCTAATTATGTATTAAATTACTACTTCCAATAACTTGAAACAATAAGTAGGTATTAGACAGGTATAGTGTATCTACACACAGAGGTGGCCTTTCCACTGAGTGACTCGACAGCCAAATTGGTTCTAATGGTTTAAATTGGTTGCAATAAGAGTCAAGTTATAGCTAATAATATATATAGCCCAGTAAATCTAAGAATCGAAACCCAAATGAAATGAAATCAGGTAGTGGTGAAATTTTGGTATGTTGTGTAGGACAATGAGGTAGTTAAGAATCCAAATTTGCACAATTTTCCTCCCTCCGCCCCCTTCACTATCTTGAAAAAACCTTAAAAAATTGACACTTTTTGTATATTATGCATTATAACTTTGTTGCCTTGCATTTTAGGTCAAATAAATTTACCGATTTTTGTACACCATAAAATTTCCTATAATTTTACTGTACAATTTTTTCCAAAAATCCAACCATTGGCCAAAATTGAGTAATTTTTCAATTTATAGTTTCTACCTAATAAACAACACGATACCTTCGTTGGTTCATTTTAGACTGAAAATTCTTATAACATCTTATAGAGTATTTAATTTTCTTCAAAACGCATATAATATAATTCATATTACGCTCAAAATAACGGAGTAGGGACAGAATTAGAATAAAAACGAAATAGTGATTTTTATGATTTTCCGTACATTTTCTGATTCCACATACATTTTAGTACGATCAAAAAGCCAATTCTGCGAATATTAAATCAGGTGGTCATGAATTTTTGGTATATCGTGTAGGTCGATGGGGTAATGAAGAATACAAATTTGCACATTTTTCCTCCCTCCGCCCCCTCCACAATATTGAAAAAAACTTTAAAAATGTGAAATACACGATGCGAGACTTGCGTGCGCAGAGCGCCTGAGGAGGCGGGCAGTACCGAGAGATATCTCGCGTCTCCGATGTGTTTACACACAAGAGATCTGAGATTTTGGTATCTGGGAGGCCAAAATCTCTCGTGTGTACCTTCAGCTTTAGATTTTTTTTTTTTTGTACTGGGCTATTTCGAAAATGCATGGGAAATAGTAGTTCTCTTTTTTGCCATTTTGGAATTAACAGAATGACGAAAGTCTTTAAGATAAATAAGATACAAAAATATAAAATATTTTGGCTATAGGTGTTCGAAAGTTGTCAAAATTTCGTGTAAAATATTATTTTCATAAACATTTGAATTTTTATGTTGTTCGTTCATTGGGATTCCTTACTGCGTGTAGAGTCGTTGAATAGCTGAGCTTTCGGCAGCGATACTATACTGCCATCTTCAGGGTGAAGCAGTTTTTTGTATGTAAAAGTCCGTCGAGGTATCAGTAATTTACTGCATCAGCGTGAGCAGCTATGTGATGAGTTGTGAATGTTGTGATGTTATGCTGATGTGTGAGTATTGTGATGATCGGTCTGCGGTGTGACTTGTGGTGTTAAATGCCATAAGATAAATAAATTAATATTTAAATATTGTGGTTTAAACTAGGTTCCTACATCCTACACCTACATAGATAGAGCCCCAGAAGATGGATTCACCTGGGCCGAGAGGTAGGGCCGCCTCTGTTTATGTAAATCTACAGAGTTTATTAAACATCATTAGTAAGTTAGTGTTGTAGTATGTAGGTTAAATGATAATTTAATATAATATTACATACCTTCAATGTAACATTATCCAATGCAATGGTTTTTTTCTCTTTTCCCGTGTCATTCAATATCTTCCAATATGCATTCACATTCATCATTTCTAGACCACCGTCTTTGTGAAGATATGATTTTGCACTTTCAATTGACTCGATATCTCCTTTTTCAAAAGAGGTTATATTATTTCTGTCATTGGATTTTATATTGCTCGTATTATTAATCATGTATTGAAGATACTTTTCATCAGAATGTGAATCAATTGTTTCCTGTTTTAGAGAATAGTAATTCTCTACTTGAGAACATTTACTAACCTCAGTTAATAACAAAAATTCCTGAATTCTCTGAATTGACACAGAACAATCCAGGACAGACATAATTGCCGTAGGAAAAACTTCTACAACTGATAATTTGATTAAATCATACAGAGCAAATAACACAAAAACTTTTGATGCTGTAATTGTATTTCCAAAGGCGACATATGCTATAATACTAATGAAGATTGAAATCTTTGTATTCAACTTAATACAACATATTGACATAGCCCGGATCCAGGACATCCTCTTAATCAAATTCATCTCTTTCCTAAAAATTAAAAACATTGCCATGACAGTTGATACAATAATATAGTACTAAAGATATAATGAGATACATTGATGAGAGATCTTACTTACCTCCTTGCTTCCCGTATTAAGTTGGCAAAACAATATTCCCAAGCATACATCTTGATGACTTGAATCCCTTGAATAATCTCATTCATCAGTCTCAATCTACTGTCTGTCTTTACAGCTGACCTTCTTCTGATCTCAGCTGTGACTCTCCCTAGCCAACCTGAAAACCCAAATTCACACATTTTATTTAATAATCTGGTAATACTAATTATACAAGTATGTATATGCATTGTATATGTTCTATTTGATACCTTGTAATGGAATAAAAAGCAGTAAGAATGCTACTCCAGTCAATACTGAATAAGACATGTAGTAATACATTAAAATAATTAACAATATTCCTTCTAATGGCACACGTACAAGCTCTGGCAAGTACAGCACTCCATCATCAAAGCGACTTACATCATTTGTTAGCAGATTAATCACTTTGCCATTGAGATCATCAGCATCGGAATTATTTGTCTTTAAGTCTAATTTTAGCACCTACAAAGACAGTACATACAGTTTAGTACATAGACTCAATAGACACATTTTTAAACTACTAATTATTGGTAAAGCATAGTGTGTTTTATTTAAAGTTACGTTGTAGAATACGCATGGTTAAAATTTGTTGAAATTTTTTTTTTATTTATTTCAGAAAGATATAACAATAATACATTCAATACACTACTACTACTACTAAGTATGATGGAATTACCTCTGCACAGTGTTTAATAATGAAAACTAAAGAAATGAGTATTGAAATATTATATACATTAAAATTATTCATACTAGAAACAGAACTTAAAGCAAATTGGATATAACTATTTATGTCTCCCTAGAACCCAAATGGTCCTGTGTTGAGACATCGCTCTGTAGGTATATTGCTATTCACGGGATATAATATATAAAATTTATATTAAAAATACTAAATTATTTATGCTAAACTATACAGGGTGATTGGTTCCGCTATTCAGATATTTTGAGAGGTGATAGCGGGTGTTCTAAAACGTAGATCTGCCAAAGGGATGTCATCCCAATTGTTAAGGGTTGCGGAGTTACACCCTTTTAAAAAAATTCCACCCCCGACATCGACCACCATCACATTTCACTGAATAACTCTGATGCTATGAGTCCAAAATTAATAAAACAATATTTTTATGTCTCGTAATAAAACAAGCTTTTAATTGATGTCAAAAATATTTAATAATAATAATATGTAATAACTTTGCTAAAATTAAACACAAAAACAAAATTTCATTTTTTTTTGTTGAAAGTTTTGACATCTTTTAATTTTTTTTCAATAAAAACTATAATTAACTAGTACTTTTTTTTCTTTTAATAAATACATTAGACCCTTGTGAATAAAAATGCCGAACATTATCTATCCATATTTTGAACCAGTTTTTCAAAATCTTCGATTTTGTAAGTACATATTCAATAAAATATTACTTCTTCGCTACTGATTATACCTCTTTAAGTACTACGTACCTACTTAAAGAGGTAGTAAGTAGCGAAGAAGTAATATTTTATTGAATATGTACTTACAAAATCGAAGATTTTGAAAAACTGGTTCAAAATATGGATAGATAATGTTCAGCATTTTTATTCACAAGGGTCTAATGTATTTATTAAAAGAAAAAAAAGTACTAGTTAATTATAGTTTTTATTGAAAAAAATTAAAAGATGTCAAAACTTTCAACAAAAAAAAAATGAAATTTGGTTTTTGTGTTTAATTTTAGCAAAGTTATTATTGTTATTATTAAATATTTTTGACATCAATTAAAAGCTTGTTTTATTACGAAACAAAAAAATATTGTTTTATTAATTTTGGACTCATAGTATCAGAGTTATTCAGTGAAATGTGATGGTGGTCGATGTCGGGGGTGGAATTTTTTTAAAAGGGTGTAACTCCGCAACCCTTAACAATTGGGATGACATCCCTTTGGCAGATCTACGTTTTAGAACACCCTCTATCACCTCTCAAAATATCTGAATAGCGGAACCAATCACCCTGTATATAAAATTTATATTTACAGACACATAATGGTTTAAAGTTGTTTGTATAGGAACATATTAATGGGTGTTCCTAAAATTCACGCAAGGTTTGAATTTGACGCCATTTGTGCAGTAAAGTATTACGAATGAAAACAAAGCAGTGTAACAGCTGACAGTTCAGGGTTATTGGTGCATACGCACAGAGAAGAGATATTGTTGTTTGGATTATGTGGACCAACAACATGCGGATACTTATTTGTCTAACAAAATCATCTTCCACAATGAGGCTTCTTTAATCAACAAATAAGGAGAAACTCAAATTATTCCAGAACATGTTGCACAGACGACCAATAGTTCACAGTGAGTGGAATGGCTACACATGGATTTTATAAATACAATAGGAATCTTTTTATAATATTTATATAAAGTACCTTTCTATATATAAGAGAACAGCAGCCAACACGAATATTCATCGATGTGTGAAGTAAAGCATTCAAAAAGGGATGAAGTATGAATACACCAAATAACATACATAACACCACCCCTGATGCATACATGAAGGCTTCTTCCTTAGATATCTCAGTCTGGCCGGGTGAAAAATATGATATGAATACTTCAAGGCACACTGATTGTAGTAATCTAAACACAGCAAAAATTACAAAATTAATCAATTCTACTTCTTACAAATAAAACAAATTAAGAAGATAATGTAGTAGTCCAAATATGGAACCCACATATGGAAATCAACAATATTCTGTAATATAATATCTAGAATGAGTTCCGCAATAATGTCTTATTTAATACCTTAAAAAAACGTCTGCAGTAGAAAAAATTGTGCTGACAAATATTATGAAAAATCCATGATTTTTGAAAATAATAGTTGCTAATGATGGAGTCCCTCCAGCAGCTTTTCTTTGGTCCCAAAGATTCTGGTATTGAGATCCTATGCGACCGGACAAATGACTTCCTAATGGTGCGTACAAATCATCTAGTTCTATACACCGTTGTAAACCTTTAGCAAACAAATCTCTGAGCCACCTGCAAGAATATTGACATACTAGTGTAAGTACTCGTGCTTAGTGGATTTCTCCATCGTGAAGGATACATTTACTCAAAATAAACGTATCTTTCCCAACTTCTTTAGCTCCAATGGTTTAGCCATAATCTCTCGCTAGGAGCACAACATTTTTAGGCTTATCAGATGACAATTGCCCAATCCCACCAACTTTTACCTAGGAAGGAGAGCCCTAAGAAATTTCCATACAAAAACAGTAATCACAGCCAAAATCCAATATGCAGCCCACCTACTCTGGGCGGAGATATTTGGGCACCTAATGTAGGTGGTTGTGATCCCTGTTTTTGTATGGAAATTTCTTAGGGCTCTCCTTCCTAGGTAAAAGTTGGTGGGATTGGGCAAATGTCTCCTAATGGCATATTTACGTTAGCAGTGTACCACAATACAAATAACTTGGTGTCAATTACCATTTGACACTATTAAACTAATTAAAACCATTCCATCAATTATATAGACCCACATTTACATCACTATTGGGACGTACGCTACACAATGATAAAAAGTAACTAATAATTGTCAACCTCTTTAGGAAAAAAATTATAAATTTAAACTCCAAGTGGAGAAATTAATGAAACTACTGTGAGGGACACAGGGAGATGGAAGAGGACAAATACTATTTACAAAAGTGAATTTACCATCAGAGTAGAGAGGGTATTTAAACAACCCTTGTGGGGTGGGTTAGTCAGGGCAATTATACATATTTATAGGTATTTTATGATATCTTAGGTTTACTTATGTTCTGGTCTGCATGAAGGCAATAGAATTACACTGTGTTGAGCCCAGCTTGTCTAATATACCAGAATAATGAGTGCATGTGATCTTACCAATATATAAATTGTGAAAACCAATTGGCGTCTTTGCGAGGACTTCTTTTCCTATTGTGGTTATAGAATCCTGGATCCATTTTCTGATAATAAACTAATTCACTTGCAGTTGAGAATTCCTGCAAGAATTCCCGATTATTATTAATTAGATTCAGTACACTGGATCAGCTGATTGTCTGAGATTACTGTAGGATATTGCCTAACCCGGGATGTGTCAAACATTCTCGCATGGTCGTTGATAAATTAGACTCAAATAGGCTAAAGAAATAAAAAAAATTGAAATCGCACCAGTAGTTTTTTTTTATATGGAGTGTCTTATTTTTAGGACACTATGCAAAACTACATGTTGATAATGTTAGTATGGCGCAGTATGGCAGTCGTACGGGAAGTTACAGAAATGCGTTTTATTTCTTTTTTATAAGTAATATGTATTTCTGTCTTTTTATGGAAAATATTGAGAATATTTGTAAAAAATAGTAATAATAATAATAATTATCTCATAAATTATTGGAGTATGAGAACTTAATTAATTTTTAATCATTTGGTCTTCCTATATCGTACAGTTCAAATTCTTCCAATCATCCAACTGCACATTTTTTTAAAATTATATAAGTTGCAGTAATGATTCTACCACTACTTCGTCCTGTAATGGTCATCAAAGGAACACAGGGAGGCCACAAGGCTTCTAAAATCAGAGCTTTTGAATAGCCAGTATTACCTCTTTTCACGACATCCTTGATGCTCTAATATCGTTATTTGAGGGCCGGTGTACAGTGAAAGCGCAATTACCGGCTACAGAAAACCCTAATGGTTAAAATATAGTGTTTATCGAATGACCTGTAAAATTCAGGTGCTCCTAAAATCATAATTTCATATCTTCTCCAACAGTGAGGTTCACACCTATACTGAATATAATACAAATGTTTGCACAAAGAGAATGCTGTGTGTTTTTATATGCACGCAGCATTCACTGGTTACCTCACTATTGAGATTTACTATGATGCTACTATAGTAGCAGTGATAATATAGAACTCTATTTTCCTTTTATGAACTGTTTTTACTAAAGATTTCGTGATCGTTAAATATTTATTTCTAAAATTCGGGATGATTTTGTCAATGCTGAAATTAAATAAATATTTTTATTTATGTATATTATCTTTAATAATAATGTTATATTGGTAATAAAAAAATAAGCTAAAATCACAGAGAAAAAGCAATAGCGAGAAATAAAAAAAATATACACAGTTGAAGAAATTGATATGATTTACATCTATACAAAATTAGCTTTTTTTTTCAATTAAAAAGGGTTTATTTAAAAAATGTAGTAGAAAACATTTCCTCATAGAAATCTACTGTGCGCATAGTACTGTTGTATGAAAACCTAAAGATGTACATAGTTCTGCATAGTGTCTTATATATAAGACGGTGAAATGTATCGTCTTATTGAAAACACTTGTAATCTATTGATGGAAATTTATTTATTATCGTATCAAAGCTTGATGTTTAAGCTTTCGATCAATATAATTTTGATTCCAATATCTCGTAAAATAAAAAAGTTATTACATAATTAGTGACCTCAGGTACCGATTGACGGAGCTACGATTCACTCTTTTAACTTTATCTCTTCACTGACTTTACATCGCTCAGTATTTACATTTTTTCTTATGGTGGTGTGTTGCCACTTTCATAACGATTATAAATG
Organism: Ceraclea dissimilis; assembly: GCA_963576895.1. Classification (NCBI taxonomy): domain Eukaryota; kingdom Metazoa; phylum Arthropoda; class Insecta; order Trichoptera; family Leptoceridae; genus Ceraclea; species Ceraclea dissimilis. Next base: position 16,633,632 of record OY756361.1, read on the forward strand.
TGGAAAAAATATTAAAATATGTTCACTAGAAATTGAGAAAATGGCTAAAAACCAGCGTCCTATTAAGAAGAAGAAGATGCACTAATGCAGGGGTGTCAAACTCAATTTTGCAGAGGGCCATATATTAAATTTAGTATGTGTAGGCGGGCCAGATTCAAACAAATAAAATGTACTGAATTATTACAACATTTTATTTATTTAATTTATAGTAGATAGGCGTCGCCAGCCTCGGAGCTATAGGGGGCACCAAAAATTTTAAAAATTGATATAGCATAAAAAACGTGTAAATAAATTTTTTTTGAGTCATAGTGAAGAAAGTTGATGTAGTTTGTTTATTTGAAAATGTATATAATTCTTTGCACAATATTATGCATGTAAATTTATTTTTTATAAAGAGTTTTTTTTTTTATGAATCTGATGGATTTTCGTACTAATTTTAGAAAATTATGATGAGAAAATGTGTTGTAGAAACCTGATTTTTTTGTGAATCCTTATCATTTTTTCTTCTTTCTGTGATACATTGCGATCGCGGGCCGTATTGATACTTTGGCCGTATGCCGTTTTGCCGTACCTTAATTGGCCGTATCTTTGACATGACTGCACTAATGGGTTAATTGTTAGATGACATTGTATTTCCTTCGGTATTGTAATGCCCTTTCATACGATACCAAACACGGCCCTATGCTGTGACTGGATCCTCTCGATCCCTCTGTGTCTCCCGATTGGTCGAGCTGGATGAAATATGACTTTTTAAACACCCTTTCATACGATACAACACATAACCCCACACGACCCTTGGATCTCCTGAAACGCCTTACAACTTTTTTGTCTCTGGAGAAGGATGATCCAATTTTGTACAGAAATGTATTGTCACCCAGTATATACGTACGGTCACAAAGTTTCAGGTCTCTAAGTGGTCAGTAAGTTAGTTATTAAAATGTGCATCACAAGATATAGACGTGCTAAACACGGTGTGAAATATAATAAAAGTATGCAATCAAATGGACATTATGTAATTTCTGTAAATATATTATTTCCTTGTATGAAACATAACTAAGTGTTTGCAGAGTGATAAGATAATATTATTATAAAACAAGCAGACGTAATAATCTAAAATAAATATTTATGCAAATATTATACAATAATAATTTGATGTGGTGTTTTTTGAACGAGATAATGTTAGGTTCAAAGAGTTAACAATGACACGAATTTTGGTGGCAGACTCTTTTGTAGGCAACGTCTCCTTCTCCGCTACTAGGGGTGGAGCTCGAAAGATCTCTGTATCTCCACCCTTACACTTTTAATAGGGTATGTGCATCCTTCCACTGTTGATTGGTAAGCGAGGACACGCCCATGACCTTGCAACTAGAATCTTCTTGACGACTCTTGAAGTCTACACTCAAGTATCCTTACTCTACTCTACTCTACAATTTTTTTTTTCTTTTTGTATTTGATTATGTATTTGACACTGTACCAACAAGAAATTGTTAAAGGCTTTAGCCGTTGATGTGTAAATAAATAAATAAATATAAATCCTCCAATAACTCGAGTGTCTTTTCACATTCACATAATATTATCTTAATTCAAACAACTATAAAGTGTCCACTTCATTTTTTTTTTCGTTTAGAAAGTACAGATGAGATTGGGTAATAAAATAATATTTCGGTCCCTGTATGATAAAATAATGTCGCGCCTTGGAGATAAGATAACTGATCTTTAAATTTTTTTATGGTTACCAGTGACAAAAATATTTAGTCGAAACGTTTTATTGGGGGGGAGGCTAATGTTAAATCTTTCAAAAGGGGATTAACGCAGAAAAATGGAAACCCAATATGGTTGTCGGCATCTTTCAAATATTATTAGCAAATTTTATCTATTGAACTTTAACAACTCTCACTGGATTAGCGAAATGTAACAAAATAAAATTAGTCTGTGTAGAGATTGAATTACCTACTAATGGATAATACCATCATAAACGAATTAATTATAGAAATATTATTTTTCGGCATCTGAAATCAACTTATATAAATTTATGTAGGGGACCTAATGTTAATCAGCCAACCATATAGAATAAGCCCATTAGAGAGCAGGCAGGAGTCCAGCCTGGAAAGTCCTGTACTGGCCAAACTCTAAACCACACCCAACATATTGAGGATGAGTTCGAGATGGGCAAGACAACAAAAACTGTTTTCATCGACCTAAGTGTCGCATATGACACAGTGAACCACAGAATGCTCCTTGCTAAAATATACGACCTAACCAAAGATTACAAATTGCTTAAAATCTGTGAATCAACCCTAAAAAACTGCAGATTCTATGTGTCCCTAGAGGTAAACAACAGCCGATGGAGAATAAGAGGAACGGACTCCTACTGGGATGTGTACTGGCACCCATCCTTTTCAACATATACACAAATGACCACACACAGTATTTCATATATGCTGACGACTAGGCATTAACAGCACAAGGGAACACATTTGAAGATGTAGAGGGTAAGCTAACAAAAGTGCTGGAAATCTAACCAAGAACAACCTCCTAAAACCTAACCCAGAAGAAACTTCCTTCCACTTAAAAAACAACAAAGCCAACAGAAAATTGAACATAACATGGCAGGGTGTTGAACTAGAGAACTGCGGGAAAAAATATTTGGGGGTCAGACTTGACCAAACTATCATATAAAGCACGCTGTATGGACACACAGAAGAAAGTGGCTGCCAGAAATAGCCTACTAATACGAATTCTGGTTGGTTAAAAATGAGGAGCAAGTCCCAACGTGCTTAGAACTCATACTCCGCTGACGAGTATGCCTGCCCTGCCTGGTGGCGAATAGAAATACAACGGAATGCCTTAAACTAGGCCTATCCAACATAATATTGTGGAGGGCCAGGTTTAGTATTTTTGTAACCGTGGCGGGCCAAAAAAAATGCCTTGTCGCCAAAAAAAAAAGCCTTATGCCTTGTCGCCGAGAGCGGTAAGAGCAGGGAGCATTTCCTGATATCTCCTCCAGCCGCGCCGTCCGCACGCCTCGCCTCCTGATATATCGATATGTATATACAACTCGCGTGCTATATTTACCTACCTACATATTTTGAATAAGTACCTACAAACATGTACATGTTATTCATAGTCGATAGATAGACAATTGAATTAACTACCTAATGATGGTTTTTTTTTTAACTATTCGCGCAATATCTATTAATGTCATCGCGGGCCGGATGAAGGACTTATGCGGGCCACATTGTGGCTCGGGGGCCGTATGTTGGACAGGCCTACCTTAAACCAACACCCATTAGAAAACTGTACGCCCTCAGTGGAATTTCCCCGCCAAATATCGGACGAGAGGTGGCAGCACAGGTGGAGAAAAGCAAACAAGTCACAGATCAGAGACACATGCTACATGGGCACCTGCCACCACCTGGCCGCCTCAAATCTGGGAGGAGTTCCTAAACGCGAGCAAACCCCTAGCAGATACGTATATCTGAAACTGCAAGAATTAGCATGTGGAGGGGCACAGCACAGGATGCACAAGGGAGCATATGTACACACCAATGGAAGCCCTACCCTCAGGACACGATCTATCCTGGCCAGCGTGGAAAACCCTCAACAGGATCAGATCTGCGGTTGCCAACACTAGGAGAACCTCCAGAGATGGGGAATAGCTGAGAACGTGACGCGCGACAGCGGGCAGCTGCAGGACATTGAGCACCTCCTAGCATGCCCAATGGCCCCAACACATGGGAGAGTCTAGCAGATCGCTCCCACTCGGAAGATGACGCAGGAGATTGTGACTTTCTGGGAGCCGATAGGGATATAGTGAGTGCCTACCGACACAATAAGAAGAAGAATGTTAATATTACAATTATCCATGTGTAGTATTCACTTACTTGTTAAGTACAGCTAGTTATCCTGAATGACTGGAATCTCTCGAGCTCGCCACTACTTTATATGGTGCAATAGAGGACCACGTCAGCTCTAGTAGTGCCATAAATTGTAAATTATGTTGGACTCTAGAGCACAATGTAAGGTACTTTCCTGACAATAGTTCATCATAGATTACACATCAAGTCAACCCTACAATCTACAACACAGGAAAATGATTAATAATACCTATTTAGTGGATTTTTAAGTAACTTGGCCTATCAAATCATTAACAATATCAGGGGCCTAATTGTACCTAATTTATATTGTTGATGGTTAAAACAACACAAGTTTTATGTATGTTTTCTGAAAGATATTTAGGTATACTAAATTTTCTGTTGCAACACAATTTTCAGAATTGTTTAGTGAAAACTTGAATGAAAACAATATCAATTACATTATGATATAGGCAAGCTGTATATAACATATCTCTAGGCGAGTTATTTAAACATTTTATCGGTTAAAAGTGGAGAATTATTTATGATACTTACCTAATATTATTTTTAAAAATAGGTATAAGATGACAATTCGCATCTCGAATTTCCACAAATCAAAATATCGTAAAATTGGTCCCAGTTTGTAGCAAAAAAAAATAACACACATTGATTTTTGTGCAACGCCCATCCACGTCAACAAAATAAAATATTTGTGAGCGATTTGTGATCGTGAAACTGCACCAAACTTGATCAAACTGCACAAATAATACGTCGCACATTTGAAATTTGAATGCATAGGAAATCGAAATCAAAGATTATACATCGAAATGTCATCAGCGTCAGTGTTGCCATTTCAAGATTTGCAATAAACCAGATTTTTCTCCAGAAAATACTAGGTCGACGTCGAAAAATACCAGATATTTTTTTTGTCGGCAGGGAGGGGGGGGGTGTTAATATTTTTTCATATGCTATTGACAAGCGGGGGGGGGAGGGGGTGACAAAAGAAAAAAATTAGGAACCAGCAGTATTCACATTTTTTTTTCACTATTTGTTCATTTCTGTCCAAAATTTGACAAGTTACAAAACAAATTTAAAACATACCGAAAAATACTAAAATTAGGTCAAAATATACTAGAATTTGAACAAAAATATACCAGCTTTACAGAAAATACTAAAAAATACTAGATTCTTCAAAATGCCTCAGAAAATACTAGTTTAGTATTAAAAATACTAAAAACGGCAACACTGATCAGCGTTGGCATTTCAAAATTTAAAAAAATACCAGACTTTTCTCCAGATAATACTAGAGTATACAATCATCGCCGCTCGCTTTTTACTTTGACTTAAGCGACACAGGGTCAACTTTTCAGGAGAGCGATTTTAAGTTTAAAAAAACAGTAAAACCCTGATAACTTTTTTATTTATGAACCGATTTAAATAAGTTGTATGGGGGTTTTGTTGATGGATTTTTTTTCTATTTTTTAGTATATAATGTTAATAAATATAGTCTCTTTTGTGTGAGTTAGATGGCGCTTAATGCCTTACTGCCTAACCTAATATTTAGTATAATTCGAAATTTATTAATTCAAATCAAGTAAATTACCACGTTTCTTAAAATCATGAAAATTCAAAATGACTAACATGCCATTTGTACTCTTCCTCCAAAAAAACAAAATGACTAACACGTCATTTATATATATTTTCTAATAATTCAAAATGACTAACACGCCATTTGTACTCTTCCTCAAAAATATCAAAATGACTAACACGTCATTTATATATTATTTCTAAAAATTCAAAATGGCTAATAGAACTTTTTGTGACAAACTGTATCAAGCAGAATGTCTAAATTAGCACTGAAAATAAAATCGTTATAATTCAAAGTGATTAATGCAACCATGTTTTCCAAACACTTCCAAGTTAAAATGGCTAACACACAAACTCTTGTATTTTATAAATAATTTTTGAGTAATAAAAACTGAAGATCAATGTCTTGGAACTCTAGGTATTCATCTTCATATCTGTTTAAAAAAAGAAGGTAAGTAAAATTTTTCTAAATATATTTAAATTAAATAAATAAACAAACACTTTATTTCATAAACAGACATAATAAATACATTCACAATTTTGCCACCTAACTAGGCAAAGCCCGTACTAAGGTATTTCTTATAAATATTTCTTAAATATATTCTAAATAGGTATATACGTTCGCGCCCATCGCACACAAAAGCAACACGTGTATTGACAATGAATTTGTTAGTTGAACGACCGATAATAATATTTTCAAACCTTATAATTCTGTTTCAAACATCTTGTCTTAAACGACGACAGATGTACCAAATATCAGCTATTGTTATAACCGCAAAAATACTAAAGTGCAAATTCAATTATAAACAATTACTAAGAATGATTAACGCATTACATAAAATTAAAAAGTAACAATCTACTGTGACTAATGGCCATTTTTATTTAATTCAGTATTTAGTAGAAATGACTTAAAAGACATGAAACGACTAATATCCAAAATTCAAAAAGTCTAAACGACAATTTAACATTATTTAGTATCATGTAAATGTGACTAAACGTAGAACATGTTTAGATTTAATATTATACGATTTGACTAAAGTGCATCTGTCTAAATAATTTTGATAAGTCAAAAAAGCTAAAGCGCCACTCGCATTGTTTTATGTGTTATGTTTGTTTTTCTTATAAACCAAACATTCATGAATTGGGAAAATTTAGCAAAACAAAGCGCCATTCGCGATTTATAAGTTGTAATTTTCGTCGCTTTACCTATTTTTTGAAAGATAAAAGTTGGTTCTTTATTTGACTAAACGACCAAAAAAGCTCTCTAATTGACCTTGAACTTGGACCATTCGACGCAGCTCGTCGAGACGATTCCAACGATATATATAACTCATTTTATACCTAAGTGGCGCTTAAGTCAAAGTAAAAAACGAGCGGCGATATACAATGTCGCTGAGAGTATACTAGGTCGACGTTGAAAAAGTACTAAAAAAATACCAGATATTTTTTTTGTCGACGGGCGGGGTGGGGGGTCCCTAGGAAAAGATGAATGACTAAAAACTGTTGACCTTGACAAATAATACGGTGCTTTTATATTTCTCGATGGAAAGTTGTGGGGTAGTCTGTTTTTCTTTCATTCTATAGGTACGTATATTTTGGGGTGCTGAATCCGAATCCGAGGTTTGCCAACAAAATTTCGTGACGGAACATGGCGAAAAATTGGTAAAATGGCGAATATTTACATTTCCTGGCGAATTCTGGATTTGAACTTAAAAACCATCAACTTTTTGTGGGTCATCTTTTTAGCAGAATGAAAGAACATTAAATTTCCTACAAATTTGTAATATATTTTTTTTCTAAAATAACTAGCAGCGGAGCTGTCAAGCTCCAAAAATTGGCCAAATTTTCTTGTTATTTTAAATTGTGAAAATGGAAAATGTATGGAGAATAGGTCACCTTGTTCGAATTATCACCAAATTTTGATAATTATTCTTCAGATTTATGATACATATTTTACCTCGTTGGAATCAGTAAATATGGAGAAAGGTTTCAGGATAAATTTTATTTAAAAATATAGTGAAGTGTTTAAGCTAAAAAGGTTTAAACATTTTTAGCCTAAACAAATTACTATATTTTTAAATAAAATTATTTAAACATGTCTAGCTCAAATATTTCACGGTGTTTTTAAATAAAAATTTCGTTAATAGCTTTCTTTGTGTTTTCTTATTCAGCGGAGCTGTCAAGCTCCAAAAATTGGCCAAATTTTCTTGTTATTTTAAATTGTGAAAATGGAAAATGTATGGAGAATAGGTCACCTTGTTCGAATTATCACCAAATTTTGATAATTATTCTTCAGATTTATGATACATATTTTACCTCGTTGGAATCAGTAAATATGGAGAAAGGTTTCAGGATAAATTTTATTTAAAAATATAGTGAAGTGTTTAAGCTAAAAAGGTTTAAACATTTTTAGCCTAAACAAATTACTATATTTTTAAATAAAATTATTTAAACATGTCTAGCTCAAATATTTCACGGTGTTTTTAAATAAAAATTTCGTTAATAGCTTTCTTTGTGTTTTCTTATTCCAACGAGGTAAAATATGACTCATGAATTTAAAGAATAATTGTTGAAATTTGCTTATGAAGGCAACAAGGTAAACTTTTTCAATACATTTTCGATTCTCGTAATGTAAATCAATAAGAAAATTTGGCCATTTTTTGGACCTTGACAGCTCCGTTCCTATTTATTTTAGAGAAAAATTTTATATGCCAATTTTGTAGTAAATTTTACGTACTTTCATTTTGCGTAGAAAAATAACTTACGAAAGTTGTCTGTTTTCGAGTTCTTATAAAGAAATCACCATAAAACGAATATTTTCGCCATTTTTTGTATTTTTCGCCATGTTCCGTATCGAAATTTTGTTGGCAAACCTCGGATTCGGATTCAGCATCCCAAAAAACGTATAGAATGAAAGAAATCCCTACTACCCCACAACTTTCCATCGAGAGACTGCTTTGTGTTTAATTAGAGTATATGTGTTCTGTGGTTTAATTTCACCGGATTAAAAAAAAAAAAAACGTCGACGAGGGGAGGGAGGGGTAGAATATTTTTTTTCGAGCACGAAAAATTTCCTAGTGTTATGTAATATTTTTTGTAGGTTGATATGCTAATATGATGCTAATGTGCTATATTTGTTGACCTTGACGACGAAAAATTTGATGAGCGGGGCAGGGGTTGTGAGAAAATTTATGAACCAGCAATATTCACAAATATAATACTGCAATGCCGAAAATATTACAGAGTGGAGCTAGATAAATCATTTTAAAGGCAAGATAGTTTTGCGAGTTGGAAAATGAAAAAAATACTCCGATAATCCCTTTAAACCGCCATTAAGATATTGCTTTTGCAATAAGTCCGCCTTTTGGCACACTGCATTGTCTTGTTTTTATTGTTACATATATTTACTGGCCAATAAAGTTTTATTTATTTATTTATTATAAGTTAGAAAAACGATGTTGACAGTTTATACTAACTATCGAAAAAATGCCAATTTTTTTGAAACACAAGTTCTGAAATATAATTTGAAAGTAGCGAAAAAGTATAACCATACCTTCTCATTATATCTTCTTCTTGTTGTGCCATATCAATTCCCCCCGACGTCGGCGATCACTCTGGCGAAAAGTTCCCTGTCCTGCGCTGTCCGGAACAGATCGTCCACCGTCCTCATTCCAGTCCACTCTCTAATGTTGCGCAGCCAGGACCTCTGTTTTCTGCCAACTCCCCGTCTTCCCTCTATCTTGCACTACAATATTAGTCGGAGTAGGCGATACCTTTCTCCCCGTAGTATGTGACCCAGATATGAGACCTTCCTCACCTTAACATTTGACAACAGCTCTCTCTTGGCTCCGACTCTCCTAAGTACTTCAAAGTAACTACCCTATCAGTCCAGAGTATTCGAAGCATTCTTCGGAAAATCCACATTTCAAATGCTTCTAACCTATTCATAACATTAACTTTAAGAGTCCATGTTTCACATCCGTATAGCAGAGCTGACCATATATATAACATTTTACCATTCTTTGTTTAGTTTAAGGTTTAAATTATCATCACAGAAGAAGGGCCTCATCTTATTGAATGCAGAACGAGCAATCTCTATCCTTCATCTTCTATATATTATATCTAGCAACACTAAAACTCAGCAATACCAATTTTGCTCCCAGGTAGGGAATGCAATTCCGATCCCGCGAGATCAATCCCGAAGCATTATTTGACGAGATCTCGCTCGAGATCGACGGGATATTGGGCTCACGCTGGTGCCAACCAGTGTTAAATCAGAGAAGTCATTTTCAGCTGCTGGGTACATAGCGACTGACATACGATGCCGTTTATCAGACAGCCCCCTCAATACCTAGGTACTCTTTGTTTTTTAAGAAGTTATTTCCAAAATCACCTCCAGAACTAATTTTTTCCCAGTGTTCTTTTATTGTTTTTGTTGATGTTATATAAAAGAATAAAGTTTTTTTATTTCTTTCAATTGATATTTTGTCTTAATTAACCTCATAATACAAATTAACAACCAATCAGCTTTCATCGCTTTTTGGTCATTCGAATTTAACAATATTTTTTGTAAACTATATGGGACCCCAAAATGCCGGGATCTCGCGAGATTGTAATTTCTAACCTCGCGAGATCTCGAATTTGCAATCTCGGGTCGAGATTGCATTCCCTACTCCCAGGGGACTTCTATAATAAAAAGCAAATTGACTTTTTCCACGAAAGAAATATGTCAAAACTATTTTCATTCATAATTTCATTAGTAGGTAAGGTACAATTCGATATTTCAAATTTTTCATTCATAAAAGTTTATGTCTAGACACAAAAAGTGAGACTTCGATGAAAATTTCTAGCCACACACGAAGGCGTCGCTGCTTTAAATTTACATACATATTCATAGAAGTTGCAAAATTTTCCAATGGGCAAGCGTTACATACCTACATGACTTGGATAATACGAGTATTATGTAATGAAATACTATATATAAAACAAAGTCAGTTTTTTTTTGTAAGCGTTCGCATAACTCCCGCATTTTACGATGTATTGCTGTGAAACTTCACAAAAACTTTCGTACCGATCTGCTTTAGGTTTTAATGTCGCCATTTTAAAAAAAAGAAGCTTTTACTAGGAGGTGCTATGATGATGAGAGGATCCAAGGGTTGTGTGGAGTCATGTGTGGTATCGTATAAAAGAGCGTGGGAAAATAATTCGATGCAATAGGTTGAAATAATCAGAATACCATTAGTTAAAAATAAATGTATATAATTTAAAAAGACAATCTACCAATATAAGTACATCTCAAATAAAATAAGTACCTACACTATAATAAAAAATATCACTTCACAAATAATACGTTCTGAATACACAATATAGGCAAGAAAGTAGCAGGTAGCTATCTACAGGGTGTTTGATATCTGTATCCATCTATCAAACACCTGTATAGTATATTTATTTATTGTATGGCCAACAACACGCCTATATCATTTAACATTTGTTATGTCAAAGTATAAAATAGTAAGAAGCGCAGGGTGAATTTTCCTGCTTGTCAGAGCCTTAAATCTAGATTTCTTATGTACTGTATTACATGGTCACTAAGGGTGAGGAAGTCTGATGTATTGCCATTGTATAGAATAATTTTATACTAATTTAACCACTTGTATACAATCACAAGAGAAAACCCTGCTTCATTAAATAAAATTAATATTTTAAGTAAACTAAGTAACATTTGTCTTTGTAATGTTCCATGACTGTATAACTGATCATGTAACTGTAATCTCACCCACTGATTATTTATTTAAATAATTGACTAACTAAGCAAGGAGAGTTTATTTCATAAATTACCTACTAAGTACATAATCCTAAATAGCACATAATTTTATGGAATGGCATAAAATATTATTTATTTATTGTACAGTCAAAACAGATATATCGCATCCCTCAAAGGAAAAGTTAGAAGATTGGACATTGGACAATGATAAATTTCGCAAGCAAGCTTAGTCGTCATAAATTAAATCATCGTTTAAAATATTTCCTATGGTTAGTATCAAGTCTAGGCACAAATGTGTAATTGATACTAGTATATTAATTACATAAATCACAGTATAATAATTGTAGTTAGCTGAAGAAAATTAGGATATTCTCGTGCTTAGTTTTTTCTATTGATTTCCCTCTATATTGAGTCACTTCCTCGATGCTCAATTGTCTTTCTTCAATTGTTGCTGGTTTTTGTAACTCTGAAAAAAAAATATAGTTTATTCCAACCACATTCATTACATACGGAGTGTAACAAATTATCCTAATATGTAAAATATTACAGTTAATACACCCAGATTAATGCCCACTAACACAATATGTACCAAATGTTCTACGACAAGAGGTTCAAGGTACGAATGCTTGGTGTTCGATGCAGTCAGTCAAATGTTGGGATTTTTAAATAAGTGAAATTACCTTTTCAGCTATTTTGATAAGTTGCTGGTAAGTCTGAACTCCAGCCTGCATTACCAACGCCTTGAACATTCCTTCCCCACTATTTGTTTGTGACAGCAATTCTTCAATCTCTGGTTCTGGACTACATTCACTTGATTCTGTTAATGTTGATATGGAGCGATCAAATGAAGATGACTTCCAAGACATAACTGGTTCGCTCTCCTTGTTTAAAAGTTCAAATGGATGTCCAACTTCAACAACACGTCCACTAAAATGAAAACTGGCTCATAGATCTATTTTCTTAATATAAATATTATAGGCCAGTAGATCTAAGATTCGTTAGTATGGAGACCCAACATTAAATCAGGTAGCTGTAAATTTTTGGTATGTTATGTAGGACAATAAATTAGTTAAGAATCCAAATTTGCACAATTTTCCTCCCTCCGCCCCCTTAACCATCTTGAAAAAACCTTAAAGAATCGCCACTTTTTGTATGTTATGCACTATAACTTCTTTGTTTCGTGTTTTAGGTCAAAAAAGTTATTTTCCGATTTGTACACCATAAAATTTTCCATAACTTCACTTCACAAATTTTTGCTCTAAAACAAATAGCAACGGAGCTTTAAAGCTTCAAAAATTGGACAAATTTCAGTATTTTTTCAATTTAGAGTTTTTAGCCAAGAACCATCACGATAACTCCGTCATGGTTAACTTCAGCCCAAAAATTCTTATAACATCTTATAGAGTATTTAATTTATATCAAAACCCGTATATCAAAGTTTATATTATGTTCAAAATAGCGGAGTGGGGACAGATTTAGAATAAAAACGAAATAGTGATTTTTATGATTTTCCATACATTTTCGAATTTTACATACTTTTCGAAAATGTATGGGAAAAAGTTGTCTTTCTTACGTTTTAGTTTAATTTTGTCTATTATTGATAAGTTTTATGAGGAATATTTTACCTTTTTGGAATCAACTGATATGACGGAAGTCTTTATGATAAATAAGATACAAAAATATAGTGAAATATTTTGGCTATTGGTCTTCGAAAGTTGGCAAAAATTCCAGAAAAATATTATTTTGGTAAACATTGTAATTTTTCTAATCAGTATTACATTTTCTCTTAAAATGTATTAAAACTAAGTCTCCACATCTTTACTGAGTTCTGCTAAAGAAAATAAATTTAAAAAAATATTCATGTTTTTTCTCTATGTTTCAAAAACTAAAAAATGGAGTAAATTTTAGGGAATTTGTTTATCACAATGTATCATTCAGCCTAAACCCAAATTGAAATCATGTGATTATTAGACTAAAATACATTCAAATATCTATCATTAGAATATACACAGAGTGTCCTATGTCGAATGCTAGAAATGATACAGGGTGTTAAAAAAGCTCATTTCATCTTAGTCGATAAATTGCACTATCTTTTAATTTTCGTTCTACTGAGTAAAACCCTAAAGCAATTTTAATTATATTTTTTATCAGGCTGGTTCCTTAAGGATATAGGTACTCAATTTTAAAACATTTTAAGGCATGGTTTTCTATTTGAAAGAATTATGACGATTGTTGCGAATTACATATTTATCAGAAAAATTATTTCAATTGTTAAAACATATCTAATCTAAATATTTCACTATATATTTTGTATAATAATTATCCTAAAATTTTCCGTAATATTTGCCGATTCCAACAAGGTAAAATATGTGTCATAAATTTTAAGAACAATCGATATAATTAAGCGTATATTTAATTAAGTCAAATTTTCTTCATATATTTTCGAACGGTATGTGAAATCAGAAAATGTATAGGAAAACATAAAAAACACTATTTTGTTTTTTTCTAAATCCATCTCTTCGTCGTTGTTTTAAGCACAATAAGGATTATGCTATACGCGTTTTGTAGCAAATTGAATTCTCTATAGGATAAAAAGAAAATTTTCTGGCTAAAATAAGCCATAACGAAGTCATAGTGATGTTTAATGGCTAACAACTCAAAATTGAAAAAAATACAGAATTTTGACCAATTTTGGGAGATTAAAAGCTCCGTTGCTATTTATTTTAAGGCAAAAATTTGTGAAACGAAGTTATAGAAAATTTTATGGTGTACAAATCGGCAAATAACTTTTTTGACCTAAAACGCGAAATAACGAAGTTATAGTGCATAATATACAAAAAGTGGCGTTTTTTCAAGGTTTTAACAGGATGGCGAAGGGGGCGGAGGGAGGAAAATTGTGCAAATTTGGATTCTTAACTACCCCATTGTCCTACATAACATACCAAAAATTCACGACTACCAGATTTAATGTTGGCAAAATTGCTTTATCGACTGTAGTATTAATATGAGGTGATAATATTTTATTGATCCACACTCACCTATCCATAACAACCACTTTGTCCGAGCCCATGATGGTATGGAGACGATGAGCTATTGTGATGACTGTTTTATCTGCAAACTTCTTCTTGATTGTTTGCTGAATAAGTTGATCAGTTCTGAAACAAAGGATTACTATATATGAATATATTGTGATTAGCTGCTACTTAGTAGTACTTAGATTCTTAGTGATTGATAGCTGTATAATACGTATTACACTCGAATATGAATATTAAAATAACATACTCGTGATCAACATTTGCTGTAGCTTCGTCCATAAGTAGAATCTTAGCTCCTCTAAGGGAAGCTCTGGCGAGACACAACAGTTGTCTCTGTCCTACAGATAAATTAGCCCCTCCATCAGATATATGAGAGTTCAGTCCTCCGTGCAATTCCGAAACCATTGTCTTTAATTCCACCTGACAAATAAAAAATCTACATTAGCCACACCTTCTCATTCTATACATTCTATATTCCCAGAAGAAACTTTATATTCCCAGCCTAAAAATATTAACAATCTCTTCAGTAAAATGCTACGTGGGATTCTTGTTTATTAAATAATTTTACAAATATTAAGATTTTCAGCCAACGGTATATGGTGGAAGTCCATTTTTAGTGAAAGTCTGTAGTAATCTTATATTTTGACCTTTAAGTGGATTTAATCTACAGAGATACAATAACCAATAACAATACCTCCTCTAAAGCATTCCACAAATCCTGATCTTTATGTATTTCCCAGGGATCCAGATTTCGTCTGAGAGTTCCGCTGAATAACATTGGTTCCTGTGGAATGATACTCATGCCTGTCCTAAGGTTATGAAGTCCAACATCTTTAGTGTCAACACCATCCAGATACACGTCACCTTCTATACAAGTTAACCTGAAAAACAATTGTAAGACATTGGAGTTTAACACTTACACACATATCATGCTTATATTCTCATACATGTCACCTTACCTATATAAAGCAGCAATCATTGAAGATTTCCCAGCACCAGTTCTTCCAACTATTCCAACCTTTTCCCCAGGATTAATGGTTAGATTTACATCTTTTAATACATTATTGGCATTTCCTTCTTTCTCGTAACTTAAAAATAGATGTTTGATCTCAACACTACCTGAAAATATAATTATTACATACAAACAGCCGTATTGTAATTTATGCCTTCTGGTTCTTGGGTTGGCAGCAAACTACTCGTCTCACTGGGTGTAGGTAGAGGGAGAGAATAATGTAATTAAATAAGTAATTCTATTTTACCATTATGGGGCCATGAATCCAGGTTAAGCTTGGAATACTTTTTAGAAAACAACTCTTTATCCGTTTCTAGAGGAGGCTCTGGTTCTAATCTTGAATATTCAATTATTCTTTCTACCTGAAACAAAATGAATCATACAGTATCACAATGCGGGGCACACTCAGTGTATCTCCACACGGTATCCTTGTTACAGGAACGTTGCATATTACTAACCGATGTCATCAAGTTCTCTACTTCAGCTGTCTGCCTCATGCCCCACTGACACATTCCAACAAGACCCATGACTTGTGTAATGGCTAGTCCTACCTTTCCTCCAAAAGTATCTGAAAATGTTTCATTGTTAAACATGACAAACTATACTTACTTCTCATACTTGTAGTTGGAATTTATATGGGGTTGTAACATAGCATTACCTTGTACTCAGATAAATACTATGTAATAGTCAACTTCCTAATTGTAACAAAATATTTATTCTGATTTAAAAAATAAAATGCACAAGTGCGATTGTTCTCTGTGTCTCACTCATTCCATTGAATGTCTCTTACCTTCAGTGGAAAATAAGAGAAAGCTGTAAGTGACAGCAGCCAGGTAGGCGCAGCAAGTTATATCCATCCACATAGCAAAAGCACTGTTAGTATTAAGAACTAATGTCCATACAGAAGAATGTAGGTCTTGGTGTCTGTCAAACTCCATAGTGAGGATTTCACTCACTCCTTCACACGATCGAATTGTCCCCAACCCTGTGAGAGTTGCATTCACATGAGTGAATGCTGGGGACCTACCTGTTGACAACATGGTGAATGCATTATTAATACATACAATGTTCCCTAGTCGTACAATCAGTAGGTAGAGTTAACTCACTTATTCCTTCAAGTCTCTTCAGTGATCTACCAGTTTGTATGTAGATACGTCTTATAATGTAGAGTAAAATCACTACAAATGATGTTGGAATTAGAAGCCAAACATTTACAATGCACACTACTATGAGAATTCCCACAATTTCTAAAAGAAACTTCATAAAGCAAAACACATTACTCATTTATTTATATAAGTAAAAAAATATAACATTACGTAATTAAAGGAATAGTAATGTGTATGAATTATACAGGAGGTCCCGTAAATAAATAATATCCCGTGGAAAGGTGATAGACCAACTCCAGAAAATCGAAATACGACCTTAGTAAAAAGTCGCTCATTCTCAAAATTCGACACCTTCGTTCAGTTTTCGATCGCCACGGTCACAAAACTCAATATTCTAGGATTCTAATTTTTGATTCGTAATCCTGAATAATCCAGCTAGGTATTTGAGTAAAGTCCAGACTAAAAATTATGCCACAATTTTGAAAATAAGAACATTGTTTCCGGCTCTCGAGTTTTTTATTTATTATATTAGCAAATATCGACTCCTCTAGACTATAAAAAAATTGTATCACATTAAGCTGGCAAAATATAATTAAAACTTCCTCAATTAGATCTCATAAAAAAAAATCAAATGCAAGTCATAGGTTCCATATGTCCAATATTTGAAGAAAGAAGTAGAGTAATATCGGGTTTTTTATAACTGAAATTGTAGAGAACATATGAGGGTTTTACCTTAAAATGTTAAAATGAACATATCATATGGCATTTTTTTTTAGAAAGTTGACGTTTTTGTGAAAAAGTTAATTTTTTCACAAATTACTATGGTGAAATTTCGATTTTTTGATCCGTTATGAGTTGGTCTATCACCCCTCCATGGGATATCGTTGACTTTCGGGACACCATGTATAAAAAACAAATACGCTTACACGAATACAATCAACCAAAGCTGGAGGCATATCAATATCCACTGAACCCATGTCCATAGAAAATCTATTTAGTATTCTCCCTGAGGCATTGTTCTTGAAGAACCACATTGTTGCTCTTATTATTCCCCTGAGAACAATATTTTAGTTCCCATCACATATTACTATATACACAATTATTATACACCAATAAAGGTAACCTTATACGGGAAGTTTTTAGTAAAAGAAATTGAATGAAAAATTGCACGAAAGAAACATGGAGTGTGTGTTAGAAGAGGGCAATCTGGCATTCTGTCCTCTGCCTACCCCACAAGAGATGCAGCATAATGGAACACAAGCACTTTGAGTAGGATTGAGGGTAGATATATTCATTAGTATATGTAACTAAATGGACTTACATGAACATCGTGTTATGTAGATTGATAGAAGCTGTTATACACATTCCAAAGAAAACTAATAATTTAGATAATGAAAACACAATGCAAATAATTATTAGTGCAGTGTAAATATATACACTAGACTCTCTAGATATATTCCATGTATTGTATTCACTAGCATATACTGTACTCCAGTTGTCTCTAATGTCTGCTGTTTCATTTAATTCCATTGTTTGGTTACTACTGGATGCCATATTTGCAGATGCTATTTCTTCTAAATTCACCCTGTGAAGTTAGTAGAAACTAAGTCATTATAATTGCATAATAATAAATAATAAGTGAGAAGTGATAAAGATATTAGGTACCATTGACTGAGCCAGATATCACAGGAGGACATAGCAATCTGTCCTATAATGAATAACAGGGCTAGTACGAGCATACTGATGATACCACCCGCACTCTTGCCTAATGCCATGTATACGGAACTATCCACTGAGCCAGCTTCCTGTAGCTCCTGCTCGTACATCTGCTTTGCCATGTCCACTGCATCGTCATTCAATGATGACAGTGATACCTTTGATTCTACAGAACAAATGGATGGACGCTTTCCCCTTACTGGAATATTTGCCTAAAAGTACAATTAATACACTGTATATCTACACACATATGTACTATATAAATATCAATTCATCTGTTTTTGAAAGAAAAAAATTTAAAAAGTTTCTATTCCATTTGGTAATATCAATTTTTTTGTTGTCTTCCCTAGCTTCGAATCTGGCTATATATAATTATCACTACATCTTAATTAAACAATCGACTTACATGTGTTCCTTCACAAGAAGGATTATCCTGATGATCATCCACATTTGTTGGCAACAGTTGTATGAAGTTTGACTTGGAATTGTACAGCTCTTCATAAGTCCCTTCAAAAATTATCTGGAAACGTAATATGTATTACTATCTATAAACTGTCAATAATGATGCTGTTTGAGGGGTAGGCTGAGAGAACAGATCACCAGACCCTATCCTTCCACATATAATTTTGTATGTTTATTCTCATATACTTATATTTTTTTTATATAGCGTAGTATTTTCTATTCTGCTTATAGCATTTTGTACTAAGTACAATATTTACTAACTCAATTTGTAAATCAAAACATGAAAATTTAATATAAATGAGCTCGATGGCTGCTCAAAACATTTTGTGGACTCCTATAATGTCAATGAATACCAAGGGTTGTGAACAACTATATGTTTTATGTTATGCAATATTATTCAATGAAAAGTAGTATTAGCCAAACATATTTGGACTGTAACTGGGGGCATTGTAATCAGGAAGTGTTTTAAATTTCGTATACCTATATTCGAACAACTTAATAAAGTTGCCACGGTCCTGCGTTACAAACAACTAGATTTCACCAGAATTATGAACCTATAAGTTGATAGTAGTACTACAGCTGTGGTGATCTCAGGAACTAAAAACTCTATAATAATAAAACACTGTTGTCTCAGTCGTCTATACTACTAGCACTGCTCCCATGCAGACCTATTGTGGTTTCACTATACGAGTACGCACCGATACATGTTTTATGGAGGATCTTAACATGACTCCTATCTTAGTGATGGAATTATCTGCAGAGAGGATGCTAATATAAATATACTAATGTTCAACAGGTTGGGTTCCATGGAAATACTGTGTTGTAAGTATTACCTTTCCTGCTTCCATGAGATATATCCTATCTGCTTTCACTAGTTGTTGAACTTGATGTGTCACAAGAATTACAGCGGAAGACTTTAAGAAACCCCTCATACAGGAAGCAAAGAGAGCCTTGGAGACATGAGTGTCTACAGCAGAGAGAGGATCATCCAGCAAGTAGAGACTGCTGTGTCTGTAGACACACCGCGCCAGGGAGACACGGGACTTCTGTCCTCCAGAGAGAGACACTCCTGTAAAGTTACACTGTTATAAACATTGAAAACATCAATCAACATATTGACATCAATAAGACTCCTACCTCTTTCTCCAACAATAGTTTTATCCCCATAAGGAAGTAATTTCAGGTCTCTTTCGAGTTGGCAACATTTAACCACACTTTTGTATCTGTGTAGATCCATTGGCAGACCAAATAGTATATTCTGTTGTATACTAGCCTCAAATAACCATGGTTGCTGACTACAATATGAAACACTTCCATTGCCTCTGACTTTTATAGAAGATTCTTCACTTATTGGAATCTCCCCCAGTACAGCTTGGAGTAATGTACTCTTACCACTTCCTACTGCACCTATTATACCAACAAGTTCTCCAGGCATAACCTACAAACAATGATATTGCTAATTATGTATTAAATTACTACTTCCAATAACTTGAAACAATAAGTAGGTATTAGACAGGTATAGTGTATCTACACACAGAGGTGGCCTTTCCACTGAGTGACTCGACAGCCAAATTGGTTCTAATGGTTTAAATTGGTTACAATAAGAGTCAAGTTACAGCTAAATAATACATATAGCCCAGTAAATCTAAGAATCGAAACCCAAATGAAATGAAATCAGGTAGTGGTGAAATTTTGGTATGTTGTGTAGGACAATGAGGTAGTTAAGAATCCAAATTTGCACAATTTTCCTCCCTTCGCCCCCTTCACCACCTTGAAAAAAACCTTAAAAAATCGCCACTTTTTGTATATTATGCATTATAACTTTTTTGGTTTGCGTTTAAGGTCAAAAAAAGCAATTTATTGATTAGTACACCATAAAATTTCCTATAATTTTAGAGTACAAATTTTTGCCACTGAAGCTCCAAAAATTGGCCAATTTGAGTATTTTTTCATTTTTTAGTTTTTAGCCGATAAACAACACGATACCTTCGTTATGGTTAATTTTAGCCCGAAAATTCTTATAACACCTTATAGAGTATTTAACTTTCTTCAAAACGCATATATCATAATTCATATTACGCTCAAAATAGCGGAGTACGGACATTATTTAGAATAAAAACGAAATAGTGATTTTTATGATTTTCCATACATTTTCTGATTCCACATACATTTTAGTACAATCAAAAGGCCAATTCTGCGAATATTAAATCAGGTGGTCATGAATTTTTGGTATATCGTGTAGGTCGATGGGGTAATGAACGATACAAATTTGCACAATTTTCCTCGATCCGCCTTCACAATATTGATAAAAACCTTAAAAAAACACCACTTTTTGCATATTATGCAAAATAACTTCGTTATTTCGCGTTTTCTAGAACGTTGCTGTATATTTAGCTCTAAAATAAATAACAGAGCTTTTAAGATCCAGAAATTGGTCAAAATTCAGTCTATTTTTCAATTTTGAGTTTTTAGCCATTAAACATCACAATAACTTTCTTTTTATCCTATAGAGAATTCAATTTGCTACAAAACGCGTATACCACTATCCATATTGTGCTCAAAACATCAACGTAGGTATAAATTTAGAAAAAAACGAAGTAGTGATTTTTATGATTTCACATACATACATACCGTTCGAAAATGTATGAAGAAAAGTTGACTTAATTAAGTATATGCTTAATTTTATTGTTTGTTCTCACAATTTATGATAGATAATTTAGCTTATTGGAATCAGCAAATTAATATTACAGAAAATTTCAAGATAAATACTATACAAAATACATAGTATGTATATAACCTGTAAATGAGACACCAGGAGAAACAGACCATACACCATATTGTATCCAAATGTGGCCTTAGAGCGTATGTGGGGAATATCAGGGACTTGTTCATACTGGCAGATACAGCGACTGAATATATTTTAAACATTGACCTAAACCTTTGACAATCAGACCTACCTATGCTATTATTACTGTTTTATGTATTTATTTTAAGATCTGATGATAAATGCCATACGATAAATTAATATTTAAATATTGTGGCTTAAACTAGGTTCCTACATTGTACACCTACATAGATAGAGCCCCAGAAGATGGATTCACCTGGGCCGTGAGGTACGGCCGCCTCTGTTTATGTAAATCTACAGAGTTTATTAAACATCATTAGTAAGTTAGTGTTGTATTATGTAGGTTAAATGAGAATTCAATATAATACTACATACCTTCAATGTAACATTATCCAATGCAATGGTTTTTATCTCTTTTCCTGTGTCATTCAATATCTTCCAATATGCATTCACATTCATCATTTCTAGACCACCGTCTTTGTGAAGATATGATTTTGCACTTTCAATTAACTCAGTATCTCCTTTTTCAAAAGAGGTTATATTATTTATATCATTAGATTTTATGTCGCTCGTATTATTAATCATGTATTGAAGATACTTTTCATCAGAATGTGAATCAATTGTTCCCTGTTTTAGAGAATAGAAATTCTCTACTTGAGAACATTTACTAACCTCAGTTAATAACAAAAATTCCTGAATTCTCTGAATTGACACAGAACAATCCAGGACAGACATAATTGCCGTAGGAAAAATTTCTGCAACTGAAAATTTGATTGAATCATACAGAGAAAATACCACAAAAACATTTGATGCTGTAAGTGTATTTCCAAAGGCGACATATGCTATAATACTAATGAAGATTGATATCTTTGTACTCAAAAAAATACAACATATTGACATAGCCTGGATCCAGGACATTCTCTTAATCAAATTCATCTCTTTCCTAAAAATTAAAAACAATGCCATGCCAGTTGATACAACAATATAGTACTAAAGATATAATGAGATACATTGATGAGAGATCTTACTTACCTCCTTGCTTCCCGTATTAAGTTGGCAAAACAATATTCCCAAGCATACATCTTGATGACTTGCATCCCTTCAATAATCTCATTCATCAGTCTCAATCTACTGTCTGTCTTTACAGCTGACCTTCTTCTGATCTCAGCTGTGACTCTCCCTAGCCAACCTGAAAACACAAATTCACACATTTTATTTAATAATCTGGTAATACTATAAGGTGTTTTATTTTGATAAGCACATTTCTAAAATGAAATTAAACATATTAAAATCATGGTAATTTCCATAAAAATGGCTTCATTGGAAAGATGAAAGTTTACCATTTATGTTTCAATATGATTTAGGGCATATATGCGGCGGTGTTCCTTTCTAGGAGCCATTACTGAGACGCCGTCAAATCCACAAAAACTCACTGTTTAGTGTCGAATTTCTTCAAAGATGCTGGCGGTCGGAAAGTAACAGTCAACGGGGAGCGCTTAGGTCCATGATTAATGACTTTTTTGTTCCCTAATTAAATGGCATTAATGTGCAACAGCTTTGGTTTCAACAAGATTGCCAACATGCCACACATCGAGAGACACAATCAGGTTATTGCGGGAAGCATTCGGTCGGCGCATAATTTCACGTAATGGTTCGATTAATTGGCCTCCTCGATGTGGATTACTATGGATTATTTTCTGTGGGGATATGTGAAGTCTACTAAGGGGTCTACACAGATAAACCTGAGACATTGGATAACTTGGAAGTCAACATTCGCAGAGTTATTAGCGATATACGGCCTCAGCGGCTCGAGAAAGTTGTCAAAAATTGGACATCCAGATTATGCTTCCTTCGAGCCAACCGCGGCGCACATATGCCCGAAATCATATTTAAGCATTATAGCCAATAGCCCAGGAAAACGAGATTTATAGCGTAAATAATTCTCGGAAAGCTGGAAACTGTTTTAATCTCTTCATTAACATGCAAAGAAGATTTCTTGAAGTTTGCACCAAATTTGCGCTTGTGCTAACTACAGGGTGACCCAAAAACCGAAACATTTTTGTACTTTTTTCAGTTTTTCACTAATAACTTCTAAACTGGGAGAATTATTCACGCTATACCCCCTTTTTTATGTTTCTAGACTGGTCTATTAATGGTATAAAATAATCTTTTAAATAAAGCTATTTTTATGAACATTACCATGATTTTCACAAATAACTTCTAAACTGGGAGAATTATTCACGCAATACCCCCTTTTTTATGTTTCTAGACTGGTCTATTAATGGTATAAAATAATCTTTTAAATAAAGCTATTTTTATGAACATTACCATGATTTTAATACGTTTAATTTCATTTTAAAAGTGTGCCCATTAAAAAAAAACAGCCTATACTATGTAGTAATATATATGTGTGTGTGTGTGTGTGTGCCATATTATTTATATTTGAATACCTTGTAATGGAATGAAAAGCAGTAAGAATGCTACTCCAATCAATACTGAATAAGACATGTAGTAATACATTAAAATAATTAACAATATTCCTTCTAATGGCACACGTACAAGCTCTGGCAAGTACAGCACTCCATCATCAAAGCGACTTACGTCATTTGTTAGTAGATTAATCACTTTACCATTGAGATCATCAGTATCAGAATTATTTGTCTTTAAGTCTAATTTTAGCACCTACAAAGACAGTACACACAGTTTAGTACACTCAATAGACTCAACAGACATGTTCAAATTTGATTTTGTAGAGACATTTTGTATGGGAGGCATGGAATTATTTTACAAAATATTGATCATCTAGTACTTTTTTATTATAACTCCCAAATAAATTTTATTATACTCATTTTATAGAAAATTTATTTAGCTTTAAATTTAATCTTACGAATTTGTGCTACACTGCATGGTTTGGGAGTTATTTAACAAAAAGTGACGACATGTATGAACATATTTTTTATATACCATTTTTAATCAATTCTTCCTCACTTAGTATTTAAGTTAAATAAATTATTTTGCAACTATAATATAGAGGAATTATTGAAGATAAATATTTTTTCCTAACACTAACCGTTTAGGGGTAAGGCCGTATTTTTTTCCACATTTGACGGATGAAAAACGTGCCACCAGATTTCAGGAAACCCGTTGCACCCAATGTTATAATTATGATTTATTTTCATTCTTTGTCTATTTCGCGATATAATTTCAATAATTTATTTTCCACAAAGGTTACAATTAATATAAATAATCAACAAAATAAAACCAAAACGGGGGAATTTATTGAAAAAACGCCTTGTAGCAAATCAAGTTTTCTGAAAAAAAAAACGCTTTTATGTTACGCTTATGTTACTTTCGCGTTACTGTAACATAAAATACTTATGTTACGTAATGTAAGTCCACAATAAAGCTGGTGATGCACAAGACCATCACATTTATATTAATAAAAGTACATTTAAATTCTCTCAATAAATTTTGTGAACGTTTAATTTGGAATTTGCAAATATAATAAAAATATCAGATTTAAACAATGTTTACTAATACTTTTATGTTATTTTGTTACCCACTAGTCACTACGCCCGAGGTTTACTTTTTATTACCATTCCAGGGCAACATTAACAGCACACAAAAAAATCAGACCTACCCGAGCATTGATATTTTTAAAACAACAGTTTAACTGCACTGTCAAAAATGTCAACAACGCCATTTGGGGAGTAAAGTATTACGAATGAAAACAAAACACTTTTAACAGCTGACAGTTCGGGGTTATTGGTGCATAAGCTCAGAGAAGGGATATCATTGTTTGGATTATGTGGACCAACAACATGCGGATACTTATTTGTCTAACAAAATCATCTTCCACAATGAGACTTCTTTAATCAACAAATAGAGAGAAACCCAAATTATTCCAGAACATGTTGCACAGACGACCAATAGTTCACAGTGAGTGGAATGGCTACACATGGATTTTATAAATAAAATAGGAATCTTTTTATAATATTTATATAAAGTACCTTTCTATATATAAGACAACAGCAGCCAACACGAATATTCATGGATGTGTGAAGTAAGGCATTCAAAAAGGGATGAAGCATGAATACACTAAATAAAGTACATAACACCACCCCTGATCCATACATGAAGGCTTCTTCCTTAGATATCTCAGTCTGGCCGGGTGAAAAATATGATATAAATACTCCAAGGCACACTGATTGTAGTAATCTAAACACAACACAAATTACAAAATTAATCAATTCTATTTCTTACAAATAGAGCAAATTAAGAAGATAATGTAGTTTACCCACGTATGGAAATCAATAATATTCTTATATCTAGAATGAGTTCTGCAATAATGTCGTGTTTAATACCTGAAAAAAATGTCAGGAATAGCATAAATTGTGCTGACAAATATTATGAAAAATCCATGTTTTTTGAAAATAATAGTTGCTAATGATGGAGTCCCCCCAGCAGCTATTCTTTGGTCCCAAAGATTCTGGTATTGAGATCCTATGCGACCAGACAAATGACTTCCTAATGGTGCATACAAATCATCTAGTTCTATACGCCTTTGTAAACCTTTAGCAAACAAATCTCTGAGCCACCTGCAAGAATATTGACATGCTTGTGTAAGTACTCATGCTTAGCAATGGCAAACCTTGCGTGTAGATGGTGGAACCTAGGTTAGCAAACCTTCTGAAATGTTTCTTCCTTACTTCATATGAATTTTAAAAGATTGCTCATTAGTGGAATATACGTTGCACAATGATAAATAGTAACTAATAATTGTTGACCTCTTTAGGAAAATAATTATAAAAGTGGAGAAATTAATGAAAGTACTGCGAGGGACACAGGGAGATGGAAGAGGAGAAAAACTATTTACAAAAGTGAATTTACCATCAGAGTAGAGAGGGCATTTAATCAACCCTTGTGGGGTGGGTTAGTCAGGGCAATTATACATACATATTTATAGGTATTTTATGGTATCTTAGGTTTACTTATGTTCTGGTCTGCATGAAGGCATTTAAATAGAATTACACTGTGTTGAGCCTAGCTTGTCGAAAATACCAGAATAATGAGTGCATGTGATCTTACCAATATATAAATTGTGAAAACCAATTGGCGTCTTTGCGAGGACTTCTTTTCCTATTGTGGTAATAGAATCCTGGATCCATTTTCTAATAATAAACTAATTCACCTACAATTGAGAATTCCTGCAACCATAAATCAATTAATTTAAATAATCTATTAGTTCAGTAATGAAATATTCTTTTAAGTTTGTGGTTCACCGTCATACTATCTACATTCTGGATTGTTCATTATATTAAAATCATAATTTCGCTTGAAAAATGCATGTCATTCGTAGTCCTGATTATTCTTAATTGGATTCAGTATAATGGATCAGCTGATTGTCTGAGATTACTGTAGGATATTGCCTAACCCGGGATGTGTCAAACACTCTCGTATGTTTATATTAGTACACTATACTAATAAAATCATGATTTCTCACTGATCTACCATAACACTACCTCCTATATTAATCAATCAAGAACTGCATATGCAAAACTAAAATTAATAATAAAATAATATTACTATTTTTTTTTAAACCACGCTTTATATTCAAAGTGCTCTAAAAAGGGTAAAATAATTTTGAAAAAAAAATCTAAAGCGCGGGGGCTTCTTATGAGAAAAAATGATATTATACAAGATTTTACCATCTTCTTTTTTGTATTATACGGGAACATTCTATCCAGCTTCTTATGCAGAATAATTAAACAGGGAGCATATATTATTTGACCTATTTTTGCTTAATTGCTTAGATCAGGGGTTCCCATAGTGCGCGCTGTGTCGCCCTGGTGCACCATAGACAGTAAAGAGGGGCACCGGGAGTCTTGTAAATGCGCCGCGGGATGAAAAAATTGGGAACCCCTGGCTTAGATGATATCGTATTTCCTTCGGTGTCTCGTGACGGCCTGAGCTGGACGAAATATGACTTGAGATCTGAATTTCTTTTCCAACACCCTTTCATACGATGCCAAACACGGCACTGTGCTGTGACTGGATCCTCTCGATCCCTCTCTGTCTCCTGATTGGTCGAGCTGGATAAAATTTGACTTCTCAAACGCCTTTTCATACGATACAACACATGACCCCACACTACCATTGGATCTTACAACTTTTTTGTCTCTGGAGAAGGATGATCCAATTTTGTACAGAAATGTATTGTCACCCACTTTATACGTACGGTCACAAATTTTAAGGCCTATAAATAGTCAGTAAGTTATAGTAAGTTATTAAAATTTGCATCAAAAGCTATAGACGTGCCAAACACGATGTGAAATATAATAGTGTGTACATACACTGCAGTATGTAATCAAATCGAAATTATATAATTTCTGTAAATATATTATTTCCTTATATGAAACATAACTAAGTGTTTGCATAGTGATTAGATAATATTATTATATTATTATAAAACCTAAACAAGTAATAATCTAAACAAATATTTATGCAAATATTATACTACATATAATAATTTGATGAAGTGTTTTTTAAACGAGATAACTATGTTCTGTTTCAATGAGTTAACAATGACATGAATTTTTGTGGCAGACTATTTATTATATAAATTTATCTAAGGAACCTAATGTTAATCAGCCAACCATATAGAATAAGCTCATCAGAGAGCAGGCAGGAGTCCAGCCTGGCAAGTCCTGTACTGGCCAAATTCTAAACCTCACCCAACATATTGAGGATGAGTTCGAGATGGGCAAGACAACAAAAACTGTTTTCATCGACCTAAGTGTCGCATATGACACAGTGAACCACAGAATGCTCCTTGCTAAAATATACGACCTAACCAAAGATTACAAATTGCTTAAAATCTGTGAATCAACCCTAAAAAACTGCAGATTCTATGTGTCCCTAGAGGTAAACAACAGCCGATGGAGAATACAGAGGAACAGACTCCCGCAGGGAAGTGTAATGGCACCCATCCTCTTCAACATATACACAAATGACAAACCCATAGGCCCAGACACACAGTATTTCATATATGCCGACGACCAGGCAATAACAGCACAAGGGAACACATTTGAAGACGTAGAGGGTAAGCTAACAAAAGTGCTGGAAATCTAACCAAGTACCACAAGAAAAACCTCTTAAAACTTAACCCAGAAGAAAGCCAAGTTTGCTCCTTCCACTTAAAAAACAACAAAGCCAACAGAAAATTGAACATAACATGGTAGGGTGTTGAACTAGAGAACTGCGGGAAGCCAAAATATTTGGGGGTCAAACTTAACTAAACTATTGTATAAAGCACACTGCATGGACACAGAAGAAAGTAGCTGCCAGAAATGGACACCTCCCTAAACGAGGCGAATAGACTGAAAATGGGATGCCTTAAACCAACACCCACTAGTAAACTGTATGCCCTCAGTGGAATTGCCCCGCCGAACATCAGGCGAAAGGTGGCAGCACGGGTGGAGAAAAGCAAAGAAGTCACAGATCAAAGACAGGTGCTATATGGGCACCTGGCCGCCTCAAATCTAAGAGGAGCTTCCTAAACGCCTAGCAGATATGTATACCTGAAACTGCAAGAATTAGCATGTGGAGGGGCACAGCACAGGATGCACAAGGGACCATATGTATACACCAATGGAGGCCCTACCCTCAAGACACGATCTATCCTGGCCAGCTCAGGACACTGAGCATCCCCTAGCATGCGGCATGCCCAATGGCTCCTGGGTGGTGCACGTGGGAGAGTCTCGGAGATCGCTCCCCTTGGAAGATGTGCAGGAGATTGTGGCTTTCTGGGAGCCGATAGGGATATAGTGAGTGCCTACCGACACAATAAGAAGAAGAATGTTAATACTACAATTATCCATGTGTAGTATTCACTTACTTGTTAAGTACAGCTAGTTATCCTGAATGACTGGAATCTCTCGAGCTCGCCACTACTTTATATGGTGCAATAGAGGACCACGTCAGCTCTAGTAGTGCCATAAATTGTAAATTATGTTGGACTCTAGAGCACAATGTAAGGTACTTTCCTGACAATAGTTCATCATAGATTACACATAGGGTTGCCAGACGTCCCGGTTTACCGGGACTGTCACCGGTTTTACGCTCCGTGTCCCGGTGTCCCGAACAAACCTTTCGGGACGCCTAAATGTCCCGGTTTTCGGAAATGTTACTATATTCTTACGATTTTTATCATTTTGTGGTATTTTTGACAGTTTGTATAAAAACTACGAAAAAGAAAAGTTACGCATTAGCGGTTCGTAAAATTTTCGACTTATCATAAGTAAAAATTAAGAATAGTTTCATAGGAGTACCCCCCTCCGACGGGGAATAAAATTTTATGCGTTTTTTATTTCAGTGGTCAAATTGAGTAAAAATAAAAATACAGCGCCAAAATAAAAAATGCATCAAAAAACGTTTTCGTCGTCGACGGGGGGGGGGGGGGGGGGGGGGGTTGTCCCGGTTTGATTTGCGAGAAATCTGGCAACCCTAATTACACATCAAGTCAACCCTACAATCTACAACACAGGAAAATAATTAATAACACCTATTTAATGGATTTTTAAGTAACTTGACCTATCAAATCATTAACAATATCAGGGGCCTAATTGTACCTAATTTATATTGTTGATGGTCAACACGACACAAGTTTTATGGATGTTTTCTGAAAGATATTTAGGTATACTAAATTTTCTGTTGCAACACAATTTTCAGAATTGTTTAGTGAAAACTTGAATGAAAACAATATCAATTACATTATGATATAGGCAAGCTTTATATATAACATATCTCTAGGCGAGTTATTTAAACATTTTATCGGTTAAAAGTGGAGAATTATTTATGATACTTACCTAATATTATTTTTTAAAAATTGGTATAAGATGACAATTCTCATCTCGAGTCACCACAAATCAAAATATCGAAAAATTGGTCCTAGTTGGCGGCAAAAATAATAACACATTGATTTTTGTGCAAAGCTCGTGTCCACGGTGTCCACGTCTGTCGTCTACAGATTGCAGAATAAAATCATAGATAAGATATAAATGTTTATGATTGTGATATTGCACAAATTATAATGTTGCATAACGCACATTTGAATTTGAACACGATTCGAATGCACACGTGATGCACGGATGCACACGGCACATGCACGCCAGTGTTGCCGTTTCAAAAATAGAGAAACTACGAAAACTTAAGAAACCTAGGTACTAAAACTAAACTTTTCGCGAAAAAATACTAGAATAGGTATACTAGATCGATAAAAAGAAAATATTGAATAAAATACTTAAAAACAGAGCTTGACCAAGAAAAAATCATAAGTCGAGCGGGGGAGGGAGTCCCTAGGAGAAAATAATGAAAAGCAGCCCACAAACGGGTCAAATGGCCCCCGAAGGACATCGACCCACCGCGAATTCTCCCAAACTCCCATACTGACAGTTCGACACTGCCCCCCCCCCCCCCCCTGACGATGCCCATGCTTATAACTTTTTTTTTTCACGAAACTGACTTTGCACTAACTTATCTAATGGGCGCAACCACCACGAATTGTAAGCAACTTAACTAATATAATTTGACACTCGACATAGCGACTCGACCGAACAAAGTGTTTAATATAGGTACCTACTTCTTTTGAGAATATGGGTTTCCCAAAATATACATTAAGGGTAAACCCACCTCCACCCCTGGATGTTTCAGGAGCTTTAGCTCCTATATCATCCAGTCTTTTAAGCAAAACATTTTTTCAGAGGAGGGCTCAAGGTTCGCCGGAAGGGCTCCCCTCAACAAACCCCTCCCGAAACTACTCTGAACACCCTTAATGTTCCTTGGAGGAGACTCTCACTGCAAGGATCTACACACTACTACATTTTTTTTCTTAGAAACTATCATCTTACAATTACGTATTTCTACGTACTAAATCTTAATCTAGAGGACAACATTTTACAATTCAGACAGCACATACACGGAATACAGAGAACAAAACACAGTTTCTTACAAATAGTCATCCATACTTACCTGTTGTCCCCGGCCCACGTGCGAAGGAAACCACAGCCTGATGACAAACAGAAGAAATAAAACAAACAAAAGAAATATTAAAGGCCTCAGCAAGTTCCAAGGAACATCATTGGGGAAAATACATACATCCCATGAGAGGGAGAAGAGACGCACACAAACGAAAGAGTTCAGCCGCCGTTCATCCACCTATTGCTCAACTGAGGGAAGAAAACTCAATCAAGGATACTCGGAGCAAGACCCGGTCGACGCAATTCCTCCCATTTCAGCTTCCATGCTTCTACAAAGCGTTTAAAACAGTTAAAATTGGTCTTGTTTAGTGTTAACTCCCCATACCAGATTGGTCGGGGAGTGTCTTCCGTCATACCACCAAACATCTCATATCTCGCTTCTCTCATCACCTCGCACTCCCATATGATATGCTCAGCATACTGTGCTCCACCACCACAAAGACACCACAGTTCGCTGCAAAGGTTTAACTCGAAGAGCTTACCTTTCAAATCTCCATGACCTGAAACCAATTGTGTGGAGAAGTGATCCAGCAGAACAAATCTGCGCTGCATTCTCGCTCGAAGATCCGGAAAGAATCTGTAAACATGTCTCCCAGTTCTACCCGAGTCCCATCTCTCCTGCCAGATATCCATCGTCTTCTCATGTATCCTCTTCATTGTTCTCTCTAAACCACTACGTCCGGGCTCCGACCTGTGAACAATTCCAAAATATTCAGTGATCCCCTCACGCTTGAGACAGCGCCTGGCAACAGCCTCTCTGACTTCTAAATGTGCTGGCAAAACCCCAGCCATCACCGGTAGCCCATCACTAGCCGCAGTACGGTATGCACCTGTCAAACCCAGCAACGGTGGCCTTTGTCCTCTAAGCAGTGCGAGACACACAGAGCCAACTTCTAACCTATGCGACCAAACCTTTGCAGCATAGGAAATCTGTGGAACAAAAGTGGCACGATAAATCAAGAGAAGAGACTTTGGATGGACACCCCATGTCCCCACACTAAGTCCTCGTAAGGCAGCAAAAAGTGTTCTGGCCTTCTCCGAAACCGTCCTAACATGCTGTATGAAAGAAAATCGTCGGTCCAGAGTTACACCCAAGTATCTGACTTCTTCAACAAGCCTTATCGACTGTCCTTCCATCCTTAGTACAGGATTTCTATTTCTGCTCAAGGACCCCTTCATCAGCATCGCTGCGGTCTTAGCAGGGGAGAAAGTGAGCCGGTTTAACCTTCCCCAGCTCAGAATGCGTTCTGTGGCCAATGCAAATGTATTCTCCAGAGCAGCTCTGGTATTCCCAGCCAACATTAAAAGTGCGTCGTCAGCATATGCAATAATTGTGCTGTGACCGGGAAGGTCTAAAGTCAACAGGTCATCAAATAGTATATTCCATAGAAAAGGGCCAAGTACAGAACCCTGAGGACAGCCCATCGTGACCTCCCTCTCAACTCTGTGACTTCCGTGTGAAATAACAACCCTTCTCTCTCGAAAATAGTCTGAAACTACGTTAAAAAGAGTTCTTGGGCACTGCCGCAGCTTCAATTTTGCAAGAATCAGAGGCCACCATGCATTGTCAAAAGCTCCCGAGATATCCAAAAAAACACCAAGAACATATTTTTCTGATCGTTCATTCCTCTACCTGACGCATTCCAGAATGGCGTGCTCCGTCGAGACACCCCTGCAGAAACCAAACTGTCGAGGACACCCATCAGGCAATATTGATTCAGCCAGTCGATTACGCACCAGAATCTCCAAGATCTTTCCAAACGCCGGCAGCAATGTAATAGGCCTGTATGCTTTGAGATCCGATAAGGGCTTCCCATTGCCTTTGGGTATAACTTTAAGAAGACCACACTTCCAAACCTTAGGAAAAATGCCTAGATCGATGCAATTCTGCATGACACTTACAACCTTTTCGGGACAGCATTCCCAAACTTTTTTTACTATTATCCCTGTGATCCTGTCGATTCCTGGAGCCTTTCGAGGACCAAGGCCCGAGATAATTACTTTCAGTTCTTCATGTGTTACCGGCGCAGGATGAGAATTTGATGCTGCCTCTAAAGGAGGTTGACGAGAGAGTAATCTTAATTGTCTGTGTTGCGCCGAGTCTGAAGAAAAAGAATCTAAAGGAACCAATCCATCCAGAAATGCACGGAGAGTCACGTCTATTCCCAATGTTTCACTGCCTGAGGTGACAATACTTGAGAGGTACTTGTCCGCGTTGTGCCCTTCCTTCATTGCAGTCCTCATTACCGACCAGGCATCTGTCCTGCCCACATCTCCAACCCATTTTTCCCACGCAGTTAATCTGGCTTGCCTTATCTCAAGGTGATAGTCCCTAAATATACTGATAAAAAATTTGAATAAGTACGCAACGCATACTTACTATACCGCTGGAAGTCAGCATAAAGAAATTTCCAGTTTGAAAGATCCCGCCACTACATACCTAAAAAAATAGATACTTACAGCAAAACGATTTGAGAGTATTTTAGACAATAAAAAAATGCACACAAGAAGTTGACATAAAATACCCACAAAATACCAGAATCTGATATTTTTCTATCTAAAAAACGTGAAATATACTAGAAAATACTAGAATTTCGGAAAATACTAGATGTTTTCCAAAGAGGTCAAAAAATACTAGTTTAGTACTAAAATACTAGAAACGGCAACACTGTGCACGGCACAACGCTGCAAGCAATACCACCTATAGTATAAAGCCGTGGTACTAGCAGCGCCCCTAGCGGCAAATTCTTCGTCCAGAGGCCTAGCGGAGGCTAGTGCCGTAACGTATTTCCGTCGATTTTGTATGGCGGACGCGCGGTCGCTCTTCGTTAATACGCTATATTTATTGTATATTAGTGATTAAATAGACTAAATACGGTTTAAAAACATTGCTTACGATGGTGAACAAGTGTTGTGTTACAAATTGTAAAGGAAATTACGCCGCAGGACCAAAAGTTCGTGTTTTTATCTTCCCAAAAGACTCTGTGCTGCGATCAAGATGGCTTCGCGCTATTCACCGGAAAAAATATATTCCAAATCAATATTCGAGGGTATCTAATGATATTTCTCGATTATTTATGATAATAAAACGTTATCCCTGTGTCTTATAATGTGTACGCGTGTTATCGTTGACATTTATTTGTTAATTTTGATGTGAGGTTAGGTCGATTTGTGTACCGGTATAGTCGTGCGTATTTTGTATCGTATAAGTATATATATCCTTCCTTTACATTATTTTATCTAATGAGGTGTATAATTATTATTTATTTCATAGCCTAGAGTTGATCTAAGGAGATATTGTAGTTATTATATGTTTTATTGGTGACATCTTTTGCAAATTGTGTGGTATTGATGAATATTTTCTTATTAAAGGTCTACTGGTTGAAAGTCAAATGTTGTTTTGTTTAAAATAACCCCCATCTTCCACTATCATATGCAA
The DNA here is from genome assembly GCA_963576895.1 of Ceraclea dissimilis. NCBI lineage: Eukaryota > Metazoa > Arthropoda > Insecta > Trichoptera > Leptoceridae > Ceraclea > Ceraclea dissimilis. Next base: position 16,668,489 of record OY756361.1, read on the forward strand.
TTATTTAATTAATAATGGAGAATTCTGGCGCTTGGATGACATTTTCAGGACAGAAATCGCAGAAGAACACTGACTTATACTCTACACAAGCCCAGATTTGACATTTCGCAGAGGCCTGTCGGTTGCCATTTTGGGTTGTGTGTCATAGCCTTTTGTTCTAGGTAGTATTGCTGCAAGGCCAAGGTTACTCGGATTACTAAACCACATACTAAACTACTCGTTTCAAAATTTGCAACAATACTGTTAGTGCAGTAACGTGAGGAAATTTAATGGCATTTCCAGGAAAAAAATATAGTAGTTTATTTCCCCTTCATATTTTACGTATTTGGGGGCGCTGAATTCGAATTTCAACTTCCAACAGCCAAGTTGAAATTTGAATTCAGCGCCCCCAAATACGTAAAGTATGAAGGGGAAGTAAACTAAGTACTATATTTTTTTCTCCGCGAAAACACCATATGATTGGACTATGTACTGCTGACCCTGTTGAGTGTTGACCCAACGATCAGTATAATACGGGACAGAAAACATCGCTGTTTGTCCATACATTCTGTGCGTTCTCCCGCGTTAATGAGCAGTTAGGTTAGGCAAAAGAAGCAAAATAGAGTATTTTCCATACTAAAAGGTCTGCAGGAAACTGCGATTTTCACATGGATTTTTGGTTTTCACTGTTTATATTTTAACTGAAAATGAATTATAGACATCAAATTGACATAATTATAGGACCAAGGGATGTAAATAGTCAGAGGTGGGCACCGTTAATCAAAAAGTTAACTTCGTTAATCGATAATCCGTTAACTAAAATGTTAACTTCGTTAATCGTTAAAGCGTTACATTTTGAAAAATGTAACGGAAGTTAACATTAATCCGTTAAAGCGTTAATGTAAAAAATCGCGGTTAAATGGCGTGAAATTTAACCACATAAATACAACTACAATCACATTTACACTATCGCGATGTTTCCCAACAAAGTGAAATTTCTTTTCCAACTCCCAACCCACATACGATACCACACATAACCCCATACAACCCTTGGATTATCTAATGCCAGCGCCTCCAGTGGATGATGTCTATGCAAACAATCAAATATTAACGGACTTAATTAACGGGAGTAAAATGTAACGGGAGTTAAATAAACCGTTAACAATTTTTGGAGGTGAGAAAAGCGTTAAATCGTTAACCAAAATGTAAACTTCGTTAATTAACGATTAACGGATTAACGCTTTTCTGCCCAGCTCTGTAAATAGTCCGTTAATAAGGATTTATAAGCATTTTTTTACAAAGGAAACGGGACACGATGGTAGTAAATAAATGAAGTAAATTACTTTTATTTTATTGTCATTAATTACAACATAAATTAAACATTGCACAAAAATTCATAAATACATACACATATTAGCTTTAAATGACAAAAAATATGAAAAAATAAATTCCTACATAATAAATTTTAATGATATATTTTAAACGTCTTCACATCCGTGATATTCAATACCATAATTGGTGATAGGCAACTACTGAGAACACATTTTTTCACTTTTTTTTCTTAAACGATGCATAAGGTTTAATTCTTAATGGGAAATCTGAAAAAAAAGTAATTTATTTACTTCTATCGTGTGCCGTTTCCTGTGTTATAAAATTGCTCATAAATTCTGATTAATGGACTATTTACATCCCTTGGTCCTATAATTATGTCAATATGATGTCTATAATTCATTTTCAGTTAAAATATAAACAGTGAAAACCAAAAATCCATGTGAAAACCGCAGTTTCATATAGCCCGTTCAGTGTGGAAAATAATATGTAGTTTGAGTAACTGATCATTTTCCCCAGAATCGTACAGAATGTATAGACAAACAGCTATGTTTTCCATCCAGTATACTAATATTATAAATCAATGCTTCAAGTTCAAATGTCAAAAAAGACTCGCTCACTCGCTGTATATAATCTACGTATCCACTATTTCAACAGCCTGTCAGAAATGTCACTGTCAAATTTTAATCTTATTTCTACAGATATATGTTAACTATATGTTAACGATATATGTTAACTCGTAAGAAATTCTCCGAAAAATTGTTAACTTGATGTCAATCTTTGATAAGGTTACCACGGCAACTAGGGACAAACATAAACATTTTTTTTAGTGTTTTTTGGAGACTTTCTATGGAATTTAGAACATAACTGATAAGGAACCTATGTACAGGTTCCCTAATAACTAACGTAACTAAATAATTGACTAAATTAACTTGATCTTGAGAGATTAATAGAATGGACGGAGTCACCGTAATTTTTTGCGGAATCGGGATGGTATTTTCGCTATTTATGTGTTAGTTTTCAGTTTGTGTTTATTGTTCTGTAGTTATTGTTTGTGTACAGATATAACTGATAGAATTGGTCTGTTTCGATTATAATTTTACTTTTATAAATAAGTAATAATATTCAGTAAAATGCAGTACTAACCAAATATGCAAAGTGCAGGTGTAACCTCAAAATTACTTACGGATGGATTAATAACTAGTTCTAGTTTATTTCCTACTCCTGGAACAGTATCAGGGAGAGCCTTTCCTTGCAGTTAAGAGTGATCAATGCAGATTGTACACTAAAATTAGATCTTTCAACCTCTGACATTGCATGGTTAAGACAATTATAATCTTGTCATAGAATTAGGTATAAGGGAAACATTCTCCTATATAATCTAAAAGTCTTGTATTAATTGATGACACAAAGTTTACATTCATACACACAGCACAATGTGCAAACTTTTTCAGTGATATTGCGTTGGTCTCGTTTAATCATTGTTTTTAGGTTAAACAATCATAGGTGTACGAGGACATCAACTGCACCACATATGTCTAGCTGAAAAGAGCTGCGGGAGACAGAGAGGAGTGGAGAACAAGATGTAGGAATTTGCTGCAAACCAATCCGCTGGATTGAAACTAGAGAACAATAATCATAGTGTGCCAAAAGGTGGAGTTACTGCAAACACAATATCTTACAGTCAAAGTACTATATAAAGTATGTATAAGTACCCAAAAGTACTATAAAATATAAGCCTCAATTATACACAGGATATCTCAACTGAGACGTCACAGGTATACTGCTAAATACAATATGCATCGAATCGAAAACCCATATATTGGGGTTCGTGGCATTGTGTTTGAGGAGCCAAATAACCCCAATAGGGGTTAGCGGCAGTGAACAAATTAATACATATTATATGCTCTTCTGGTAGCAAGGTTAGTTGCAATTTTAAAAATCTATTAAAAAAAATCTGTGGCCACGGAGTCCCTAAATACGGCCCATGTAGGCATAGAAGATCCACCGTTCGAAAAGGTGAAGATCAAGTCGTGCTATGATTGAGTTTGTAATTGTATTGTAGGTATACAATGTATATTTTAATGAAATATTTTGTAAAGCTCAATAAAATATTTAAAAATAAATAAATATATCAATTTATTATTAAATCCTTTTTTGACCATTACAATTGTCAACTGGGTTACTGTCCTGTGTGAAACAGGGGAACATTGCAGGCATCATCACGCCACTCCTATTTGTGTCTTGATATTTTTTATTTGCAGAGGAAAGATATGTTGGAGGTTAACTAAAAAACATTACAGTGTTTTCCACAACCATGTTTTAATATATTTAAAAATTGAGAGACATTTAATTTTCCACAAAAGGAGTGGAAGAACCAGTTATTCTTGTCACACCATTTTAATACATTAATTTCCTTTTTCATCTTTCAAAGCAGAGTGCTGTCTCACACATTATTTTTATTAATTTTACCTGAGCAAACCGGCCGCATGTGGCCTACAGCATTAAGATAACCTTTTTCAAAACCGCTCGACTACCTGGGTATCGGCCGCATATGGTCTACAGCCGTAGTTTCTTATTTTTAATTACCTGTATAGTGTCAAATGATGTACCCACCTGTTTCCTTGATCCAATGGTACAAAGTAATTAAATACCAGATTATTTTTGAAAATCATAATTTATGTTTGGTGAGAACATATGAATTTTCTACATGTCGTAGTTGAATGTAACAGGTAGTTATCTTTGCTGTATATCTGTTGAGATACCTACTTGTTAATTAAATACTATTTCAATGAAACATAAGACACTGTGAAAGTATGATTTTAAATAAGAAGCTTCGGGACGGGGCAAAAACAAAGCAAACACAAGATATTTAAAAATGAGATATTTTAATGTACTTAATAAATTCGTAAGTCCATGAACATGTAAGCTAATAATTTTGTCTTAATGCACATTGCACAACTAGGTATTATACAATATTCATCTTTTTATGTTGGTCAGCACTAATCTATATCCTCATCCACTCCCAGAAAGTCACAATCTCTCCTGTGCCATCCTCCAAGGGGCACACTCCCATGCGAACTGCCCATGAGCCATCGGGCATGTCAGGAGGTTCTCGATGTCCTGCACACCTGTCTGTCTATTATAATAATATTACTTTATTATATTCATGAAATATTCTGGAATAAATATATATCATTAACATACAAGTACATACCTATACAAAAATTATATATAAAATTTGAGTGAAAGAGGGTCTTCCAGCGCACCAACACTTGTGCGAGTGTAAAAGCAGAGCTTACTTTCGCCAACTGTCATGAGGCATCAAGATTCCACAATCAACAGTTCCCCTGAATTGGTGAGAAAACTGATCTCTGCTGGACTGTATTTATAAAGGCTATGACGAATTTTTTCAAGTGTCCACCACCTTAATTATGCAACCATGTTGCTAAAAGTTCTCCTCCTCATTCCATAGGTATCAGGCACCCCTTCTGTAAAGCATTTCAATCAGAGATGTAGGTTTTTCAATGGAAAACAAAATTGCTAGGTAGGTACCAGAATTACAAGATTTGTATACTTACTAATACTTGGTTTGGGTCCTTCGACGCCATGGATTAAGTTAGGATTGCTTTAATGTACATAATAGTGTAAAAGTTCAGCAAATTGGAATTAAGTATGCACAACCACAGAACTAACGAAAAAAACTTTCGTGAACAAAACTTCAGCCATTATCTTGACAAAATACTCGTCAATTGACAATTATTCATCTGACAGCTGCAGTGTTGCCATGATCCAAAAATGAAAATCTGTATCTCAAAGTCTAAAAATCTGTATAATAACCCAAAATCTGTACAAAAAGGGTAAAAATCTGTATAAATGAAATTTTAAAACCAATAAAATATGGTAGTTTATTGAAAAACTAATCTTTTTGATAAAATAATAGTGCATAAAATATATTAATTTCTTTTTCTACATAAGTACTTTTACTCATTTTACAAATGAGATTTTTATCTATTTACCTATTATCAGATGATAATCGTGCTCGAATCTGTTTTTTTTTTTGTACTTTATTCTGTTTATTCTTCTGATTTATCATAGACAATTTCCAATTCCAAAAATCTCTATAAAACAGAGTAAAATTTATTATCTGTATTTGTCTGTTCCCGTAGCCTAAAATCTGTATAAATACACATAAATCTGTATATATGGCAACACTGGACAACTAAAATACTTCAACCAATCACTGCGCTCAATGTTTTTGCGCATGCGTTTTTCCGTTTATTATCAAGTTACATCGAACTAATACAACATAGAGCGCGTGTATAATAATGCCTATGATACACAATTTATCTCTACGATAAACAATACATGTCTATGATGTTAAAATTTCTTCTACCATAGACAAAAAGATAATTTTATCTATGGTTTTCTGTAAACAACAGTCTGTAGAAATAAGGCTTGCCTATAATCTATGGACGAGACAACGTCAAAAGAAACCTTGAAGAAACCAAACAAAACATTGTTTTACATAACCTGTATATTACAATATTGATATTGCGCTACGAAGAATATGATTTTTTTAACGAGAAGTGTTACTAACCCGGCAATTTATGCAAGTTTCAATTTACAGTACCGAAATATATACAATTTTAGTTATTTATGTAAACACAAAATATTGTTTAGTTCCTTTCATACTTTTGACTTTATTAATCAGCCCAGTTATCGCCCTTTGCACACATCTCGCGTAAATTTTGAAATAAAAGCTTCAAAGGAGACGAGTTTAAATATTTTTGACAGAATGACAAAAAAGCAACACAGAGATAGAGCTGCTAAATGTAAAGATGCGCATTTATACGACTATGTGAAGGAAGAAATTGGTTGGCGCTTAGCAGATCGCGTGTTTGATATTAAAAAAGTCTTTAAAAATGCTGTGGATTTGGGTAAAATTGCCTTAAAATTTTGAAATCGTATTTGGTGTCCAAATCTGGTTGGAAGTGTATGGTACCAGTTTTATTTTTTAGGATGTTCACGAGGCTATGTATCCAGACATCTTACCCCAGATAGTGTAGAGAAAATTACACTGTGTGACACTAGTCAATTATTGTTAGATCAAGCTAAGCTGCCTGAAGGTGTTGAAGTCTGCAAAATGATTGTAGACGAAGAGGATTTCCAAGTAGGTGTTTATAGAATGTTATTATCCCAGAGGCACATCTGATATCATGTCATCATCAGTATGTAAATACCAAGAAATCTTTCCACTTACCTACTATAATGGAATTATTTATAACTGGGGAACGCCAGAGCCATAAGTGCGAATAAAGCAAGTAGTCCTCCCTTCTCGGTCTGCACTGTTTCTGTGCTGCCATAATATCAATTATCACTTGTAGATGTGTTTGTAGCTTGTTAAATAATTTATTGTATTCATATAACATTAAGTAATTATAATTATTATGTTTTAGTTTCCCCCCAGCAGTTTAGATTTGGTGATCTCTTCTCTTTGCCTGCATTGGGTCAATGATTTACCAACTTGCTTCAATAATGTTATGAAAGCCTTGAAAAACGATGGGGTGAGTTTTATATAGATATTATGTAGATATACCAAATGTGTAGGGAATGTTTCTGGTATATATAAAAGAGTAATCACATAGTATGCAATGCTTTCATTATTTTTTTTGTGATTGTAATGGAACATGTTCTTCGTGTTTACCGAGGCCGGACGCCATATTGTCATACAGGCCCAGCCCAACTGACATTTGACGATGATGACGTCACCAAGATTGGGAGAAAATGTATGGGAAAAATATTCCGTAGTTCAAGTGTTTGTCACCGAGACAAGGTGTTCGTCACCAATACAAGGTGACGTCACCAATCACGGTGGTGATGTTATTCGAAGGTGTAGGCTTGTATACTATCGCTGGCTTCGTGTTTACTAAAGTATGAGATAGGTATTCATAATATCTAGGCAAGACGAGGCAGTCTTAATGAGCTGCTTATATGGGGAATATATTGTAGCGTTTGGATTCATACTTAATTACAGTATTTTATTTCAGGTGTTTTTGGCAACATTGTTTGGAGAAGACACATTGTATGAATTAAGATCATCTTTACAATTAGCTGATTTAGAAAGGAATGGTGGCATTGCGCCTCACATATCACCTTTTACTAGAATACGAGATATTGGTGGATTATTAAACAGGTATTACCATACAGTAGTAACATGGATTATTATCATCACTTCTGCTCTACGACAATTAGTCAAATACACAATATTTATATTCTGAGTGTCCCTTTATTCCTAAGAGCAATATTTAAGATTGATAGTCATAATTAAATGAATGAAACTATATTGGCCAGGCAAGTAAGTAGGCTTGCAATAAAATATAAAAAATAGCATCACCCGTAAATCGGGTGCAAAGCCGTAATAAGTAAAGAAGAAAGAATTCATGTCAACTGGTTGGTCAATAAAACTAAAAATTTTAAATAATCACAGTACTCTGTTATGTTTGTCTGACCTGATAGTGCGCAGAATACAGCGCACCCCCAAACTCAGAGCTTACGCTCCGCCACTGGTCTGACCATTGAACAGATCTGTATAGCCTTGTGCAAACAGATGAGACATCCCAAACACTTCCAAACTTGGTCTGTTCTTTGTTAATTTATGAATGCTTTTATTTCTATGACAGATCTGGTTTTTCTCTTCAGACAATTGATACAGATGAAATAGTAGTGGGATATCCATCAATGTTTGAATTAATGCATGACTTACAAGGAATGGCAGAAAATAATGCTGCATTCAATAGACAACTTCACCTCTCCAGAGATACGCAGGTAGCTGCTGCAGCCATTTATGATGAGTTGTATGGAAAGGTACACCAACTGTCACCAAGTTTATGTTTTCAAATATGTTGATGATAACAGTTATGTACACTGTGCTGTACACTATGTACTGTTATTCTAGATTCTCTAATATGTTGATGATAACAGCTATGTACACTGTACTGTACACTATGTACTGTTATTCTAGATCTGTAATAAAGGATTGTGTTTGTGTACTTACAGCTTGATCCAGAAACTAACATAAGAAGCATTCCTGCCACGTTTCACGTAATCTATCTTCTTGGCTGGAAACCTGACAAGTCTCAACCACAGCCCCTAGCAAGAGGGACCGGACAAGTGTCATTAAAGGATCTTCATAAGTACGTTCTCTCTCTTTGCATCTATTCCCTCATTCACACCACTTTGCGGGGTAGGCAGAAAGGACAGATTGCCAAACTGCCCTATTTCTACACACTTTTCTTGCATTTTGTCATACACACTTTCTCTGATTTTTTACTTAAAGTGTGTCAGTCTTGGATGCCCATGCTTCCTCATCACTTTCATCCATATAATAATATGTCATCCTTTCATCATTCATTCTCTAAACATATTATAACCATCTTAAGTTTATTCACTTTCGCTATGATCAGTACAGACACTTATCTCACTAATAACCTCATTTCCAATGCATTCAACCCTAAGTCTTGGAACAGATTCTCTATTTTATCTTAATTGTCAATTCAATATGCCTAATACATTTTTGTTTTAACTTAACTTGCCTTATGTATGTAATGAAAACTTTTGTATTTACAGGCTTGATGAAATATCAAAGAAATATGGAACTATCGAATTAGAGTCAGATAATAGTGGTAAGAAATAAAACTACATACTATACTGTTACTATAGTAATAACTCTGTAAATAATAAATTCAATAACCAAGCAATGCATTTTCTTTATCATGGCAGTCAGCGGACGTTAGTTGCAAGTGGGGTTGCAAGATTGTATTGTTGGTAGCCCTAATTGTCGAATCTTGTCGTGAGAGCTGTCAGAGCTCCCCAATATTCTCACATTGTATATTTTACAAGTAGGCAACATACGATGCCAAAAGCAGCACTAGAGAAATCATTTTAAAGGCAAGATAGTTTTGCGAGTTGGAAAAAGAAAAAAAATACTCCGATAATCCTTTCAAACCGCCATCACAAGTTTGAAAAACAATGTTGCCAGTTTATTCTAACAATCTAAAAATTGGCGAATTCTTTTAAACAACAGTTCTGAAATACAATTTGAAAGCAGCGAAAAAATATAACCACACGTTATTATTACATCAAGCAACACTAAACCATGTTTGCTCCGTGAGACTTCTAAAAAAAAAACAGACTGTAACTTTTATTTCTAATCAATTACATGGTTGGCTCAGTTGGTAGGTGTGTGTGTCTCCCAAGCGAGAGGTGTCTGGATCGAATCCTGCTACTGACGATCTGTTCTACACTTTCAATACATGATTTCAGCCTAGCGTAGTAGCGTATATAGTGAATAGCCAGCCATACAATGAAAAGAATTTGGTCACAGATTCTTATATTATATAAAAAAATGTTACGATGGAAATTGTGAACTTCTTTATATTTTAATTTAGAAAAATCTTGTTTCATGCTAGGTATATTTGAGCCATTCCAACAAATTATATTAAACTCTAAAAAAAAGCATGCTTCGTGCAATAATTAAATAGCATGCTTCAGCTGCCTAAAAGCATTATCAGCGACATCTGTTACCTTAGACTGGGTCATTGGCGTTAGGCTTGTGTAGGAGACACTGGACCATATCTTAGGTTGTCCCATTCTTCTCTCCACTGTCGCCCGAAAATTTGCGGACAATCAGAAATTCATTTTCATTAGAATTGGTTAGAATTTATTTATTTATTTATTTATTAACCATTTTCCCGACAATGATGTGTTTAATTAATTACAAAATTCTAATGTATTTGGTTAGGTTCTTCGGCGCAGCCTGAAGCCGCATAGGTCTCCCCCATCTCTCTCCATTCATCTCTTTCCCTCGTGAGCCTCGTCCACAGTGATCCTGCCATTTTCTTCATATCGTCAGACCATCTCTTATTGGGCCTGCCTCTTTTCCTTTTTGAGTCTTTTCTGGGTGTCCATTCGGAGACTTTTTTAGTCCATTTTTCTTGGTTTTCACGCCACATGTGGCCGACCCACTTCCATTTTAAACTTCTGGCCCTTACTATTACATCTTCTAACTTTGTAGTTCTCCGAATGTCCACATTTCGTTTTTTGTCGCTTTTCCTGTACCCAAGCATACTCCTTTCCATGCTTCTCTGACATGTCCTCAATTTCTGCAGGTGTCTGTTAGACATCGCCCATGTTTGACATCCGTAGGTAAGGATGGGTAGGATGCAGACGTTGAAAACCCTTCGCTTTGCAGCCATCGGATATTGTTTGTTTTTTAGTATTTCTTTCAGCGACCAAAACCTGTTCCAAGCATTTGTGACTCTTCTCTCCAGTTCTCTATCTGTCTGGTCTTTGAATGACATTATTTGGCCCAAGTAGATGTACTGTTTCACATAATCTATCGTTTCGCCGTCTACTGTGATGGGCGTTTCTGAGGTATTAGTCATTGCCTTAGTCTTTGATTTATTTATTGTTAGTCCTACTTCTTTACTTTTTGTCGCGATATCTTGGATCATTGTTTGTAATGTTTGGGGATCTCTGGACAGTAGTATCAGGTCATCTGCAAATCTTAAGTTGTGAAGGTTTTCGCCATTTATGTTGATGCCCATGTCGTCCCAACACAAGTTTTTGAAAATTTCTTCCAGAACAGCCGAGAACAATTTTGGCGATAGTGGATCGCCTTGTCGCACTCCTTTCTGTATCTGAAACTTTTCTCCCAGTAATTCCAATTTCACTTGCGCCGTGCTGTTGGAGTATATGTTTTGAATAATCCTAATATATTTGTTTTCGATGCCTTGCTCTTTAAGGGCCTTCCAAATAGAGTTGTGGTTTAGGGAGTCGAAAGCTTTGTTGTAATCTATGAAGCATATGTATAAAGGCTGTCCATATTCCTGAGATTTTTCTATCAATTGCTTTATAGTGTGCATATGGTCTAGTGTGGAAAAACCCGATCTGAATCCCGCCTGTTCTTTAGGTTGTTTTTCGTCCAGCTTCTTTTTGATTCTGTTAAGAATTATTTTTGCGAATACTTTATAGACATTGGACATCATGCTTATGGGGCGATAGTTGTTCATATTGTCTTTATCTCCTTTTTTATGTATAAGAGTTATGGTACAGTTCGTCCATTGTAGTGGGATGAATTCTGATTTTAATATGGTGTTGAATAGTTTTGTAAGAGTTGTGGCTGTGTTGGGAAGAGTTAATTTCATTTGTTCGTTTGTTATGCCATCTGTTCCAGGTGCTTTGTCATTTTTCTGGGTAGATATAGCATGGATGACCTCAATTTCTAAGATAGGTGGTACATCTTCTTCATTTTGTTCCTGCAGGTTAATCGTCAAATTGCTTGGTTGATTTTCCGTGTATAGTTGGCAGTAGAAATCTGTTGCGGTTTTCAAAATTGATGTTCTTTTAGTCTCGTATTTATTGTCTTTATTTTTCATTGTTGGTATCCACTCTTTTGTTTCTCTCAATTCTTTCATGGCTTTCTTTATTCCTCCTGTTTTTTGAATATGGTATTTGATGCGCTCTATTCGTTGTTTTGTTTTGTCTTTTTTTATGCTATGGCTTATCTTCTTGCTCATTATTGTGATAAGTTTTAGGTTTTCTTTATCTTTTTTATTTTCAAATAGTAAGCGTCTTTTTTCTATGAGTTCTTTTGTTTGCTGGCTTAATGTTTCATTTTGTTGTTTTTTCGGGGCCCATGTTTGTTTGTATATGTTGTTTATCTCTGTATCGTATAGAGTTTGTAGTTCTGAGCATGCTTGTGTTGTCGTTTTGAGAAGGTTTGATCTTGTTTCCATGGTTTTGTAGTTCAGTCCGTAATGTCGCCTGCTTTTTTTCGGTTCTTTTATTTGTAGGGTTGCCCTTATCATTCGGTGGTTGGTATTGAAGTTCAGCTGCTTTATAGTAGAGACGTCCTTGAAGTATTTCCTGCTATTGGAGGCTATGTAGTCTATCTCGTTTCGATATGAGCCATCTGGAGAAATCCAAGTCCATTTGTTTGAATATTTCTTTTTGAAAAAGCTGTTCATATATGAAAGGTCGTGTTCTTGTGCTAGATTGATCATTTTTTTTCCATTCTCGCTTCTGATGCCTTGTCCGAAGTTTCCTATTATTGATTCCTCGCCTTGTTTTCTTACTCCAATCCTACCGTTAAAGTCTCCCATGACTAATATATGTTTGTTGCATAAATGTAGTGTTGTTGTTAGTTCTTTATAAAATTGTTTTTTGATATCGTCATTACTTGCTTCGGTTGGAGCATATACTTGTATGATGGACCAGACTTCTGTCGAGCCAGGGAGTTTTATGTTTAGGACTGCTATTCTTTCAGATATTCCCTTAAATTCTATAACGTTCTTTTTCAGGTAGCTTTTCACCATGAATCCTACTCCGTATTGGCCTTTAGTTTCACCTTTGTAGTAAAGGATATACTCGTTGTGTTCTTCAATTACGTTTCCTACTCTTCTTATTTCACTCATACCTAATACATCCCATTTTATAGTTTTCAGTGCCTCTTCCAGTTCAATAAGTCTTTCCTTAGTTCTAAGTGTTAAGACATTAAGCGTTGCCACATATAGCTGTGATGGGGGGTGTTGGTCAGTCGCCCCACGGTGACCAGCCGGCTTGGGGCCATTTTGTGCTGTGTTTTTAGTGAGTTTTTTATGGTTTATGTCTAGTTTCCGGTTGCTTGTTTTTTGTTGTGGTGGTTTGTTGTTTTTCTTAGTTACTTGTCCTTGGGTTGTTTTGAAAAAAGTTGTGGATTTTATTAGTTTTGTTTATTTTATGTGGTTGCGATCCCATCCTCCCCCCCGCCTCGACAGGTGGTGCCGAGGGGGAGTCAGAAGGGGACCGCTTTCTTTTCTCGTTCGTGTCTTCTTTATCCTTTACTATTAGACGGTCATATCGCATGTACGCTATTTTGCCTTTTTTAATTTGTTCCTGCAGCTCTGCTCTCAGTTCTCGTCTTTTGTTTAAGACTTCTTTCGGGAAGTCTTCAGTAGCGTGCACTCCTTCTGGGAATTTTTTGTTATTCTTTAGTATCTGCATTCGACGCCAGTATAATGTAGGAGTTAACATGACAGGTCTTTTTTTTGAATTTTGGTCTGACTTCCTGCCTATTCGGTAGCATCTGTTAATCTCCCACTTGTCCCACGGCTCTAATTCGGCCCTGGCACTTAGAGTGTTGAGTGTTTCTAATACTGTGTTCATGAGTTCTTCACTATTTTTCTCTCCTTCTGGTATCCCGTGTATAATTACATTGTTCTTTCTTGCTTCTCTCTCCAATGTGTTTGCCTTGTGCGTCAAATCGCTCACTTCCTTCTTTGTGTTCATGTTCTCCATTGTGAGCAGTTTCAGCTTCTCGTCCATCATTTGAGCAAGCCTATCTGATTGCTGATCCAATTTTTCATCTATTTTCCTCAATAAATCATCCATATTAATAGCCATTTTTATTTTTTAATTTTAATTTTTTTTTTTTTTTTTTTTTTTTTTTCGAATTTTTTTTTTTTAATTTAGTTTAATTTTCATGTATAGGTGGCAATTCTGTAGATAACTATTATGTTTTGTTCTCTATGGTAATCCGTGATGCTATTATTGGTTATGGTCTTCTCTATGGTACAGTTCTGTTGTCTGTGGTTCAATCCTAGAGTGACAGCTGTCAACTGTCAGCCGTCACCGGAAGCTGCTGTTTGATGCGGCGGTGGTGGGGATTTTTACGAATGAATTGACACTTTTTTGTAATTTTTCACGATAGTTTCGTTATTTTCCACTGTTGATCCGATGTCCTGTCGTTTTGCGCGCAAAATCAAGTTACTTTTGATGCGTGACACTTGTTATTTTAGGCGGATTCGAGTTTCTAATTGTAGACAAGTTTAAACAGTACTTACTGTCAGTTTGTCAACCGGAAGAATTGGTTAGAATGGTTTTTATAAATAAAATCACATAATGTAAATGTTTTGTTTTATCACAGTATTACAGAATATTTTATTTTGTTAAATCAATTCAACATTCTTCTGTTTATTTATTAATTAAGTACAATATACAGGAAATTCATTATTCAAAGAGTTTCATTTACAATAAGACAAAATGTAATTGTGATCGTTTTGCCGTTGTTGGTTTCAAATGCCAAATTTCTATTAATTACTTATTAATACTTTGTGTGGGAATTATATTACAAATGAAATAGATTTAGTATAAATATATACATTAATTAAATTTTCTGGAACTAAAGCAAATACATGGTGGAAAATAAATAAATATCTACTTATGTAGGAAGGGATAAAATATATTTTTTTATTTCTGTTGTTAATAGATTATAATTGTTAATAGGCACTGTCCCATCAACAAGTTCAAAGGGGATATTTGGAAAATCCATAAGGTGATGCCAAGGGCAATTGAACATCTGAGAAATATTAACGTGGAGCTCTGACTCTCAGATCATTTGTACAATGGTTGTTTCACATACAAAAGAAAGAAGTTATAAAATATAGTTGGTGTAGCGTAGTAAGGTGCCACAATATACATATAATGTAGTACTTACTCGAAATCAGGCAGTTTCGTAGAGCTATATAATCCTCAAAGTACGTTTGTAACTTAAATTAGAACCTATTTTATTCTTAACCTACAATTAAATATTATTTTATGCTTATTTCCATTTGCCTAGAAATATTATAACAAGTAATATAAACAAAAAACATGTTGACTGAGTAACAGCAATACTATTATTTAGGCTAAGAATGATAACATCTTAGCCTTAATTGTTCCAGTCAGTGTTGTTATATGTAAAATATTCTTTGTTTCTCCTCTCCATCTTTTCTAATTTTCGTATCTTGGAGAGTGTTGCATATTTGTTACTTATTTATCGTAGGGCTTGTGTAATTTCAATAACCCGTAACATATAACTTCGCAACATAATTCCAGAAAAAACATTACTGCTATATTCTCTTTAAAATAGCATCACTATGTATTAATAGACTAATACATTTCATTAAAAAAACATAAATACCTATTTAATACAATAAGTAAGTTAAATGTAACATTCATGGCTTAGTGCGACACACCCAACTCGCTTGTTCACACATCGTACAATCATTTTAATAAATATCACTCTTGTAGGTACTTACTATAAAATGATTTTATCAACCTAACTTCAGTCCAACAATAATGAGAAACACAGACACATAATATTATACCAGATCACTACTGGCCTTATTAGCCTTGTTTACTATAAGTTATTTAATGGGACGAATATATAATTAGTAGGGGATTACTACATGAGTGAGGATTCTATATCTGGAACTACATACATAATTTGATTTGTCTTGTCCATTTGTAACACTTAACAGTGTAACAGTGTTTGTGGGCAAACTGTTTCTGATGATTATGTAGGTACTGTAGTTTATTTGTATAAAGTCTTACTTTCCTTCTTCAAAACATTGACATTGAGCACCACCCGCATGGACATGTCCATTGATAGCTTGTTGAAAAGCATTAGCTCCATTGGCTGCGTAACTTTGTCCTTGTTTATGAACTACCTGTTTGTATTGTGTCGAGTATTGAGCTTGTTGTTCTTGTCTCTGCGCTTGTGCTTGAGCATTAAACTGTGCTCCATTGTTACCTCCGATATATTGTTGATTCTGGTAAAGCTGAGATTGAACATTAGTTTTTCCAGAGATAGCACTTTGATACCATGATGAATCAAATTTGTAGAATGAAGCCAGTTGGTTGGGAGATGTACAACCTGGAAAATAAAATATCAAAATATTTATTATAGAAAATCATTTAAAATTGCTGGCTCATGTTGTAAGTAAAATATGTGCATTAAAACTATGTGGCCTTGTCTGATATATAACGTGGTGCAGGGTGCTCTTCTAGTATCATTACATTCAATCTCTTAGCTCTCCAAGGTGCTTATAGTAGCCTTCTCCACCGACTCATCCCACAAACATTTCATATCTCTCGGGGAAATTAGTATTATACGTAAAGTATGAACATCAACCACGGTCGTACAGCCGGAAAAAAACACAAACCAATAAAGTATTAAGAATTTAATTACCTGAATCCCAAGAGTAGACTCCCTCCATGTAATAGACTCCATCTCCATTTGTGCAAGCCAAGGCACTGCCAATATCCACCTGGAAATTTTGATGTAAGTAATCGATAAAATTGTATTTATCATTTTATTTTAAAAAATCTGTATTTTATTATATTATAAAAAGAATCTGAACTTGACATAGACAATTTTAAAACTACTTTGCAGCAAGTAATATAATAGTATTTGCCAATGCTTTCTTGAGTTGATGCCCACATTCAAACCAGCTGAGTCAATCATATGTGATTATGGATTTATTTATTTTTATAGAATGTCTGTTAAACATTATTCAGGAGTTAGGAGACACAAACAGAGACTCACCTTGCACACATTAGCATTAGATAGGCCTGGCTGCCCGCAAATGCATGTATTGGGATTGTAGTTCTCCAGGAGATGAGGGTAGTTCTGTGTAATTTGAGCCTGGCATTGTTGTGGAGGGATCAAGTTCATATCAATTGTATGCAATATACTGTTTGGTATATTAACTGAAAAAACAGATCATAATTATTATATAAAAAGGTTGTCTATTTGGTATTTCAAGTATTGTGTCTAGACGGTTTATAACAGCTGACAGTAACTTTTCACAAAATAAATAAATTAAATATTAGCATTTTCATAAGATGTCACTTATTTTAAATAAAAATAAATAAAAATAAAATAATCTTTATTGTACCAAAAAAACAATCGTACAATGGGCGGACTTATTGCCAAATGGCAATTTCTGCCAGCCAACCCATAACAGAGATTAAATTGAGATATATCTAATTATAATAAGTACCAAAAGGGTACCTTAACTTAACAATAATTGAATACTAAATACATACACAGATAAACATATTATACATATATAAATAATATATACATAAATGGTATATGGGATGGGATAGGGTAAGGGAGGGATGCTGGGTTCAGGAGGGACTGGTAGTGGGATTTGAAATAGAAAGGTAATGCTGCTTCAGTCTACTCTTGAAAGCGGAAATAGTTGGTGCGAGTCTGATGGATAATGGAAGGTCATTCCACAATCGCGCAGCCTGTACGGTGAAAGAATTAGTGAAAAACGATGTATGATGGATAGGGATTAAAAGCGTACGTTGTGCACCAGAACGGAGTGGTAGACCATGAGATGCCAGTGGAGTGAAATTCGACTTTAAATAATCAGATGAGGAGGGATTGTATAGGACATTGTATAGAAGAGAGAGGGTGTGGAGATTACGGCGATGAAATATGGTTAGCCATTTAAGTTCAGACCTGAATTCTGAGATGTGGTCAAATTTCCGCAGGCCATACACGAAACGGATACAGATGTTTTGCAGGCGATCAATCTTCATGATCTGCTCCTTAGTGATGTCGATGTACGATATGGGTTTTCGATATTTTCGATGGGTTTTTTGGATGAACCATTATGTATGGCTTTCTCCATAATCCCCAGCCTCCCAGGTATTTCTTTATCAAATAAATAGAATGATAAGTTAGTTGTAACTAAACAGAAGTTGCCACTTACTCTGTAGTACTTGTTTACCCCATCCTGTAGTGATGCACTGGTAGCCACTTCCTCTGTAGAGCCTAGCATCAGCTTCCTGGTTGTTAGGAGGCAGACATATTGGTTCAATGTTTGCTGCAAACCTGGAATCATTTTAATAACTTACTTGCATTACATAGGTTCAGATTACTTTCAATGGATATTTCGAAAGATAAAAGATTTAATAAGATTTTCTTCTTCCATAGTTGTTAAGATAACTATCGAGTTATGAGAGTTCAGTGGAATTATTGCTTCGGTGTATGATGTATGATGTACTCATGCAAATAATTGTTTTTTAAACCAAAGTAGGTATAACAGCATATTTCACACATTAAATATAATAAAATTATAAAAAAGTACCTCAATTTTTCGGCCAGAACTAATACAGCAAAGTCATTCTGTAGACTTCCACTAAAGTATTCTGGATGTTTATGTATTCTTGCAACTTGGACAATCTGGAATGGTAATGGTTCCTCATCGATTCCCAATTTCCATTCTCCACCCTTTATGAGGACATTCTTAGCTTCCAACCTAAAATATTAGAGTTTAACCTGTCATTGTATTTCTGTAAGTAGGTACCTACTCGTTTGCCAGTTAGAACAAAGTATGAGTATGTGCAGTGAAATAAACTTACCCATCCACACAGTGGGCACTTGTGACTACGATGTCCTCAGCTGTGATAACACCACCACATAACAAACTCCTATTGGTTTGTAATAAAACCATAGCCTGCCAAGGGATCTCAGCAAAATCAGCCTCAAATTGATCCTTATTTCCGAAAGGCCGTGTTCCTGTCTATAACATTAATGATAAAATAAAATTAGTTTTGTATTTTGTCAAATATAGGCACTTTTGTAGTTTATAATTTGTTGAGAGAATGAGGAATAGATAAAATGTTTCACTTACCCTTCGCTTTCCACACGTACCACCTGCTTGAGTCTTAACATTCTGCTGTCTGCCTTGAGCGAAGTTAGATAATATCAACTCTCCTGTAGAGTGAACATTCTGACTATTTATTTGACCGTCAGGTGTAAAACTTGATGGAATATTTTGTTGGTTTGTGTTTACAAAAGCGGATGGATTTTTTTGTTGGTTTGTGTTTGTAAATGCGCCAGGTACAAAAGTTGATGGATTTTTTTGTTGGTTTGTGTTTGTAAATGCACCAGGTACAAAACCGGATGGATTTTTTTGTGGGTTCGTGTTTGTAAATGCGCCAGGTACAATAGTTGATGGAGTATTTTGTTGGTTTGTGTTTACAAATGCGCCAGGATTGACAGGTTTCTGAAGCTGAACTGATGGATTTATAGGTCTTTGATTTGGGTTAACTGCATAAATAGGATTGTTTATTGATCCGGCTGGATTGGATCCAAAGCCACCGCCATTAATCGGCCTATTATCTGGTATTCTTTGGTTGTTAGTATTAGCTACAGGTCTTGGAGCTCCACGATGTTGATCTGCTCTATAAGCTCCAGTATCTCCAAATGCTTCTGGAATCCATCTTCCAAGTTGATTTGTTGGCCATGGGTCAGTATAATCTGGGTCTCGGCAACACTTTCCTACTAGTCCTGTTGACGGTTCTCTGCAATCCTAGAAATAATAATGTCTTTCTTATATTGTGGCAATGCTCTCAATATTTTTTTGAACCTCAGATACCTATTAATTAAAACTAGGTAATATTTAAAAAGGAATATCAAACAAGCAAAAATATTAAGTCCCTTCGAAAAAATAAAAATCTCTAGGTATCTGTCGAAATTCAGCTTATAGCATAGGTAGGTATGAATCTTGGATACGTGACTCCATTAATTTAATTCGGTTAAAATGTTTGGAGCACGACATTGTTTTATTATACAATATAGATTATCACTCAGGGTGTAATTAATTTAGTCTTACTGTCAATGGAACTCTGAATTCTTGCTGCCCTCTTGTTAGCACTACGGTGGTGTTAGACATCATGCCATCAGCTGTGCAGAATTCTATGGGAGTACATTTCAATGCAGCAGCACAGGCCGAGGGAACGCTTGAAATTGGAATAGGAACCGGAACGGAAACAGGAACTGTGAATTTAAAAAAATATATTAGAAGTGACTTATATTACTTTTAGTGTAGATACCTTTAATATTTCCGTAGTATTAATTAAGCACTCAATTATTATACGCACCTCGTGGTCTTTGAGTTCTGGATTCGTCTAACAGGATTCCACCTTCGGTTTCTTGAATAGGTCTGGCTACAATCTGCTGACTTCCACTGGATGACTGTGGCCTTTCATCTTCTTTAGGGGGCAAGTAGGGTGTTCTTGTGGTTGGGATTGGTACTGGCCGCGTTGGTACCGGTGGGATATAGCGTGTAGTTGGTCTAGTTGTAGGTGCAATATATACTGTAGATTGCCTTTCGGTTACTGGGTTGAAAGGCTTCTTTGGTTCAGGATACACATATGGCTTAGGAGTGTCTTCTGGAGGAAGGTATGGGGTACCAGGCCTAACAGAATTACCGAAAGTTGGTCTTTGGTAGTACTGGTCCTGTGATTGAGAACTTTCAGAATCCTGATAGGTATTTGCTTGTCCACCGCTTAGGAATGGTGTGTTTATTTGATTGCCGGGTTTTGTAGCTTGGTATACTTGTTGATCGTATTCGTTTTGTCCAAAGTTCGTTTGTTTAGATCCTTGAATGTTTGAACCAGTATTAACATTAATGAAGGCATTTTCATTGGGAGATCCAGGGACGTGGATCAGTCCTGATGAACCAGTGCTATGGAATGAGCCAGACTGTAATTTCGAGGTAGATTGAATATCATTGTAAGCTTGAGCCGTAGTTTGCGTTGTATCTTTTTGTTTGAAGCGACAGCAAACTTCGCTGGAAGCTTTGCATCGAACCTGCAACAAAATGCAAAATATATGTAATGATAAATAAAATATATGGATGCTAGAGTTTAATAGCAAGGATTGTAACTTGCCAAACACAAAATATTATTTCTGGCTAAGAATGTCTGAATTCTGATACAACCGACTAAGCTTAAATCTAACTAATACATCTTCATACAGAATCATTTGTATTGTTACATATCATTTATTAAGACGTACTTAAGCTGGATCCGTATAATTAGACACCTAAGTACATCCTACATACATACATATATCAAAGAATAACCTGTGTGGTTATTTGCGCCTTACTTTATGGCACATAATATATTCCTATCTACGTCCAAAAACTTTTTTTTTGCTTACCTAACTTGCTAATTGCCATCTCTCACACCCGCTACGAGTAGGACACTAGCATCAATATTACTTAGCTATTGTGATATCATGATATTAGCAATAATAAAATTAGCTACAAAATGTAGGTAGGTAGGTAGGTACAATAGGTCAACTATGAGGTTAAGTAAAGCACTGTATATACTCGTATATTATTATGATACAATAACAATACATTATAATATTTACTACGTACGTATTATATGATCACCTACCAAATAATATGGTGACCCAATTGTTTATTGATTTATCTACACAAATATAATATATGGTAGGTATGTATAATTATAAATACATTCACACTTTCATCGCCGATCAAATATAATTCGATAGAAACATTTCTTAATCACATTCCAATCAAATATATTGCGATGTTTATAATATTTCAGTTATGTAATCGACATTTAATGCAACACAATAACAATATAACTACTCCAATACTTCATTCTACAAGCACCCCACATTCTATAGGAGATATTATTGATTGATTTAGTAGATTAGTGCTGGATTTCACCAACTTCATAGGTGAGGCTTTATAGTTGGTGAATTCCAGCATATATACCTAGATCTTTCAACTCTCCTGACGGAATCATAAGAGAACCGAATTGAATTGAGAATTGAAAGCTAGACGTCAACGCACGGACAACTCTGGGATGATTTAGACTGCACACAGCACAGTGCACACTGCACAATGCACATATACCCAACGACCAACGAATATACGAGGGTTATTTTTAATCAAGTTCCGTTTGTGCTTCTACGTAAGCACGAAATACGAAAGAGCAAGATCTGCACATCACGAGATTGCGCAACTCTTCCACTACAACCTCTGCAATTTTCGGATCGAATGCGTTACTCGCAGCCGAGTTACAGGCAATCGAACATGGCCGCCTCGATCGGTTCTCCCGCCAAATGTGGTTTACGACTTGTAATCCGTTTTCTGCCAAAAAATGGACGAAGTGCTGCTAAAACCCATTGCAGAATGGTAAAAATTTACGGTAAACACTTCATTAGTGATGATAGTGTAGATCGGTATGAGACTGTTGCACAAATTTTAAAGAAAAGCAAGCTGACGTTCGTGATGAAGATATGGTCAAGGGCGCAAGTCTGCCCTTAGGTTAGGCCTCGCGGACCTCGGGTAGATTTGACCACCTTAGGTGGTCAGAGGCAAACGATCACACACCTTCCTGTATCTTAGGGCTTTGCTGATAATTGTTTACAACGCGGACTTTGAAATTCCGGAAATTGTTCCTTAGGGCGGACCTTAAAATCAGAATGTTCTCTGATTGCAAACCTTCGTAAACTCTTATTTGGCGGGAGCATCGATCGTAGCGGCCATGTTCAATTGCCTGTAACTCGGCTGCGAGTGACGCATCTGTTACAAAAATGGCAGAGGTTATGGCGAAAGAGTTGCGCAATCTTGTAATGTGCAGATCTTGCTCATAACTATTTCGTGCTTACTTAAAAGCACTAACGGAACATGATAAAAAATAGCCCTCGTAGTATTGTTTATCCGTAATATTATATTATCTTATGTACAAAGTTCATCTCCTCGTCTGACGATGACGAGGTCGTGTACAATAAACCACATATCCATGACGTGATGACAGCTCAAGTGTGGGTGTGGACACCGACTGTGTGGTAGATATTGATGATTACATTGATTACAAAAGTATTATTGTAATGAGTAAGTACCTGCGATATTGGTTACTATTTTACCTACATAAATGTACAGCCAAGTTAGGTACATCACTACTACCTACATACCGTTTAATTCTACTGATTTATGGATATAACTAATATACAAAAGTTACAAAATCATATGTAAGTAATTTAATTGTTGATATTATTTTAATATACATATTATATCAAACGTTAATATGTACGAACTATAGATATATGTACTAAACATACAACGACTTACGGGTACGTCGGTATGAGAACGTAAGCTTACTCGTTTAAGTTGATTTACCTACACGTACATACTATACCTACAGGTAGGTACCTATTAGTGTTTCCCGTCTATATTTTATTAAATTACTTCATTTATTTATTTATAATACAGAAAATAAAAACCTATTTGTGTTTAAAAAAATCAAGCAATAAGAAACTGTGACATTTGTTCACTAGGGCGAACTATCGCGATGCTGCGATATCTTCCAAATAAACTCGTCAATTTTTGTCATTGGTTATTTTAGAAAACACCATGTGAATCTGGGGAGTAAAAGAACTGTAGTTTACAATATTTTAATATGTCTACCTGATGCTATGCAACCTCACTCGCACAAAACTACAATAAACATATATGGAGATATTCATTTCCATGTTGGTTGTTCTTCGGGTTTCCTTACTGCGTGTCACTGCGAAAGCCTACAAGATTATTTTATACGGAGATATCTATCGATATAAGGTCTATAAGGATATCGATAGATAGGTTTTTGTTTACGATTACTTTAAGGAATATTGTACTGTGCTGTATAACACCCGAGACTTTTAGAAAGAAAATTGGCACAGTAATGGCAATGGATTCGTAGGATCCCTACTTCATAATCATTTAATCAAGTGTAAGTACGTATAAATATCGTACATAGCTAGGTAATTTTAATATTATTTCCACTTGCTTTTACGATCAAGGCGTTCTGGTTTTAATTTGGTGACAATGTACCTAATTATATTAGTTAGAAGTACCTACCTACCTATACATAATAGATCTATAAATATATACACGAGTAAGTAACAGGTACGTTAAGTATTATTGATTTTATGATTCTATTTCATTTACCTACTAACTTAGAGAATAAAAATACATTTATTTATAAAGAGAGAAATTATAAAAATATTTATTTGTACCAATGTACTTATAGGTAGGTACGTATGAATTAACCAGAAGATTTACACCCTTCAGGACAACATTCAAATATTTGTCCACAATATATTTTAAATTCTGTAAGATCCTAATACCAACCGCGGATAATAAGGACTATGAATGTAAAAAAAACAGAGTTGATTTCTATTTTTCTTAAACAACTTGCCTATATATTTTTCATTCTCATTTTTTTAAGGTTCTGGCCTTGTTTATACACATCCAAATACTTTCTTTACCCCTTACACTAGGCTAAACATCTGTGTCTTACAGTACACAACTCGCCAGTCCCTCCCGCTTGGGAGACCCATCATGATCTAATCATATGTACCTCATCAGATCTACGTGTTAAAATATTAAAATCTCGCAATGCAAAATGTAAACATGTTTACTCCTTGTATCGATAGAAAATTTACAATGTTTTGCTAAAACAACATCATATAGTATATTATATTAATTAATATAAATATCAATTCAGAAATCAACGGCGTGAGGTAACCATTCACTCCATGTGACCTGCTGACCCGCGCACAGAATATTTAATAAGTGACAATAAATTATCCTGTATCCAAGGAGCCGACTAACTTGTCAATGAGCTGATTCTAATTATAATTAATACCTAAATACTTGTAGATTATTCGCCAACACTATAAATGTTAATATTATATTATAGTCATCAGTGTCTCCAGTTTATTGCAAAATATCGATAGGTATAACTAATGAAGATTGCTCAATGTGAATGATACAATCAGCTACTTTATTGCATTTTAATATCAAGATAATCCTTTTATTTGCATTACTTTTAATAATAAAATAAGAATAAGGCAGATTGTCTAAAAAGCTCTTAACTAATCGGCAGCTGCTGGTAAGTATTCTATATATGTAAAGTGTGGACCCGGATACAATCTTTAGGATTGAATTTATAAATAAGTAGGTAGGTACGTTGAATTAATAAAATTACCTATCGTCAATATTGCTGTCTCACAATATATCAGCGTCATATGTAGTGAGTTCACAGTAGAACAGGAATGCAATCATTAAACACTTCTACCCTAGGATTATTGTTTCAGCGTGGTGGGAAAATGAAGCGCCTTATCACGTCTCCTACATATTATGTCTGTATCTTTCCATGTTATCTTAATTTATAATATAATAAAACTTTTCTTATCAGAATTGGTAAATCGTAATATATTCATCACATGAAAACATCATTATCATATAGAGTAAATGTATCTATTAGCTAGACTGTTTGATTATTTTTTTATTATTAACCGTGAAACATCACACACTCCTTGTCATCACTGAATAGAAAAATACTAGTGAAGTATATTTCCACTCGAATATTTAAAAATTAAATATCAATACATTATTTGTATGGGTTGCGTCACTGATAACAAGAATCTGTCGTCGATAAATAGGCTATAAAAATAATAGCGCCGTAAAGGTCAATATCAAATAATAAGAATACATAAAATAATAAGATGTTAGACTTTTACCAAGTATCTACCTACGTGTTAGGCAATGTCAGCAAATATCAGTAAAAAAAACTCCCAATGCTAGTCATTAAAGTTTAACGAGTATTTCGTGAAAATTTGCGAGATTTTTTAAAAACGTTACAAACTGGCAGTGATGATTGATGTCTAGATATATGAACAATGGTTGTTTACTTTTTTCCTTTATTTTGAAAAAAAAAAACAATATGAGAATTTGTATTTTCTACACAAGGGCGACCACCTACCAGATGGATGGACGATGTTAAGAGGTTTGCCGGACCCCAGTGGATGGGACTCGCACAGGAGCGGGAGAGGTGGAGGAGGAGAGGGGAGGCCTATGTCCTGCAGTGGGCAACCGCGGGCTGAATGAGGATGAGGTATTTTCTCGAATTAATGTTATCAAACCGAGTGCATTTCTAAATAAGGTAAGTGATAAAAATGTGAGACGCTTATAAGTATGGTTTTATATATGTAAGTATGTGAAAATTCTTGAAATTGAAGGCTTGTTATACATTAAATCTGCGACATAAATTTGTTGAAAAAGTGTTGATAGGACTCCACCCTAAATAAAGAAAGTGCATGCAAATAAATATATCAATTTAATAATAAAATAACATACCCCACTTCGCGCTTGAAGAATATTCTCTCCGTTGTCATTAACATATCCATTCAAGCACAAGCTCTTGTCTACGCAGATAAAGCCTTGTCCGGTGCATGTGACAGTAAACTCTCCAGTAGCTCCACCTTCATTATTCTTAAACCCACCAGCTGTGGCGCCTGGAGGGTGTGGAAGTCCCGGCTGAGGAGGTTTGTTTGGGATATGTTGTGGTGGTGGTAAAGCAGGAATAGGCTGTGGTTGTGGCGGAGGTCCAACGGGAATGGGTCGTGGGAATTGATGTTGAACTTGTTGTTCCTGACCACAGAATGGTCCATTGCAATTTGTCTCAACTTGTCCAAACCCATTTACAACTTGTTGTTGATCTTGGAATCCACACCCGAATCCTCCACTGCCACATCCTGTTGTTTGTGTTTGTTCAAAACCACTAACAGTTTGCTGTTTGTTCACCCCGCCACTTCCAAAGCCTGGCAAGTTGATATTACCATTCAAGAAAGGATTTTTCGAAGAGTCGAATGTTCCAGATCCACTGCTGGATGAAAAGCCAGCTGCTGAACCGAATTGTCCGTTCAAAAATGGATTTGATGCAATGTCGATAGAATTACTTATTCCTCCATCGGATCCTGGTAGTTTATTTTTATCATTCGAGTTTCCAAATGGACAGCTCGGTGTTCCACATGGGGACGGAAATTGTGGAATCGTTAGACCATTCTCATTTACAAACTTCTGGTAGGCTTCAAAGGAGTCCTTAAATGGTGAATCTTTTCCCATCCACCACAAGGGACCGTTGAGTGGCAGACTTGCACCAAATGCAGACTTTATATTCTCTGCTTGCAGTGCAAACTTCTTATGCAGTTCCGATGGGTCGAGCGCTTCTGGTGATTCACCATTAGTAAGACCTAAGGCTATAGGATTACCAGAACTTTCAGTGATTTTTCCGTTCTCTAATGTTACACTACCACACCCAGCTTCCGTCGAACATCCTTTGTACGACGCTTTTGTGTGAATTACTGGGGCACTGTTTGATGCTGCCACTGCCTGGTAGCCATTACTAAATGATGATGTCTGATGAAATCCAGAAGGTGAAGTGAGGGATGGTGTGGCGCACAGGACGAGTAACGCCACTGCGCTCAGTGGCGACATCTTATTAGAGATCTGAAATGAATAGAGAAATCACAAATTAGTTCTATGCTACATTACAGCAAATGTATATATGTACCTACCTAGATATGAATAATGTACCCTTATGTAATATACTTATTTCAGGTGCAGTGACCGGGTGACTTAAATAATACTTATATGTATTTTTTATAATTTATTACGATTATTGTATACGATCTAATATGATTTTATTTATTATGGTGAGGATGTACGTTGTATGTCGAGTTTACATGCAGAAGAACGAATAAAAATTGTTATGAAATGTGCGCAATGCAATTATGTAAAATCCAGCGTTTTTGGATAATTTCCCTATGCGCACTATTATTTGGGTCCTATCTAGGAAAGAAAAACATATATTTTCACTTTGCACGTAATGCCATCACCTACCAATCTACCTAACATTTACGGAGTAGACATGAAACTCAGACGCTTCCGTGACAAAATATTTGTCAATTCAGAGATACGTACATAAATAAAATATAGTATTTACATAATACACACTGAGGTATCATGATTAAATTACTAAATTAGTGTAAATTTACAAAACAAACAATCCTATACAATCATATAAGTAGGCACATACTATAATGTAGGTACCTACCTACCAATTGAAATACAACCTTGAACTCCAATCAAATTTCACCTTGATGTGTAGACGGATGTAAGGTGAGTACCTACAGCAATATTACCTACAAACTAACTACATCTGCTTACATGGGTATCTGAAGAGAATACCTTAATTAACTAGATACCCTCTTAAGTGATGACTTCATGGCATGAGCTATTTGACCATCATAGATTTTGAAAATGACCGTAGGTATACTTCAATACTAAAACTATAATTTGTTTAAATGCTGTATATAGTACAATCCTAATACTTTAGATAATTTTTTAGGCAGAACATACAGCAAATAATAGTTTTTATTAATAATAGTGTAACAGTTTCACACTAGGATTTTGTACTTCATTGATTAGGTACGATGAGGATGCGCAACGATCTGGACAAGAAAAGTAGGTAACATAACTTTTTTTAAATTAGGCAATTCACACACGTTGGTTTATTTATGCCAGCAGATGAACATTAAACATAACATATTATTTGGTAAAAAGGGACTGAAGAAAACAATTCAAAGCTTTAAACTGTACTTTTTCAGAAACTCTGTAATTATGTTATATGTAAGAATCCTTAGGCTTCATTGACTGAAGTGAGAAGAGCTCAAAGGCCTGGCGAAGTTATGTTGGTAGAATAACTTTATTTATAAATAAGTACAGGTTTTTATTTATACCTGAAATAGCTAGACATTTATTTATTTATTGTTAATTTGATTAATACCTACATCGTGACACGTGAATATCTTTCACATAACTAATAATTGTCTATCGAACACGTGAGGTCAATTAGTATATAATTAATCTATGATTGAAGCATCATTAGTAGAATGCTGACATTATCAGTGTTTAGTTTAGATAATGTCTATAATTTAATAATAAATATGCGCACGTATCAATACGAAACAAGATTAATGTTAAAATATTATGCATTCATTATCACATTTTATAAACATTAACAATGATACGGTGTTTCCTAGATGTAAATCAAAGCCTATCGTAATATAATAAATTAATTTATTTATAATGGTATACATTTTTCAACAGAATATTGCGAATAAGGTAAAAATGCAAACATAAGCTAAAGAAAAACAATATCAAAATTAGGAGAAAAAATTGTTGTTTCCTCTAATGCTAATTTATTTATTTATTTATCAGCAAGGCACACTTACAGACATTGAACACAAATTAGCCTAAAGAAAAACATTACATTAAATATAGTTCATTCAAAGCCCTATTACAGTGTACACAAAGAATTCATATTATGGGGACAAATACTTGTTGACAATATAAAAAAACTACCTAATCTAAATTAAATTCACTTAACTACTTTTTCAAAAACCTACCCATTAACCTATTAATTACAAATTATAGATAAACTAAGTCAAATAATTAAAAATAAAACAACATTATAACCTAAATGCTTGCAAGTACCAATCAGAGGAAGGAAAAAGAGGAAAAAGGTGTAAGGAGTTGGGAGATTGGGAGTAAGGTAATGTAGACACAAGAATATTGGCAGATAATGAAAACATTATACTAACTATTCTGCAGAATTCCTGAAATTTGCTTTTTGTAACTGTCCTTCTAGTGTAATCTACCTGCGAGTACTAATTTTAAAAAAAACTTGCAATAAATGGGTATATATATGTAGTTTCCTTGAATTTAATTGGTATTATTAATTTACAGATGGGAGTTTTTTTTTTTGGATTTTGAACGTTTCGACGAATCCTTTTATTTGATAGTCACGACATAAGGCTTCGCTGAAACTTCAGTGAAATTGATGCTTCGCTGTAACCTAAAAACACGTTCAAGTCGAAAATACTAATCTACTACATAAACACTTGCTGCCCGTACCTACATACGTTAAATTGTGATTTTTTTTATATATTTTTAAATAGTGTCATTGAGATTTTTTTTAGTTGCTATATTAATGGGATTGAATTGATGAAACTTTAAAAAAGACACTGCTACCATACTACTGAGTACACGACTTACGTATTTATAATCAACCCAGTTGTGAACAACACCACAAATCCAATAATTTTCCACCATCTCTTAATATTTCAACGTATGCCATACATACAATTAGTATGGTTAATTCACTAATTACTGTTTGGTAGCTATAGTAATATAATTTATTTATTTACTGTGGCAATCCACCCGTAAAGAGTGATTTGTGCCAATACAAAAATAAATTTAATTAAATCAATGCAATATTAGAATAATAAATTTTGATAATAAGATGAAAGATGATAATAAGGATTACAAATAGAGAAAAACAGTAAAATAAACTAAACGTATTATTACATGAAAGTAAGTGTTAAAAGTTTTCAATTATTTTGATGAATGCATTTCATGATTGATAGAAAAATGTCTTGTGAATTTTGGGCTAAAAGAAAATTAACGGATATCGGAAAAGTAGGGATATGTCTTTTAATTTCGCGGAGAAACGTTGAATTAATAAATAAAGTAATATGATAACTCCTATGTTACGTCATCTGAGGTCAAGTATATACTTGGTAGGTATATTATAATATACAGATGTGATATGATGCTGATGTTGGTACACCTTAATGTGAATCTAGCGTGTGAATTATGCACTAAATAAAAAATTAACAAGATAACAAACACTATTGTGGTTAGGCGTCGGTCTTTAATCTGTTTTCGAGGTAATATTTGGTGTTTGAGATCCGGTTAGGTATGAGGATAATCCGTGATACCTACATACTACTTGCACATATTTATTTAGATAATCTTAAATTATATTAATATTATTGGAATGTGGGGAAACCCGATATTAAATTATCGTTTTCATCTCCTTGCTTTTATTTTATCACCAAAATCAGTTTTAGAATCGAGAAATAAATTTTTTATACTCTTGTTTTTTATTTTCCTTTTGAAAAGTATATGCTCTCTACTGCTTAAATTCCACGATTTGTTTTTTTTTTATTGGGAAGGTTAATAAAATTGTGAAACTTGATAATAATTCAATTGAAGTTGAAGGATAGGATGAGCTCTTATTTCTAGAATTATCAGAAGAACGCAACAATCTGAAATCTAAAGGTGATGATTCTGTGTCATTTGAATACTACGAGCAAAATTTATTTAAAACATGGTATGGAGGTGAAGGATGACATCCCTTCATAATATATGAAACGATTTCATATCGGATAAGTATGTAATGTGTACCTATATTTTTTCTAATCATGAATGGTTGTATCTATTTGTATAAGCAAGTACCATGTCATAAACAATATTATTATTGATCGTTTCGCAACGCATTCACATCATAGTATTTTCTATTATTAACGCTTTGTGTTTTGTAGTTTTATTTAAATATATAATTTGTATTCAAATTAGTCGATATTTTTCAACAACAATCGTATTATAATGCTATCGGGTATTCTAATTATATTTCAGGTGCAAACAAATAACCAATATTAGCAAATTCATATAGTGGTGACAGTTAATAAATTGTAATATTATGTAAAACCTGGTTATCAAAAAAATATATTCCAACAGATGCATAGTAAAAAATGTTGTCTACTGTTTCGTAATAGCCTTAACAGTTGGAATCACCGAGTTTATATAAAACGTAAACAAAAAACTAATTTAACATTAACAATCAATCGGTAAGCTTATAATAACCAAAAATACAAACATCTCCCTACATGGCGATATCAGGAATATAAAAAACATATGAGGCCCAATTAAATGTAGGTATGGATGTAAATGGTACAAAACTACACTACAACAACCGAACAACAATACCTATTGAGATAATTACGATAGATTTTGTTTTTCTCGACCAAACAATATAACTGTTCTTCAGGACTGCGCAGTGTGCACACGGAGGGAGACGCATCAAATAATATATCCTCCATAGTGCAGGTGACAGCTAGGGCACGACGAACATTTCAGGCGTGGCATTGTCCGCGCTGCGCCGCAGTCACATGCGCTGGATTCGTCATATCTCTCTCCTAAATCTTACAATATTTCAGGAAATTTAGGCTATACTATATCTAACACAGTTCAATATAATTAAGTAATAGATGCTATCCGCTAACTGCCATACACTTGTTTACGTATTACTATATAGGTACAAGTGTTCAGACATACATATGCACACTCGGCCAGTATGTTACATCTCGTGTCAGAAGGTCAGGCGTATGATGGTTTTGTAAATGAAATGAGATACTTACTCGTTAATCAAAGCCTTAAATAATAATGCTGCCTCCTAACTGATTATGCAATTCACCACATACACTACTGTAAGTAATGCCATACTACATAGCTACATGATTATATCTATCTATCCAATATATGCCTACAATATTATAATAATATATATTTACTCAATCAATTTATGAATTCACTCGTTGCGCGCAATTTATAGGATTTACGGATTGAAAGTTAAAATATTTTTATCAAACCTACACTCCCGTGAAAAACTCTAGTTATAGGCACGACTCAGCGTCTTGGAATAGAAAGTTCGTGAATTATTTGTCAGTTAATGTCCGCTACGATTTTCAAATTATTAAAAGGTAGTAGGTATTCATTGTCTGTCGAGTACAGTTTTTTTTACAATTTTTCCTTTTTTTAATATACATCCATCCTACCCATTTCGATGCTCTTCCCTATTTCATAAATTATGTTGCACAAAATCTCAAAAGACACATTTTTTTTTAAATGGTAAAAACATAAATGATTAACTCGGTATACGTGTAGAACACCTTTTTAACAAAACAATTTATTGTGATTATGCACTCGTATGTATGTAGGTCTTGATAAAAAAAAATATAATCTGAAATAGCGCCGCAAACGAATTCTTTGGTAAAACCACTGTCATTGAATAGATTTTCACGAGAAATGCAGTACTTTTGTATGGTAGTAACGTTGACACCTGGGAAGAGGAGGAATATCTATATGAAAGTACTAAAATGTATTCGATCCATCAAAATAGCATTCAGTCTTAGAATACACCCATCGGAAATTTATTTTACTACTTTACCATCTACTACATACCTATTTAATATATAATAATAAAAGTTTTTTTTTAATTATCCTATGACTATAATTATTTTATGACTATAATTGTTTTCAGTACATGATTTATTTTACGAGCCTAAAAGCTTTATGTCTCGTTAATAAACTTTATAAAGTAATTTAAAATTGAGTATATTATTTATCCAGTAGTTATGCTTACTTACCAATATTTCATTAATTTACCAGAGAACTATTGAAAATATAGTAAAACACAACTCAGTAAGTTGTGTAGGTCAGTTTATAAATATTAATATTTATATATATTGCATAATCTATTAAAGAATAGTAATGAAATTTGATATACTGATGACATGGCGCCTAAGATTATGTTGCAACGGATTTCTGTACTATTCTGTCATTGAAATGTTAAACAGTTATTTTACTATATTTTGTTACTCATACTCGTATAATATTACTTACTATAATATTTTCCATGTCTATTACCTACAGTACATTGGGGATCACTCTACTAATAAAATAATATGGTATGTGTATAACACACACCTGTTGTCAGACATAAACGATACCTACATAACTTCAATTACTATTTGATTTCCCCTTACAACGTTCCTGGAGGAAGTTACTTGGGAAAAATTGACGAGTCCAGGTGCCCGAATGGGCCTACGGACGATATAAAACAATAACAAAAGTTAGATTTAGGGCGGTTTTATGTAGTGCAGATTTCCTCTTCCCACTACACTCCTAACATTCTAATTTATATATCATGGGAACAACCTAATAAATTTTAAATAATATTTTAACATTAATATATTTACTTATGTTTGCCAATTAACATACATTAATTGTATCTATGATAATTGTAATATTAGGAGAATGGATATTATGTGGGTGTAACTGATTTGGATAGAGTTTCGCAATTTGCAGTTATTAGGTGATGTTTTGATTTCATTATTACGTTATCGATACACAGTGCAAAAGAAGTGAAAGAATCGGATGAGTAGTATTAGTCTAGGCGCTGGATGCATTTTTGTATGAACAATATGAGGACCGAGTTCCATCAATTGATTATATTATTGTTGGGAATAGGTCAAAGATAAAGGAATCGGAAAAACTGAAATATTCATTAAAATGACTTCATAGAATCCCCATCGGCTAACTTTGAGGGGGTGTAAAAAAATGGACCAAAATAGGCGGCGGCAACATCCGATTCCTTCATCTTTGACCTATTCCCAACAATAATCAATTGATGGAACTCGGTCCTGGGAACAGGGAGCTGTTGTCAACTATCAAGATCCGGAAGATTTCATATCTGGGTCATGTTCTGCGTGGAGAGAAATATCACCTTCTCCAATTGATATTGAAGGGGAAAATTGAGGCACGCCGAGGACCCGGTAGAAGACAAATGTCCTAGCTGCGGAATATAAGGGAGTGGATTGGCATCCGGAGTGTGGGGGTGCTGTTTCGAGCGGCGCAGGACAGAAACAAGTCCGCCCAAGTGATCGCCAACGTTGGGGGGACCCGACAGGGTACATGAAGAAGAAGAAGAAGAAGAAGAAGAAACATTAATATAAAAAACACATACT
Source organism: Ceraclea dissimilis (assembly GCA_963576895.1). Taxonomy (NCBI): domain Eukaryota; kingdom Metazoa; phylum Arthropoda; class Insecta; order Trichoptera; family Leptoceridae; genus Ceraclea; species Ceraclea dissimilis. Next base: position 16,702,984 of record OY756361.1, read on the forward strand.
CTACGAGTATTCACTATGTAATATTATAAACTACAAGAGTAAATAATAATGAGAACAGTCTGATGTATTATGTGCTTTGGAAAAAATATATAATTGATAATACCTACAAAGTTTTCGACACACCTTATAGGGTCAGGGGTGTCACGTTATATTAAATTCATGAACTGTTTTTTTACACTATGTCCTTCTCTATTTTATCATTACTTAAAATACAATGTGCTTTGAAAATTCTTCTGAATCAAAATATACTACAAATACGTGTTTTTATATCCCTATCTACATATGTATGTATGTACACTATAAAATATTAGGTATGGTGATTTATATGAGTAGTTTTATGTATATTCGTTCATCGTTAATTAACTACAATATCAGATTGACCAACTTAATAATAAATTCACTACGTTAACCTCTATTACGCTGAATCAATTTTTGGTTTTTATTCAGATAATTTTATGTAAACGACCTAATCCACTTAAGCTTTTAATTAAATTGCAATACAGCAATCACCTCTTTTGCCAAAATTTACATACACAGTTGGTATTGAGTATTCGGAGTACAAAACAACTTTGTTAGTTTATGAGTCCGGCTTTATTTTCTTCATTGAATTATTTCGATTTTATTTTATTCATGGTGTATGATCCTCTTATATATTTAATTTACTTATTACAAAACAATTTATTGGGATAAACACACCTAGTAGATGCTACCTTATTAGTTGTTTATAAATAATATCTACCTAATATTATGTCTTTATTCAGAATGGTAATGATCCGCGGCCCAAGTGAGACATGAACCCACGACCTACGACTTGTAAATAAAAATCTTTACCAATATACACTTCATCGAGCAGCTCACCTTGATACATTTTGTTATAATTTTACGTTGGGGCCCATACATGCAAAAATCTTGGTGAAGTAGATACTTAATTGCTAGATTTTGAGAGATTAAATTGTGTAAATACATTATTAACAATAATCTTTATACATTAAATAATTGTACAGTCCGACACGCGTGGAGAGCTCTCTATGCTTTAAGTCAAGTATCAATTAGTCTTCATTTACTTTTAAATGTTATTCTGTGTCACCTTAATGACACTAGAATGAATAATGTTGGCAAATGAGCTGAGGTCGTGAAAGATAAAGTTGTTGAATAGCCAATCATTATAATAATCCAGACCTCTCTGTTTGTGTGTTGGTTATCCTCATGATAAATTAGTAATCAAGGTTTAGTTCGAGTATCATCTTGACCTACATCTATGAAGACATCAACCAGAAATACTGACAACCTATAGGCACCTAATATAACTAAATATAATAAACTTCATAATACTGACCCTGTCCTTTAAATATTTGACACTACAACTAATTATGTCTTCACCTGCTGTTAAAATATTTAATATGTTGTACACAATATCGTATCGTATATACTAACGAGTAATATAGAATGAAAATCTACTTAGTGAAATACATACATTGATTGACTCCCACGGGCTTGAGGCCCCAAGCATCCCCGGGTTTGCTACCCGGCGCATGTATAGCGTTCTCTTTACCCGCACTTCTTGGCAAAATGTTTTTAAGAGGTGGGCTCAGAGTTAGCCAGAAGGGAGCCCCCCGACAAACCCCACCCCTAACTTACATTCCCTCAGTGTCCTTGTCCAAGGATAGAAACATATACTTAGTAAAAGAAGACATCGAATGTACTGCACCTACAAACGTGAATATCTTGTTATACATATTTACATCATTTATTTGAAAAAACTGTTTTATTTTCCAGCTGCTAACTGTTGTACGTATATATCAATATTTAGCCTCATAAGAATATATTTTACGAAATGTACCTTTTAATAATATATACGTGCATACTGCAGAGTGCACAGTTACCATTAAGTAGTGTGTGACTTCTCATATGTTCATATTATATCAGCATAATAATACAATTACAATGTAGGTACCTAATTAATGTCAAGTTTTGACACTGAAATGTGTAAATGTATTTCTATAGAATCCCATGGTTGTTCACAATGCTCTTAAACAATAAAGTGTTTAATTGACATGCATATGTAAATTAATTATGTAGTGAGTTAATAAACAAACAAACAATATAAGTTAATCGTCCTGTAAGTAAAGTTTATTGACCGATTAGTAATACCTACCTATTATTAAAACGCGTACATATTGTATATCGGTGTCATTGTCTGTTAGAGTTCATATTCCTATCAATTTTCAATATGGATATTTTTTGGTAGGTATTAAAGCACAATTATAACAATGTATATTCTAATGATATTTACTTCATATTGGAGACATTCCTAAGAATAGTAGTGCATTGTCTACCAATATACCTATCAATATTTAAAGAACTGTCGATGAAATGGAAGAGGACTCTAGTGCAATATCTCTACCTATCTGTTATGTATAATGTTCATCGCAATAATAAATATCTTCAGTTCCTTGTACTCTTTGGTGATATAATAAGACCTATATCAGATTCATTTTCATTACTTCTAATTTAATTTTAATTTAGTTGTAGTAAATGTGAAAATAACGTGATGAGATGGAGACCGAGGGACATGAAAAGAGGAATAGGCCGGCCTCAGAAAAGATGGGCCGATGATATTGTCCCCGTCGCTGGTAGTGGGTGCATCCAGAAAGCCCAAAGAAGAGAGGATTGGAAAAAGTTGAAAGAGGCCTACATCTAACAGTGAAGAAATGGCTGAGAAAGAAGAATACCCCCCCCGAAAAGCTCCCTCTTCGCGGTTTTTCGCATTTAATAGGAATATGGTATCTTTCGCATTTAATTAAGCAGCGGGCTCTCGGACTATAATATGAAACTTCATTATAGTAGCTAGTACGAGTGTATCAAAATACTGGCATCTTTATTTCACGTAGTATATAGACAACCACATACATAATACATATCGACTAGTAATAATAAAATCACATTGCATTTTAAAATCCGCTTAATTATGTCATGTTCATTTTATTAACATAGGAATTTTAAATTTTTTTATTTTATTAGTGCCGAAACTACATTTGATGATTTAATCAATGCGCCTGCTTAAAAGTGACAAACAAATATATTTAAATATTCTATTCTGATTTTACCTTCAGGCAATCCATACTCGGGACCGATCAAATGGCTAAATAGCTTTTTAAAATTTTGAATGAACCTATTTGTATTAAGAAAAGTTTGAAAAACCCTTCGCGTTCAAAAAATGCAAAAAATCTTTTGTCCTGAATATTACATCGTCAAAGTACTTTAACGTTACTTTAATTCCAAAAATTTTACACTTTGTATAATGACAGACAGACACGTTTGATAACTGATAACAGTGATAACATCAAGGAGCTTTTCTACGTTTTATTCGCTAAGCCTGATAAATTAAAATGAAATAATTTATAAAATATGAATATATCTTATAATACTCGTTGTATATTCCGATGTACTCCTAGTCAATATGTGCGTTTTTGTTACGAAATAATTTATAATCGCATACAGATTGCTTTTGATGACAAATTTACGGTTTTCTTCGATGAAATGCGGGTCATGGCATTTATGTTAATACTAACCTGTACGCAAGTTGATTGTAATAATATAATACAGACACGAGAATCCATACACAGAGGTACTATAAAGTATAATACAACTAAACTATGTACAGTACACAGACTACGCACTACTCACTCATTGCAGTTCATCATTGTATAATGTAATTACTATGTAGACATCTCTAACATGTCTACGCCCTTAACTCTATAAAATTAGCGTTATAAGCGTTGTAATCTGATGTACGTATAACTCGCGGAATTTATTTGTTTATAAGTGAAGTCATTAGGTCGGCGATTAGACAAAACACATATGTATAATATCAAAATTGTAGGTAATGCATCATTGGCATAAAAGTAATAATTCTTATAAATAAAATGGTCACAGTTGATTCAATAAACAATTGTGTTTGGTGAATTTGATATAAAACTGCCCATTACAAATAAATGTACACAAAAGTTTCTACAGATTCTCTCATGGGGAGACACGAAACCTGCATTAATGTTATTTATACCTAGAGACCGGATTAAATTCATTTGCATATGCGTTTTCATATTTTGGCAATTTATTCAGAATTTTGCATAATTCGACCAAAATGTACTGATCATGCATATTTGGGTATATTTTGTTAAATTTTAACTGTATTTTGTAAAATTTAAACGTTACAAAAACAAAAATTTTTGTGTTTAGTTGAAAATTTAGTAGGTAAATAAAGTAATTTAATAAAAAAATAATTGCCTAATCGTATTTAAAAAAGAAACAAGACTTTACATCATAGAATTTCATCCTTTTCTGCCTGACTTCCATAATTTGACTAAACATTGTTTTGACTGCATATTGCTACTGATTACCTTGACTTTATTTTGTTTTTCTGTTTTTGTTTCTCTTTTTTTGCACTGACTGTTGTACTCTGATTATAATTTATTGTTTTATCTGCATTGACTAGTTGTGTACACATGTAATAGGGCATCGCTTGAACTTAATCTGTGTTGTTTTTTGTTTGATTTGTGTTTACATGTGGGTGATGTCTGTTTGTGTGCCATGAATAAATAAATATATAAATGAATTGTTTTTCGCGGTCTTTCAAACGATACTAAACATAAATTAAATAAAAATAAACATAAATAAAATCTTCTAATAACGTTAATTTGATGTATTTATTTAGATTTATGTTGCATATTTTGGTACTTTTTGGTGATTTTGATGCATATTTCGAGCATTTATGATGCATATTTGCATGCATATTTCAACCATTTTAAGTTGCATATAATCCGGTCTCTATTTATACCGTATGATGTATGTAGAATGTGTTTTCTCTAGATAGAGTCTAGTCTAGAGGATCGTCACTAAGTTGTATCGTAAGACAACATCTCAATAGAATAAAAAAATGTGTTGTCATGGCAGTAGAACCTTTTATGGATCATTAATATAAACATGTCACATCATCGAGCAATCGAGTCATCGGCATCTTAATAATTTATGTTAATTAATTTCATTACGACAAAAAACATTAGTTTCATGATTCTAATCATATTTTATGAACTAATGTCTAATATTGAGTAGATTCATCGGCGACAATCAAATTAAACGTCAAACGTAATCACACGCCACCAGCTTAAAGTTTGGTGTTTTGGATGTTGCCACATTAAATACGAGTTTTTTCATGTCTAATGGCGACGTTACTATCTTTTATATATTTTTATTACAAGATGATATGATAGATAGGTAGTTACTTATTCTAAAAAGATCTAAAAATGCCGTCAAACGAGTTTGATAACTCTTTTTATTCGTAACGCTCCTGTAATATTTGCAATAATATAAAATATAGGTAGGCAAATATGAAATATACGACCATGTCTCCTATCCAATGAAACTTTATATAGAGTTATATTCATAGAGGTGATGTTGTCAATATTGAACCCTCATATTAATAAAATACTAGGTATTACACTAAATACTAAAATACGTATTTATTAGTATTCTTCCTTCTAGGTTGTTCGGGTGTTGGATGCGTGTATTTATTAGTCCTTGAGTAAAATTTTCCAGTATATAAAAATCACTAAACAAACTGGGAAATATAACGAAAGATTTATTTTATATGCTATTTGGTGTTGTAATGGTTCGTCCATGGATTCCTGGCTTTGATGCCATTTAAAATCAATTAAGATAAAATATTGGATTGGTCGTTTGGTTATATGAGTGGACAACTGAATTAACTAGGTACAGGTACCTGCATGCTTACTTTCTTGGACTACGATAGTACAGAGCAGAAAATATAAGTTTACGTATACCTAATAGACATTATGGGTATTATAATATTAGATCCATGCAGGTACATATATTACTCGTAGATTATAGTATACCAACTACAATATGGGTATAGGTAACTAAATGTTGTGTTCAATTATAATTTATTATTTGTTTCTTAATTCTTCTTGTCCAAAGGATTTATTAGTTTTTAATGAAATAATGACTCTCGTAACATTTCAATTAATTAGTTTTCATTTAGTTTAGACTGTTGGACGTCGGTGTATTGGAGATATAAATAGTATGTCTACCTCAGTGTCAGGTACAATATTATAAAACATATTATGTTGGTGTGTACGAGTATGTTCCCAGCGCCATGGTGTATCTTACAAGAGTGGTGATGTGTTAGAAATACTATGTAGATATTTAAATATCTGCTTAATTTGTTTGCACCTGTAGCCTGTAGACCTTGATTTATTCTTAATCTTTAATGTTTTCTTTATCTTTAAACAAATTTTGCAGTGTCAAATTTCAACATTATTAGGTAGATATGGCGAGTGAATACAAATAAATACCTGTATTAAATACTTACATACTAATAAACTATTTACCTACACCTATATACGAGTGTACTCGTACTGTAGAATATCCAAACGATAATATATGCTGAATTATATGACAAGTATTCCGAATATTCAGTAGTAATAAGTGCGTATCAGATCTTGAACCATGAACAATTTTCTATTGTTATTGAAACAATTAGTTAATACATGTGCCTGTAATACTTGCGTAGTGCTTACATACAGAAGGCTGTATATTGACACTTGTACTTAACACATCTTAGAAACAATTGGAGTTGATGACGAAGGTAGGAAGTTTTACTCTTTAACATTGAAAACGCACGATTTTATGACAACTTTATTGTTAGCAATTTTCAATAGTGTATTAGAATATATCTATATCTATACATATCTACATGTAGTAGGTAGCTGGGTAGTAATAATATCGTAGGCATCGATATGTTCACATAATATAGTATTTTGAAATTACTAATGAAATGATGCTTTATGGTTAATTAGTATCCGCTTCTATTTTGTTAATGATAATTTAATATATGACATCATCTCCCTACATATCAAAGTATGATATATACTTCTACAAAATCTAAACAAGACATAAAAAATTCGTGATGATAACTTACGGTTCCCGTAAGAAACAAAACAATGATTTTTTGCCTAAAATACTTGACTAATCATTAAGTTCCATGCACGTGCTATTATGATAAATAGTTAGATGTACGTACTAAATCACCAAACCTACGATATGCCAGTCAGTCGGAATAAAAGTCTGCTACTCTACAGAATATACGTTAAAAAAGTCTTCGCAGGAAAATAAGCAGACAAGTTTTTTTTGTATATGAGGATATGAGGTGATGTAAATATCTATCCTATGCAAATGACGCTCGTTAATGAAGATTGCATTTTTTTATACAGAATTTCTCTATATTTTGTAATATAATGTCGTACGAAAATTCGTCTCTCTTATGCATTAAAAAATCTGCATTGGTAATTCTTCTTCCCTGGTAATAAAGTAAACGAGACGAGGTATGTGCCAGTATACTAATTAATCGTGAAGGTGAGTCTCTATAAAATATGTAGGCATACTAATTTGATACATTCTAATGTCATATTCAAATTATAGGTGATACAACCTCCAATTGATTTAAAAGTTCACATGTTGTATTGTTTATTGTGTACGCGTTATAATATACCTTGGAAACTATTGCACTTTGTTTGTGTATTTATGCAAGTGATAATTGCATAGGTACCGACAATGAACATTCGAGTAGTTTATTTGAAAACTTTGAAGTTCGGGTGAATGCGAACAATCCCTGATTCAGCTAGATTATTCTAGACAGGACATTGAATGACAATGAATAGAATAGAAAAGTGCACATACCCCTCTTCTTGTTGCTATATTGACTACTCCAATTTCTTAACTTTTTTTGTACTCATGTATGTATCTGTAAATAATTGTAAATATGTTTCCACCCTTGGACAAGGACACTGAAGGAATGTATGTTAGGGGTGGGGTTTGTCGGGGGGTTGCCCTTCTGGCTAACCCTGAGCCCACCTCTTAAAAATATTTTGCCAAGAAGTGCGGGTAAAGAGGACGCTATATGCGCCTGTGCTACCTGGGCATACGGAGGGCCTTTAGCCCGTGAGAGTCCTTCAATGTTATGTCCACTTTCTATCTAGGGCCTAGGGGATGGATAGGGAATCAATATGCCGAAATGCATACTTATAAAATAAAACTATTCAGCATTACTTAGAAGTTATGGAACCTACGTTTGAATAAAATTATACTTTATTAAATTGTTTTCAAAACGTGATTAATTTATACGCATATCTACTTGATTTTTTATTAGTTTTATTGTCTTGTAATGGATTACGTGTGACATCAACATAAAACTACGTAAGTTAGAAGACGGATGTGTTATCTTCGTTGTAAACATCTTCGTGAAAATATTTACGTGTGTACAAGGAAATATGTTGAATTATTTTATGTAAAATTAACAGTCAATAAGAAGAAACCTTTATATAATTAGATGATTAATAAAAGACGCTAAGAGATTCCTTGTACGTACCCAACCCGTTTACTGGGAGAATAGTAAGAATATTATATTTTGATACTTAATAGATACATAGTTTGTGTCACATACTTAGGTTAACCATTTATATGTATTTCATTATCATTGGTTTATGTATTTTAGGTACATAGATGTATTGTGATTTATACAACGAGATTATATGTTCCTCTTGTCTTGACCTTCGTTCTCATTACCATCAAAAACATCTTTAAATTTTAAACGAATTCTTTACAAAAATGTCACCTCCATTAAGTGTCAATGAACACCTTGGTAACATTCTATTATCTTTATTTTAGTTGGGTCAGGTTAGTGTGTAAGAAGAACAAATTGATCTTGTATGGAACATTGTGCCATGCCTTATCATATTATTGCAAAATTAATTGCCCATTAAATGAAACAATTCAAAATAATCTAGTGAATAATTAGAACAATATATTGGGATGACCTTTATTATATCTTCCGCGAGAAATAAATTTTATTGATTATTCTATATTACAATGTATTGATAACCTTAAAATGACAATAATTAATATTTAATAGTAATATTTCAAGAATAATGATATCAAACTTATTATAATTATTATCCAATTATACCTCGAAATTGGCGAACATTTTGTGCATAATTAATAAGGAAATGATAACAATTATAATTTTATTTGTACCTAAAGTGCGTGTGTGGTGTATTATTAGTTCTCTTCCATTATTTGGATATTTCCCTACAAACTCGATATCAAAACACTATTAAAGCATTTCGAAAAGGTTATAATAATAGATGAACAATTAGGAATACAAACAATTTATTTTTTTAATCGCCAATTATCATATATCACTCGCGATCGGGTGCCTTGCCGAAAGAGAATAAAAATAATAAAACATTAGTGTGACTGGATAAGGATTTTTGATATCAAATATAAAAACTAGAATGTCATCTATAATGCGAAACTGAGATTAAAATAATAAAAATATTTAAATTCTTGAATATATTGCGTTTAATAATGTGTTTGCAATAAAATAGATGACTGTTGCTAGATATGGCGAGACAATAATAATCTGGAACATTAAGTTTTACGATCATCACTCTATACATCTTTTCTTTTTAAAATATCAAACGAAATTATTGAGTGTCAAGGTCTTTCTAAAAATGTTTTTCAGGGATCTCCAGTGTTTGAGGTTACAGTAAATATGAACTTTAGAAAAGCTTTTCAGATAATATATTCATAGCTTCATTCCATAGTTACCCTTTTTTTAAGGGCTCGGTATCAAGAATGATGTCACAGTCATTTCCCACGGCATTAAGGTTCAAAATCGCGTGAACAATCGCACGATAAAATGGTAACAATAGCATTTTTTTTTTTCATTTTTAGGGGTTAATTTTACGTCTAACGTCTCTTACAAGATAAAAAAACTTTTACTGTTATTTCCTAGATAAAGGTTCAATGCATCTACCCTATTTTGTTCCAGAGCATATTTAGTAACGGTTGTCGAGATATACGGTCTCCCGTTTTTAGAAATTTTTGAAATGTCGGTATGCACTCTTAATATCTGTATGAAATTTTAATCTACTTAGTCGTTTTCTTCTCTCTCTTTATGAAGATTTAAATTATCGTCTGCGATGTTTTGGCGAATTATTTATTAGTCTCAAAATAATTGGCTAGTAAAGTAATTTATGTCGAGGATTATAATAAATGAATGTAAACCCCCTGTCGATACAAGGAACTACACATAATATAACATCGCGAAGTATTGTTGATTTGTACATCACGTATGTTGTATAAATTAGTCATTATTATAAATAATAGATTATAAGATTCCAATATGTGAAGTCACTTTTAAAAATAAAAGATAAAGCAAATAATAATATTATAAAACAGTGACAAAAACTAGTTTTCAGTGTTTTTACTTTTATTATTTCATTCCCCTTTACTTCAGATATTATGTGTTATTTTATCTAATACTTCGTACACTTAGTTCTACTCGTATTTTATCTAGACAAGCGTTTACTTTGAAGATGCAAGCGTTAAATTCGCGTCATACAAATTTCTCACGACTACAGTAAATAGCCTCTGCCCACAAATATCTATGACTATATATTTATAAGATTATTTTTGAAAATCAAAATTTTGGTTTTGTGAGAACATCGGATTTTTTTTACATGTCGTAGTTGAAAATAGCAAATAGTTATCTCAACAGATATACAACAAAGGATGGACTTTCTATCGGGCTTATGACTGATCGTCGGTTGCCGCGGCCGGAAATCGAAGCCAAACCTCCAACCTCACTACCCGGTATTCTACACCGCTGCGCTGTGATGATTGGTAGTTAAGTGGAGAAGAATTTATGTGTGATTCGACTACCAAACATCATAGCACAGAAGTAGAATACTAGCTTCTCAGGTTGGAGGTCTGGGTTCGGTTCAAATGGATGGATTGGAATTGGTGAATGTTACTTAAATATTTAAAAAGTGAATGTTACTTAAATATTAATAAAAAAAAGTGTATAATGATCACATTAAGCCAGCCGACGACCAGTCATAATCCTGATGGAAAGTCCATCCTTTGCTTTATATCTGTTGAGCTAATTAACTACTTGTTATGTCTATATTATTGTTGTATATAACTCTATCCAGTAATCGAAATATTTATCATATCATCAGCGATACACTCTGCAAATGATTGATAACATAAAGAGCTTTCAAATGAAATAATTTATGATTAGGTTCCCCCGTGTCGCGTAAAAAAATCATTTACATCACATGTGTATTGGAAGTACGAGTATATAATATTTTCAGGTAACCCTATTTTATGCACATCAAAATTGCAGTGAGCATTATATTAATAAGTATTAAATTAACGTAACGGATATATAATAAATAATAACGCGCTCGACTGTTAATCCAGTGGGCGCGGGTTCAATCCCCGACTTACCCCACTTCACAACACAAGCTTTTAAGCTTTCTGTGAAGTGTACAAAGATGTATTTGGGTTTATTTCAATAAAACCAGATTCATTTTATTAAAAAAAAATACTAAAATTGTGAATTTTTCAATATCTCAATCCCGCTATAGGACTGGATATTTATTTTGCTGTAGCTTTTATTTCGTGGTCCACCAAACCGTGAGTCGTTGTATAAATGTATTTTTTTATGTTATGAAGTTATTCATTGCATAAATGAATTATTAATTAATATCTGGTTAGTTTGAGTGAATCGGTGTAGTGGAGTTGTCTGTTAAGCGATAGTGTGGTTCGTTTAAGTTCCACTTGACTTGTATAAAATGAATAGACCGAGGACTTTCTATTTTGATATTAGTATTTAACATTCAATACAATTCTCGTAACTACATCTTCTACTTATTATAGCAATGTTACAATCACATTTTTTTTATTATCAAGCAATATTGACGAATGACTATTTAGCCATAATGGTGTCAAAATAAAAATCTACGATGTCGACACTTAAAATTAATCATTTATGTATTGTGAAGCCATTAGTAAGAGAATAAATTACACTCTTATCTATTAGGAGTAAGTAATGTTGTATGGAATCAAACAATGACAAAAACACATATTATGCAAAATCTTTAAAATATCACCATGTCAATGGAGAAAATATATCAAGATTTAAAGAATAAACATCTATTATATAATAGGTATGTTTGCTTATTAAATAGGTATCATTTATTTAACATTTGACACACATAATGATAAATGAGTATCCAAATAACGTAGGTAGGTACCTGATGCCATATTTTAATTTACAATACTTTTATCGATGTTGCTTATGTTATTCTATTTTATTATCGCAAGGTCTACTGCTCGTCCGACGTGGAATCGTTGCACTTCTATATAAAACATATATTGATAAAAGAGTTATTACTAATTATAATAGGGCACTATTTTTATGCAAAAATTGAAAAACCCATTTTTCTCACAGCACATATAATAAATTTATTACTTTTAGTAAAAAAAAAGGTGCAATAAATTATAGCGATGTTAGTATGAGTTCGTTGTAAGAAATACGATTAGGCCCTTGACCACTGTGTCGAGAAGTAGGTATATTCTCCCATATGTGTGTCTGTTCTTTATGAATTGTACAATATGTCATTGGACTATGTTGATTATAATATTATGTACGATAATGGAAAGAATCGCGTGTGATACACGTGACAGGGGACTCTGAACGTATTCCAAGAAAAAAACTAATGGGCAATAATAACAATACCTAAATGTTCTAACGTGCGTGACATACCTATCTACACATAATCATTTTGTAATCAGTCTCGTAAGAGAACATGAAACATTGAGAATATTATGAAAAAGAAAATGTTTTATTAATTAATTTATCTTATTAATGTAAAGTGTTTCTTCTTCTATACATTATTCAACAATTCGGTACCTAACTAATTAAATTACCAAAACATTTAACGTCCAATTAACATATTATTAAAATTTAAAACAATTTATTACCAACGGATAGCTTTATGGTAAAACTACCTGGCAGTGGAGTGTGTTGTATGGAATTAGTTGGCATAAGACTGAATGATCCTCAAATATTTATCTGGTATTTTTGCACATTTTTTCCCCAAAGTTGTCAACAACAAATTAATGTCTCGTGTAATTATTTTTATTTCAATATCGTTGAAGGTTATACCTTTTGAGAACAATTATATTATGTGTGTTTACTCGACTTATTCATATGTGCATGTAAATTAGATAGAGCTGTGGAGTAAGATAATAATTACATAGGAAATTTGCATTTGCATAATATGTGAATGAGTTTGAAAAAGTAACGTTAAAAGATCTTATTCAGATTACCTAAATACTCCTAGCTATAATAATAATTTGATTTTCACGGATTTAGTTACGCCCAACATGTGCTCAGAATATTCCTTCCTCAATAACATTTTCAATATTTAATTTTAGACTAACATAAAATTTGTTGCTAAATACCGAATGCACAAAATAATGTAGAAATCATATTTAAATGTGAAAATTTCTCATTCAGTTTAAAGAACGGACGATGCAAGAAAACTATACAATAATGTTTCTACATATGTACATACATATTTGCACGTACTTACTCACAATGAAATGTAATTATAAGTTCAATCATAAGTTTTTCACTTTGTATAAGTAATTTCTTTTCAGAGAGCTAGAATAATTTCAGCACAAAGTATTTTTTTAGTGAACTTATTTTCTAAAAAAGCATTATTTATTTTCAGTAAATTTATACACTGAAAAAATATGAAAACTAGATTTGGCTGACGAAAAAACAGAAACAACATATATAGACATTAAAGTTTGTAAACCAAAAATAAAATAAAATTGCACTCACTTTTTTAAAATCACCAACAAGGAAATAGTTCCATATAGTAACACAGAGACACGAGTACAATGCACACTTTTCACCCTTAATATAACACAAGTACTAATAATGTTCCTAGGTACTAAACTTAAAGGCTCAGTCAATCCACTGATAGTGTCGAATCGTTTTTACGTTATACGTTTGTTAGAATCACAAGATTCGGTGATTAAATAACAAATTAATGGTAGGGATGAATGTTTTATATAGTCGTTTATCTATTGGCACATAATATGTATTGGAACACGCGGTAGATAGGTTGTGATGCGGTAATATTATACAGTATGTGGGTATTATGTCGTATTAGGTAATCCTTCCCCGACCTCGCTCGCTAGCGGACCGTTTCGATATGAGACGAGTCTCGTAACTGATTTGTATTTATATACTCCTTGTTTGATTGTACACTAATATGGATAGAATTTGCCCTTGAGATGAAACATTCAACAATAATCACCGAGGTTCGGGTGTCATCCTGAATAATTAGGTCTTCTAATCCATCCTTCAGGATTATATAAAATAATTTACTAATAGTGAATACAAAGAATACAATTGTACCCCGTACTTTGATTTGTAATCAATCGGTAAGGGTTAATAATACTTTTCGCTACCACGAAATATATCTGATGCTATACATCTAATGAAATTTAATGCTATGGGCACCTAATAATTAGCATGCTTGAATCACTCGTAATTGGGTGCTTTGCCCCAAGAAAGAAAGAGGGAATTTGAACGTATGGGAAAGCTCAGGCAGGCTTTTCAGATTCATTTAAGGAAAACATATCTGTCCCAAGTTTCATAAAAAAAAAACATTTCGACGTTAGGTAATACAAGTTGGTAATTAAGTAAAGTGCCTGAAATTACGACGAACTCTAGTGCAGTTTTGTAGCCCATCGTACACCTCCGAAGTTTTTGAAAGTGACTTTATTTCAAAATTCAATAATATACGATTTATGGATCACTCGGTTCCGAATGGATAGCCCGAAGATAGATAGATAAATAGATAATAGAACAAAATACACGATTATGAACATTTAGTTCAGGGCATCATCGAACAGATATCAATAAATAAAAAACACAGTATTTCTATATACCTAGTTGTTTGAAGTTATCTTGAATGATGCTTTATGTTTGCGATAATGATTCTCATTCAGAATGAATCGTCGAATCTGGATATCATTGATATTACAGTTCTATAAATAGTATATAACTTTTACCTAATGTAGTATCTGCAATCTTATAATAATCTGAATATTGTGCATTTTGAAGTAATCAAAGTAACAGCGACCTACTCGAGTAATAATACAAGACAAGATTATTTAACTACAATAACTACATGTATAATTTAATATGGTTCTTCTTGTTCTCATAATCTTATCTTAACTTATCTATGGGAAATTGGAACTGGAAGAACTAAAAAAACGGACAAACCACAGTATTTGTTGTTGTTAAGAATGGAATTACACAGATCCAAGTATGTCTACTTGGGTAAAAAACGTGATTAGTTTATTTTGTTATTGTTTTGTTGTTACTACTGTATATTTATTTGATCTATCACCCCGGGACAGTGTGTAATAAAGAAATTATCATTTAAAATGTTCCTATTATGACTCATCTGGAAAAAATACGTTTATAAATCTGTGATGACGGAATGGGTGAAACCCACTAGAGAAATAATAAGCCTTAACAATTCACTTTACAAATCATTCAAGAGTTCAAAGTTTCGGGAATACTTAAGACATAATTGCGATTTAGATGAATTCATTAAATTATTCAAAGCAAATACTTGAATTTAAATTGACGAAATCCCCGGTTTGATAAAAACTTGTAGAGAATATTTTGAGATAAAAAATCTTTTATTTTGTACGTGCTTGTTTAGTTTGGCATTATGAAAATCTCGTTAGCAATGTATGCACTCGTATGTACGAGTACGTATTGCGTAACAATGTACTGAGCTATGAATGTATCTACTAATCATTGTACTATAAAAACTATGATATTATCATGAACCACAGTACATTCACTTGCATATCTTGCGATTAAAATGTTTTGACACTTATATGATTGGTTGTCAACTAGTTGTGTGTTTGAAACACCATCGTTTGATTTACGAGATCCCCGCAGTAGCAAACCTCTATAAAAACAATTACACAGTTACAGAACAGCATTCATAGTATTAGTCTTTACTTTTTTGCTCACTAAAAATATATTTTCATATTAAGGGCTTGGCACCAAGAATGACGTCACAGTCATTTCTCACGGCATTAAGGTTCAAAATCGCGTGAACAATCGCATGATAAAAGGGTAAAAATAGCGTTTTTTTCCATTTTTTGGGATTAATTTTGCGTCTATCAAAAAAAATTTACGGTTATTCCCTAGATTTTAACACATATTATCAGTACAAAAAAAAATTTTACTCCGCGACTTTCGGGAAACGAGATTCCGTCTTCCGGAAAAAAGATCAGAGGTGTTTTTAATTTATTTTTTTTGAGAATTCTATACAAGATATAAAAAATCTTTTACGGTTATTCCCTAGATAAAGGTTTAACGCATCTACCCTATTTTGTTCCAAAGCATATTTAGTACCGGTTGTCGAGATAGAAGGTCTCCCGTTTTTTGAATTTTTTGAAATGTCGGTATGCACACTCTTAATTATGATGTCATGGCGTTAGCAAAAATCCCCAAGTGATCACTCATTCAATTTTGAACTCAATATAAATGTGTAGTTTGTAAATTCATGCACAATCGCTTAATTTATACAAAGAGGATATCATGGAGGAGTAGAGCTAATGATAAATATATAATTAAAACTTATGTCAGTGTGCGGTTGACAAATACTTATCACAGTTGCCTATTATAACTAAATGACATCAGATGACATAATATTATTAATATTTAACACTCGTGAGTAGGTATAATAATTATACTTCTTAATAATAATGAAACAATGAGACAATCCCTAAACCAATATATACCTTCCTATCATAATTACATATACATACTAGACAATTATATTGCATTGTCATACCCAGTCATTATACATAAAAAGGAATGATAATGTTTTCCATATTAATAGGAACTATGTAAATTAATATTTCGTGAGCTGGGCTGAACCAAAACTACAGACACGTCACTCCATGTAATAATTTAATATCGTCACTTTGCATTGGTTGGCTAGGAATTTATCTAAATGATTCCAATAAGCAATAATTCCAATTCGCCTATCACTAATAACCAATAATTTGTATATACTGTCTATACTTATCATCAATACAAAATGTCATTACATTATCAATCTAGATGCATGTATCGCTTACACAAAGTGGACAGAGACCGTTATGTTGTGCAAAAAATATGTTAATAATTTTTTATTGGTTTCTGGTAGATAGATTCGCATTAATACCTAATAATAGTATAAGCATCTTTGTATCTTATATCGTATAAAAATATAAATATTTATTGAGGAGTACACTTATCGCAAACTGAGTTCTTTATACTCTGTTTGCATTGATTCTACTTCTCTGGCACATAATCGCTCTTGATTGTTAAAAATTCCTCTTGACTGTTAAAAAACTATAATTGTTATAACTATGTAAATTTGACGAGTCCAAGTGCCCGAAATTAGGGCCTAGGGACGATAATTAAGAATAAACAATAAAAATTTAGTTTTGTTATCAAGGATAAAAACTATTGGAACTACGACTATATAACTCATAAAACAATGAATTTATATTGAAATACTCGTATACCTAAGTGGCACCCTACAATTAATATAGGTATAGATTATAAAAATATCCAAAGCTAAATATGTAACTGCTTAAGCAATATTTATCATTTTAAGAGATCCATAAGTGATCAAAATGTGATAAAGAGTAATGTTGAATATTTTACAGTATGATTTTATTTACAGTTAAGAATGTCAAAACAAGATAGGAACATTCATGTCTACGATGTAATATTCCAACGTCAATCATATAAATGGTTCCTTATGTCATTTAGTAATGATGCATGACAGACAACACATCGTACTTGAATATTTTACTTGATCTAAGATATTCATAAGGGATTCACAAATAAGACATTCTGACAATATGGGTGTTAAGATGATCTGTGATTTTAATTTTGTTCGAAAGAAAGGGCAACATAAAATGTTTACAAATGAATTTTTTATTGACAGCTTGTATTTGCTGATAATACATATCTACACATATTTTTAGAAAACAATCTATTTGGACTCTTGCGTCTATATTACCTGGTTTATTTGAATCATTTTTTAAAGCGTTATTCTTCTATGTTTCAAACAAAAATCTAATAAATAATTTAATCGTTCTATCAGTCGATTAAAACGATTTTATTTACATCACCAACACATTACTTGACAGCCACATAAAATATTCAAAATAAAGATTCAAACCTTGTCAACTGAAAAAATCTTTCGCATTAAATAAAATGACACCGTTGTCACTCAATTTAAATTTATCGTGATGTTATAAAATGGCTCGCCGCTTCTTTCTTACACAATAAAATAATATACTATTATATACACTTACCCAAATTATAGCACCTACTATACTACATAATATGTATATATAACCAGGTATACTAATATAGATTACGGATTCGACTCCTTTGTATAGTTTTAAAGAATGCCTGAGGCATCACGGATTTTTTTAGTTCTATATTTCCAGGAAAATAAGCCGAGAAAAAAAATGTAAGAGAACACAAACTCAAAATCTTAAACGGGTCGTATGCTGAACGGAGAAAGGTGGGTTCTTTACACGAGTAAAGAACTGAAATAAATGTAAAATAAGCATACATTAATATTTATTTGCATCATTAAATCCATCATTACATCAATAAGCTATCTCTTAAAAAAAGTTATTTTATGTTGTATGTAATACAAGGATTATAAGAACATACTGCAAGAGTGCATCAGCAGGTTCGTAAAATCTCCAATGATCTTAAATTATATCGTCGCAGTAAATTACTTTGCATCGTAATATAAATTACCATACGAGACTCCTACCCCGAACCTGGAGACTAACGGTTTATAAAACTAAAAACATTATATAATTCATATCCAGTCAGTCAGTCAAATACATAACTAAGTAAAGTCAAGTCCATTGGGATTCCCAAAACATTTCAGAAATTCATATTTTTTTACATTACTCCAACATATCAGGCGACCGAAATTTATTTTGTAATACTCGTATCAACATTGTGTTTTTATTTTTTATTTTTTTATTTTATTGGTCTTAACGAGCACAAACAGTTATTACAGAGTATATGTGTATGTTAACATTAACAGCAAACAAACCAGCAAAGGCTCAAGATTTACCATGTATAGTAAGCTTACAAAAGTTCGAAAAATAACAACATAATAGAAAATTAAAAAAAATAGAACAATACACTGCACAAACAAACAGCACACACACACACACACACACACACACACACACACACACACACAATAATATCTAATAAAAATTACTATCAGCAATTCGCTGTATGTAATTTAGTAATATAAGTGTGGTATACGCATACAAGATACAAATATAAAAATAAAGCATACTTATATTTACCTGTAAATAAACGGATACATTCTGTGGTAATGCGAGTTCATCCCGCCTACAGATCCTATCGAGTTTGGATATTCCTTATAATATTGTTAGGATCCGGGTTTAATTCTAAGAATAAACAAAGTTGATTGGTGTAACCTGTCTGGAGAATGGAGAGGTCATTGTAAATAAAGAAGATAGATGCCAATACGAGTATCTCTCGTGTACAGTACAAGACACACTCCATACTTATAATATTCCCGGATACAGTAAAGGCGAGATCGGGGTTTTATACACGGGCCATAGAATTATTTTGCTTGTGCCCTTACGTATACCTATATTTAAACTACAATTAAATTTTATGAGATACATTTCTACCAAGACACGCTCACAATAAAAAAATGATGTTTTGTATTCAGTACAAAACATCATTTCATTCACCTACCAGTATATTATGAATATTCAGTACATTTAAGAATATAGAAAGCCTTAAAACCTCCGCTCTGAAGTCTCATTCTCATCATCCACATATCTCGTGTACAATTGAATATTAGTTAAAGATTTTATATACTGCATTAGTACATGATGAAAACATACCTACTTTGATAAAACTTATTGATTCCATGTTGACAGCCTATATTCATATGCGATTAAAATAGAAAAATCATATTTGGTCATCATAGGTGGTCTGGTTAGTAACGCGCTCGACTGTTAATCCAGTGGGCGCGGGTTCAATCCCCGACCTGCTCCACTTCACAACACAAGAGCTTTCTGTGAAGAGCACAAAGATGTATTTGGGTTTATTTCGATAAACCCAGATTCATTTTTTAATTTTAAAAAAATAGACACCTATAGTGTCCCACAGTTAACATTTCATACGGAGAATCTTCTATTGAAGGGGTTCTATATACTAGATATAATTAAATACATAAACATAGTAAAAGCAGGTCAATTTCTTATGCAACTCTCCCATTTTAGTGAATCATGGATTTTTATATTTTATTTCACTAAATATATGAATTTATGAGAATCGTGCTGAAAGCTTAATTGCATAGTTTTTAGTGTAAAGTTTTACAGAGTAATAATTTTAACAACATAATGAATCGATTATATTCCATACTTAACCATTTCTGATTATTGCGTTAATAATATGATATTGATACGTAAAATTATAAAATTCACGTAAAAACAGATAAAAATATTACGAATGTCCATACAGCCATAATTAATGCTTATAGTATGCTATTAAATTACCTAACTACGAGTAGATACATATATATATATATATATATATATATATATTTACATCTTACTATCAATGTGGCGTCCATACTTAGAAACCGCAATAGGGCGTCCGGTGGGTATTTTTTCCACAATCCACCCTTACGGCGTCCTTTTAAAGGATATACTTTGAGGCGTCCATCTATATACGCGAAAATACATTCATTCTATGATAGAGCGTCCGGCGACGTTGCCATTGCATTCCATTGAATTTGCTTCAGATGGTTACCTAAACAAATGGAATTTGCCATTATTGTCAAGATGGTCAGGGGAGAATAAAAGGGCGCGCTCGACGGCTAATAATAATAATAGTATCTACCTACTTAATAATTCTTTAGCGTGTACGCATTTTTTTTATCTATTTGGGGCCAGATGACATTCTGATCTTTTGTTTATACCATAATACTTACAGTGCATGATTGTTTCGCATTCCTAAAGAAATAATGAATACAAATAAAGCAAATCGGTTTAATTTTGCTATGTACATATTTTTAAATAATATATTATTAAATACGATTTAAAAATATAGTTAATTTTATTTAGACTAGATGATTGTAACACCATTTTAAGAAAAAAAAATCTTCTACTATTCAATTCCCTCACGCCGCATCCCTTGCGTGGTAGGCAGAGAGAACATATCACCAGACTTCCCTATTATTACACACCTTTCTTGCCTCCGACATATGTAATCGGTTTACACATTCTACGATTCCTTTTACTCAAAACATGTCTATTCTTGAGGATTTGGTTGACGTGATGGGGACAGAAGGATCGCTGCTCTAGATAGGAGAGGATGGCGACGGATTTTTGAGGCAACCAAGACACACCAAGAGTTGTAGTGCTATAGAGAAGAAGAATCATATTGTATGATGTGACTGCTGCATTTCTATAATTAAATAGTAACGAAAGCAATTAAACTTTACATGCAGATCAGTTTCAATTATTGAATGCAGTCGTAAAACAGAAGAAAACAATTTGACAAGATTAATTTTCAAATAAAAGTGTGCACATTTTTCTATAAGTACGCGAAATACTGTTAGTAGGTTTAGCAGATTTTTATTAAGAGTGTGCATACCGACATTTCAAAAATTTCTAAAAACAGGAGACCTTTATATCTCGACAACCGTTACTAAATATGCTTTGGAACAAAATAGAGTAGATGCATTGAACCTTTATCTAGGGAATAACTGTAAAAAAAAATTATATCTTGAATAGATTTCTCAAAAAAATATATTTAAAAACACCTCTGATCTTTTTTCCGAAAGACGGAAACTCGTTTCCCGAAAGTCGCGGAGTAAATTTTTTTTGTACTGCTAATAAACATTAAAATCAAGGGAATAACCGTAAAAGTTTTTTGATAGACGCAAAATTAACCCCAAAAAATGGAAAAGGAAAAAAACGCTATTTTTACCATTTTATCTTGCGATTTTGAACTTTAATGCCGTGGGAAAAGACTGTGACATCATTCTTGGTGCCAAGCCCTTAAATTTTAAATACTATTTTGATTATAGGTTATTTGATATAAAAGATTTTGCAATACGTCCGCCTTTTAGCACACTACTATTGTTTTGTTTTGTAACTCTTCATTATGTTTGGTTAGTAAAGATATTTTTTTTTATCAAATAAATCTGGAAAATACAATATCATCTAAGATTCTAAGCAATTAAAGTTAAATAGCCAACTATACTGTACGAGGGAATTGGCGAATTAAAAGTACCAACGAGTACATTGAAAAATATACATATTATATCTTTTCTTCGCTTTTCTCGAGTGTTCCGTGTGTATTTTGACGATGTTGTCGAGCTTTCAGCTCTCTTGCTTAAGCCATATTCAGGACTAATGTGACTGTAATGAATGCCTAAAATTAAAAAGGATAAAATAAAAAAAAAATTAAAATACCTTAAAAAAAACCCCGCTTATATTCAATGTGCTTTAAAAAGAATAAAATAATTTGAAAAAAAGCGTGGGGGCTTCCTGTATTCCCTTAATTGCTCATTCTTCCGCAAAATAAGGTCTAATAATACATGCTTCTATAATAATATATGATCTAATAATATAAATATAAATGGCGAGCGTCTCAGTAACTTACGGTTCGAGACCAGAATGATGAGTAACACAGAAATATCCTATCCCGTCCAGGTAAATAGAGTACAAATCGAAAGGGTGGACAAATATGTGTACCTCGGACATACTGTGACGCTAACAAGAGAAAACCAGGAGGCAGAAATATACCGAAGACGTGGCCTTGCCTGGGCAGCATTCGGAAATCTCTCATACATCCTGAAGTCCCATAAATATTCGCATTATTTAAAAAAGAAGCTCTTTGATGCATGCATTCTCCCAGTACTCACCTACGGTTTAGAAACATCGGTCCTAACAAAGCGAATAATACATAAGCTGTTAGTGACACAGAGAGCTATGGAGAGGAAGATGCTGGGCATTTCTTTAAGGGACAGGGTACCAAATGTTCGTATCAGAGAGAAAACCAAAGTAACCGATGTGGCGGAAAGGGTCGCTAGCCTTAAATGGAGCTGGGCTGGTCATATTGCCAGGTGCCAAGACTCCCGGTGGACCAAGAAGATAATAGAATGGCGGCCAAGAACAAGCCGAAGAAGCGTCGGGAGACCCCAGGCAAGGTGGTCTGATGATATTAGGAAATGTGCCGGTGGTGGATGGATGCAGTGTGCCCAAGACAGGAAGCTGTGGAGGACCAAAGGGGAGGCCTATGTCCAACAATGGACCTGAGTGGCTGCAGAAGAAGAAGAAGAATATATGCTTCCAGTATAATATCATTCTTCCCTATAAGAAGCCCCCCCATGCTTTTTTTTCAAATTATTTTATTCTTTTTAGAGCTCATTGAATATAAGCGTGTTATTTTAAAAGTTTTTTTTCTATTGTTTTTCGATCAGACCTTTCTGAGTGATTTCTTAATCAATTGAATAATAACTGACGATCATCATAATAAGGGATCTCTACTCAAAAATTCGTTGCATAAAAGTGCAAACATAGGTAGATAATTATGAATACCTACCAGGGGCGAACGATGGATTTCTACAGAAGGGAAGCCGGGCTAACATTTCTTATGGGATTACGTCAGATTAGACACTATTATACCTATATTTTTTTCCAAAAGGTAACTCGATGGGAATCGTGTTCTTAGGTAGCTTCGCGCCTGATACCTACATACCTACATTCTACATCGTAAGAAGTTCTTTAAATACAGATATTTCAGGGACAATGCTTTTATGCCATCACTCTCTTCAACCTCAGACTTGAACATGTCATACGTGAGACATAGCAGAGGAACACGAACTGT
This sequence comes from Ceraclea dissimilis, assembly GCA_963576895.1. NCBI lineage: Eukaryota > Metazoa > Arthropoda > Insecta > Trichoptera > Leptoceridae > Ceraclea > Ceraclea dissimilis. The sequence goes on from OY756361.1 coordinate 16,726,940, forward strand.
AACGTTTACTTCCAAAGCAGCCAGATAGTCGGATATACAGACGACCTCAATATAGTGGGAAGATTCTTGACACCCGTAAAAGAAGTCTTTGAGCCATTAGTAGTAACAACCAAGGAGATAGGATTGGAAATATATATTTTGTATATAAAAAAGAAATCTGTCTTTATCGAAATAAACTCAAACACATCTTTGTACACTTCACAGAAAACTTATGCTGTGAAGTGGAGTAAGTCGGGGATTGAACCCGCGCCCACTGCATTAACAGTCGAGCGCGTTACCAACCAGGCTACCGACCGCCTCCATGAAGGAAAGACAAAAATATAAAAACAATCCAGGAACTCAACAAACAATCCTCAACCGACTATTCAGTTTATAGACAAATATAACTTCGAGTTGGTCAACGAATTCGTTTACTTAGGATCCACCATAATAAAAGAAAATGAAGATAATATAGAAATCAAAAAGATAATTGCAACTGAAAATAGAACATTCTTATCTCTTCTACCGAAACTCAAATCAAGAAGTGTCCACAGGTTCCATGCCTATATTCATGATCGGCCAGGTTATTCATCAGCTAGATCAAAAAGTAATCATAAAAAGACTTTTCAAAACCAATGTTTTATGATTTCGCATCCTCATACTATTTTTGGTGACCTTCCAAACGACACCAAACAAGCCCTTAGGCCCAAACAGGCCCTGCTGGGATTCCCTCATTCCGATCATATCCGATGGAATCTCACACTAAGACTTGACAGATTCAGAATTTGTAAAAAGATATGAGTTCTGTTTGTGAAGCACATTTGTGAGATACGGTGGTATGTGGTGACTGGATCCTCATCTTGATCGCTCGATGACTTCCGAGGCTTAAGCTGCACAAATCTGACTTACGATCTGGATTTCTTTTTCAACGTTCTTTTATACGATTACGATACCACACATGACCCCACTCGACTCTTGGATCTCCATGAAACTCTTTACATTTTTTTTGTGTCTAGAGAATGCTGATCCAATGTGGTACAGAAACGTATTTACTGTCACTGAGTTGACGTACGTTTGCAAAGTTTCACGTTTTAAGTTGTCAGACAATGGTTGGGAAGATGATTGCAAGATTTGCGCCCAAACAAAATAATAAAAAAAAAACAACGGACTAAAGTTACCCAAATAAAATCTTATTTATTATTATTTTTTTTTTAATTTATTCATGGCACACAAACAGACATCACCCACATGTAAACACAAATCAGACAAAAAACAACACAGATTAAGTTCAAGCGATGCCCTATTACATGTGTACACAACTAGTCAATGCAGATAAAACAATATTATAATGAAAAAAGAGAAACAAAAACAGAAAAACAAATTAAAGTCAAGGTAATCAGTAGCAATATGCAGTCAAAACAATGTTTAGTCAGATTACGGAAGTCAGGCAGAAAATTGAAGCAAATCATTGAATACAATAAATAAGGTCAAAAACTGATGCAAGTCATAAACAATCACATGGAATTAGAATATTGCAAACAAAAGAAAGTAAAATAAAAACAAAAAATAAATAAAATTAATCTAAAAATACTACACTACAACCTAAGCAATAAAAAAAGAAAGAAATATACCTATAATAACTTTTCGCAAATCCTAGTATTGTACCTACAAGTAGGTATGTAGGTACCTACGTCATACGATATTTTTCAACAATGAGATTTTCCACCCAATTTGAATGTCATGCAAATATTTACACAGTTCTGTCGGGCAGCATTCACTGGTTACCTCACTACTAGTATGTACATTGTACATGGTATGTACCAAGAGTACTAAGTATAATAGTTATCTATATTGTAAGTATATTATATATAGGAACCATCATAACACTATTCAAAAAGGGGAACCCTCAGGAATGTGGAAATTACCGTGGAATTACTCTACTGAGCGTACCCGGTAAGGTCCTATCTCAGATCATCTTGAACCGCATCCAGAAACCAATCTTAGCCATACTGAGGAAGCAGCAATGTGGCTTTGTGCCTGGCAGGTCCTGTTCGGACCCAATTTTCTGTGCCAGGTGTGTCCTCCAACAATCACAAGAGTATAACTCGCCAGTCGCTTGCTGCTTCATTGATTTCGAAAAAGCCTTTGACAGCCCCCATAGAGAATCAATTTGGAAGATATTGGCCCTTTACGGTATTCCCACGAGGCTGGTAGCCATGATCGAAGCCCTGCACACGGACTCGGAGTGCAGTGTGAGAACCTCCTGTGGTCCAACTGACACCTTCAGGATCACAACTGGGGTTCGACAAGGATGTGTACTGGCGCCTTTCATCTTTGTTACCGTCATGGACTACCTTCTCAGAAAATCCACGGGGAACTCAGGGGGAGTGCCGTTATTGCAAAGACCTGCCAACGAAACAAACGTGGGAACTCTACACGATCTAGAATATGCGGATGATCTCGCCCTATTCGACACGTCTGTGGGTGGACTACAGCACAGCACTACAATGCTCTACAACAACGCGACACGCCTTGGCCTCAAGGTCAACACTGGCAAAACTGAGTACATCTGTAACGATGCATGTCCGGATAGGGTCACAGCTATGATTGTCAACGGCAATCAAATCTCCCAGGTAAACAAATTCAAATACCTGGGCGCCACCATCACCCCGGCAGGTGACCTCCGGACAGAACTGCCCATTCGCATCGGAGCTGCCAGTGGGGCATTCAACAACATGGACAAGATCTGGAAGGCATCCGGGTTTAGTATCCAGACAAAACGCCGCCTATTCAACGCCTGTGTGATCCCTGTCCTCCTCTACGGCTGCGAGTCATGGCACTTAACCAAGGCTCAAGAGCGTAAGATACTCAGCTTTGAGAATAAGTGTCTTAGGAGGATACTGGGTATCACATGGCAAGAACGTAAAACCAACGAATACGTTCGACGGCGTTCCCAGCAACGATCAATCCTGTCAGTAATACAGGAAAGACGTTGGTCGTGGCTGGGCCATGTTTTGCGAATGCCCAACGACAGCTGGCCAAAGAGAGCGCTGTTTTTCCACCCACAGGGGTCCCGACGCCCCGGAAGACCCTCTTTCACAGTGCACCGTTCCTATGACAACGAGATCAGAGCGTTAGGAATGACGTGGAGAGAGGTAATATCACTCGCACAAAATCGCTCTGAATGGAGACGCCTGGTAGCCTCCCTGTGCTCCCGAATGGAGACATAAAGGGCGTAGTAGTAGTAGTAGTAGTATTAATAAATATCTATCTATCTATCTATACCCTCACGCCACGTCCCTTGTAGGGTAGGCAGAGAGGACAGAGCGCCAGACAGCCCTATCCTTACATACACTCCTAGCTTCCGTCACATTCATGGAATTAGTCATACACGCTCTCCGATTCCTTTTACTCAAAACGCGTCCGTCCTTGAGGATCTGGTCGACATGATCGGACCAGCACCAATAAATAATAATAAGTAAGTATAGTTCTGTTGTTCTAGTATAGATAATAAGATAATACTTATAGAGAAAAAAAGATTCAGTTCTATTCATTATTCATTAATACTAGGTATTGTCTCATTATGTAACAAAGGATAAACATTTTCATTGTTTACAATTCGAAAGTTATTTATTTTTTATGACAGTGCACTGCAGTGGTTATTTTATGAAATTTAAAAATCATCTGTTCCATGTAGTACAATGCAGTTGAAGAATTTAACCCTTGATATTTTAAAATAAAAGATGTCATAAATTACCTATTTTAGAACTTGTTGTTACAATATAGTATGGTAGAATGTTTCTATGGAATAATAATATATTTTATCCTTTAGAAGTGTTTTATGCCCACTGTCAATGCCTTCAGTTTCAGATGAATGACTTATTGTATTAACCCCTAACTGCTCTTATCCGGCTGGGGAAGCCGGTAGCAATTTCAATTAAATATTTTTGGTTCTTAATGAATAGTAATCTCCATGCGCTTTTCAGTAATCTATAAGCCCCATGTGGACATTATAGGCGAGGAAAAAAAAGTTTTGAAAAATTGTTTTTTTTCCATATATTAGCGTTTTTGTAAGAAACTCAGTCAAATGATCCGCTCCGGCGGCAGTGGCCGGGATAGAATTCAGTACTTCTGTGACCTTTTTAGCATTCGAATGTGTTGTTAATTTACAAAATTGACATCTGGCAGTATTTTAAACAGTATTAAATTGAATTTGAAAGTTTATTCTCGTGTTTAATTAATATTTTTAATAGTTTTTGGACCAATTTTGGACTCTTGTCGTGAAATATAAATAATATTCATAAAATAATAAATACTTTCTACAAGAGTATTTATCGTGCAAATTGTCAAGTGTCAGTGTTTTCGTATTATATTTTTTTAACTATTTTTTTTTATAAAAATGGCTGACGTGTATCAGAGACGTCTGGAAAATTATAAGTCATTACAATCAAACTAAGGGTGGAGCTGATCTCATGGACCAGATTATTAAGAGTTATACGTGTAAAAGAAAGACAAAGAGATGGCCAATAGCATTTTTCATGAACTTATTGGATGTTATTACTTTTGCAGGCTATATTACTTACATATACTAATGTTTATGAAAAATGAATGTAGGAATAAACGACCGAACTAATATTTATTTGGAAGCAGTGAACGAAGAATTGATTCAACCTTATTGTCAAGAACGTTTTCAATATTTGCGAAACAAATCTCTAAAAAGAACTCTTGTTTCACTGCAGGATTCCTGTATGACGAAGAAAACGAATCCCTCTTCTGAAAATAAAAACGTCATGGACAGTGTTATTTATGTGAAAGAGAAAGAAGAATACAACAGTGTTGTTCCAGGTGTATGAAAAAAAATTGTAAAGAACATTAAAAAACTGTATGTGATAATTGTTGTAGTCTGTAATCATATTTTTTTGAGCTTAGTGCAATAGTGTTGAATTTCACAGTCACTATCGTTAATTACCTATAGGATTGTTTATTAAAATATTTCAGTTAATCTGTATAATTAGTAGGTGAAAGTATGTATATTTTGTTATTTGTTTTTGTACTAAATTGCAAGTCATAAATCGTAAGATTATCGATGCCATTTATTTTGAGTTCAACAATATAATGAGTAATTACGACAACAATAGCATTGTTTTATTGGTAGTACCTACACTCATTAGCCAAGACGCTAAATAACTATAATCTCTAATTTGGATTTACCACCTCCACTTCGAGACTTCCAGGAAAGACCCATTAGCGAATGACTTTATGAGAGTGATTTTTATGAAAGAAAACCATTAAAATAATGTAATTGTTTTAGTATAGGTATGTACATATTTTGAAGAAGATTTATAAGTCCCATTATAAGAACAATAGTAAGGAAATACCTAAATATGGTATAAAATCCTTTAATAGGTAAGTGTACATTATTATTTTTAATATTACACATCAACAATAATGAATATTTGTAAAAAGAGTACTGAAATACCGCATATTTATACTACCGGCGGGCGAAGCCGCAAGGGAGCATATAACTGACTAAATGTATGGGAGCAGTAAGGGGTTAATATGTACTATAATTATTAATTAATAATTATTTAGACTTTTTTTCAATGGAGAATTTTACGAAACAAAAAAAACTGTAAAGTAGTTTGTATAATATAGCCTAATCGAAATAAATTTCTATTGTAGAGATTATATTCTATTCTATCCCCTCCCGCCACATCCTTTGTGGGGTAGGCAGAGAAGACGATTCATTTTACTCAGAGCACGTGTCCCTGTTCGTCCTTGAGAATCTGGTCCACATGGTCAAGCCATTGTGTTGTAGAAGTGTAATGTGCATTGTCTTACACGACACGACATATACTTATGAGAAATAAAAGACTTGTAATACACTGTAAAGAAAGACATTCGGAATGGGTGTTGAACCTTATTGTTCTAAATGTTTTTGGGTGGTGTTTTTTTGATTTCACGCCTTAAACAGGACACTCAAAAACAATATGGAAAGAGTGTAACTGAAAGCGTAATAACGCAATATGTTAATATTAATTTAATTATAGTATACATTAACCTGCTAACACAACAGTGTGAATTAATCATTACCTTCATCCACTGGGACGAGCTTTAGGCAGTAACGCGATTCTTTTCATAATCCAAGACATTGAACAGGAAGTAGTTACATAATGGAATGCACTTTTAATCTAAATAATATTGTACTAAACAACTTAAAATGGCACGCACTCTTGTAGATTAATGAATATTATGATTAAAACATCGCACCATATTGGTATGTGATGGAAACGAAAGTTTTTTTATTTATGGTATCTGCAGTGATGTCCGTATGGAGTACATAGCGCCAAACTAGCCTATTCTTACAGAGATTCCTTACTTCCGTCACTACTTATTTATTTATCACATATAGGTAAGTACATACCTATAAGTCCTGCTGGTCCCGTGAGATTCTTTATTTAATTACTTATTGTATAGAGAATTTGCACTAAAAACGTAAAACAATATACCTACCTTATTACCTACTTAAAAACATATATTTCAACTTTCAAGTAACGCGTTTTAAGAGCATGGCACCAAGAATGACGTCACAGTATTTTCCCACGGCATTAAGGTTCAAAATCGCGTGACAATCGCATGATAAAATGGTAGAAATAGCGTTTTTTCCATTTTTTGGGGCTAATTTTTCGTCCATCAAAATATTTACGGTTATTCCCTAGATTTTAACGCATATTATCAGTACAAAAAAAATTAACTCCGCGACAACGAGTTTCCGTCTTTCGAAAAAAAGGTCAGAGGTGTTTTTAATTTATTTTTTTTGAGAAATCTATACAAGACATAAAAATCTTTTACGGTTATTCCCTAGATAAAGGTTCAATGCATCTACCCTAGTTTGTTCCAAAGCATATTTAGTAACGGTTGTCGAGATAGAAGTTCTCCCGTTTTTACAAATTTATGAAATGCCGGTATGCACACTCTTAAATACAATAACAGTAGGTACTTGTTTCGTAATAATAATAAGTATTTAAACAACAAATTATGGCACTTCACCATAAAATAACAATACATCTTTATAATCATTATTAATCAATAAATAATTATACTATTTTTTCAATAATACGACTATTGTATTAAGTACTTAAAATTGGCCCCAACCTTATACAATAGCGCGGGCCGCCTATTATCTCCAGATGTTTGTAGGTAGGTAGGTACCCACTATGCATTATTTGTCTACAGATATGTGTTGTCCACAACTCGATAACGCAAATAACATTTCAAAATACTAATGTAGATTATTATTAATTTCAAAATGCGACGTTGCCAACTCGAGGACGCCGTATCATCGGCTGCACGTAAAAAAATATTCACAGCGGACGCCCGATCATCGGCGGAATGTAAGTGAAATATACGAACAGTATATAGACAGAGCGCCCCTATCCCACAACGCTCAAAACATAAAATATACAATGATATACGAAAAAGTACGTGCAGGTTACTTTGTGGCGTCAAAATTTTTTTTGCTGATATTGATTCCCTGTGATGACGTCAGCTGCCTGGCAAGAAATAACATTGATTACCTTAGAGCGTCCGTATACGGACGCCGTATTGTACTGGACGCTCTAAAGGCGTATATTTCGCAATGTACGGACGCCGTAAAGTAAGTAGGATGTATATATATATATATATATATATATATATATATATATATCAACAGTCTATTCGTCTGTTCGATCTACCTATGATCGAACAGACGAATAGACTGTAGAATAGCAGAACATAAGGTCGACGTCAACAATAAAAAGCATTCCAACGCCCTAGCTTTACACAAATTAACAGAGGGACATAATATTGATTTCGATAATACTAAAACATTGGTTAGGACAAACAATGAGTCGCATAGAATACTTTACGAGGCTATTAACATCTACAAAAAGGAACATTCGCTGAACAAGCGAGACGAAACACGTAGTCTACCGAATACATACCATCATTTAATAGAAAAAACCGTTATAGATAACAACACTTCGCAGAATTCGACACAAAACAACGAGTTGAATAGAATAACACCCTCCACCATCCCCGCACCGATCTCCCCCTCAGTTGCTAATACACAGAACAATACCCCGCCCGTCACCCGCACACACCCTCCTAACCTACCCAACACGTCTTATCACACGATAATTACTCCGCACCCTTCACACATACAGCCTTCTTCTTCTCACCATACGACAAATACACCCACACCAAACAGCGTTAGTCAACCTGAACTTCGAAGAAGTGCCCGGTTGGCAGTTAAAACTTGTACATCGTACTGTTTAGACGTATTGCCTGATGATGACGTCCCGTGAGATGTCGAAAGCTCGCCCAAAAGCAAACTCACGCGTCGTACCCGAAAACCAATCAAAATCATATATATATATATATATATATATGATATATATATATATATATATATATATATACATCCTACTTACTTTACGGCGTCCGTACATTGCGAAATATACGCCTTTAGAGCGTCCAGTACAATACGGCGTCCGTATACGGACGCTCTAAGGTAATCAATGTTATTTCTTGCCAGGCAGCTGACGTCATCACAGGGAATCAATATCAGCAAAAAAAATTTTGACGCCACAAAGTAACCTGCACGTACTTTTTCGTATATCATTGTATATTTTATGTTTTGAGCGTTGTGGGATAGGGGCGCTCTGTCTATATACTGTTCGTATATTTCACTTACATTCCGCCGATGATCGGGCGTCCGCTGTGAATATTTTTTTACGTGCAGCCGATGATACGGCGTCCTCGAGTTGGCAACGTCGCATTTTGAAATTAATAATAATCTACATTAGTATTTTGAAATGTTATTTGCGTTATCGAGTTGTGGACAACACATATCTGTAGAAAAATAATGCATAGTGGGTACCTACCTACCTACAAACATCTGGAGATAATAGGCGGCCCGCGCTATTGTATAAGGTTGGGGCCAATTTTAAGTACTTAATACAATAGTCGTATTATTGAAAAAATAGTATAATTATTTATTGATTAATAATGATTATAAAGATGTATTGTTATTTTATGGTGAAGTGCCATAATTTGTTGTTTAAATACTTATTATTATTACGAAACAAGTACCTACTGTTATTGTATTTAAGAGTGTGCATACCGGCATTTCATAAATTTGTAAAAACGGGAGAACTTCTATCTCGACAACCGTTACTAAATATGCTTTGGAACAAACTAGGGTAGATGCATTGAACCTTTATCTAGGGAATAACCGTAAAAGATTTTTATATCTTGTATAGATTTCTCAAAAAAAATAATTAAAAACACCTCTGACCTTTTTTTCGAAAGACGGAAACTCGTTGTCGCGGAGTTAATTTTTTTTTGTACTGATAATATGCGTTAAAATCTAGGGAATAACCGTAAAAGTTTTTTGATAGACGCAAAATTAGCCCCAAAAAATGTAAAAAACGCTATTTTTACCATTTTATCATGCGATTGTCACGCGATTTTGAACCTTAATGCCGTGGGAAAAGACTGTGACGTCATTCTTGGTGCCATGCTCTTAAAACGCGTTACTTGAAAGTTGAAATATATGTTTTTAAGTAGGTAATAAGGTAGGTATATTGTTTTACGTTTTTAGTGCAAATTCTCTATACAATAAGTAATTAAATAAAGAATCTCACGGGACCAGCAGGACTTATAGGTATGTACTTACCTATATGTGATAAATAAATAAGTAGTGACGGAAGTAAGGAATCTCTGTAAGAATAGGCTAGTTTGGCGCTATGTACTCCATACGAACATCACTGCAGATACCATAAATAAAAAAACTTTCGTTTCCATCACATACCAATATGGTGCGATGTTTTAATCATAATATTCATTAATCTACAAGAGTGCGTGCCATTTTAAGTTGTTTAGTATAATATTATTTAGATTAAAAGTGCATTCCATTATGTAACTACTTCCTGTTCAATGTCTTGGATTATGAAAAGAATCGCGTTACTGCCTAAAGCTCGTCCCAGTGGATGAAGGTAATGATTAATTCACACTGTTGTGTTAGCAGGTTAATGTATACTATAATTAAATTAATATTAACATATTGCGTTATTACGCTTTCAGTTACACTCTTTCCATATTGTTTTTGAGTGTCCTGTTTAAGGCGTGAAATCAAAAAAACACCACCCAAAAACATTTAGAACAATAAGGTTCAACACCCATTCCGAATGTCTTTCTTTACAGTGTATTACAAGTCTTTTATTTCTCATAAGTATATGTCGTGTCGTGTAAGACAATGCACATTACACTTCTACAACACAATGGCTTGACCATGTGGACCAGATTCTCAAGGACGAACAGGGACACGTGCTCTGAGTAAAATGAATCGTCTTCTCTGCCTACCCCACAAAGGATGTGGCGGGAGGGGATAGAATAGAATATAATCTCTACAATAGAAATTTATTTCGATTAGGCTATATTATACAAACTACTTTACAGTTTTTTTTGTTTCGTAAAATTCTCCATTGAAAAAAAGTCTAAATAATTATTAATTAATAATTAATAATTATAGTACATATTAATAGAATAAGTCATTCATCTGAAACTGAAGGCATTGACAGTGGGCATAAAACACTTCTAAAGGATAAAACTACTTAATATATTATTATTCCATAGAAACATTCTACCATACTATATTGTAACAACAAGTTCTAAAATAGGTAATTTATGACATCTTTTATTTTAAAATATCAAGGGTTAAATTCTTCAACTGCATTGTACTACATGGAACAGATGATTTTTAAATTTCATAAAATAACCGCACTGCAGTGCACTGTCATAAAAAATAAATAACTTTCGAATTGTAAACAATGAAAATGTTTATCCTTTGTTACATAATGAGACAATACCTAGTATTAATGAATAATGAATAGAACTGAATCTTTTTTTCTCTATAAGTATTATCTTATTATCTATACTAGAACAACAGAACTATACTTACTTATTATTATTTATTGGTGCTGGTCCGATCATGTCGACCAGATCCTCAAGGACGGACGCGTTTTGAGTAAAAGGAATCGGAGAGCGTGTATGACTAATTCCATGAATGTGACGGAAGCTAGGAGTGTATGTAAGGATAGGGCTGTCTGGCGCTCTGTCCTCTCTGCCTACCCTACAAGGGACGTGGCGTGAGGGTATAGATAGATAGATAGATATTTATTAATATTATATAATAACTATTATACTTAGTACTCTTGGTACATACTAGTAGTGAGGTAACCAGTGAATGCTGCCCGACAGAACTGTGTAAATATTTGCATGACATTCAAATTGGGTGGAAAATCTCATTGTTGAAAAATATCGTATGACGTAGGTACCTACATACCTACTTGTAGGTACAATACTAGGATTTGCGAAAAGTTATTATAGGTATAAGATTTTATTTGGGTAACTTTAGTCCGTTGTTTTTTTTTTATTATTTTGTTTGGGCGCAAATCTTGCAATCATCTTCCCAACCATTGTCTGACAACTTAAAACGTGAAACTTTGCAAACGTACGTCAACTCAGTGACAGTAAATACGTATCTGTACCACATTGGATCAGCATTCTCTAGACACAAAAAAAATGTAAAGAGTTTCATGGAGATCCAAGAGTCGAGTGGGGTCATGTGTGGTATCGTATAAAAGAACGTTGAAAAAGAAATCCAGATCGTAAGTCAGATTTTGTGCAGCTTAAGCCTCGGAAGTCATCGAGCGATCAAGATGAGGATCCAGTCACCACATACCACCGTATCTCACAAATGTACTTCACAAACAGAACTCATATCTTTTTACAAATTCTGAATCTGTCAAGTCTTAGTGTGAGATTCCATCGGATATGATCGGAATGAGGGAATCCCAGCAGGGCCTGTTTGGGCCTAAGGGCTTGTTTGGTGTCGTTTGGAAGGTCACCAAAAATAGTATGAGGATGCGAAATCATAAAACATTGGTTTTGAAAAGTCTTTTTATGATTACTTTTTGATCTAGCTGATGAATAACCTGGCCGATCATGAATATAGGCATGGAACCTGTGGACACTTCTTGATTTGAGTTTCGGTAGAAGAGATAAGAATGTTCTGTTTTCAGTTGCAATTATCTTTTTGATTTCTATATTATCTTCATTTTCTTTTATTATGGTGGATCCTAAGTAAACGAATTCGTTGACCAACTCGAAGTTATATTTGTCTATAAACTGAATAGTCGGTTGAGGATTGTTTGTTGAGTTCCTGGATTGTTTTTATATTTTTGTCTTTCCTTCATGGAGGCGGTCGGTAGCCTGGTTGGTAACGCGCTCGACTGTTAATGCGGTGGGCGCGGGTTCAATCCCCGACTTACTCCACTTCACAACATAAGCTTTTAAGTTTTCTGTGAAGTGTACAAAGATGTGTTTGAGTTTATTTCGATAAAGATAGATTTCTTTTTTATATACAAAATATATAATTCCAATCCTATCTCCTTGGTTGTTACTACTAATGGCTCAAAGACTTCTTTTACGGGTGTCAAGAATCTTCCCACTATATTGAGGTCGTCTGTATATCCGACTATCTGGCTGCTTTGGAAGTAAACGTTACAGTTCGTGTTCCTCTCGTATGTCTCACGTATGACATGTTCAAGACTGAGGTTGAAGAGAGTGATGGCATAAAAGCATTGTCCCTGAAAGATCTGTATTTAAAGAACTTCTTACGATGTAGAATGTAGGTATGTAGGTATCAGGCGCGAAGCTACCTAAGAACACGATTCCCATCGAGTTACCTTTTGGAAAAAAATATAGGTATAATAGTGTCTAATCTGACGTAATCCCATAAGAAATGTTAGCCCGGCTTCCCTTCTGTAGAAATCCATCGTTCGCCCCTGGTAGGTATTCATAATTATCTACCTATGTTTGCACTTTTATGCAACGAATTTTTGAGTAGAGATCCCTTATTATGATGATCGTCAGTTATTATTCAATTGATTGAGAAATCACTCAGAAAGGTCTGATCGAAAAACAATAGAAAAAAAACTTTTAAAATAACACGCTTATATTCAATGAGCTCTAAAAAGAATAAAATAATTTGAAAAAAAAGCATGGGGGGGCTTCTTATAGGGAAGAATGATATTATACTGGAAGCATATATTCTTCTTCTTCTTCTGCAGCCACTCAGGTCCATTGTTGGACATAGGCCTCCCCTTTGGTCCTCCACAGCTTCCTGTCTTGGGCACACTGCATCCATCCACCACCGGCACATTTCCTAATATCATCAGACCTTGCCTGGGGTCTCCCGACGCTTCTTCGGCTTGTTCTTGGCCGCCATTCTATTATCTTCTTGGTCCACCGGGAGTTTTGGCACCTGGCAATATGACCAGCCCAGCTCCATTTAAGGCTAGCGACCCTTTCCGCCACATCGGTTACTTTGGTTTTCTCTCTGATACGAACATTTGGTACCCTGTCCCTTAAAGAAATGCCCAGCATCTTCCTCTCCATAGCTCTCTGTGTCACTAACAGCTTATGTATTATTCGCTTTGTTAGGACCGATGTTTCTAAACCGTAGGTGAGTACTGGGAGAATGCATGCATCAAAGAGCTTCTTTTTTAAATAATGCGAATATTTATGGGACTTCAGGATGTATGAGAGATTTCCGAATGCTGCCCAGGCAAGGCCACGTCTTCGGTATATTTCTGCCTCCTGGTTTTCTCTTGTTAGCGTCACAGTATGTCCGAGGTACACATATTTGTCCACCCTTTCGATTTGTACTCTATTTACCTGGACGGGATAGGATATTTCTGTGTTACTCATCAGTTTCGTCTTGGAGATGTTCATCTTTAATCCGATGTTTACACAGGCTGAATTGATTTCCGTCAGCATAGTACTTAATTCCTCCTCGTCTTTGGCAAATATGACAATATCATCTGCGAACCGTAAGTTACTGAGACGCTCGCCATTTATATTTATATTATTAGATCATATATTATTATAGAAGCATGTATTATTAGACCTTATTTTGCGGAAGAATGAGCAATTAAGGGAATACAGGAAGCCCCCACGCTTTTTTTCAAATTATTTTATTCTTTTTAAAGCACATTGAATATAAGCGTGTTTTTTTTTAAAGGTATTTTAATTTTTTTTTTATTTTATCCTTTTTAATTTTAGGCATTCATTACAGTCACATTAGTCCTGAATATGGCTTAAGCAAGAGAGCTGAAAGCTCGACAACATCGTCAAAATACACACGGAACACTCGAGAAAAGCGAAGAAAAGATATAATATGTATATTTTTCAATGTACTCGTTGGTACTTTTAATTCGCCAATTCCCTCGTACAGTATAGTTGGCTATTTAACTTTAATTGCTTAGATGATATTGTATTTTCCAGATTTATTTGATAAAAAAAAAATATCTTTACTAACCAAACATAATGAAGAGTTACAAAACAAAACAATAGTAGTGTGCTAAAAGGCGGACGTATTGCAAAATCTTTTATATCAAATAACCTATAATCAAAATAGTATTTAAAATTTAAGGGCTTGGCACCAAGAATGATGTCACAGTCTTTTCCCACGGCATTAAAGTTCAAAATCGCAAGATAAAATGGTAAAAATAGCGTTTTTTTCCTTTTCCATTTTTTGGGGTTAATTTTGCGTCTATCAAAAAACTTTTACGGTTATTCCCTAGATTTTAATGTTTATTAGCAGTACAAAAAAAAATTACTCCGCGACTTTCGGGAAACGAGTTTCCGTCTTTCGGAAAAAAGATCAGAGGTGTTTTTAAATATATTTTTTTGAGAAATCTATTCAAGATATAATTTTTTTTTACAGTTATTCCCTAGATAAAGGTTCAATGTATCTACTCTATTTTGTTCCAAAGCATATTTAGTAACGGTTGTCGAGATATAAAGGTCTCCTGTTTTTAGAAATTTTTGAAATGTCGGTATGCACACTCTTAATAAAAATCTGCTAAACCTACTAACAGTATTTCGCGTACTTATAGAAAAATGTGCACACTTTTATTTGAAAATTAATCTTGTCAAATTGTTTTCTTCTGTTTTACGACTGCATTCAATAATTGAAACTGATCTGCATGTAAAGTTTAATTGCTTTCGTTACTATTTAATTATAGAAATGCAGCAGTCACATCATACAATATGATTCTTCTTCTCTATAGCACTACAACTCTTGGTGTGTCTTGGTTGCCTCAAAAATCCGGCGTCATCCTCTCCTATCTAGAGCAGCGATCCTTCTGTCCCCATCACGTCAACCAAATCCTCAAGAATAGACATGTTTTGAGTAAAAGGAATCGTAGAATGTGTAAACCGATTACATATGTCGGAGGCAAGAAAGGTGTGTAATAATAGGGAAGTCTGGTGATCTGTTCTCTCTGCCTACCACGCAAGGGATGCGGCGTGAGGGAATTGAATAGTAGAAGATTTTTTTTTCTTAAAATGGTGTTACAATCATCTAGTCTAAATAAAATTAACTATATTTTTAAATCGTATTTAATAATATATTATTTAAAAATATGTATAATTAAATTCAAAATATGATTTGCTTTATTTGTATTCATTATTTCTTTAGGAATGCGAAACAATCATGCACTGTAAGTATTATGGTATAAACAAAATATCAGAATGTCATCTGGCCCCAAATAGATAAAAAAAATGCGTACACGCTAAAGAATTATTAAGTAGGTAGATACTATTATTATTATTAGCCGCGTCAAGCGCGCCCTTTTATTCTCCCCTGACCATCTTGACAATAATGGTCAAATTCCATTTGCTTAGGTAGCCATCTGAAGCAAATTCAATGGAATGCAATGGCAACGTCGCCGGACGCTCTATCATAGAATGAATGTATTTTCGCGTATATAGATGGACGCCTCAAAGTATATCCTTTAAAAGGACGCCGTAAGGGTGGATTGTGGAAAAAATACCCACCGGACGCCCTATTGCGGTTTCTAAGTACGGACGCCACATTGATAGTAAGATGTAAATATATATATATATATATATATATATATATATATATATGTATATATATATATATATGTATAATCGTAGAAGCTGTTGGACTTACATTGATCACACAAGCAAGAAATTAGGCACTGTTAGTATGGGATGCCATTTAGCTTTATTATCATTCTCTGGAGTAGAATAAGATTAATTCTGTTCATCACAACGCAACAATAATGTTTGCTTCCATCACATATTTATTTATGACAATGTTGCATGATGATGCGTAAGGATGTCTTTTGCGTCATTATGAACACATGTAGGTTTTTAGATCAAGCGTGGGCGATTAAAATCTTTTATAAAATCGATAGATATTAATATCATAATATGATACTTTCAAGGGCAGATCTATGTGGCGCCCGATGTCCATAGCGGAGTAAACTATGATATTCATATCAAGACATGCTACTCGCAATCGCTAGATAATTGTAGATTTTAGACCATGAGAGATTTAAAAAACATTTACGGCAGATAAGAATTGATTCTTGAAACCAAAATATGAGTATATGGCCATCACTAAGGGAATCGTGTGTACGGAATATAATTTCTAACATGAGAAGACGAGTCCCTAACCGGATCCATATTAGCCAGCCGGATCTATACAGGTCAATGTAGTGAAATTCAACAATAACAAATAACAATAATAATATGTAACGAGGGTCAAGATGTGCTTAGAATCATTTTCGTACGATTATCAAAAAATGTTCTGTGTTATTTTAGTTCAATGATAATATCGGCATAATAACCAAGAATCGGAAGTAGATAATGCCCCGAATAATAATCTTTTCTTTATTAATTTTATAACGCAGTTTCATCTAGGATATCATCTTCCATTCTGTGTGTGTCCTCTTGAGAGACTATTCCTCTAAACGTTCTGTGAGTGCGTCAACATGGACATTACAATAAAATGATTAGAAATGTAACCACATTTTCCAAGTAAGTTGTAACTACATCACCTTGGTATCGATATAGTACTTGGTATTGTATTATTGAGATTACTTTATTGCATGGGAAAACCAAAAGGCCGTTCAAAGTCAAATCATTATAATATTAATGTTCATTGATTAATAATAACTTCATCAGGATGTTGAATTCTTGGTGAATTGTTCACAATATGTTTGATGATGAACAAATTGTGTGCTAAGTATGTAGGCATCTAAATATTGTACATTGGATTTAACCTATTTAACCTAAATAGTTAAATACCTCATAATAAATTATATGTCTCTAGGAATATTACCACATTTCATAATTAAGTATGCGATGTATTGACAACATCAAACATTAAAGGAAAATCCCGCGGGCTTAAGACCCTTTACATCCCTGGGTATCTCAGGTGCATAAATAGTTCTTTCTCTTTACCCGCACTTCTAGGCAAATATCGTTAAGAGGTGGGCCCAGAGTTAGCCTTAAGGGAGCCCCCCGGCAAACCCCACCCCTAAATTACATTCCTTCAGTAAACATCAAACAAATTCCTTTTCCTTATAACGATTTTGTGAATTACGAGTATTTCAGTTAATTTTAATTAGAAAAAATATGCCATGGTGAATGACTTCAGCAAACAAAAAAAACTAACGATTGATGTAATATTTGGTTGTCTATTTATGAATCGTTTATTTTTAATCGTAATTTAAGGACGAAATTGTTTCTTAATTGGATGATAGTAAAATTTATTGTCAAAATGTTTATGTCATCCAATTATTAAAATATAATATTACAAAATATCTATTACTATATGGAAATAATCTAATATTTTTATTGTATGAATATATTTTATGTGAAATGTCACCTTTGTTGTTTTTAATGCAACAGTTTATATTTTTGTTAAAATCCATCAATTTAATTTGACCTCAAGCATCCAAGCATAATCCATAATAATAATAAGAGGTTGTAAATCTGTTAAGGTTGAGAATTTGTTAACAAAACATACAATACATTTTTAATGTCATGATCGCCCTGAGATTCTTTGATTAATAGGTTTTTGCTTTAAAAACTTCTAAAGTCTACGCTAATAAGAAAAATTAGTTAAATAATTATATTAACATTTTGATTTATTAAGAAATATAAGTGGCCTTAAAGAATAAAATGTTAGAAATATACAGGAAAGCGTCTAGGTTTTGTATAAACAAACCTAGATCCTTGTGAAAAAGAATTATGGCTAATAGCTACGAGTATTTAGGAAATAGTAATATGTAGTATTCTTTCGGAAATTGATCCGTGTTCTCGAAATATAATTTTATGAATTGTGGACTTTCATTATATGGACCCCGTTTGGTCCGATTTTTTGGTTTTATATTATTGTATATGCAAATATGCAGGACACCTAAAATCCTAAAGTGGAGGCCCTGGGAGAACAAAAGAGGCGTAGGAAGACCACACAAAAGGTGGACAGATGACATTGTCCAGCTTACGGGTCGTAGATGGCAGCAGCCCAAGATAGAAGACAGTGGAAGAGTTTAGAAGAGGTCTATGTCCAGCAGTGGAACGCAAGTGGCTAGCAGTAAGTAAGTAAGTATATGAAAAGTATATAACTTTATATGGGTGTCTCTACACTCACTTTCCCTAAGAAGGAAATTAGAGTACTAACAACTTCACAGAGTACTGAGTCATGTGACTAATAAAGGTTCTAGAATTTTAGTCACAGTTTGTTTTCTGTTTACATGTAGATGTAAGACGTATTATGGGACACCATAAAGGAAATACCTTGACTCACTACACATAATCTATTGAAGTAGTAATGGATTAATTAGTCTGGTTATGTTGTATTATTAGGTCATTGCATTACACTATCACAATGCGTAACCATTATTGCCAAATACAGAGGTCGATCGTAGAAGCTTTATTGACCTTGCATTAACTTTATCATCGTTTACGATGTATTTAATGTAACACTATTCGCGGAATTACATGTCACTAATTAGGAGAAATATTTTACACCATACACCTATAATATTTCATTTCACAGTAAAATGAAAATGAAACAAACTCATTTCAAGAGTTTCTAAATATGTTCTTTTCTTTTTTACATTGTCACGTTTGTTCAATGAACAACATTTTTCCGGACTTTCAGGGTTACTGCAGCAAAGTTTTAAAATAATCGTGGTTATTCGATTAAGAATTTCATTTTACCTACATATAAAAATAAAGAAACGCAATTACAGCAAATCTACTAACTTCCGTCCTTGTAACTTCAATTTCATTAATTGGAATTTGGATTCACATTGGAACTTTGTTACTTTTCGCATATTAGTAATAGTTATATGTATCATAGTAGTCAGATATTAGGCTTATTTCTACATAAAATCAAATACAATATCACCATCACGACTTTTTCATGTAAATATAATGTCTCATTTGTTATGCCACGATTTATATTTCAACAGTTTACAATACTTTATTGTTAACAAGTCACCAGGTCATTTCAAATTCGCATCTTTTTATCACACCATCTATATAATCTATATGTCTCTACATAATTAAAATTTGCTATGGAAAACTGGAAACTGCTCTGGCTTAGACTCTTCGAAAAAAAAACAAGAATAGCGCAAGCAATTATTTTGCACTGTTTATTACATTGAAACATAAATATATAGTAGATTGGTATCTCATAGATTTATCAGCCTAGAAGCTACAATTACGAGGAAAATAAAACTCAAACTCATAATTATTCCTATTATCTCCCCAAATTAAAAAAATCTACACCGTGAATCAGTTCCGGGACAGGAGTGTAACGAACTTGCCTCAGGAATACGAGTAATATCGAAGGAGTGCCATAATAAAATATACCGAAGTGGATAAAATAATAAAAAAATAATAAAGCATATATGAATCACTTTAAGTATTCTTGTGTGCGTAATTAAACGAAACTGGTATATTTTAGGAAATATTGCTTGTAAAAAATATCAGATGATTTTTGTAGTAAGATATGTTTCTCATTTTTTCCAAATAATTTTAGTTTGATAGGTGATTGGTATGAGTAAATTACACAACGCAGCATTGCGCGAACGCTTCTGGAAAAACACAGGATAGGCGGTTTGGTCCTAATGGATCACTTTGACTGGCTTATGAGATGACTTTACCCACTGGAACATTATGAATCTATATCCCTTGGGTAATTTGGGTGTATTTTAGAAATTATTGAACTAAAATAAAGTACATATGTTACACTATACGTTACATTAAAAAAACCTACACATTTTTTAGAATTAAGTAATATTAAAAAAAAAACCGCCTCCCGCAACTCGCCTTACATCGTCCGACCACCGTGCTTGAGGCCTACCAACACTTCTGCTGCTCGTTCTAGGTCGCCACTCCAGGACTTTCTTTGACCACCTAGAGTCTGTGGTTCTGGCCACATGACCAGCCCAACTCCATTTCTGCCTGGAAACTCTGTGAACGACATCGACGCGTCGCGACGGTCGGTTGTGGTCTGCCCAGGATAGGGAGCTGTGGAGATCAATGGGGAGGCCTATGTTCGACAATGGACGCAGGGTGGTTGACGTGATGATGATGAAAATAAAAAAAAAACAAAGAAGGCATGTTGTTGCCCCGGGCATAAAAACGCTTCGACTCGGTTCTGGTTTGAATATAAAGAATATCGCCATCGCCACCCACCGCAGTGAATGAATGTGAGAGTATAATATTGTCACAGATATCCACTCCAATAAACATCAGATGACAAAACAATTATCATTGTTAAACACAGCGTGCTTCCAAATAGTGTGAAATTTATGCGGTAGGTATGTTGGCATCATATTCAAATTGGCTAATAGCTTTATAGTTGTTGTTTATATCATTTTATGTTCGGGTTTTCACAATCCTATAATATGTAGGTCTTATGGGTAATCTAAATGTGCTATCAAAGCTCTTAAATGATCATTAAACTTATGGCTTTTAAATTATAATTAATATATCTAGTCTATACCACTTAGGAATTTTAATAGATGTGCTATTTTGGTTGTAGTTCTTTCGAGATTCATAGTTTTACCGGACTTTGGTGAAACAGTCGATATAAAGTCAAAATAAATATAAGTCAGAAATAATAGGTTGTAATAGAAGAACAATGAGAATTTCAATTTCTTAGGGTGTAAAATAGCAAAATGGATGCAAAATATACTTCTAAACACTCTTCAATACATTCCATATATTATATGAGGGAACTTAGGGCGACGTATGGAGATCTATTGTGAAGATTAAATTTTAATTGCATATTGCTAATATAATATCATAAATCTATGTTCAAGTGTAGAGGAAAATAAAAATAGCCACTACTATTATATAATATGGAATGTGGATGATAATTATAAGTCATAAGATTTTAGTGCTATCAATACATGTCAATAACTCTATATAATAATATTTTTATTGCACTGTGTTTCAAATTGTTAGTTATTAAAAATTGTAGTTGTATAGACACTATGAATATTTTATTTTTAGAACTCTAATGAATGTAATTCCACTCAATATTTAGAGTAGACAAAAATAGGAAAAAACGTACCTAGTAATTAACAATTGCCAAATTTTATTTTTAGTACCGAAAACAACAACACCAGTTCGTTTTTTTAATATTAGCCGTTAGTTTCGTGCTAAAAAAATCTGAATAATAAATCTACTAGTATTCTCAAATCTCAAAGATAAGATCGTATAAGAAGTCATATGTACTCACCAGGCGCGAAGCTACCTAAGAACACGATTCCAGTCGAGTTACCTTTTGGAAAAAATGATAGGTATAATAGTGTCTAGTCTGACATAATTCCATAAGAAATGTTAGCCCCGGCTTCCCTTCTGCAGAAATCCACCCTTCGCCACTGGTACTCACACTACGCATTGATCTTGGCCAACAGGCCAAGAAGAAACTTGGGAGATAATTTGTTACTGCGTTTTGTTTTTAAGGGCTTGGGACCAAGAATGACGTCACAGTATTTTCCCACTGCATAAAGGTTCAAAATCGCGTGAACAATCGTATAATAAAACGGTAAAAATACCGTTTTATCCATTTTTAAGGTTAATTTTGCGTTTTTAAGGTTGTGCATATTATCAGTACCTACAAAAAATACTCTCCCACTTTCGGTAAACGAGTTTCCGTCTTTCGGAAAAAAGATCAAAGGTGTTATAAATTATTTTTTTTTTGAGAAATCTATACAATATATATAAAATCTTATACGGTTATTCCCTAGATAAATGTTCAACATATCTACCCTATTTTGTTCCAAAGCATATTTAGTAACGGTTGTCGAGATATAAGGTCTCCCGTTTTTTGAAATTTTTGAAATGTCGGTATGCATATCAAAATACATTATATTACTTTGTATCTATCAATAATTATTTGCATCCTGTTTTGTGTTATTAAACATTGACGTGGTATCTTCATCTCACCCAAGTAATTATAAGTAGAATAAGTACCTACATTTATTTGCATTAAAAATAAGACTATATTAACATAATATGTATTGCCACGAGCTCTGAAGATTAAATTGAATTATTATAACAATGCGGTGTAATATGTAAATCAATATAATTATTTGTTATTGTCAACTACATATGTATTATTGTGAATAAATTTATACTTACTACTTTGTGTGTCTAATAATAGATGCTGCATAGACGTTTGATTTATAAATATAATTCGAGGTTAATAAAGGCAATAAAGTGGTAACAAAAAATTATATGAATTTATTATACAATTTGTGGTTATCATATACAATTGTTTTTAATATGATGGTACCTATATGTATGACGATACTGGAGTATTTACCGACACAATGTGTTAAGATTATGATAAAATTCGACACTTGTTAAAATTATATACCGATGTTGTATTCCCACAACAGTGTAGAAGAATTAAGGATGAACATTGTCGGGCTTACGACCGACCTCGGTTGGCTTAAGTGATCACTTTACACTCGAGAAACATTCGCTATTTCAGTTCACCCCGGCTGGGATTCGAACCCAGACCTTCGTCTCGCATAGTAGGGATCATATCAACTACACCACGAGGAGCGACGGCTGCGTTGTCGAATTTGATGTATATTAAGTACCCGTGTATTTTTGCATTTCTTACTGTTGAAGGTAGAGGGTGGTATTTTTGTAGATGGTTGTAGTTGGAATGTAGAAAAAATCCAACGCTTTACAAGAATAATTCTATGTCAAAATAATTCAAGTTATATACCGATGTTGAAAAAAAATGTGAATTTTGAAAGTACCAGATTATGTATTGAAGCACCAGAAATTACAATGATGACGAACAAAAGTTCTTTATTAACAAAAAGTTATGCAGGTAAAGTAAACTTAAAGTAACATGACAACCTAAAGAAAGACCAGCGCTACATTTAGTTACACATTAGAATACCTAATAGTATGATGCATTTTTCAGAGGAATTGTGATCATATCCTACTAATAATGTGGATTTGTATAATTTGTAAAGTTTTTTCCCGTTGTGGCATTTTAACGTAACACATTTTTATGTTGGTGTATGACTAATAATATTCATCAAGAATGCAGGATATTCCAAACATTGATTTAATCATTAATCGTGACTGTGATAATAAAATTAATAAATATACAATACTAGAAATTTTGCTTTTGGCAGAATGCTGAAGGATGTTGAACGACCTGTGCATTCTTCTTACCTGCTCCGCAGTATTCCCCTCGAATCTTACAACTTTTTAAAAGGTCATGTAAAAACTGTAAAGCTCTGTAAAACATTGGATATTTTAATCTATATCTTTCTGAACCAGCTGATTTCTATAGTTGGTAAATTGTAATATATAAGACAAGATTGCAGTAAAAATACTTAGCTGATATTTCATTTGCAGTTTGGTATTTATACAAAACTAATATCCTTACAATTATTTTGGCTGGTATAGTATAATACTATTGTGATTGGTATTATTATGGACTATTTTGTCAGTATCTTTTAATTTATAATTTATTCTTCATATTATTTTATTGGAAATGCCATCACCTCCCACAGCTTTCTAGCTTCCTATTGTGGAAGAGAACATTGTCTGAGGAAGTCCTTGATAGAGTAAACTAATCTATAGTTGGTATGCCGCAATAGGAATAATAGATATGACGCGTTCATTCATTTCGTAATTTATGTATTTGTTATCATATACTCGTACCACCACACTAATAGAGCATTACAGTCTACAAGAATACTCGACTACTGTCCTTCTTCGCACTCCCACCAAGAAGTAGAAATTTAATATCTCAAGTATTTGGATACCTCTGTACATACTATCAGATATCTTTACATTGGGTAATGTCGGAATCATTCTAAGTTTGGACAGTTCAAAGTGATATCCTTGATGAAAGAACACAATATAGGCAATTATTGTTTGTAATAGTAGATAATATAATATTTACTCGTATTTATTAAAATCGTATAGAATCCTTCCTACTTTATTTTGTTGTGTACACTCGTCACTTTACAAATTACTTAATTTTCTATATGGAAAATTTATTTCATTGTAGCATCTCGTACAAAATTATAAAAATCTATAAATACATGTACCTGTCTAATATTCTTAATTTTAGAAATAGATACCTTATATTTAGATGAGTAAAATAATTGTAAGTAAATAAACTCCAGTAGACAAAACGTTAAATATATTTTCTGGAAGTTCCCAGTGCAGAAGCTTCACCGTGTAAACTCGGATCATTGTATTTCCGTGTGGTGAAGATTCTTGCGGTAATGTTTCCACGCGTTGATGTTTCTATGCGGTGAAGTTTACTACCCAAAGTTCGAGCTTCTATTTCAATTTGTGTGCCAACGAAACATATTATGATGCTCAAAGAAAAGTACGTTATCAGTTGTGTCATAAAGGTCATACAATTGTCTACATAAGATTAAAAAAATGTTGCTAATCGACAAACATAATTGGTAAGTTGTTTAACGTAATAGTATTTAGCACGGGATGAAGAAAAATCCCTATCCTAATTAGTTATCTATGTATTTAGTAAATGATTCTAAACTAAGTGTTACTTGGTGTTACACAAAGCACAGTTGACTTGAACGTAATATATTACGTCTACTGTCATAGGTAGGTACTGTTCGATTATTCATTCGTCTACCAATATGAGAGTATATTTGGAAGTGATAAATTTCGATGATGAATCAATTTCATATGCAAATGTATTCATACGAGTAAATGATTTGATGTGACATTGAACGTGTGATCTGAACCAGTAACCTATACTCGTATTGCTAACTTTTATGAGAGCAAAAAGTCTGACGTATAAGTCTGACACCTTAAGGCTCGAGATCCAACTATGTCGTCACGGTCATTTCCCGCGGCATTAAGTGTCAAAATCGCATGATAAAATGGCAAAAATAGCGTTTTTTCTATTTTTCGGGGTTAATTTCGCATCAATCAAAAAACTTTTACGGTTATTCCCTAGATTTTAATACACGTTATCAATACAAAAAAAAATCCTCAGCGACTTTCGGGAAACGAATTGCTATCTTTCAGAAAAAAGATGAGAGATGTTATTCACATTTTTTTTTTGAGAAATCTGTACAAGAATTAAAAAATCTCTTACGGTCATTCTCTAGATTAACCTTTAACGTATCTACCTTCTCTATTTTTTCCTAAGCATATTTAGTAAGTTTGTTGAGATGTAAGATCTCCCATTTATACTTTTTTTTGTAATTTCAATATGTCTACTCTAACGATTCTATTATCAATCATTGGTATATTTTAAATTCTTTATTTATTATAGTATTTTTTATAGATAAAAAACAACAATTAATTAACACTTGACCTAATAATATTATTGTAAATTAAATATTTTCTAAGAATTGGAATGAAAAATATCCTCCCTGGGGTAATTACCTCATTATTATGTTATTTAACGTTAATTGATTGCATTATATTTTTTCTTACATTTAATTTGTTTATTATTATTATGACACGTATTTCTTCATTACTGATTACCATAATACATACATTAAAATAATCTATCTATCTATCTATCTATACCCTCACGCCACATCCCTTGCAGGGTAGGCAGAGAGGACAGAGCGCCAGACAGCCCTATCCTTACACACACTTCTAGCTTCCGTCACATTCATGCAATTAGTCATACACGCTCTCCGA
Organism: Ceraclea dissimilis; assembly: GCA_963576895.1. Taxonomy (NCBI): domain Eukaryota; kingdom Metazoa; phylum Arthropoda; class Insecta; order Trichoptera; family Leptoceridae; genus Ceraclea; species Ceraclea dissimilis. The sequence goes on from OY756361.1 coordinate 16,753,046, forward strand.
TTCCTTTTACTCAAAACGCGTCCATCCTTGAGGATCTGGTCGACATGATCGGACCAGGTCAGTCTCGGACGGCCGCGCTTTCTCACCCCTCTTCGCTCATACAGATATATCTTTTTTGTCATCCTGTCATCATTCATTCTCTCAACATGCCCAAACCATCTTAGTTTGTTTACTTTCATTCTTGTCACTACACCAGTCTTGCAGTCACTCATTTCCCTAATAACCTCATTCCTTATCTTATCTCTCAGCGTTTTCCCGCACATTCTTCTTAATGACCTCATTTCTACTGCATTCAACCCTGATTCATCCTTCTTCATCCACGTCCACGTCTCACTAGCATACATCAGGGTCGGCACCAAGACAGCATTGTGCACTAGCACTTTTGCTTTCATAGACACATTGCTACTACTAACAATCGGACCGAGCGCACCATTCGTCCTAGTACCGGCCAGCTTCCTTCTTTCAATGTCTCCATCACAGCGTCCATCTCTAGTAAACAAACTTCCCAGATATACATACTCATCCACTTGCTCCAGACAGTCATTACCAACCTTTATCACACAATTTGTCCTTATTTCCTCTCTTTCGAACACTAAAATAATATTATATAAAACATTAAAATAATAATTCTTTATATTATCGTTAATCAATAAAATAATCGTTAATGTGACCCTAATACTCACAACAATAGCCATTAAGGGCTTGCCACCAGGAATGACGTCACAGTCTTTTCCCACGGCATTAAGGTTCAAAATCGCGTGACAATCGCATGATAAAATGGTAAAAATAGTGTTTTTTTCCATTTTTTGGGGTTAATTTTGCGTCTATCAAAAAACCTTTACGGTTATTCCCTAGATTTTAATGCATATTATCAGTACAAGAAAAAAATTTACTCCGCGACTTTCGGGAAACGAGTTTCCGTCTTTCGGAAAAAAGGTCAGAGGTGTTATTAAATATTTTTTTTGAGAAATCTATACAAGATATAAAAAATCTTTTACGGTTATTCCCTAGATAAAGGTTCAATGCATCTACCCTATTTTGTTCCAAAGCAAATTTAGTAACGGTTGTCGAGATATAAGGTCTCCCGTTTTTAGAAATTTTTGAAATGTCGGTATGCACACTCTTAACAGAGAAAAAGATTTGTGTAATTTCACTACTCTTTAATTTGTTAACCGTTTATTATTCGGGGAGTTGAATAAAAATATTTTTAATTGGTTTACGTATGTTATATTATACGCGACTACATTTCTAGTGGTCAAAAATATATTAAGTAATATATAAATTGTAACCTCACATTGTGTGGCGTAAAGGTTTTTACACTGTAATGCCACACAATGTTATTACTATCAAAATAAATAAATAAGGTGGTTTACTCAGAAATTAATTGATTGTTTAAATTTATTGTTGTATTTCAGGACGACTTAGTGACTGAGTGAGTGTTTCATACTTGGAGAGAATGGTTTCCAAAGGAATGATAAAATACAAATGAGCCTTCCCTCGCAATGATAATGTTAGTAGGTATATGTAATATGTATTAATTATACACACTTATTTCATATTACTAAGGCGGATTCACATTATACGAGCAAGTATATCCTATCTACCTACCTACGAAAAGTTTGTAGAAAAAGCTGAGATCATTTTCATTTGAAGCGGTACGACAATTTGTTTTGTTGTGGGAACTGTGGGTACCTACCTAAATGGTAATGCACAAATCTAATCATAATAAACATATGTTAATTAGATACGTACAGGGAATGTCAAATGATTAAACTAATTATTCGTATGTGTGTGTTGCCAAAGCCATGGAGCGAACACAATCTGAATGACATCACCGTAATAAATGTGATGACTTGCAGCGGTGCGCCGTGTGGCACCTACCCATATATTTTTAGAACCACCCACTTGCATCGGTTATGAATACAAGCGAAGGTAAAAGCTGACTCAGATATTACTGTTTCCATTATGGCATGGGTGTACTTCAAAGGCAGATCCTTATCCAAAATATAATCACTGTTTCATTCATTAGATGACTGTATCTTGACATCATATCGTATGAAATCAATTATTTAACATATATTGTTTAAGATTATTTACTTCACTTACTATATGAGATTTTGTTATATTATTTAGGTCAAAGTGTCAGTAATCACATTTCAATACAATATCGTATAATTCATCTACATTCATTTATGATTAAGAGCAGATTAGATGCTGTAAGATTAAAATACAAATCGTGTAAATCACGTCAACATTTCATTAATGTGCTTTCTAATCGCTCTCTTTATCCAACACAATACAAATATCCCTTGGATACTTTTGTTCATACGATGTTGTTCACACCATGGCAGCATAATTACACCCATACATGTTTTTCCAAAGCTTTTCTCTATATGTAGGTATAGGTAATACATATTTTTGAAATACCCAACGCCACATCCGCTATTCTTCTTCTCACGATCCTGGCGGTCATACAATATGTCTTCTTATTATAAATTTATTATAATTTAAATCCATTTTTTTTTATTGTTCACAGTCAAGTTCACGATTCATTACTAAGTATATGAATATTATAATGATGTGACATTTAAATGAGAACAATGGTAAAATGATCTAATTGTATGTGGAATGGGATACGAGACGATTATTTAAATTTAAACATAAAGGTCACCCATGAAGGTAAATCTTAAAGATAAATTGGTAATTATTAGGAATACAATCATAGTGCTGGTAATATTGGGAAGGAATATGGCTTCTTAATCATTTATAATAAGGTCATACAATCACATCGTAACGATAGTCTCAAATATGTTAAAAAATGTATGAAAGCAAATTAAATTTCCGTACTTTTAATTAATCTAATGGAGTTCTACAAATCCGGAGGTTAATTTAGTATCTGCTTGTATCCGGATCTGTTATAATTAATTACTTATATAATGTCACACGGAATTAAAAACAGTTCAACCATAACCTGTAGCGTTGGAATTTCACTAAAATAACGACCAAATTGTAAGCAACAATTGTATGAATGTAATCTTGTTTCCCTTTTTTTATTATTTTTAAAGGGAATGTTACATTTTACATATACCATTGGCTGTAGAAAAAATGGTTTCGGTTTCAATTTTAAAAATTGTATTTCGTCCTCAATTTATTACGTACGTGAATTCTAATGTGTTTTGATGAGATAATTCAAAAGATTTTTGTGATGCTCCTCTAGTTGTTGTAGTCTTTTCGTGCGTAGTGTTGATTTTATTATTGAGTTAGCGGGCCTTTTATGGAGAGCATGTTCAATGTTTCCATTCTCCACTCCTAATTAAGCTTAAAAGGACCGTTAATAGATTTAGGAAAATATTTACTGGTTTATATTTGCACTTATTTTAATGACGGGCTGATTAGAATTGTGTTTATGATCCCACAATAATAATTTAACCAAGGATGTATAGAAGGTACGTGTTAATTCTGATTAATTGCTATATTGTATAACACCTCCACAACATGAGACAGATTAGGTATTTTATCAAGTTTGAAAAAGTCTGTTATTTATGTAATGCAGTGCAGAAGATCCGTGAACATTATTCTTAGAATAGGAAGACATGACACCTAATAATTTTAGTAACAACAATACGAATCTAATACTAATCTGCTCATCGATCAGATTTGTTGATTTCATGTAATAATAAATCAACTTTATTTACGTACAAATGAAACAATATTGAATGATCCCCTTAACTTGGCGAAACCCAACTCACAATGCTTATTCAAAGTGTGAATTAGGCGCTGTGTAAATAAATATTTTTTTATTAATACGCGGAGGCAAGACTTGCCAACACACTCCTCTGTATTATCAGCCAGAAGAGTCTACATATTATCATTCATGATTCACATATAAGCTCATCAACGTAATACTGGGAAACATTCACCTATCCAGATATCACGGATATCAAAGGACTTTAGGCTCAGATGCGCGGGGCCTAAAATACGAGTACAAGCATTGTGCGTGAAATACCAGTATTTAGAAATCGTCTTACAATATTACTATTAATAATTACCGATTTTTGCTTTTTAATGTATACATTTTCCAGTATTTTTTTTTAATTATATCTTGCGATTTTGGTATTATACCTGTAGCTGATAATACCTAGAATCCCTACCAAATATTTTTTATTTCACCTGCTAATTCTGCATTATACGATTTATTTGTGACAGTTGTTTGTTGTGCATAGAGTATTTTCTTTACACTTTTATCTTAGCCAACAGGCCGAGAAGCGGAAGTAGAGTATTTTCTTTTCATGGAAATATAATTTAGCGGTCGATAGAACCTCATGCACTGAATTACCTGTGTAGATCATTTCTATGATCACTCGTAAACGAATAAATAATTAAAAAAATAAACCAAGATAAATTTCAAGTTTGGCCTAGTAAGAAGTTGTGTACAATTTATTTGAAAAATAAATAAAATAAATAATTGCCTCCTATTACTACCTACTTATCTTCATATACTTTCTTTGTCTGCCCGTAAGACAAAACAACAAATTAATTACATTAAGACAATATTTTATGCACCAACCCAGCATTTAATCTTAATTACTTATCTTTAATTTAGCCTGAAACTAATATTAAGTATGTTATGGACTGTTGTAAAGGCTAATAGTGAAATATGAGATATCAATAAATAAGTCCATTCGCTTCATTAGAAAAACTATATCCATCATATGTACTCGTAGTTCCTTAATTAGTTAGGAACATGTTACAGAATCTCTAATACAGATTAATTTCAAGCACACTGGTATAGGAAGTGTACATTAATATCTCAGATTTTCCCACGCATATAAATTACGCTGTACTGAAGAATCAAGGTAATATTAAATCGTAATTTTGTTTATTCATGAGTACAGCATTTAAAATTTTACAATATGTTTTCTATTTCCCATCCATCCAAAAAGCATATCCCAGAATATGGGATAATTGCGGTAACCAACAATAGGAGATAGAGGAGCATTAGGAATGTGTAAGATATTGCTTTCCCTTTTTTTTAATATAATTTGTTATGAAACATGTAATTTTTGGACATATTATGGACTTCAGTGTAAAATGATGCATAATATTAGTAGATGTGTAAGGTGTATGCATGTGTATCTAGGTGTGCGTGAATTGGGTTTCGTTGTATAAATCTGTCCACTCGTTGATGTTTTTGTCATCTTCTCTATGTGTCTTGTCTTGTCCCCCCGACGTCGACGACCCCTTGGGAGAACGCCTCTCTGTCCTGGGCAATGCGAAACAGCTCCTCCACAGTTCTGACTCTACGGCCTTCTATCTTCCCCTTCATGACGAGCTGGAGAATGGAGTATTTTTCTTATCTAAGGACATGGCCAAAATATGATGTTTTACGGAGATTTATTGTGTTGGACAATTTTTTAACGTTTTTAAAACCGTCAAAAGACACAGTTCATTAATTTAGGCCTAGTAGCCTGTTATTTAACAGGGTTAGGATCTTGCTCTTGTGATGTCGACTCCCAGCTGTTAACCCATCGCTTCCAATTCCTTTGTAATAATTAATTGAGGGTTGGGTACCTATAATAATAAATAAATTTGTCATTAGCCTGCAATAATTATATTGATGTTTACTTCATTATATTAACAACAATATTATAAAAAAGTGGTAATTAACAAAACAAGTTATCACTATAAATACATTTCATATTAAAATATCTATATTTTTCATACAGAAAGACTCTGGTGTCCATCTGTCATTATTTATTATGTCGTTCGTGTCTTCGTTTAGCAACAATCGTTAACCTTGACATTTTGCAAATAAAACCACTCTAAAGTATATAATTGACTAATTCTAAATGTTTCCGCGATGACTCAATGTTTGATACATTGTGATAAGATGTGATCTATCTGTTTATCTATTCATTAATTAATATTAATCAGATGATATACATACTTGTATATTGTCACATGTAGTAAATACGAATAGAACAGAATATGGAAGAAGGTCTAAAAACTATGGATTAATCACAATACTTTAATAATAGCAACGTTGTCATTTTCATTCATATCATAGGTAAATTCATTTATTGAAAACGGGAAACATATGGAAGAATTTTTTTTTCTGTCCAGTTGTGTTGTGTAAATATATTTTTATTAATTAGGATTGTATTGTAGAATGATTATGGTTATTAGGAAACTATAAATTAGGCATGGTCCCATCAAGGGGTTCGAGGGGGGATATTTGGGAAATCCATGAGATGACGTCATGGGTAATTGAATACCTGATAAATATTGACGCAAAGATCTGGCTGAATGATTTGTATTGTGCAGTAGTTTTTCGCATTAGAAAGACAGAAATCGTGTATAAATTGAATTGATATTACAGATTAACTAATACTAGACTGATATACATTTTATCGTTCTAAGGTACGGTGAATAAGTCGGATGGTTCTACATATTAGGTTCAATATTCTTATAAAATATTTATATTCCAGTAAGTCTATCTAAACATGAACATTATCATACCAGTCGTGAGCAGTTCTTTCAGACATCGAAAGTACTTAAATGTTTTCATTTTATTTTCCTCGTGGATGGTATTGACCTTCGAATTCTGTGAATTAATGTAAATGATATATTGAGGAGAATTTTCATGTCATTAACATAATATTATTACATACATTGTATGCAAATACACAAGAACTTCAGCACAGTGATGTGATGATTGATTGAATATTTCACACGTATTCGCGAGAACGCATTGTAAAAAATATTAGATTTTAATCCGGATACAGCTGATTCCAAACTGTTGATAAAAATGATTTTAGAAGACCCTTCGATCAGTCGTCGTTTTTTCACTAGAAAAAATATAGCGTTCACGTCACTTCGTGATAATGTGGTAATGTTCACTAACATTCTTACACCCTAAATAATTTAATGGACAAATAGGTTAATAAATCTGAACTCACTTGAATTTCTCGTAGTTAATTTTACTGATTCAATAAAGAACAAATAAGTTACAAAGGTTTTCATCACATTTACATTAATATAAGGATAATTATAAAATAATATCAGATGTCTATCAGTATATCACTTGTGCATACACTGCATACTAATAATTCTTAAGGAGATATTGATGCAAATGCAAATATTCAAATTTTGAGATACTTGAATCACAGTCAAATATTTAACATGGAGTGAAATCATTATTTACTTGAGAATTTTTTATAGCGTAGATGTACAATTTAATACAGAAATATTTGCGGCCTGCAAAAATTTTAAGCAATCATTTTCCGGAGTACCTAGTAGCCTGATGGATATAATATTTAATACTTTTAAAATACCTATGGTAATTTTTAAAGTATATTAAGGAATTAATGTACATCAGAAAAATGAAACATTTCTTTATTCTCTTATAGATACAGTTGGTTGAGGCGGCAGTCTCTCGAGCGGTAGGTGCCAGGTTCAAACCCCGGCGCTGGCGATGTATGGTACACTTTGCGATACAGGCTTTAGCCTAGTGCAAGGCGTTCAAAAAAGTATTTGGGATTGTGAATGCAAGCCCAGATCCTTGAAAAAAAAATAAAAACAAAAAATACGTATTGAATAAAGTGGAATTGATGGTATCATAATAGTTAGACTATCTATTTATATTTACGTAATATTCTTCGAAGAACTCTTAGGAAAAACACGAAATATTGTTGTGTTAGGATTTACACGAAAAAACATATCATTATTAATTACTTACTTTTAACTACTCTGGCTTCACAACCGGATTCTCTAGTTTTTTCCTAATTATCCTGATGCCTCATTCCTATTATTATCGATTGCCTATTAATGACTGTCAGGTTGACTAACTCTAAACATTCTTGCAATAGCTTTATCCTATTCAGCTCATACTTAATAATTAAGCCATCATAATAGAACATTGCAGCCATACTTCATAGTAAATGTCATAATCATTCCATCATAATGTAGTTTATTATATCATTACCTAAATATAAAACAACTCACAATAAATCACAAATAAGGAATTATAGTATGAGATAAGGAATTTATAAACATATTATTTTCTTGTTTACAATGTTTCCACAACATATAAGGATAAATGTATGATGATTTGATTTGATTGATCAGCGCTATATCTACTTATAAATTATTAATCCATTGTAAATCATTTTTTGAAACAAAGGAAATACCTATTAATTATTTAATGTTTGCGATCTGACAAACTCGACACGACTATTGACATAATGCATCATATTATATTATTTATTTCTCCTTCGGGTTGGAACTTATTTCCATTCATATTGTTGTCCATTACACATTCTATGATTCATACAATGTTGTGAGAATAAACAATATACCTATTAGGATTAGGTGTATAATATGCGTTATCTCATGATAAGTCACTCACTGTATTTTGGCATTGAAGTATGAAGTGTGGTCATTACCATTTAATTACTAAAATCTTTCTGAATTTTCGTGAGGAAGTTATTAGCAGATCGTGTGACAAATAAGATTATCTGACGTCAGCTTTTGCATTGTGTCTAAGCTTAATTTAATCATACTACTGCATTATAATAAAACCAAAAACTAGAATTAAATAGTAACGTAACCTTCCTAATTTATAGCGTATGCGAAATATTAAATTATGAATTTATTTAGCAGCTATTTTCCAGTAGTCAATCTATGAGTATGTATGTTTGTAGTAGGTATTTATATTTATTGAAGGCGGATTATGGAACCGTAAGTTCACTTCATTTTTATTTGTCGTCGCTATATTTTTGGAAATGAAATTCGAGATTACTAAAATAACTAAGTATCTAAAATTACACAATATACAAAGAAAATAAAGTTATACAGAAATGCACAAAACAGACTAAGTGCTAACGAATGTGCTTTCTAAATCAACTTGTAACCTAACCTAACTATAATGGGTATGGACAAAACATTATGACACAACATTGTAATTATGTAGTATCGAGCGCAGAGACATAAAAGGATCACATTATAGTTCTATCTGCGTAATACTCGTATGTAGATAAGATGTTGTCAAATATAAAATAGGCAATTTCGCCCACAAGTTGCAAGTATAATATAATATAAATATGGTGTTGGTGTTGGACGTTGCGACAAACAGGATGCGCAAGAGCATGACGAGAAGTTAAGCTAATCGTCAAGTTATTATTATACAATACCTCCTTATACGAGGATTATCATTCCAACATAATATTTTATTAGCGTCGTCACATTATGTATAAATGGAAGATTAATACTCGTAAGATGTAAAATCTGATTTCTTCTCTTGTTCCCAAGACACTTATCCCATTGTTGTCTTGATATATGTTTTCATTAGCATACATCATTCCTAAAATATAAATTACATAAATCATTTCATCAAGATATTAAACCGCTTCAGTTTATTACATCATCGAAGTACATTTCATAGAAATGAAACTATAGGGCACATAAAAACGGTGTCCATTCCCAACTAAATATGAAAAAAAAAACAGTTAAATAAATAAAGTAAACAAATTAGAGGATTATAAGCACTGCACTACTCAGCAAAGTTATTCATTGGCAAACATGTTCCCGATACAGTTCAAACATGTATTAGGTACTTAGGTTTCGTATTTATATTTTAAAAATCTCGTCAGTTTTTTTAATTTGAAAAACTGCTTATTACTTGTAGATGATTTGAAGATATGTGCATTATGGACGGAGTTGCAGCTTGTTAGCAGAAAATGGCGTGTGCCCAAAACACCTCTCTACAGCTTTCACTCTCAAGGCAACGATGTACTACAATAATTATACCAGTATAAGTACATGATAATATCATATGAAATTATTAATATCATGTAGGTAACTATCTCATAAACTTAAACATATAATTTGTATTTAGTGTGGGTGCAACTCAACGCTTAACCTATAACGACGGTAAATACGTGAACGACCATTGTAGGTATCGCCACATACAGCAGGGTATCTGAGAGTCAAAAAGTTCTGCATCAAAATTTACTCACTATTGCCCTTGGGGTAACCTCATAGATTATGGATTTTCCACAGGTGAAATAAGAACGACGCGTTGTATCCTTAGTGTGGCAAAATTTACGCCAGATTAGATTAGTAAACGACCTGATTACAAATTAGATTCATGTAATATGGATTCAAAACTATGATGATCATATATAGTATTTACTTTGGTGGCTTTTTGCAGGGGTTCTTGAGGAAATCCATGAGGTGACGTCAACTTGCAAAATATTGACGCGGAGCTATGACTCTAAGATAACTTGTACAATGGTCGTGTGCATACGAAAGAAGAAGATAGTATTTAATTGCTATTCTGTTCTTATGAAAACGATTTATTTTTCTCCGAGAAATAATAGTAGACAATTTACCTATACTTCTTCTATAAATAGGTATAAAGATGATGCGAGTAAGTCGATGTGATTGTTTAAAGAATTAGCAGGATTCGATGTTATCCCAATAATACTATCGATATACTTGAATGAAAATTGGTATAATTTCGATATCTATTTTAATTACCTATTCGCCTAGCAATACAATACTTAATTATTATGGAATAATTCATATGTTGGTGTACATACCGTTAATTTCTTTATTTATAGGTTTATTTATATAGTAAATTGGTATGTAGACAATATATTAGCTTAGGCGCCATGGCATGTTAATCTCGTAAGTAGATACTCATCGACGAAGACATTCAACAATCATAAACGAAGACATTGACAAACATTAGGTACAAGTATTGTGTCTGATAACCTTTACGTAATACTTCAATCAAGGAGTATTCATACAAATATGTACCTGATCCACTATACTTATTCTTACCTAGAATCCAGTATGTACCATGAGCATAATGCCTATTTCTTCATCTTTTTCCTCAAATGTTAAATCTAGAATCTGATGTTTGAATCGGCTGCTTATTCCTGGGATGCGGAAGACCGACCGTCTCCCCATCTTTTTTGTAGTTTGCCTGGTGGATGTTGATCTACGGGGATTTCATATACGCAGCAAAGCGGGAACATTTTCCCAGAACATTTTTCAGCTCCACCGCACGATATCTTCACAAGTTTGTCCAGTGGCAGAGTTGCTAAATCTGTCTCTGAGGGTTTAATGCTGGCCACATTAAGGAAATAAGAATACACCCATTTGTTGTATAAGTATAGCCGTGAAGGTTTTCACGCTCAATATATTTTAATAACAGCATCAGTTTTAATTTAATAATAATGATAATTCTCGCATGTAATACTTATTGGTGTAATACCGTACCGTATTGCTGTCAGATATTGTTGAAAATAATAAGTTTGTAAAATGTACGTTCTCGCAGGCACCTACTGTAGCATCATTATGTACATTTCTTCTGTGCGGAATGAATCTCTGTTTATCGCTGAAATGAATGTGATGTAACTTGTATAAACTGGTGTAAAGGAATTAATTACCTCTTCTTGAGCCATATTAATTATTATGTCAGTTAAGTGGCGAATTAAATAAGGTATTTACAATTATAAGGTATAGATTCATATTGCAAAGATAACATGCGAGTCATTAAAATTCACCTATTGGATTTTCCACGGACAGATGTTGTTCTGACTGACGAAAGTTCTTGCTTTGGAAATTCAACGGTTTTATCGGCAAAGTGCATTTACATATATGTATTCAATATCGAGTATAAATGCACCTACTGTACAATGTTTGTAAGGTACCAAGTAGCGACTAAGTTATTCTATTATAAGAAGTCATTCATATGATATGATAAGTAGGCAGGTAAAGAGAGCATTGAAATAGTTCTAAGTATTCAGCATACTAGGTATCTTTGTTCGTAGGCGTCGCTGGCCCTGGAAAGTTCTCCAATGAATCCTCGTTGGATTATGGAAATCACTCGATATTAATAAGTGATATCTTCTTTCCTCGTAATTATTATTCATGTAGTGTTGATACTTCTATCTGATGCAATCATTGATAGTAAGTTAGTCCTATAACCTAAATAAGTTATGATAGGAAAGAACGTAGGTAACGTTAACAAGTAACGACGTACCCATGCCTAATTTGGTACATATTCAAAGAAAATTTTATAAGAAGAATCAACTCTGATTAAAGCAATTAAAAATACCTTACCGGGCATGTGTCTATTGAGAGGGATGTACCGGAATGTTTTCGCATTTCTCTTCAAAGTATTATGCTGATTGTGGTAGCCATTCCAACAACCCAATCGCACAAACACGAGCTTTTAAAATCAAACATACCTAATATGTCTACTATATGTACTTTCAAAGATAGGGATACTCACACCAATTGGATACCTACAGTATGTAAGTATTATTTTACTAACTCGTTTTCTGGGAATCATTCAGAACCTATATACCCTGAATACTAATACCCATTTGAGAGGACATTCAATGAAACTCACCAAGGAATGGTTTCACAGTAATCCGAGAAAGAACTTTATTTGCAATAGAGTGGTGAATATGTGGAACCGTTTACCTGAAAATGTGATACAAGCACCATCAGTGAACGCTTTTAAGAACAGACTGGATGACTTTCTCAGAACGACAGATGGCACAGACATTGATTTGGGCCCATCAGCCTAGGCTGCTTGCCCAAAATTAATAATAATAAAAAAAAACCTTGATAATCAGTTTTTTTTTTGTATAATACAAGCTTTTGAATATAATTTTATACTCTCTCTATCTGTGTCTATTGTACAACTCACATTCACATATCTATGATAAGAGGAATGATGTTTTACTGCGACTGGTGTGTGTAAGTGATTGAACATTGTCATAACATTAATAATGTGGGTCAGGGTAATTCATCATCAATCAAACAAGGAATTTATCATACCTGCCTAACTAATAAATTAATTACAAGTTATTCCAATATATTATTTGTTACAATGCTTTACCATCGACAATTAATTGATTTGTAAATGTTTCATTAAATTAGCAAGCTGTAGGACACTATTTTGTATAATTATTTAATTATTTTCGCATACTTCAGTACACGTACCTAATATATTATCACTGTTGAATGTTTCTATAAAAAGAGTTGCCTAATAATTATCAGGGATTCTCAAAATAAATTTAGCAAAAATTGAAAAATACTTTACGAAAGGAACTATGACAGATCTTGTAGCGACGTTGAAAAACATAATACACCTGGGAAAAAAATAGAAAAGTTTGCGTTAACAATAACTAGCGATATGTAAAACTTGCATATAATATAAAATTGAAACGGCTCATCTATATTTTTTATATGTATTGGGTTTTCGAAGTCTGTCTTTAGCTACAAAAATGTGAAGATAATTACTGTGTGGTATACCTGCATGTAAAAAAATATATTAATTATTATGTACCTTTCCATGAGGCAATGAAATATGAATGAATCTTTAGATAATACATTAATTTTATAACCTACATAAAACGATAAATCAATAAACTAAAAAATGAATACCTCATCTTACAAATTGATCAATTATTGCAAAATGGCAACGACAGCGGTAATATTTTATGACTTTTGTCATATGTAAGTATTAATTACTTTTCGTCACTGGTTTAAAACAATAATATATTTTCGTGAAGCCGATTGGGGTCACGACCCTACGATTGTACACCACTGACCTTTAAGCTTAATTATTTTTATATTGATTCAATAACATCTTTACACACTTGAGTTTTATGTTGAGTGGTGCTTGCTTTATTTAAAATATCATTTTAATGTCAAATTACCAGCAAGACCAATACACCTGCGTACATTTAAATATACGATTATTGCCTTAATCCACTAAGTTATTAATATATTGCAAAAATAACATTAAAACTAGTTAGCGTCTATATAATGTCTCTGACACGATGTTTTACCAGATAAGAGTATCAAAATTCATTATAATTGCACTGAGGCTCTGTAATGAATACGACAATACGTGGAGCCGCCCAGACAACTGGAACTCATCCCTATTTTTAATTATTACCTCCTGTCGTATTTCATATGCAAATTGTGTACGTTTGTATTCAATATATGCAAGGAAAGGCTCGTTTCATCCGATGTAAGTATACATTCATTTATAAGCGTTTAGACATTGAAGTTATGTGAGTGAAACGCGATCATCCCCTGTATTGTAATTTGAACAGGTTAGTGTTCTAATAATAAAATATTCGAGGTCATTGGGTATGTCTTATTTTAGTTATTACATCATCATGATGATTGACTTTTGACATTTAAGTGTAGATGGAGTGTGTATTATCATTGTATCTATGGCACTTCAATCACTTCATTCGCATTACCTGTAGTTGGTAGTCAAACTCTCTTATGGGTAGATATGCAAATACTGAATTATTTATACTCATCTGAGTTGCTATATTCTACATCATAATATTATACTATTTACACACATACTCCATGCAGACACTAACTCTATCCGCAGAGAACCTGACTATAAATGGTAGAGGACTCTTAAGCCGGTTTCGGTAGCGCAATAATCAACACACTTTTGATGTATTTATAATAATTTTCAGGTTTTAATTTACAGATGTTCAATTGAATTTACTGGCACATATATTTTCACAATTTTCATCCTCAATATAGAAGTTAACTAAGTATGGAACTTTTAATTGGGAATATCAATAATACATCAGCAACTATTGCACACCTTTACGACCCTGTGAGACTGAATAGTCATTAATAAAGTTAATAATAGATTCTTCATTTTAACTTTATAACATCGCAGTCCTTTTTCGGATAACGGCTTTCTGTTACCAAGTACCTATCTACATGTTTATATTAATTTAATTGCCAGTATTCGATAGAAACAATGGATAATTTCTTGTAGATATTTGCCAATACTTATTTGCGTGGGAAACCTATAATGCCTATAAGTATGTTGGATGAAAGTCACCGCAATCGTTGAATGTTGGGCGAGATGTGATTGTTAAGTCCGATGAACTCATTACACTAAACTTTATGCAATCACTTTACAATACTTACATTACATAGAGGTACATACATTGCAATGGGTCATATTGTTTCTTTACGAAACACTTATCTGCCTACCTAAGTTTTCTTTAGATACAAATATTTTTTTGATTTAAATTTCGTTTTCATAGGTACACAAATCAATAATTAAAAAAAAAAAACTAATAAAGACATCATTGAATAGGAGTATAGGGTATATTATAAGATTTCTGGGAAAACCTTATGCGTATAGCATAATGGACATGTAGGTTGAATACCACGGCTGAGGATGATAGACACTACACCGCATCAGAAGTGATTTTGAGAACATAATATGGACTGAACATATTCATTAGTGAAAAATACAATAAGCAAGAAGATCTTTGGTTACCATAGAATATAAGAATCTATAGATACTGTGTACCAGAAATGAATTAAACTTATTTCAGCAGAACTTCAACAAAAGTACGATGTAAGATGTACATTTATAATGATACATATAATGCAATAAGTTTATTATGTATGTATATGGTTCCGATTAAACAGTTACGTTGGGAGTATCGAAACGTTATTACTTAGAGAGAATAAATTGTATGATTTACTGCCCCGCAAATGTCGACATTTCTCACCTAGACAATACATGAAAGTTGATAACAAAATTATATCACATATTTTATATATTGCAATCTTAAAACCTAATCATTCTATTGTACTATTCTGGCATATAGATTTATTATAATATCATAATAAGACTCTCCGTCTATATGGCTACCATGAATATACGTACGGACAGAATTTGTTGTATCTGTTTCCTTTAAAATTAATTTTATTTATTATACAAAGTCAGGCCCCACGACATTGAATACCACATGAGAGAAGTCCGTTCTATCCTGCAGGAAGATGTGAAGCAGCTCTCTAACATTTTTGAGTTCAGTTCACTTGAGAATGTGTCTGAACTAGAAAAGTTTTTCTGTTCCAACCCCTCTGATGCGGTATCTACTATCTGTATTTAACTTGCAATAATATCTCACTTTTATTGAAAAGTAGGTACCTAAATGTACATGGTTGGTGCAGTTGGTTGAGGCGGTAGTCTCTCAAACGGGAGGTGCCAGGTTCAAAACCCTAGTGCGAGGTGTGCAGGAAAGTATTTGGGTTTGTGTATGCAAGCCCAGATCCTTAAAAAAAACTGGACGACATTTTAAATTGGCAATCAATTTTGACGGTCCCATAATAATACATAGTCGGTAATATATTACTGAGTTGATATAATAATTTGTCTAAATAAAATGACCCGGAACAATACACAAATTCTATAAGTATAATAATAATATTACATCGTGGAGTATGAATAACCCGAGCTAGGTACATTCTGCTTGTGTCAATACATTTAGGTATAAATGTATCTTGTACTTTCACCACTGCATGGCAAGCCATTAGAGATCGTTATAGATGATTGTTATTTTTTTGTTGATGTTGCATTTTATCTGTATGTGATTATATACATGGGCGTCGCCAGCCTCGGAGCTAGAGGGGGAAAACAAAATTTAAAAAAATGATAAAGCACAAAAACGCGTAAAGATTGCGCAGGTGATTTTTTTTGTGAGACATATGCCCGATCCCACCAACTACCACCTAGGAAGCAGACCCCTAAGGAATTTCCATACAAAACCACAGATAATTTGAGTGATTATTATAACTGTCATAACCTTTAAGATATAAATCCATACAAAATACAGCATGCAGCTCTACTTAGTTAGGTGCCCAAATATCTCGGCCCAGAATCTCCCTTACTTAAGTAGCTGCATGTTGTATTTTGTATGGATTTATATCTTAAAGGTTATGACAGTAATAATAATCACTCAAATTATCTGTGGTTTTGTATGGAAATTCCTTAGGGGTCTGCTTCCTAGGTGGTAGTTGGTGGGATCGGGCATTAGTGAAGTAGATCTTGACGTGTTTTTTTTATTTGAAAATATATATAATTCATTACACAATAATATGTATAAAATAAGCTGTCTTTATTAAAAAGAATTGCGCCGCAGGCAATTTTTTTAAATGAAAATGATGGATTTTCATACTAATTTTAGAAAAATTATTATATGATGAGAAAATGTGTGGTAGTAATGTGATTTTTTGTGAGGTTTTATCATTTAGTATAAAAAAATACCTATTCCAATCTCTAGGGGGGAGCAGCTGCCCTCTGCCCCCTCCCTGACGACGCCCATGATTATATATAGGACTGTGCAATTAATATGTAAGAACTGTTTATAAGTCTACAATAATTCGTTCAGAGCTTTTATCAAAATATTCCTATCATACAAGTAAATGTTTTTGAAGAAAGTGTCTCCAATAGTTCTCTTGGCACCTTTGAAAAATACAACTCATGAAAATATAATTATATGCCTCGATGTCTTCATTTTTCAGGGAAAATACTTCAGATGAATGAATAAATGCAACGAAATCTCAATAGCCTTCTTCTTCTTTTTCAGCCCGTAGCCATTAACTCCTGGACGTAGGCCTCCTCCATCCCTTTCCATGCCAAACGATCTTGGGCCACTTGCATCCATGTTGCTGCGGCATGTTCACGATGTCATCTCTCTATCGGAGCTGTGGTCATCCGGGGTTTCTTGTGGTAGTCCTAGAACCCCAGCACAGGAGGGGTTTTGTACATCTATTATCTGAGTTGCGGACGACATGACCAGCCCACCGCCACTTTATTGTGGCGACTCAATAAGAATGTGTTGGTATATCTGGTACAGAGAATATTACCTATAAGTTTATTAGGTTACAAGTAGTTACAATTTATTTTGTAAGAATAAAAGGTAATTGAGTAGAGACCAATTGTCCCGTATGTCGATGTCAGATAAGTAGATAAATAGATAACAAGAATAATCTATCATTTAAGTTCTTGCAACATACGCAACACTTTCCTGCAACACAATCAACTATTTAATAATATTTTGTAAGAGAAAATTGTAAAGGGCGCTATCAATCACATTCGATACATTGATATTATTGCATTAGTACCTGATGCCTAATCTTATATTGTATACAGTATCAGTATACACCACCAAATATACGAAAATCACTACATAAATATAATATTACTAGCTGAGTTTCCCGTGCTTCGCAACCCGATGGTTTGAGCTAGACAAAATATGACTTACGATCTGATTTTCTTTTTCAACCCCCTTTAATATGATACCAGACAACTCTTGGATCCCCTCATCACACCGACATCTCTTAGGAAAAGCTTTTTCTCCAAAAACCGGAGACGTTAGGACACAGCTTATGTTAATTAGGTACCAATTACTATTAATCTATGGTCTGTGATATCGGACATCACCTGTCTACTAATAATAATCTATGGTTAGAAAATTATGTTCAATATGGATACCAAGATGGCCGCCTTGTTTTAGTGTTCTTCATAATTAGATTTTACAACATTATATCTCTTGAAAAAAGCTTTTTTTTTCAAAAATGGAGACGTTAAAACCTAGAGCAGATCAGTAGGATTTTTATTGTGAATTTTCAGAGCAATCCATCGTAAAATGCATGAGTTTTACGAACACTTACAAAAAAGCGGACTTTGTTTTATTCATCTAACTAAATGTTTCGTATGTATCTGTGTAATAGTTTTGGAACATACGAGTAGTTGTATGAGAAATTAATTTAGATATATGGCCATAGTATTTCTGCACCAATAATAAATATAATCAATAATATTTCACAAAGCTCATTAATAACAGCCTCTCCCCTTGTAGTTATTGAGAATGATGTTTCAATTATTCTGACAAGATTAATTCACCTGTACATTGTACAAACTTAACATGTAATTCTATTAAAATACTAAAGTAAAACTAAATTGAATATTTATTGTGGGCTTTCCGATGGAAACTTGTTAAGTACTTATTTAACTACAATGTACGTAATGTACCTGAGATAAAATTCAATAATATTACAAGCAAAGGACATTCGTGTGAAATATGTCGTTGATTTACAAATATTATTGGCGTAACGTGTATTAATTAAACAAAATGTCCTACTCGAGTGTCAAACGCATCACTTACTCGTATATCTCGGGGTATTCGGGTCACGTGATGCAAAATTTTACGCTTATAATTTACATAATAAATACATTCATGTTCATAGGATCCGATATAATGTAACGTAATATGAGTATATCTACTATGCGGATATTACTCGTATTGAACAACAGTATTGTTATGAAATTTAATAATTTAATAATCGTATTCCAGTATTTTCCAACGTCTGTGTCTTAGGTAGGTACTAGTATTAAACGAGTTAATTTTTTACTAATAAGTATTTTAAATACAAACAATATTACAAATGTCCTAATTTTAATTTAAAAATTACAGAATCCTCTAGATACTATACATCTGTGGCATATATTTTCATTACGGGGGGGGGGGGGGTAGGGCGGTGCAGTATTTGATTTTGGGAAGGGGGGGGATGAAAACTAAACCTGACCATTCAATCTGACTGAACAATAGCGCTTAATGATATAGGAGCTAAAGCTCCTGAAACATCCAGGGGTGGAGGTGGGTTTACCCTTAATGAACAATGGCGCCGCGTGCGAAATTTTCCGAGAAGGTGAGCGTAAAAGGTCATGTTTTGGTGTTAAAAATGTGAAGTAAAGGTAAGTATTGTAATTGCGGTGTACAAAAACTACAAAAAAAGAATGAATAGCGCCGCAAACAATTTTAATTTTGAAAAATGTGCGGATAAAAAGTGATGGACCTGGGTGTCTTTCTAAATGTTTTAAAATAACGATTTTAATATATATATATATAATAGTTTTTCATTTCGGCGAGGGCCCGGGCCCCCTCGCCCCCTCCTCGTATATACGCCACTGCCACATATTTAAAACAAACTATCGTGGTGCAGTAAATCTAACAGTGGTGATTCCATCAGATTAAAATGTTATAAAAGTGGTTGTTATTTTTTGTGAAGAATTAGGCGAAGGTAATGTATTGATGTAAGGTAATAAAAATATTTGCAGTGTGAAATGGAATGAATGTGATGTGACCTCCATAGATCTAACATGAAGTTACTAATAAGAAGAAGAGTTATTAAATCTATGTTTAATCTGATAGATTTACATGTATAGCTTCGTATTACATAACCAACACGATTAACTGGTCAGGTATAGAGGCTACATACAATTGTATACATTTATTTTGATTTAAATTGACCTATTTTTAACCTTTTGTGTACATCACAAAAACAAGAATTGGGAAATAGATTAATGATGTCAAAACAAGGCAATCTGTCACGCTCCGGAAGAACGAAATAGAAAGGTTAAATAATATTCTTCTGTGATACTAAAAAATACTATCTTGTGAGACGGAACTAGGTAAGCTCAAATTTATTTTCGGTTTCACATAAATGTTTTGCAACATTGCTAAATTTATTGTATTAATCGAGAAATGTATAAGTACCTACCTACTAATGAATATACTAGAACGAATGTTGGTAAGTATCGTGATTCAGACATGAAGATAGAATAATTAATTATTATCATTAAATTAGTTTTATTATTTTTTTAATAAAGATTTAGGAGACACAATACTGTTTTTATTTTTCTAGACACATACCGGGGATGAAAATGTAGAGATTTTCTTTAGTGATTTTCTTTTATAATGATTCTTTAGTGTTTTTTTCTTTAGTAATTTTTCTGATAGTATTATAGATTAGATGTCGCATCTCTTCCTGGTCAGTTCCCAGGATAAGTTTAAATAAACATTTTCCAAGCCTTTAACGTTCACAATTGCATGATCAAATTTTATTAAAAAGGTTTTTAGATTGTTATGAAATTTAACTGTTGGTTGGCGTGAACTTCAGTGGCGATGGTGACATTTGAAATAAACATTACAAGGAGCTTTCTGAGGTGTAAATAATAGTTATTTATTCAACCGACAGATACTGTCACTATGGATAAATCTAGTTTATATAAAGATATGAATCATACAATCTCATTATATAATACATCGAATGCTGATCTATATTATTATCACCACAATACATACATCATAATATTACATTCTCCAAGTATATCATAATACCTACAACTCCCCTAGGCTACACTAACTGTATTTTATTAATTCCTCTCTATATCTATTTTATTTCATGCGCTAGAAGCGAAACCCATTGTATTAATACCTTTGTTACTATCAAACATTCCGTTTCAATTATTTTTTTAAAAGTCTAGTTATTTGCACGAATCAAATAGATAGAATTTGCAATGCTTTGTAGTGAGTTCATTTTCTTCAAGCAAATGTAGAGATATTGTATTGCATAATAATTATTATAGTAAATTACAAAATGTGTTTATTTGTGCTAACGTTTGATTTTTAATAATCAATATTCAAATGAGTAAAATATATAAACTGTGGCGTATCTAAACTAATAAGCTCAAATAATATATAGACACAAAATAACGTAAAAACATAATATAATGTTATTTGAAGTGTGTTAGATTTAAGATATTACTTGTGGCTTTGCAAAATAAACAACAATATATTTCACTTTTTATGTATAGGAGTACCTATAATTAAGTAAAATAATCGCATAGTACGTCGATATGGCAATTTATCACCCAGCATCAGCAACTACACTGCTGGGGTTCCTATAATAAACAAAATAACTATTGTATATTGCTAATCTCTTAAGAATTCTAATTAATTGCGAGGTCTAAATACTCGTATCATGAAACTTATAATTAATTGGTGCTAATGGTCAAATTCGAATGACTATGACTCCAAGATCCACATGAATATTGAAGGAAAATCCCGGGTAGCTCAGGCGCATTAATAGCGACCTCTTTACCCGCACTTCTAGAAAAATATTGTTAAGAGGTGAGCCCAGGGTTAGCCTTAAGGGAGCCACCCCTGAATTACGTTCCTTCAATATCCTTGTCCAAGGAGGTTACAAAATTTACACCTATTACTACAATATTTCAAACTATATCTATATACTTATGACATGAATAGATGAATATGTAACGGAAAACCTATAAATTTATAAATGGCTAATGAAAAAAAAACAGTGTTGTCCTTTGTACACTTCCTGAACAGCGCCAGCGCCACCAGATATACACTGGTTAATAACTTCATTTGCAAGTTCCTTTGAACTTTGTCTCCATTCTCATCAGTCCAATTATATTATGCATCTATATATTATTGTATACTTACGCTACTTAGACAAGTTTGATATATAAATATTTTATCGGCATTGCAAAAGCTTTCCAAAGTCCTGTTATTATGTTATATGTATGTAGGTGGGCTGATAACTTTATGAGTTTTTTAATGGCAAGATATTCCTGAGTGATTTTTGCCATTAAATTACATGGTTGTTTCTAGATACAACTCGCGTGTGTTGTGTTGATACTTGGTAGGTATATCGCTTGACAGTAAAAAATCATGTTGATTTCATATTATTATCGTATTGATCCCTCCACTATATAATACTCTTCATTTTACTGATACATGCGAATTTACTCAGATACTGCGAGAACCTAGTAGGATCCCATGCCCATCTAGAACATGAGTAGGTACACACTACTTACCATAATACTGAGTATGTCATCATCCGGAAATAGAAAGCTTCCATGAAAGAAGCCATGAAAGATCTTAAGATAAATAGTTAGACATGCTTTAGATGAAGCTAGTAATTCCCTCATCTCGGTCCATTATCACGTGGTATATCATTTGGGTGCTTTTTCTCAAATTATAGCTAAATAAATCGTTGAAAAACATAAATAAATCAGAAAGGATTTCTTTTCCTGCGCAAACTCACCATATTTCCAATAACTTTTTTGAGAAAAATATAGACGAGCAGGGTGTACATTTGTACAATGATGCACTCCGTACGGATTCATCGAAATCAATGTAAGTATCTATTGGTAAATGGTAAGACAGGTATTTTTACTGGAATTATTTTTGGTTTACAAATTATTCTTGCAAAGCGTTGGATTTTTTCTGCATTCTGTAGTATATACAATGCCATCACTAAAGCCAGCTTATACGATCACTTAAGCCAGTCGAGGTCGGTCGTAAGCCCGACAGTGTTCACCCTCAATTCTTCTACACTGTTGTATGAATACTGCAAGGCAGGTATTCTACTCGTATATGTTTGTCAGATCTTTCGGAACATGTAGACTGCATTATCACAGAATTTGTATTTTAATATCTACATCACATACCTATGTGGAGAGGTAGATACTTTGTTAACCAATGGCACCAATGTAGGCATTATTTCACGCATTAATAATAATTAATATTTAACGGATTTTATTATGTTACGTTAGGAATTGAATAGATGCATAATTTGAGATAATCATGAAGACCTATGTGACATGTAAAATATTTTGTAATTAGTTGTGTAAATTAGCAGCGTGTTTGACAAAGGTGTAATGTAATGTAAAGAATGTCTTATAAGTTCAAATGTTATATCTAGTTAATGCCACACATATTAAATTAAAATAAACTGGCATGTTAAGTATTTTCTAACACGTAGTAATCAATTTGTACCATTAATTATATACATAGTTAATAATTCCCCATGTACAGGGTGACATTTATTTCTGCAACATCATACCACAACGAAAGCCTAGCTTTAACTTAAAATAGTTAAAATTATGCATCCTAATGTTGGCTTAACAGATAACTTATTATATCATGTTAATCACCAGTGACAACTGCGTTTTTCTAGAAAATGAAAACTTAATAATTAAGTTTAAATATTCCACGCAATTCCGTGTACAATAAGATCAGGAACTATGAGCTGGACCATTTACACGCATACATCCCTGTCACCACAATACGAGTATGTGAACATCAGTTGATGGCAATATGATATGTAATATGTGACTAAGTACTAAGTAGGCATATAGGTTCCTATTACAGTAATTTAATCAAAACATTATAGGTAATATGTAATATTATACGCATTCTAACAATTATATTATATGACCCTAGGTTCACAGCCTGCCTAGGTGAGAGTAAACATTGTAATTTACGGCGCATAATAATATGACAACACATTGAGGGCAGATGAGAAATACTTGTTAATTGTACCTGTTAACTCTTAACAATAATATATGAGATTATAATATCGTAATAATACAGCTTGCCTACTAGACTCTGATTATGATATAAAGATATGAACAACTCAGTACCTACTGAAGGTGTGGTGTGTTGGTGAATTTGGTGTGGTATATGAAATCTAGAAAGTATAATTCACAGCTCGAATCTTTGTCTTTAACTTTTCGCAGAACAACTATTTTTGTCGATATTAACTTCACCTAAATAATATTATTCCTTAAAACTTCAATACCTACCATCTCTATCAAGTACACAGGAATGTAAAAGTTTGGCAAATATAAAATTACAGGTAATAAACATTATTGTGTATGTTGCGAGAAATGCTCCAAGCATCGCAAGATAAAAATATGATATCTTTGAAGATAGTTGTGTAGAGACAACATAATATAACATTATAGCATGATTCGTCAGAATATACGCATAATGATAATACTACTACATAATACTATGTAAGTGGATGTGCTCATATTATTTTGCGCAAGATGGCAGAAGCAGAAGCACCTACGAGGGTCAGGTCACGTTATGGAATCCAACCCAACCACTTTCCTTCTCAACTCTTCCAAAATATTATACATTGTGCTTGCCTATGTTAATATTCATAAAATCAGTTGTACAGCAACCAATGAATGGTGCAAGAGATTGTAAACTCCGGGTTAATCAATTAGTAAATAAGCTTCTCTCAATAAGCATTACAAATTATCAGCTAATAGTATTAAAATACTTTTCTTACAACCAGCGCTGTGTAACTATAATTTGCATAATAATATATAGACACGACATAGTTATCAAACAAATGTATAACTGAAATTATCCCCTATCGGAGAATATAACTTAATTTTGCAGGAGAGATGAGGTAAAATATTCTTGAACAAAATGTTTCTAGAGTATTACTGCTGAGAAAGTAGAAAACTATTATCGAAGCTCTGATGTAACTGAAGAGGAACACCTTATTTCAGAGTCAGTACGCACAGAGTTGACCATTATCTTCTTTATTGGTTACGAAACAATTAATAAATTCATTGAGGGTTAGTTATTCAAAACTCCAAGCCATGTTTCCGTCTTACATAGATACTCTAAAGTTCAATGAAGCGTCGTATTTGGAGTTAGGATTAACTTATTTATATCATACCTTTATTGTAGCAAATTGTAAGATCATTATTATATTAACAATGCCCTCTAAATTTATCACCTCTGATTTAATCCATGGAGATCCATGAAATATTTTTGCGTAGTCATGGCGAAATTTATCAAACGACTTAATTATAATAAAGCTAAGTAAGTATTTAAGATAAATGAGAGTATCGACACATTGACATAATCCATTTTCCATAATACAAAATGTTTCCTTAATGGTTTGTGCAATACGCAGCATCATGTAAGATCAGAGCCAGAATGGTAATAGATAAAATTAATAATTATATTTCAATATTTGTAGAAGCGTATCATCCATTAAAGGCGAATAGCCAGGCTCTTGCCCAATTGTTTCTTAATAAAATGCAAAACTTATCAGACAATTTCAGTTAGTTTCAACAAGATATCATCTTCTATACTTTATACAAAACACTGAGTGAGTAATAACAAATTATTTTATAGCTGATGATACCTCCTCATACAATGAATATGCTCGTATGCAATACAAACTGATGTACCTAAACGGATAATAATAAGAACTCGTTTGATATTAGGTTAATGAATATTAACATCTGATATTTTACATACGGACATGAAGCAATCAGTACAATTTAATATACACATTATTATTATTATTATGATAAGTACCTACTTACACACAGCCATACACATGCACATTGTATTACCAATGATTTTATGAACCTACTTATTCACTGGAACTTACAAAAGCTTCAGGTGATTATAAATGCGAGTAGCTCACTGCTGAATACATTGACGGTCCTCGAACGATTTAAAACCCAGATACTTTTCATCAATTTTATATGGTAAACTGTAAAGAATATAATTTTTGTTGTCAAGTATAGATCTTGAATTATGTAAGTGTTTGTAAATATGTATGTATCATTTAATTTCTTAATACAATTAATCTGCTTCTGGAAGTATTTACTTCTTAGATGGATGTCGATGTGTTTTATATTCTTGGACATCCTGGACAAGTATCTTGATGATGTTTAACGTTTTAAAGAATAGGTTTATATTTTAATGTTTAATCAATTATGCACATCACATATAAAACTTTACGTTACCTATAATTTATTATAATTTGTTTTATTTCAATTAATTATGTTGCTATCATTGATTGATGTTTTACAATGGGTAACAATAATTCATAAATTAAAATATATTGTACACCGTTCATGTACTTTGAATAATGTTATTCAATTAAGCGTTTATAAAAGCGATAGATATCATTATAAATTATACAGATGATACCATATACCTAATATAAATATCTTATAGATTAAGGCACCTATAATAAAAAAAGTCTATAGTAATTTTATTGTGCACCATATCATAAAACTTTGTGCCTATAATAAAAGAAGAAACTGTGAAAATTATCACTTATTTAATAAATGAACATACACGAAAATTATTTTTACGATTCTAATGTTCATGTTTCAGCTCACTCTTTGACAAAATATTTTTTTAGTTTTCTACAGGAGGACAAGGAAATTTGAAAATGATTCATGGTAAAATGAATTTAATACTATTCGATTAAAATATATATTAAATTGTATTCTATTTTATAAAACAGGTCATGAAATGATAATAAAATAACTTAGGAAAAATGTGTAAAACGCGTAAACACATGGTAAGCACCTTGAATTGCCAATTTAAGGATCGGCATTCCGTCGCTACTTACCGGTACCTAATAATTCATATGAGTTCTTCTAATATATGTGAGACACTCGACAAAATCAATCAAATGTTACATAGTATATACAATAGGTAGATACCTAATTAAAAAACCTGGGATTAAATATAGTTTTATAGGAAAAAAATTAGATAAGTTGTTCACAATATCTCACTAATTTACAAACACGTTTGTAAACGATTTTTTTCTAGAGTTTCATGGGATTTTTTATTTTTTAAGTAGATATTTTCAAAACTAAGAGACACGTCTTTAAAAGCTATAAAATATCTTTAGATAATACTGTCTACGGTATTCTGATTTAGATCAAAATTATTATGATAACCTGATAACGTCGTGAAAGTTAAATTTCTGCTAATAACGCTTAAATTTACCAAAGACAGGTATATCAATTACTCACTAAATTTGGAGACCAAAAACAACATTTAGATGAGATTTAAACTCGATCCATGCCTTACTACGAGTAATGAGTTTGCATATTAGAAACGATTAACAATTTTACAGGTTAAAATAGCTAATTGATTTCATAATTCTTTTATTGTGTATCTTTAGGGAATATTACTAATGATTATGTTATGTTATAATATGGTTATGATCATCTCTATTATTGATTTTTGTGTAGAATTACAATGTTTTCCTTCTAATAAATTTATATAAGACAGTATACCTACCAGTGGCGAAGGTTGGATTTCTGCAAAAGGGAAGCCGGGGCTAACATTTCTTATGGGATTACGTCAGATTAGACACTATTATACCTATCAGTTTTTCCAAAAAGTAACTCGATGGGAATCGTGTTCTTAGGTAGCTTCGCGCCTGATACCTACGTATATCTTAAGTGGGTATAGAAATCGATGAGTAAGATGATTTTTATCACGTAATACGCTTCCAGTAATTGTAAAAAAATGTGATTTACGCATTTGTGATTTAATATGACTGATGATTAGTTTAATTATTTTTTAAAGAGAAAAAAATACAAAGAAACACGGTGTAAAAAAATAAACAGGTGGTGAATTATTAAAAGATAAAAAATAAAAGCATTCTTCAACAATACAAGGAATAATTAATAATAGAAAACTAAATTATTCGTGGAAGGAATCGTAACGAGAAAAAATATTTATTGTACATATCGCCTATTTAATTATTAATATTGTTAAGTCCCCTGGAGAATCGATACATTCATTTTTTACCAGCAACACCAAAAAACGTGAACACAAAAAAAAAACATTATTTTTTTAATTGAAGTTTTTGGTTTTCCCAGCAGTTTACACAAATAATGTAGGTACCTACCCATTAGGAGGTCATACAAACTGATCATAAGAATGTAAAAGGTTATTTTATGTTTTTTTATTAAAACAAGAAAACAGCAACCCGCTGTAATTAATCATCAGTCATGATTTACTTTGTAATCATTGTTTGGAACAATATCGGTCCAGTATACCTGTAATCTTTGATCAATAATAATATGAAGATATATTCAGTCACGACAAATTGAATATTATTTAATGAACACAGTGATTCTGAACCTGGATAGCTGGACATGAATAAAAATATCACATTTTGTTGTTATATGAATCTCTCATGTGAAGAGAATGACAAAAGATACTCCTATTATATGACCGTTCTGTACAACTCAAAAGTATTGGTCTGCGTTTTGATATGGTGACTTGTGTGGACTTCACAGTAGAATCTGAAGAATAGTTTCCCGCTAAACATTAACTATAAACAGTACGTGTAAATAAATCACACGCCTGAACCAGGTAATATAATATCTAAATAGATACGTACCTACGATGGCTTCGTCCTGCGACCTTCTGATTTTATCTGTTTTTCTCTGCTTTTTTTACAAATTCCAATAGTCAAAATATAAATTCCTGAGATTCTACAATTTTTGAAGAAGACATTATTCGTCAGTTGTTACAAATCACAGAGAAAACATGAACCTTATATTATCATTATAAAATCACAAACATTCACAAGGGAAATAGAGAAACGCATTTTTTTTATTCAGAGCCAGACCGTTATACTCTTATTAATCTCACTTGTTCAAAACTCAAAACCTCAAGAAAATCTTAAAAAAAAAAAATAAGATAATAACTTATTTTTTCCATCCGCAAACGTATTACTTGATGTATATGATACGTATTGATAGACCAAATCTAATATTTCTAGACAAAATCATTATTATATGCATGTAGGTACCATACTACGTACCTTATAGCAGTTATATTATAGCTAATATCGTTGTGAAACTTTTAGTCAATTCGCGTTATGGCAATATGCAACAACAACCACAGAACACTTCATAGCTAATTATAGGTAAGCATCAGATACAATCTCACTGCAACAAATCAACCTAAATTATTCGTTAGATCATTGATATCTTTACTTTCTGGATATAAATAGTTCTTCTCACTTCAGAGTTTATTATATTTATCAGCGTACTCGCATAGACGAAAAATATTGATGTCGACGACAGGAATTATCATTAGGTGTATTATGTACGTAGTTGTGACTTATTTGTGAGACAATAAAATAACAAATACCTAGTTTCATACGATATAATATTACACAATGAGTACCTACCTAATAACACCTAGTAGTATAAATAAATAGACTAGAATAAATGTTACTAAAGTTTATTTCTTTATAGATATGTAGGTAAATATAGCACTATCCAAATAATATTAAACATAGTTATTCCTGTAAAATACATGAGAAATATCAATTGTGTTAGTACTGTTAGTAGTATTTCGTTATAAGGACCCAGCGTATGAAAATGCGTAAAAAAAATTCTTCTAGGGCATACATGGGTACTTGGTATATAGGTACACTGTACAGGGACCACAATTATCTACATCACGGTCCTACATCAATAACTAACAACTGAAAGAAACTTACACCAGATTGTGTAATGTGTAGGTAGGCGTATACCGTCCTCTTTAAAATGTTCATGGCACGAGTCCCTAGGCCTCACACCGAGCACCGTCCTAATCCCCCGCTTCTGCAGTCTAAACACTCTATCTGCGTCAGCTCCCCTTCCCCAGAACAACACTCCATAGGACATAATACTACGGAAGTATGCAAAGTACACTGATTTAGCGGCCTCGATTCCACAAGTCTCACGAATCTTTTTTATAGCATACTCTGCGGATATTGTCGAAATATTGTACAATATTTTCAAGAACAATTTCAGATTCTGTGTATAATACTGTGTGTGATGGTTCACATTCATAGGTAAGTATGTTAATAGGTGCCTACATCCGGTTATAATGAAGTTTATCAGAGTCGCACGAGACATCCCGCTGTGTGTTATAAAATATAGGCGTTATAATGTATGTACCAAATCGCATAATATATTACATTATGTGATGTGGAATCATTCTATCTATACACTCTAGTCTACTACTAGTCTCTACACATTACACAACATCATATAATATTCATATAATAATGTAAATGCGGTGTTTTTAAATAAAAGAGATTTTGATTAAGTTTTTCTAAGCAAACTCTTGTGAAGCGATCAGGTATTTTAGTATCTAGCACCCATCGTAATTTGCCTTTACCTATCCCACAATCTTCACACAAATAAGTAAATTATTCACAATGCAGAGGGTGATGCTCACTTTTCATCTGTGTTCGCATTCAATGACTACATGAGCATCTAAGCTATTTGGTTTTCCTGACCATGGCTTTTTGGTCACTGATTACTAAGTACACTACTGGTATTCAGGCAAGCAATATCAAGCAGCCAAAAAGGTTTTTTACCTATTTTTTTAAGAATCTTGGCTAGCACAGACAAACCCAAATACTTTCCTGCACACCCTGCACTAGGCTAAAAGCGTGTATCGAAAAGTGTGGAATACATTGTCAGCGCCGGTGTTCGAACCTGGCACCTTCCGCTTGAAAGACTGCCGCCCCAACCAACTGTGCCGACCAATATATATATATAATATAGGCATAATATAGATGGACATAGATATAATAAACTAGCCAAGAATACGCTGGGAGTAGGGACTATCTACAAAGCATGTGAAAAGTTATTTACACTTTGGTGAACAAAATACAGAAATATGTCTTAAGAGTGTGCATACCGACATTTAAAAAAAATCTAAAAACGGGAGACCTTCTATCTCGACAACCGTTACTAAATATGCTTTGAAACAAAATAGGGTAGATGCATTGAACCTTTATCTAGGGAATAACCGTAAAAGATTTTTTATATCTTGTATAGATTTCTCAAAAAAAAAATTTAAAAACACCTCTGTACTTTTTTCCGAAAGACGGAAACTCGTTTCCCGAAAGTCGCGGAGTAAAATTTTTTTTTTGTACTGATAATATGCATCAAAATCTAGGGAATAACCGTAAAAGTTTTTTGATAGACGCAAAATTACCCCCAAAAAATGGAAAAAACACTATTTTTACCATTTTATCATGCGATTGTCACGCGATTTTGAACTTTAATGCCGTGGGAAATGTCTGTGACGTCATTCCCGGTGCCATACCCTTAATAAATGTTAGAACTCTTGTTCACTAGGACGAGCTTATCTCAATGTTGCGATCTCTGCCAGCTAATATGAATAGATAATAATATTATTAAATAGATAAATTATGTCATGTAAGATTAAAGATTTGTTTCTTAATTAAATCCCACACACGACACCATATTCAATTATAATGCAACCCACAAAACAATAACTACCAGATTATTTCAATAAAAAGCTACCTCTATAATGAGTAAATAAACATGTTCTATGTTGGTACATTTAACTATAATATTGAAATATCGTTAAACGCGCACATTATGGTGTACCTAATATCCTAAACATGTAATAATAAACACATTATACCACATTACAATAAATTCTAGGAAATTTCATAAGTTTCCCCTTATTAAGACATCCAAATGTTAGATACACTGCGAGTGAGCGCCTAATATACATAATTTCACTAATAATTTATTTAAAAGAAATATATATTATTCTGTAATATATAATATGCTATTATAATAATATAGAATTGAATGATAAAATAAAATATGAATATATTTAGGAAATTAAATTAAACTGATTTTCAACACTTGTAGAGGCATTCCTAATCAATTTGACTAAATATGTTTAACCTGAATATTAATTGTTAAATATGAGTTGAAATGCACCAATAGTTCCGATTAAGAGTATGCATATTGCATATTGACGTTTCACAAAATTTCACAAATATCTTAAAACGGGAGACCTTAGATCTCGACAACCGTTACTAACTATGCTTTGGAAAAAATAGAGTAGATACATTGAATCTTTATCTAGGGAATAACCGTAAATGATTTTTCATATCTTATGAAATGTAAAAATATGAAAAATACATCTGATCTTTTTTCCGAAAGACAGAAACTCGTTTCCCAAAAGATGCGGAGATTTTTTTTTTTGTATTGATAATATGCATTTTAAAATCTAGGGAATAACCGTAAAAGTTTTTTGATTGAAGCAATCAACCCCAAAAAATTGAATAAACGCTGTTTTTACCATTTTATCATGCGATTCTGAACCTTAATGCCGTGGGAAATTACCGTGACGTCATAGTTGGGTCGAAAGCTTTAAGTGTATTATCTAATATGCGATCATTATAAAATTTCATATAATTTATACGTAGATATATATGTCTCCTAATATTATTTTAATTTCATTAAGACTTTATCTAGAAGCAATATTCATAAACTAATCAATCCATAAGAGACTATAATATTGCCTCAGATTTTTAAATGATTTCACGTGTTTTCGTATATAGGAAATTTCTTTAATGATTGTAACGTGAGTGTGACACAATAACGAGTAATATTAATTATTCAAGGTCTTCCAAGAAAATGAAAACACATCAACAGAATTTAGGACACATATTTTAATGACGTTTCACTGTACAGACATCGGACATATCCACAGTATTCTGACAAACAAGAATATTATGAGGAAAACTTATATTTTAACATCCAGTTTACCTGAAAAACATGAATCTTCTAACGCAATACCTTGGTTCTCGAAACACCAACTTTAGTATGAGGTAAATGATGTGGGATTAGGATTAATATTTTATATCCTAAGCCATTTCTTTTAAAATTTGTATGAGAGCTTATTAAATCATCGTTCGTGTCACTCCTGGATTTATACTATCTACGAGTATATATTCTAGATATCCTTTTCACATTTTAATTAATATATTATTATTTTAATATAAATTATGTAAAGCTCCCTTTATTATAATGATTTCAAAATTATATTTTTTCCATAAAAGCCATCAAAACTGTCGCTTTGGTTCAGCGGTATTTATACGTACCTAATTATTTTTGAGACGCAAAACTTAGGATTTTAAAATGTCAACAATATCTTATAGACGATGAATTAATTATCATAAAATATCATCCTATATCTGCTACTAATAATAGTACAGACGTCTACATTATATTATCAAGAATATCATCTTATTTCCATAGGAATTTATTTAGCGCCATTCATGGTTTCATTCATTTAGAGGACAAAATTTAAAAGATAACACTCCACAAAAATACTTGTAAAATTATTGTGTTTTGTTGCGGACTACTTATCAATATAATACTCGTAAACATGGGCGTCGCCAGCCTCGGAGCTAGAGGGGACAACAAAATTTAAAAAAAAATGATATCGCATGAAAAACGCGTAAAATGCGCCGCAGGTGAAATTTTATGTGAGACATAGTGAAGAAGATCGTGATGTGGTTTGAATTATCAGAAAATGTACATAATATTTTGCACACTGATATGTACGGAAAATTATTTTCATAAACAGTAAAAAAAATAATGACGTAGGCAATTTTTTTACGAAACAATTGTATTTTGATGGATTTATTATACAAATTTTAGAAAATGTGTCGTAATAACGTGATTTTTTGTGAAGTTTTATCACTCAGTATAAAAAAAATATATCTATAGCTATTCCGATCTCTAGGGGGGCAGCTGTCCCCCCTGACGACGCCTATGCTCGTAAAATTAAATACTTGGACAATCGTGAAGATCCTAAAGAATTGAATGTAAAGAGAAAAATAAATAAGAAAATGTCTTTAGAGAGAATTGATACTGTCTTATACAAACAATGAAGAGCAAGACGTCCCCGTGTCCTTGTCAGAACAATGTTGGCTTCCACTTATCGTAAGGCTCTATCAAATAAATAACACACATGCCCATGAGCGTCGCTAGCCTCAGAGCTAGAAGGGGGCAGCAAAATTTTAAAAAATTGATGATTTTTTTGTGATAGTGAAGAGGGTCATGATGTGGTTTGTTTATTTTAAATTGTAAATTGCAAAACAATATGTATGAAAAATTATTTTTTATATAAAAAGCCACAAAAAATAGCGCCGCAGGCGATTTTTTTTATGAAACTGGTGGATTTTCCATTTAGTATGAAAAAAATGTACAATCTCTAGGGGGGCAGCTGCCCACCCCCTGCCCCCTCTGATGACGCCTATGCCAGTAACATGCCTACGTACTTTGTAAATAGTAATACGTTTATATTGAATATATTGCAATGAAAATAACACGTTATGACGAGTAGATGACCATGCTGTGATAGGTGCGATGCCTAAATAATGACTTATTCCACAGAAACGAAAATTCCTATCCATAGAAGTTACGCATTCTCCGGATTTCCCCACTCTCAGTATCATAGTAATGAAACCCTCTCACTGCCAGTATATAATAAAACAGTTATAGATTTTTTAGACTACGGATTTTTATCTATATATTTTTATATGAATTTAGAAAGAAAATACCTTTTTCCGTTTAGGACTTAGCCCCATGTC
The DNA here is from genome assembly GCA_963576895.1 of Ceraclea dissimilis. Lineage (NCBI taxonomy): Eukaryota > Metazoa > Arthropoda > Insecta > Trichoptera > Leptoceridae > Ceraclea > Ceraclea dissimilis. The sequence goes on from OY756361.1 coordinate 16,787,798, forward strand.
CTCCACGGAATTGACACTGGTGGTTGCTTACTGGTAAAACCATCGACATAATATATTAAGTACTATCTAGACAGAGTACTCAATGCTAGAAGTGTAACAAAACTGGTGCCCACAAACTGTCAAATCGTATGGAAAATTTTGACAGTTTGTGGGCAACGGTTTCGAAATTTTGTTCTTATAGTTAAAAACTGTATTAGTTTTAACGTTATTTAGGACTAAAACGATAGTTTTAAAGATGTTTTAGTTTTTATTATTGATATCTTGTTAATAGTGTGACCTTTGCGACTCTAAAATACCAAAAAGTGCCGTGCGTGAAATTGTGACACTTCCGTTCTATTGAAAATACATAGAATCAGATCTCTAGTACTTAATATGTAATCTCTTTGGGTAAAACATATTTACTATTTAGTCATAGCATAGACAATAAACATTCTGTAATAAGTTTACCATGGATTAAAGATGAAAATTTGCTTCAGATGGATTTTATTTATTTTGTCTTTGTGTCCTTCAGCAGGGACAGTGGTAGTGAGAGGGTTAAAGCTCGGGCGTATCCCATTTTCGATTTTCTACCTGAATCTTGTTTACACTAAAACACGAAATATATTTCATATTCAGAGTTGGTAAGTTGAATACGGATCTGATGTAGATTGTCATCTACCTAAATGTTAATAGTGTGACAAATTCGGTCCAATACGTAAACTAGAATGTTAAGTATTGCACAAAGATGATCTTCGATTGTTCAGTTGAAGGTCAATTACTAAATTATTATCGAATCGATATTTTGCATATTTAATGTCTACAGCAGTGGATCCCAAAGTTGACTGGGTGCGGACTCATCTAACAAAAATTTCGAATCCTGCGACCCACCTCTTAAGAAAAGACGGGGGGACGGGGTGTACTGGCGCCAGATTTTCAATTTTTCTCGATATAGGCACTCACTGAGTTTTCGCCGCCCTCCCCCCACCACGAAAATTTTACCTTACAAAAAACGCAGCAAGAAGTTAGCGCCGCAGGCGAAATTTTTTAGAGTTTAAAGAGGGTATTAATATTGGTAATGCTCAGATTCCGTAGTGGCGAGTACCTAGTGGAACTTATTTGTTCTAAATGAAATGAAAAAAACATATTTATTCATGTACAAGTGTAACCAATTTAAATGAAAGACTGTTGAAATAAGAAACACGACTTAATTTTTTTTATTAATTACATAACTACACCTACATGTTTTTTTACAAAGTTATTTCAATGGGAAGGATGTATTTGTTTTCCGATTTTTCTTCATAGTGATAGTATAAAGTTGTTATTAACTATTCTTTAGGGCCCACTCAATATTCGCTCGCGGCCCACTGGTGATTCGCGACTCATAGTTTGGGAAATACTGGTCTACAGTATAATATTATAATACATCCTCTAGCGTGGGTGTAGTGGATTATATTATTTACAACTAGAACTACTATTCTAAATTTCAACAACAAAAAGAAAAAGAATTTTATATTGGTGACATCCCTGATTTAATATCGCACGGTTTTCACCTGTGTTTCTCAAACATTCGTTAAAATAAACGTTTTGCTTTTCGTTGCAAGTTTTTTATTTCGATGTGGCTTAAGAGAAATTCTTTGCAAAAGTGGAGAAATGTTAATGATGGTGTTTGGCATTTTTCTTCTTTTCGCAAAATTCGTGTTAAAATGTTTGCGATTTTGATTTCTTTGTAGGGGGTGAACCGACTAGAAAAAGACTAAATACATATTAGTTATGTTATCTAATGGATTCGATATTTTCCTGAAATATTTACATACGTCCACCAAAAAGTAGGTAGGTACCTTCGTATAAAGAAACATCTTGTGTCGTTTATTGTATTCAATCATACGTAGGCCCTAGTCGGGCACTTGTAGGTACTCGTAAATTTTTACATTCTTATCATAAACAAACTATCAATATAAGACACTTGAACAGATTGAAGAGTTTCAGTATCAGTTGTATCTTATCCTCACACACACACAGATTACTCTCTTTTAGATTCTATTATTATACGCGGAGGCAAGACTTTCCAACACACTTCTCAGTATTACTATCAGCCAGAAGAGTCTACATATTATCATTCATTATTCACAATCATATAAACTCATCAGCCAAACACTGGGAAAAATTCACTTTTCCAGATATCACGGATATCAAAGGATTTTAGGCTCAGGTGCGCGGGGCCAAAAATACAAGCATTGTGCCTGAAATATCAGTATTTAGGAATCGCCTTACAATATTGCAAGAATTAATTAGTAATTATTACTGATTTTTGCATTTTGATGATGATGATATACCTATTATTACCTCACTATTACAAGTGTCGAATATTCAATATGCACGCGCGCATGGTTTTGATTTATATTTATTTACCTTTATTATTGAATAATAGTACGGAATATTGCAGACTTAATGCCAAAATTTATTATATAAGGAAATTATTGCATCGTATTTCAACATGATTTTATTAATCTCGATATTTATGTGTCATACACACCTAGGCTACTTTGACTTCTTTGTATAAAATTTATTATAATATTTAATCCTCAAACAAAACCAAGCAATTTGACCAATTCTGTATTAAAATATTAGGCATATTTTAACTCTTACAACAAGAATAGATATTAGTATAGAATAGATATATGTACACTACACATACCACATTCACATATCACATAGATCTGTCTCTTCTCTCTATGGACGACATTGTTATTATCGATTATTTTACTACAAATGTCAAGGTGATTCAAATCTTGTTCTACAAACTAGGGTTGTGAGAGTGCTGAGAGAAAAATACCGCGTAGTCTGACCTCATAAATAAATTTGCTGTCCTAATGATGAAAACATTGTGTGTAGGTAGACTTACAAACAAGTGGGCATTGAATTAATAACGCAAATATTTCCAAAAATAATAATTAGGTAATAGTAATTAGATGGACCAAAAAGATAATGGAATGGCGACCAAGAACAAGCCAAGAAGCGTCGTAGACCCCAGGCAAGGTGGTCAGACGATATCAGAAAATGTGCCGGTGGTGGGTGGATGCAGTGTTCCCAAGACTGTGGAGGACCAAAGGGGAGGCCTACGTCCAACAATGGACCTAAGTGGCTGCAGAAGAAGAAGATAGAAAATTTATTAATGCGCCGTAAAGTTTTGGCAAAAACGAAGATAGAAAATCTATTCATTAAAATTCTTTAACTAATAACTTTAAAAATTACCTGGCTACATATGATTTTTTCTAACCCATTACATTATTATGAACTTTCTACGATAATGTTTGAAAATACACATGACTTATTTCGGTAATTAATTAATTAGGTATACAATAGTACATAGGTCGTATAGGAAATTCTAATATTGACAATACTTACGAGTACCTAAGTAATAAGTATATTAAAATTCTTTATTGTTTTTAACAGTTGTGTAGAGTCTTAATAATTATTTATTTTCAACATCCCTGTATTACGAGATGGCTCCAATAATTTGATTATAATACTTACTTAGGTACATTATCACACCATACTAATAATCACAAAATACATTTTTAATTTAAAACGCTTATTTACTTCTGTTTTACAGACAAATAAGTGTGTATATCTTACTCTGCCTACTATAAGATATGTAGGTATGCATGCAGGTATAGGTATTTATTAAATTCCGTAAATGGCAATTGGCCGTAAAAACGGTGTACAAAAGTACAAAATAATTGGTCCAGTTATTTGTAGTTACGGTGTTATTGCTATTATGGTACCTGCTATGCTATATCCCTAACCTAACTTTATAAATCAATACTTTAGGGTTACTTGAGAGAATCTCGATAAGTTCACACAAATTTTTAGAGTTCAGCCTAATGCCAGATTTCACCAACTTCTTAGGTGAGAAATAGCCGAGATAGGAGCCACTTATTATTTTTCATACAAAATTTGTGCTAGGTGGCTCTAATCTCCGTTATTCCTTAAACTAAAAAGTTGGTCAAATCTAGGATTAGTATTTTAATATAATATTTGATATGAATTATTTACTTATACGCATATTTTTTGATATATAGCAAATTCTTCACTTTACTGTACGAAAAAAAAATTAGATTTGTAAACGACTTAATGAAATTGAAGCGTTTTTTCTTAGTTTTCTCGAAACCCATCACTTTTACAAGATAGAAAAAATTAAAATTCAGATTATTGAAGACGAAAAGAACATTCTGTTCAAGGACTCACCATTTTCGGTAAATAACCACAGAATAATCAAGGTATCTTATCTCAACATCTTAAATTATGTGTGACAATATGATAATGTTATACTCGTAGATAGATACTAAGTAATAATATGCAGAGAGTTATCTAGACGTGTGTATTATAGATCTATCTTAAACCTATCTATACGGACTTAGGTAGACTGCGGAATGAAGAAGGATGTGTTAATAATTACCTACTTCTTAAAATTTATTTTCTAAACCTATGTATCCTCAACTAAATGTTATAACAGTAGACTGGATTATATGCATTTGCATATTTTGACAGTTTTTTCAAGATTTTGCATATTTCGACCAAAATGTACTGATATTGCATATTTGGGTATATTTTCTTAAATTTTAACTGTATTTGTAAAAATATAAATGTTTCAAAAACAAAAATGGTGTCTAGTTGAAAATCTAGCAGGTAAATATTATAGTTGTTTTAAAAAAATGCCTAATCGCAAATTAAAAAAAAAAACAGATTTTATGACTTCTCATCGTAGAACTGTTTTTCGCGGTCTTCCAAACGATGCTAAACACAAATTAAATAAATATTAAGTTAAATAAAATCTTGTAATAGTGGTAATTTGTTGTATTTATTTAAATTTGTGTTGCATATTTTGGTACATTTTGCTGGTTTTGTTGCATATTTCGGGCATTTATGTGCATATTTGCATGCATATTTCAACCATTTTAAGTTGCATATAATCCGGTCTTTAGTCATAAAAATATGCTCGGTAGCGTATAGTTCGTCATGTCTCACCTCATGTTCACGAGGTCCTGAGTGTGATTTCTTACTGGTAGGTGGAGATATTTATTCACAAATTGCGATACGATGATGATCTCGTAGATCTTGTTTCTAACAGAAAGTTTACATTCTGCGAATACCTACTTTAATATTTCGTTCTTCATAAAGACTGAAGGCCTCCCCTATACTCTTCCACTGTCTTCTATCTTGGGCTATATCTGCTGCCATCTACGACCCGTAAGCTGGACAATGTCATCTGTCCACCTTTTCTGTGGTCTTCCTACACCTCTTTTGTTCTCCCAGGGCCTCCAGTTCAGGATTTTAGGTGTATTAGGTGTACTATAAGTATTATAATACCTAATCATCACATAGGTGGGTATGTTGGATTACAAATTAGGGAAAGGTAATAAATCTCAGTCAACAATAAAACATACGATTTCCTGATTATAAATTAATTACAGTTGGATACGAATATCAAATTAATTAGTAAATTTACCAAAATACTAATTAAGGAATCCACAAATATTAAAGACTTGTTAAGTTTATTTTAATGTTGTTTAATAATAAAAAGATTTATTGCTGCCATACGTGGTTATTGTTTGAGGTCATCTTCCATATAAAATGTTCTCTTATTCTTTACAACATCAGTTGCCATTTAATAGTATTGTTCGATTTTTATTTACAAATAATCACTTAATAAGAGATATCATATGATAATATTTTATTATACCTATCTCATATAATGGATTTATGTTTCTTGTTCACATTCCTAATAATAAGCAGAATATTAGTTTATATAGAAGATGCCACGATTCATTAAATACATTGTTTCCGCATTATATAAAATGACAGATCTCTTGTAGTCAATACAAATTTCAACTAATTTATAATGGCCAATAATAGTGTTCTTTCATTTAATTACGCGGAAATTTAATTAAAAGGATTATGAATATTCAATATTTTATTTGCGAAGGTTTTCAAGTCTTCAAAAATAGGATGTAGACATTTTATTGTTGGTAAACCAATCATGCCCAAGAAATTCTTCAAATACCTCAATGCACCTGTGATAAGTAATTATTATATCCACTTATTTTTGAGTAACAGAAGCACTCAGCAGAATAAAAACTTGACCACCTCAAACTTTTATGAATCGCATCATACCTATATGCGTTACCTACCTTATTATACAAAGGTTTGTTCATAAATATTACTGAGTTCTGCGGTGAAGCTACTTGAAGACCGCACCTGCATACTATAACATACCATATACTATCCATATATCAGGTGCGAAGCTACCTAATTGCCATCGAGTTACCTTTTGGATAAAATGATAGGTACATAATAGTGTCTAATTTGACGTAATCCAATGAAAAATGTTAGCCCCGGCTTCCCTTCTGGAAAAATCCACCCTTCGCCACTGATACATATTTACTTTTCGGCACATTTATTTATTTATTTATTTACGGTACACATTATGATACGAAAACAATTTTTTATGTATTTATCGACACAAATGTCGACATTTGTGTCGATGTATTTGAATCCATAATAAAAGTGATGGTGCTTGTAGCGTGCTCAATCTGCCAAGTTACCTACAATCATTAATGTCCTGCAAAGGTACTAGGTAGATACCTTGATTACCTAATTATCATTGAAACATGATAGTCACCTTAACCAGGATATCCGTCAGTTACAGTGTGATGGATAAATTGCTAAATAGGTTACATCTTATTATATTCGTGTACCTTCCTATCCTACACAATGATGGGTTTATTCGCTCTACTCAGTACTATACTTACTCAATATTCAGATTCAGATCTCAGTGTGATTATCCACCGATAAGTACCAAAGTACCTAAATAAATAACAATCATGATTATCGGGTAGATAATATTATAATGGATTAGGTATACCTACCTTATGAAGAATTAATCATTAGACATATAAACAATAAGATCATCTCATAAAATTATTGTGTATTTGATTTTTTTTTCTCATAATTAATTCATATCTATTATTATTATTATCTAGTTAGATACTTACTGTGTTCCTTGAACCAGACATCGAACCTGGTAATCACACAATAATAAAATTCTACGTATAATCGTAAACTACCTACCTACCTACTGTAAGCTAATTAAACAATTAAGTATACAGAGGTGTGCTTAGTAATATACGTATAGCAAATTATTGCCTTGCAAATAAATGTCTTGATACGGTAAATATAATAATATGCATATCTACGCAAGGTAGAATCATCGAGTCACAAATATATTGGTTTTAAATCATTCGTAGGCCTTATTTAAGGCACTTGGAATCGTCAGGTTTACATATTCAACAAAATTTATACATTGCAAACTTATAAACTGGAAACTTAAAAACAGTTACAGCAAAAAAAAAAAGAAGAATGGAAACAATAACTACATGGTGACAAAACAAAATTATAAAAAAGGTGTGGATTAGTTCGATACAGATCTGGATATAAATTGTCCAGAACTACATTACGTCAATGACAACATAATTTTATAAAGAAATCAGTATAGAGATATAATATTCATTCAGGTAAGTGAAGCTAAAAAGGGTGCATTTAATCATTCAATCACCAGTGTTGCTTTAAAATTGTCTTAAGAACAATAAATTGGATTATAATCTGTGGAGAATAGTCATACAAATATTTTTGAACAGAAAACACACCAAGTTTATAGAAATTTACCTAATATCTTTTTCCAGACTACTACCACAATTCACCTCGTATTGAAGAAAAGAGAAAAAAATCGGATGTAGATTTAGAAAAAGGAAAAACTTGCTAATAAAGTACATGACTCATGTTGGCAGACTTATTACATCTCTGATGGGTAGGTACTACTACTACACTAGGTAAACTTAAATACGTAGTATTATTGACTAGGTATACAATTGTAATCATAATTTACATGTTTTTTCACACGGATATACATATTTTTTTTATCACGATATTACAATAATATTATTATTGTTTAAACTTCAAAAAGCATCAGATAAAAGATCGCAAAGAATTAGGTAGGTTGATTAACTTTAATCATTTATAACTCTTTTTTATTTGCTACTTCAATAATACATAATAAAAAATCAAGGATATTATTTATCACAACTTAATATAATGACGTCTTTTATTAAATAATTATAAGTACTATTTATAATTCAATAATCAGATTTATTATTAGACAAATACATATAGTCACCGACATTACAACAGAAATCAATAATCAATTTAGTCATAAACTTACTATTTAGCTGGCTATATATCTTATTTTGGTAAAAAAATGTTTTTCTATATCTAATGAAGTTTATGGCTGGGAACTTTGTAACTACAATCAACAATGTAAAAAAAATATTAAATTTATTGTGTTTTGGTAACTGTTTGACGAGCCTATCATTTATTATTGTTTTTTTAACGACATTCAATTTACCTACTGCCAGTTTGTTTTGACAACTTAATTTCTTAAAATCTTAGATCAACATAAGTTGGTGTATTCCAATCCTATCGTGAAATATTCAAGAAAGAATATAGAATTTAGACAATGATAAGGGCACTTCTTCTCCTGTTTCAGTTATGAGAATTCGTTCCATCTCATCCTTCAGTCTATTCGAAAGTCACACTCTCTCCGAATAAAAATAAGTTAAAATTTCAAGTAATGCCTATTTTAAAAAAAAAAGTGCTAGACAATCTGACCATAATGTGTACCTAGCAGGAGCATAATCACTCGATAATGAGTTCTTTGACGAAAAACTAAAGAACAAAAAAAACTTACTTAAGGATTAGGTACAAATTGCCAATTACCTGTTCTGCTAGGTTTTGATCAACGCGTTTTGACTCAACAGTGTCACAGCAGATAGCTGAGTGGCCAATGTAAACTAGAGGACTATAGTAGTCACATGCAATAGCATCGATCGTTCCATGTTTTTTTTTACAATCTTTCCACATGAAGTCCAACTGCTGAGGTCATTGAGGTGACTTAATATTTGTTTTTCAAGTAATAAATTGTAAAATAGCTGTAGGTGTTAATCTTGCTATAAATATTAATTAATAAGGGAGGGGTTACTTGTCATAATAGTTACATTATACATTATTTATACAAATATTGGATGAGACTCCATGATTGTGGTGATTTCAATAAGAAAAATCACAACACCTGGGGCAAATATCATCATCATCAGTGGTTCTGCAGCCAGTTACAGCATAGCTAATTATGGGCCTTGGAGGTGCTATAGGTACTATATTATACATTGAATCCACAACACACACCTGAGAGAACACGAGCTGGAACTTAGCAGAACTTAGTCTAACCACTTTCAACAATGGCGAAACATTTTCTTCCCAAACCGTGTCGCTGAAGCATGGACCAGACTGCCTAGTGACATGGCTCTCCACACACGTCCGGAAGTTCTGTTAACTGCATCGACCGTTTACAAAAAAGCTCCGACTTAGTTTTATAATTTCAGCACCCATATATTCATAGGCTAGTTTATATCTACACTATCACCATCTATGGGACTTTTCATAAAGCTTGGTTTTATATTTTCAGCGCCCATGTTTATACGCTAGTTTATATATACACTATCACCATCTATGAGATTTTTCATAAAGCTTGGCTTTGTATTTTCAGGACCCATGTTCATACGCTAGTTTATATATACACTATCACCATCTATGGGATTTTTCATAAAGCTTGGTTCTATATTTTCAGCACCCGTGTTTATACGCTAGTTTATATATACACTATCACCATCTATGGGATTTTTCATAAAGGTGTTATATTTTCAGCACCCATGTTCATGCGCTAGACTCCACTAGACTCTAAACTATCACCATCTATAGGATTTTTCATAAAGCTTGGTGTTATATTTTCAACACCCACGTTTTCCATTTTTTTTTAGAAAGATTAAATATTGTATTTTCAGCAACTCGTACTTAGAAACTCCTGCCTGGGCACTAAATAAATGTCAACGAATGTTAACAATATATCTGTTTATTGTAGGTAGATATGTACAATGTACATATTACAAAATGTATGTAAACCAATAAACTGGCATCTAGCAACACTTAATAAAAACACAATGAATGTATTGTGACCTGAATTACCTAAACACAGTGGCTAATAAAACCAACTTAACATGTAGATGTGAGTAGAAAACATTTCTTTTATTACCATATTAAATTAACATTCCCAATATATACGAGTTGTCACAATATCACAGTTGTCATCATCTTACATGCTGAGTATGAGCACCACACATGAATGCCACAGCATGAGGCCATTCATTTCATACTTAATTATTATATTTGTCCATTCCAATTACCAAATCTACTTCGTGTGGAGCCATCACCACACACAATATTGCCTGCACTCTTTTTATCAAATTATTCAAATGTCCTGCGAGAGTTGGAAAATTAAAAACAAATGAGATAAAAATACCATCTCATTATATTCACTACACAATCTGAATACCCCAGCGTGAAAAGACAGTTCAGTCATGTGTAATTTGTTACACATTGCCACCCACACCCCTGTCCCTGTTACCTCACATGGGAAAGTGAACATATCAAATTATGTATGTACAAAAAACGGTAGTAACAAGCATTTCTCATACTTCATATACAAAATACCACATTTTTTAGCTTTCCTGTAAACTTCAGTTATTTCTCAAAGCACACATTGCCATGTCAGCGATGATTGGTTTTAACACAGTAGCAGCAATCCATGAAGAGCGCATTTGAATTTAATTACAACAGTAAAAAAAATATAACAGAATCACTTTAATGCAAAGGTGTAAGTGATAACCCTATAATGTAATTGACACACAAGAAATTAATTGAAATATACTTTATTTTGTCATACATACACAATCTATATTGCAAATAGATACAATAATTTGATAGTACAATGTATAATAATTATATGTATACATATGTATAACTATACAACTAATAAGGCAACAATCATTAAAGGGAAAATAACAATAAAGTAGATATCTATAATACATACAACTAAAAATGTACAAAATTAACATTAAAAAATACTACTATATAGTACTAGATATAGTAAATACATATGTAGTATATAACACGTATAGTACTTATAGGAAATACAGTGTGCAATAGTAATTAGATATCTGTGAGTACTTGATATCAATGCATCATATTGAAAGAAATGTGTTTCCATTTTAGCTAATTTAATTTAGAGCAACATAGAGAATATTTAGATATTGAAAAGTCATCCAATTCCCTCAGAACTATTAAAATATTCATTTTTTACGACATCAAATAGGATGTGTATACCATTTTAATTAAGTTTTCAATAACGTCCCAACCAAATTCATAAGCATCAGCAAAAATTTGTTATTGTCCCATAATGTAGTATCTATTGAATTTTCTACTTGCCTGGCACCCAATACAATACTACAAGTTTTATTAAATTAATAGCACGCGATTCACAAACATAGGTACACATAAGACATCACGGTGATAATAATCGATCAGTATAGTTTTAACAAGCTCCAAAAACAGCAAAGGTTGAAAGGAATAAAATATTTTGTGTATTTTGAATGCTAAAACTTTTATATCTATAATATGATATTAGTATACAAACCAATGACTTATTAAAATTCATATATTTTTTGTAAATATCTTGGCCAAGTTAATAATTAAGTACAGAGATGATTATAGTAACTGCAAGTATTTACAAAAAATGCAGCATTATTGTCGCAAGAATGATAGATAATATGAATTCTACTATAAATGCTAAATTAAGTGCCATACTTTGTGTGAAGCAAGGCATAAAGTTATTGTAGAAATAAATGACAAAATATGGATTTGTGAGAGGTAGACCAGTGCAGTCTTGTAGTTTCAGAATTGGTACATTCCACGACGCAAGGCAAAATCATTCGTTGTACTTTGTATATTAACAATTATCAATAATGTACTTATACTTTCTTCCAATTAAGCTTACGTTCATGGGGTTATTAAATTGTGATGCTCATTATATCAATATGTAACTGTATGGTTAATGTAACATACATTTACTTATCTAGTAATTGACTTTAATTATAGTGTTTTGTGGCATCTTAAAAGCTAAATATTAATAACAAACATATAGTAACATAGATAGAAGATATTCTGTGGGGAATATTTCTATAAAATACAGGTACAACAAAGTGTGATTTTTTTATTAAATACAAACATATTATATTGATTAGGTATACATCATACTTATGGAATGTAGATAGTAGTAGTGATATAAAAACAAAGCTATGAGATTCTGGTGTAATATTCTAATATTGAATAAGAGCTAGGATATCCAAAAACAAATGGAAAAGTAAGTAAATGCTAACAATTAAAGAAAGTGTGTTGTGCACATAACGATAAAAAATATAAAAATAGTGCTAAACATAGAGAATAAAGTAAAATATGTAATTAAATATTATGTCAGCTTTTAGCTGCGACACTATGGAAGATTAATGAATGGTGGGAATCATAGTTACCTAAAATAATGTAAATATGTATGAAACAAAATAGTGTGCAAGTATTGTGCATTAAAATAAAAACACAGGAATATAAATACATACTTAGTGCTTTTATATATGGAAGCATGTGTTTATAGCGTAACATGATTCTAAGATTATTTGTACAAAAAAAAAAAAACAAATATATGTACACTATTATCGACACATTAAAATAATACATATGTACGTGTAAATAAATAAAAGTATGGCAAATTGTATGGATTTTTAAAATACACAAAGTTTAAACTAAACAATACATAAGTGCACAGTATAATCATGAGGATATGAATAAAAATTGATATGGAGGACACAATAAAAAATAAACAAAGTAGACAAATACATTATAGTATATGGCAACAAGTGCACAATGTGTGATTGTGATATTATCCTACACACAAACACTCATTGATACACACAATTCAGTGAAAAGAAAAACGTAACATTTTCTCCACATGAGTTAGTCAAATGTGTAAGTAAGCGTATGCATGTAGCAGTACGAATGAACTAAAACACATTTTAAAGCGCTCTACTAACACAGCGATACTTGCCCTCAAAGTATAATCAACTCTGGTACAAACACAAAATGTAGTAACATGTATTATCAGATGACAGATAGACACACATACAAATCACAAATTAAAACAGTACACATAACATAGTTCTTTGTGAACTACTATCTGAATCATTCCGAATTAAAATTATATTATAAGATAAATACATAGAATTATTATCACAAGATTCAAACACTCTAACTAACGAGATCTCTCAACTTGTCCCTCCAAACTTTCACTTTCTTATTGACAATCATTTTATAATTCCCCTTGGAGACACTTTCCTTGCCAGCGTTGCTCAGCTGAGCGCGAGCAGATTGAGACGTTCCTCGTCTAGACACTCTTTCATCAAACATTTCGTAGAAGTCGGGATAAGGTAGATCCATGGTGGCAGTGCTCAACACCTCAGACTTGCCAAAGATTGACTGTAGCTCCATAGACATGAGGAGCATTCTCTGTTGGATGTAAGTATTGAACATTGCCGTTTCAGTGAACCACTCGAGGAAATATTGGACATGCTTAGAACGGAAGCTTTTGATAAACTGCTCTTTCTAAAATCAGATTTCAACATTTTAGATTTACAAATTAGAAACCTACAATTATATAAGGCAAAAGAGTCTACATGTTGTGTTTATACCTCAAATTTGAATTTTCCTTTATAACCTCCTACAGGGCTACCAGGCGAGGTTGTATTGTCCACAAAGTACTTCTTACAGTCACCAAGCACCTCCACAAAGAATCTCAAGAATGCTTCGGCCACCAGCACATTCCTCGTCTTCCTGGCGTGTTCGTCCGAAGGAGATGACGGAGTTGTAATTGGGGGGCCTGTTTTATTGAAATAAATCACTGAAATTATTATTATAATGATTATATATACACAAAAACAAGCAAGGCCACCCTACTACGCATGTTATTTTATACAGATGACTTTAAGGCAAGCAATGCCATACAATTTCTATGTTAGTCAGCTGGTTATTCAATGTATAGAAGCAAGTTTGTTAGCATAAAAAATAAATAACTACATTTAATTACAAAATAAGTGTTGTACGTCTACATAAAGTATTAGTGTTAGTAAAGCAAATTACATAAATAAATAGTTAGAATAATGTTATATTAATCAACAAAATATGTGAACAACAAACTACGTAATGTATCTACTTGAGGAGAGCAGGAACCAAATAAATTATTGTATGTAAGCAATAAAGTGACCATCCAAAATACCTAATTGTAATGAGGCCTTTAATGTCTTAGCCAGGAGCGGTGGTAGGAGCGTAGATTCATCTCCCTGTACTTTTATGATTCTCTCCTCTCCATTAGAGATGTCTATTAGCATTCCCTGTAACAAGTTATTATCCATTGTTTACAAACTTCATTACCATTTACGAATTATACATGAAACTCTCAATACTACAGTGCAGTATTAAGACTAACTTAGTACACTTTGTAGAGGTTAGAGTTGTTTGTTCGTTAACTTTTGTTGTGAGCCTCAGCAAATCTTTCCATTGCCATGATCACAGATAGCACAAAACAAAAAGTTTTACCGAAACATCAATCTTTGCAAATCCATTCTTTTCCGTATACATATCTGTTGACAAATCTACTCTTATTACTTCAACTACGAAATGTAGAAAATCTGATGAAAATTGTGACATTCAATAAAATAAGGTCAGAACCAAAGGTTACAAATGTGACTGAACCCAAGACATAAACAGCATCTACGATGGATCATTGTGAAATGACTAAGATCTATCACATACCTCGCCTCCTAACAAGCCTCCCTTGAGTTCCAATTTCATGATATAAAACGGAAGAGATGTTCTGCATATTTTTCAACATCAATATTGATCTTATATCAACATATTTTGTAATTACATTAATCGACTGAAATTAATTTATTACCTCTTCAAAATGTATCCTTTCCAGCTCAGCATTTGAATGTTTACTTGTAGTGGCTGAGAGTGGGAGTAGGAGCCCAGCTAGGATGGGAATGGGGGCCTCCAGGATGTCGCGGGTCATGTCCCGGGGGATGCTGGAGATTAGGGTGTGCTGCCATGTCAGGGGGTACAGGATGGACTGCAGAGCTTCAATGCATGATGATAATTGACTAAAAAATAAAACAATGCATTAACACAGGATTACTGTATTGATACGTTTCATACGAAAATAATTTCTAAAATCTTTAATTTTTTTAAAGTTAATAATAAAACACAGTAATTGTCCACAAAAATCCTAATTTTATTTTCCAAATGTTTTCGCTAGGCTAACCTAGCATTATCAAGACTCGTAAGAAACTAAATTCAATAGTGAAAATGTTAACTAATTAGTAATTACTATGTTGCAAAATTATAAGAGGAGCCAAAAATAATCAGGGTGGGTACGGTAGAAACAATAGTACTTTGAGTACATGATTGGGGCAGTTGGTTGAAGCAGCAGTCTCTCAAGCGGGAGGTGCCAGGTTCTAACCCCGGCGCTGATGATGTATTCCACACTTTGCGATACAGGCTTTTAGTCTAGTGCAAGGTGTGCAGAAAAGTATTTGGGTTTGTGTATGCAAGCCCAGATACTTAAAAAAAAAATCATGTGAAAGAAAATAAATATCAGTAAACAGAAAACGTTTGGCAAAATAAAATTAAGAATTTGGTGGAAAATTACTGTAGTTTTGTGATAACTTAAATTAATTTAATATGGACTGTTAACCAAAAACTAAGCATTCTCAGAATCCTTGTTTGCTTATCAAGCAGATAGTTGCTACTACTATAATAATACCTATAACACAAACAGAAAACTTAGCATCCTTACCTTAATTTATCACAGACTATTACAACTTTCCTCTCGATAATAAGTGTGCCAAATATTTTAACCAAGCTGCTTACACTAAAACTCTCAAACAGAACTGACAGATTGTCTTCATCTAGTCTTGGTTCTAAGGGACGTTTGATCTGCACTACATCCAAATCACTATCCTTCACATTGTTATAATATTCTCTTATCATTCTATCTTCAGTGTCTGTATCCTGAGAGTATGCGTCATTCCTATAACTCTCTGATGACTCACTCGGTAAGTTTTCACTTGAATTATCACAGCTAGATTTTAAATTTGTATTGCTACTTTTACTTTCCATATCTCTATTAATACTAGCAGTATCTGAAATAGATTCACTGGGTTCATTCTTATCAATAAAATCACTCTTGAATTCTTTCAAGTTTTCTCCATAAATTTTCTCCAATGACTTCATAACGGACAGATCATTGGACTTAAGCTCTGGAAAGTTTGCAGAAATACCCGAACTCTTTCTTCTAAATCTATCACCATCATTATCAACTAGTAAGCTCTGTGAACTCGAGTTTGACGCAACAATTCCGCTGAATCCTTCATAGCTGCCAGATTTTAGGACGTCGCCGAGATTAACCGAGTTTCTATACGGGGAATTCTTTTTGAATGAACTATCGGTGACGACCAGCCGCTTAGGTGACTTGACTTGTTTAATTGTAACTGAAAATCCTGGTTTAGGAAACTCTGCTGCGTAGAGCTGACTTAATACTGAGTTAACCACATTATCTGAGGAACCATGCCGACACTCAATTTCTTGGAGGACCTAAAACAAACAAAAGTACATAAAATAAATTATTCCCTCAAAAAAATATAGTAAATTACACAATCGGTATAAATATCAAAGCAAATACCTTATAGTAGAATGCTGGGGCTCTATGTCTGGATATAATACAGTATGATAATGGTAAGCAATGTGTAGCTCCTTCAGGTAACACTCTCCTGCAGTATCCATACGTCCTCAATCCTTTCTCATTAGTCAGCACCAAGGCATAGCATTGTACATGGGGGGCTTCATCACAGATTCTCATTGGACGGCTGCTGGGGCTGGGGCCGGGGAGGCTGACATCTCCACTCATATTGGAAGACACTGATTCAGGAAATACTAACGACTCTATCTGGGGAGGTATTACAACCTGCAAACAAATCAAAATAATTCTACCACTTGTATTCACACTGAAAATTCATGGAAAATAATCTATCCAGATTAACTCTATTTCTAGACTTCAATATTTATATTGTAGCATAAATTATCCAGCTGAGTGAGTTGTCAAAAAACATATTTATTTGCTTAAAACTTCTTTTTGGTATAATAATGTAATTAAAATTGTTATTTTAGCACAAGCCTCTATCTCTAGATACAGTTGTGCAAACATTGCATGTATTTTTTACTTTTTAATTTATTTAAGTACTATATATTATAAACACATTATTGGGATTGAATCTTTACCATTTCTGGATAACTGTTCTTGATGTACGCTTGTCCGGTAGAAAAATTCATTCCCACTAGAACACACGCATCAAACAATCCTCCTCCTTTAATGACGATCTCCTTTTTAGAGTCTTGTTTTGTTGCATCCTCTTTAACTGTTCTACTGTCAGTGTTGTTGTCTGACATTTTGTTCTCTTTGTTGATATTGGAGTGCAGGAAACTGGCATTTTTAATACTTTGCCTGGATGGGAATGTGGAATAGGCTTTGATATTAGCATCAGTGTCGTGGTCAGGAATGTCATCGCAAGTTTCATCATCTACAGAATTTTGTCTCTGAATCTTAGTGTCCTCTGACAAAAAGCCGACACGCGATGTCACTCTTCGCACATATCGTTTCCGTTTTTCTGTCAAACTTCTCGTAAGTTTCAAAGATACTGCAAACAAAAAAATAAATCAGCAATGAAAGGAAATGAAATGAAGGAAATGAAGCAAATAAAAACAATGTCAAATCAAAAACACACTTGCTATCGAAATATTACTACAACTAAATCAATATTACGTTATTTTAATATTCATTCGTACAAAATATCACAAATATCTGTTACGAATGATAAATTAACTTTATTAATCACAAAAACACTTGACATTAACAATATTATACATGATTAAAGTTAATGTAAAAACTGTAACAATAAAAATTCTCCACATTAATGAGAGAACTGCAACAATTCCTATGTATTTTTTATAGGCATAAGACATACTGAGGATAGGTTTAATAGATTTAATATGAACTATTAGAATAGAATGATTGTTTATTGCTCTCTCACCATCATCACTAGTATCATGTTCACTGTCGCCAGATGTGGTTGTCGCTGTGGTCCCGTCCAATATACAAGCCTCAGCCACGGTGTCGTAGATCTCCGTCATGAGACGGCTCAACTGAAACATCAAATACCCATACATAAATATACATTTCCAATACAGATTGTTTAAATCAAAAGTTCTTACAGTGTAGGATGGACGACAGAAATAAAATATGCAGATAGACTATACGCTGTACGTATTTAGCGTGAAACACTTTGCATATCAGATAGAACACATCTAGTTATATTTCCAAGAAACCAGCATGGTGTGTGGAGCAAAATAATAAGACTCCTACTCAGTATACACCGTAATATACAATAAATAGGTATCAAATAAATATGTCTGCATTTTATAACATGTCTGTAAATAATAATCGTAAAATGTAAACTCATCAATGTGTAAGAAAAACTGTGTCTTATTAATCTAAGTACAATATAAACACAACATATTATATAGTTACAATGTACCACAATTTCATATTCTTATATATAGGTACACTTCATATATAATTCAGAACAGAATATTGATAGCTTAACCATTCATATTTCTGTTGTCTGAAGAGGACGTAACGTTATATACACAATACATGTGAGACAACACCCAACATCACATACAAAGAGGAATATTGTTCACAATCCAAGGACTATCTAACCTAAAAGTTAACATGTTAGTCTCCTATGCCATCGCATGATTTATAAACACTGTCCATTATTTGAATCAACTGCAAATAAATTCATCTGCATACTACATAACTTAGAGAAATGATAAATTAATTGTTGATCAATAAAACTGTCAGAAACCAACCCAGAAGAAAACATAGAAACAATGGGTTAAATAATAACACAATGCAAGAGGAAATGATAATAATTAGTACATAGTAATATGATTAATAGACAAAAAGACTGAAAGTAAAGACAATAATAAGAAACGTTCACATCACAATACATAGCACCAAATACAGTGGCAAATAATCAACTAACTACATACTCTACTTCACAGCCAAACCTATTGATATCATTGCATGAATCATCAACACACAATAACTACGCTGGTTATCTTCACACTGGATATCAAGAAACTACAATCAACAATAATTACGTAACTTTATCACGTAAAAATATTATAAAAACATTGCACAGACCTTCAACAAACACAAGAACCTGCTGTCAAAGCCTGGACACCGCCATTTTTACTTTTGACAGTACATATTTACTTCAATTCAAACGTCAAAAGGGCGATGTGTCAGCGCGCTGTCAGCCGTGAATACAAGGCATTTCATTACATAGGAGTTGTACGTACGCGCAATACAAGTACTAGAGAAATTACTACAGTAGGTGGAATGTCAAAATATAAGATTAGAAGCAATGTTTACATGCACATTAGCCCGATAATATTATAAAGGAAAAAAACTCATTTTCAACCGATAATAGCGCAAGATAAGAAACAAAACGACTGAACGCAATTACAGGTACAGTAAAACTGCGCGTTCGATTTTATCTTCCTGAAGCACTTTAATCTCAACAGAAAATGCAAGCCGCGCAAATAAAACGGGATGTAATTTCCCAGATTTTTTTTACAAAAAAGCCAAATCAAAACAATTTTTTATCAATCGAAATCGTTGATTGTGGGTACATCGACGCTTGATGATTAAAAGAATATCTAATGCGATCAGTGAATATTCTGATACGAAAGAACAACATTACTCGTATTTTTTTAGACGCACGTAGATCAGCCTCTGATTTCGGGCGAATGCAGCAGATCTGCAACAAGAATAGTCGATAACCAAATCCTTGTGAAAATGGAACATTAAGGAAATAATCGATAAATCGTATCAGTAAGCGGAACATTCTTATGGATTAAAAATGTCTACTGTGGAGTACGTTGATGGAAGCATTGAATTCATGCGATGTTGTTACTTAATACACATTGAATACCATTATCCTCGTACATAAGTTAGTAGGTATATCATTGTGTCGTACATACATCATAGTAGGTCGAATCATATAGTATGGATGTGTGGATGGCGTGGCGTGCCCATTAGGGAAACGCAATCGGATGTGCAGAGGAATTTAACACTAAAGCCATTGTACACATTACGGTGGAGTAGGTAATATTATGCAGCATCATTAGTGACTCTAGTGGGATATACATTATATACAATACATAGAGGTAGAATGGTGATAATTATTAAAGTGGTGGAGTAGAAACAGTAGCTGATGACTGTAGTAAACAATAATACTATGTGTACGTATAATATCACGCACGATACGTTAAAATATGTTTGTTTAAAAAGAAAGCGCACAAATATTTTTATAGAGCATGTTAGAGAATGTATAGGTAAAGGCATTGAGTGTTAACAGTTATGTAGTTCTAGTTAAATAGTTCTATCTATCTATCTATCTATACCCTCACGCCACGTCCCTTGCAGGGTAGGCAGAGAGGACAGAGCGCCAGACAGCCCTATCCTTACACACACTCCTAGCTTCCGTCACATTCATGCAATTAGTCATACACGCTCTCCGATTCCTTTTACTCAAAACGCGTCCATCCTTGAGGATCTGGTCGACATGATCGGACCAGGTCAGTCTCGGGCGGCCGCGCTTTCTCACCCCTCTTCGCTCATTCAGATATATCTTTTTTGTCATCCTGTCATCATTCATTCTCTCAACATGCCCAAACCATCTTAGTTTGTTTACTTTCATTCTTGTCACAACACCAGTCTTGCAGTCACTCATTTCCCTAATAACCTAATTCATGTTCCCATTCAGTTAAATAGTTATAGAAAAATATAACGAATCTCGCATGAAATGTTAGGAGTGATTGCGATCAAATCATGAGGTTCAGGAATTGTGTATTTTTGAGTTTTAACCCATTGACGGTGCAGCCACATTCTATCCTATCGGCTAATTGACCGATGCTGGATTTCACCAACTTTTTAGGTGAGGAATAGCGGAGATAGGAGCCACCTTTATTTTTCATACAAAATTTTTGCTAGGTGGCTCCTATATATAGGTATCTCCGCTATTCCTCACCTAAAAAGTTGGTGAAATCCAGCATGAAAGTCGCAAAAGTAGGGAATTCCTGACAATAAATCTAAAAAATAGGAGCTGATAAACGCATTTAATATTGCACCACAAGTAATGGAAGACGGTGTTCTAGTGCACCAATCAATGGCAGTGATTTGTTATAAATAATAAGTAGGTAGGTAAATGAAATAATCGAGTCGAGACGTAAAACAGCCTTCGATAGGCACCACTACTATACAATCAATACACTATCATAATTATACCTAGGTAGGCAACTAGGTACTAGGTATATAAATATATTTAGGTCCTTATATCAAGCTATTCATATTTAGATCATAAAATACAGTCAGTCATCACTTCAATCTGGTTCCACGAATTACCAGAACATTGCTTTGAGATTTCTCCTACCTACAAGTAATATTACCATTTATACATATTGCACACAGTTCACAATAATCTAAAAGTGAACTTCGAGTACCTAATAAAAGTTAAACAACATGTTGGGGCTAACTAGCTGAAATAATTCTAAAAATCAGGACGGTAGTGGTTGCATAACGAAAATGTATAAGCACAGCTAATACCGAACGCGGCTATAATCTTAGCTCTTTTAAAGAGAGGTGGTATATTTCCTGAAGTTAAGATGTTGGTAAAGAAGGCATCTTAACTATGGTAATAAAATAATAATATTATGATAAGTAAAACCTGAATAGTAACAATGCCCCACAGATTTAATGTAAATAAATAAATAAATAAAACTTTATTGGCCAGTAAATATATGTAACAACAAAAGCAAGACAATGCAGTGTGCCAAAAGGCGGACTTATGATAATGTAGGTGATAATTTAATTATTTACATACCCATGCTGTTAGTATTATTATATGTGTAAATATACGAGTATATAAATCGATACCTCTAGTACAAATATAAGATTGATAAAAGCGTAGGCAAAACACGTGTGTATTTCTATTCTTAATCTGCTTTATGTTAGAGTTTCTTAAAACAAATACACAGATACCAAATGGCAAATAGACTTACGTACTAGGTACACGTAGTCAATTAATGGATTGGGATGTCATGTCATGTGTAAGTAATATAATAATAAGCATTTTGCAATCATTAAACAACATGTAATAAAGTATCTACATAATCCGAAGAATGAATTTACAATATGTTACAAATCTGCCACAGTGGTATACCTATAACAATTATTTAGTTATAAGAGGGACTTAGATAATTAAATAAATGGGTAATTTTCAAAACATCAATTATGTAAAGAAAAATCTTCAATTTTCTCGGTGAGTTTATTTATTTACATTATTAAGGGCATAAAGCCTTTAAAACAGTTATACATATGAAAAAAAAAACAAGTCATTTATGCAATTCTTCATACACACTCTTATCATTCTGTACCTATACTCAATACATTGGGAATAAAATCTACGTGATCAATCCGATAGTTTTTGGAGGCTACCTTTCCTCACACAGTATTTTTATAAACAGTAAGTATATTCTCTTTTACAGCCTTCAGCGTTCACCCTCTCCGTGTATTCCACAATGAAATATTGAGTAAATTGATACATTTAAGTATATACTTCGTAATTTGTAATACTTGCGAGTCCAAGTGCCCGAATGGAGCTAGGGCAAAGAATATAAACAATGAACATTCTAAGAATAAATTTATTCATGAACACCGCCGCCCGCATCCAGTAGGTATAAGTAATTGACAGATATATTGAAACTCTGGAACTGAGTAACTTTTAAAGAAAATTATAAATAGTGAGTATCCGTTTGAAGTCAGTCAATCAATAACATACAGATGTGGAAACATTAAACGTGATAATTGATGTGATAACATAAACCAGGGGACAATAGAACGGGTTGTTCCATAGAGAGACATTCGAGACTGTGTTGTTCTTGTACAAACATTCACCTTTTCCAAACCCACGTAAACACAACATATCTACACGATTGCGTCGGTGGAAAAATATGGTAAAAAAATACAACTGCACACCTTATGACATTATGTAATACTAGATATTAATAGACACAGGATTTATCTCAATGATACACTTAAAAATAAATAAATATATAATAATGAACCCATTCAATAAAACCCTTCATTCAATATAACTATAGGTATATGCTGGATTTCACCAACTTTTTAGGTGAGGAATAGCGGAGATAGGAGCCACCTAGCACAAATTTTGTATGAAAAATAATAATAGGTGGCTCCTATCTCCGTTATTCCTCACCTAAAAAGTTACACATTTTCTTCTGGAGTACACCTCATTAACCTAAGAGAGAGGTCAGTAGTCCGAGGTCGTAACAATATTATATTTATGTGCCCCCTAAAAGGTAATCGTAAGTTACGATTATAAGAATGTACTTATCGAAACTTTATTTTTTTTTATGGTTTGACGAGCGACGTAAATGGTCTTAGTTTTGATATTCAAGTAACAAATTTGACATCAATACAACATAGAAAAAATAATCAAATATACGTATCTCAAAATGACCACTAGGCACTAAAGTCACAGTAGAGACATACAACACATAAAGTTGATCAAATAATTGCCGTTAATGTACAATACACGAAAAATTGCACAGGGCAGAAGTATAGGAGGGATTCATGGGTCAACTTTTCGTGTGTAGCAAATTTCCTATTTCACATGATACAGTAACTTACACGCAAGCTATACAATAAAACATAACACCAAGAATAAACAATAGCATAAAGTAACATGAATGTTATAACAAGTGATTGATAATATAATAATTACCTGTTTCACACTCGCTCTGTTCATTTTTGAAAATGAGAAAAAAAGCACTTTCCAATAATCTTCACATTCACTATTCAATAGTCAATAATAATATTATACTTCTTAACGAGCTGAGATGAATCTATGGAGTTCGTAATGTAATTATCACTATAAAATGTATAACTGTGTAATCAAATAGCAATAAATCATAACTTTTATTTAAGAATCACCTTTCACCGATCTAATAAAATGCTGAACCGTGCGATACACATTACCTTCACAAACCAACAAATTATGATTCAAGCATTGTCTATAGAGAAGATAACTAGAAACCATCAAACACACTTATTGAGTTATGAAAAACTATAAAACAATCCACTACTAATTTCGTACGTACATAATTATGTACTTTGGTAAACCGACATCATTCTGATAAGGATGAATAAAGCATGACAGACGACCACAATTCGGCTACTAACTAAAACTTTTACATTTTTTTTTAATTTTATTTTTTAATTTATTTATTTATTCATATACGGCCGAAGCCTTTAACAGAAAATACAAAAACAATAATCACTAATAGCATTAAATGAAAGGACTATACTGCCATCTAAACTGAGAAAAGCGCATCAGCCAAAAAGTGGAAAGCACGGAAATCGCGAAAAACATATTATATCGCCCATATAATTTCGTGCATACACGTGGAATAGGGGGTTGCGTATGGAAATGTATCTGAGCTGAGGTTGAAATACTCAGTTCAATAAAAAGAAGTTACCTGAAGTTGACTTAAAAGCGGTACTTTGAATGAACGATTGTATACTTTTTGTAAAACCATGTTAGATGGGACAATGTGTGCTAATAGTGACTATCGCAAAGTGATACAAATGGGTAAAAAATATACAGGCCTACCTACTACTGTCTGTCAAATGTCAACAATGATTGGAAAAACACATTTCATCATCCTGGTTAACCTCAACTATGTAAGATAAACATTGTCTAATGGTATGGTGAGTATAATGAATCAAAACATACTGGAGTTATCATAATGTAAGTACGTAATTAAATCATTATAAAATAAACTACAGGTTATTGTTATTACAAGTTGTTGAACAGGTTTTATCCGTAGTTAATCCTTATCGTCTATCCTGCGCCCACCCGATCATTCCGAAGATATACTAAACTGGAAACTGCTATAGGTACGTAATAATACATATTACTATTACTCCTACTGGCTATCTACACGACTGATGTACATATTATGGATGCACAATATGTTCATAGATATACAATACATTAAATTATTATTCTCAACTCTCGGAGAAACTAGCATTGAGGATTAGATAGGTAAGTACCAGTGGCGAAGGGTGGATTTCTGCAAAAGGGAAGCCGGGGCTAACATTTCTTATGGGATTACGTCAGATTAAACACTATTATACCTATCATTTTTTCCAAAAGGTAACTCGATGGGAATCGTGTTCTTTGGTAGCTTCGCGCCTGGTAAGTACCTACATTAAACGTTTCTCAGACAGTGAAATGACCATAGGTGATTGTCATTCAGAACTATTCGCGCATAATAAGTTAACTTGGAAAGTACTAGAGATTTACTATGCAAATGGCACATTATTCAGCAGTCAATAAGAATATTAATAGATCTCTCTAAGGTAAGTATATTACCCGTAGTATTTAGAAGTTTACCGTAACGAACTTACACCCAGTATTATATTTAGTTTTATGATTATCGTGTTCCCAGATCCCGTAAATTATCAATGAAAGAGATTATGGTCTTCTGTGGTCGATTCTAAAATATAAAGGAATAAATGTATACCTATTCAATACAAATCTACACCATTTTTAATTCTGTGTTATAGGAGATGCAGTATCGTCTGTACAAACAGATTGTTATTTCCTACTAGAACTACATCATAAATTAATTAATCATTCAATTACAAGAGAAATTAACTACACAATACTAAATTAACCCAGCAACAGATTAAATTATAATGGCGATTGTGTGTATAATGGATAAAATCGAACTTCAGTTGATTAAATGTAATAATTACACTTGTCCAAACAACTTTTGAATCGCCGGTGGCAAAATACTATTAAATAACAGTTCAATAATACTTGGTGTAATAGTACATAATGCTTCATATGTTGCAGATCAAGAGTTTCACATTAAATTATCGTAAATGGCTATCCTATACACAACAAGTCCCAAGAGAACACTTTCACTCTTCTCTATGATAGAGAAAAATGCAAAACCAAGACAACATCGTAATCGTATTATCGTAATAAGATAGACGCATGACACTTTCTACATAATATCTGCACAATTAATAATGGATCAATAAATCGGAACAAAACCAAAATAACACGCACAACAAACAATAAACAATGATGACGAAACACCACTACAATTTAATTCGCAAGATGTACAACACAAGCGCAATAATGAACGCGAATCAAATCAATGATGCGCCTCAGTAATCCATTCAAAAATCTCTCGAAGATATTATACAAGATGTTGACGGTCAAATAGTAATACAGCGACCTCAACAACTAAGATAACATGGCAAAGCAAACATCATGTACAGAAAATAACTACGCGGTAATATCTCATGTTGTACTATCACTTATCAGAAGAAGTATGTATGTACATTCATCAGGCAATGATCATGGCTATAACACAAAAGAAGGCTTTAACTATTCCAAACAACTAAAACACAAACAACAAACATGGCGAAATGCCAAATAATTATTTCTGATCCAGAATAACTAAAGGAATCGAACGAGAACGCCAAAGGTCAAACTAGAAACACATCGAGCGTCGTCGCTCAGATAGCGCGGATATTGCAAGGTAGATGTAACATCTGAGTGGAGTCGGGAAACCTGTTTTGATAATGTTCGTATTATTTGTGCCTTAGGTAGACTTATATAACGTGAATGGAAACGTAGACAGAACCACGTCCTTGCATCTTAGTAAGCAGCGCCCATTAAACGCAGAGATTTAGGACAATTTTCGCCAAGAGTCCTTATTATCTACAATTATGTACATAAAAACAATGACATGATTTTCGTCACAACCAATTATTTATTTTCAATAGAAATCACAGAGCGTAACACAGACCTGATGTAACACAACTTATCTCCTTTGGAAGCAACATTGGAACCATACATTATTGTTTGTTTGTTTACTCTGTTATTACTTGTCCTTGGTATTTTCATTGATCTAACAGATTAATTATGTTACGTTGCAAAACTTGGGATATTGCAAATTTTGTGAAAACAGATAATTATGTATTAGTCACTTTAATGACGAAACTTTCTTACCAAATTAGAAGACCAACCTACAATAAATTGTAAAACATACACGTTACAACATTATGGTCTGTAATATTACCACATAATTTCTTCAATCACATTGTTCAATACACAAACATCATATAACTGTTTTCGTTATATTACAGGGGTTTGTGGGCGACGTGGATATTAGGTACAATTTAAATAATACATCTAATTTTCTTCAAAAAAATAACGAGATACTTCATATATTATAAAATATTATTAGTAGTAATTATAAAACAAACTTTTCCCAGAGTCATTTTAGAATTAAGTGGTTCACAATTAATAATTAAGTATCTGCGTAAGTATCTAATAAAAGTCGTCTATCTAGCAGAATCCGTTCACTTTTAACAATTAACGTATAATTTATAAACTAATCTAAATAAATTGTTGAAAACTGCGTAAATAATTGCTTTAAAACTAGATTGATTGTAGCTGCAAAGATCGAGTAATTACAAGTTGTTTACCATGAAACTATTTTGATTGAGTGATTGAAAATGAATCGACAACAAACAATCTCTCGTAATACGAAGAAAAGTTGATAGAAACTGTTATCATAAAAGCAAACTTCAGAAAACTCTATATAATAGCGGTTATATACAACTAAACTACTACTGATGTTATTACAAATAACTATTGTATGAAATGTATAAACAATCAACAAATGAAAGAACAATGTTTATATGAATAGTACTTATAAAATTTAGAAGAATCTGTGCTCATTTTCCCAAGAAAGAAGTCTGTTCTGTTTGTTTTCAGAACGGAATTTATACATCCGACAATAATAATACAAAGACAACAATCCAAACTGCAATTTTAGGTATAATGTGATGACTAAACTCTCTTGAATGAATGTGTAACGCGTGTTACGGGGTCAAGAATAAGTATTACTTTAAATTAAAATGTGAAGTTCATTAACCCGCAACGTTAATAACTATTAGCAAATAATCTACTTATTACCTATTCATCAGAGCTAAACAGTGCAGGAACTTGAAACACCACACATGGCTTTAATTTATATCATTCAAATCTCAGGTTCCTAGACTAGTGCATAAGACATCATCAGGTTAAATATAGAATTGAATGAAAGCGGATCAAAGCAATAAGAACAGCACCATTGGGTAAAAAGTACGAAAGATAAAGCAAGGAAGTTGTAAGAACAAAGACTAAATGGATCTAGATCACGTTGGCAATCATACGTATGCCATATAGATAGGTATTATACCTAGGTAGTAATTTAATTCAATGCAATAAAAACAGCGTACAATCAATTAACGCAGGATAGAGCATCTGTCGATTATGCACATAAACGTCATGCAAACATACAAGCTGAATACTAAACTATGTTATATAGCTGTTATACTCTTGTAATTTACAGTATAAATGCAATAAACGTAAATATTGATACTCACATGTTCTTTATCCACCTCAGTTGGCGACCTGCGCTTCCTAGGTTCTACAAACACAGCTCCCCCGTTCAGCCCGATTCTTCCATTATCCATTACGTACAAAGAATGGGGCCTTCTTGCTTTTATATTGGAATTCTGCATTGTTGTTGCCTTGCGTTCATAAAGTGGCGGCCTTTTGAAAATACCCGTAACATCTTTGGTTTCGATACTATTCTTGACATTTTTCTGATTTAATTTCTCAACGTGACTGGACTGTTTCGATTTCTCTAATCCATAAAGAAACGATGGATTTACAGCCAA
Organism: Ceraclea dissimilis; assembly: GCA_963576895.1. Classification (NCBI taxonomy): domain Eukaryota; kingdom Metazoa; phylum Arthropoda; class Insecta; order Trichoptera; family Leptoceridae; genus Ceraclea; species Ceraclea dissimilis. Next base: position 16,816,845 of record OY756361.1, read on the forward strand.
AGACGCCGGTTCATTCATTTGTTGATCCACTCTTTCCTTTGTCCCCTCACTTTCGACACACTCCGGAGTGTCGTAAATTTTTGTACTCTGTGAACAATTAATAATAAAAAATCAATGAACATCATTAATAACTTTTTACATCAATTGAAATAACATCAAAACAGGGAAAAATTAATAATTATAATCAAGATAGAGAACCGTCGTAAAAACCAATTGGCTTATTACATTAATTACACCGAGTAGGTAGATAATTTGGACATTTCGTGTAAAAAAGGATTACCCTACAAAACCTTACCAAGGTCAACGTGATTTCGTGAGGTAGGCAGTTTACTTGAATGGGTAAGTTTAGTGTGTCTCCTGTTTTGTGAATTCGATTGTACTGTAACCGTCATCCGTGAAATATTCGTCCTCATACAAGTTGAAAAGGAAGTTAATGTTTCACACCAGAGAACCCAACCGCAACAACATTGCTAGATACCTATTACCTGTTTACATACATAGAGATTCTCTATCGCCATTGTCATAATAATATTATGTATTTATTAATAAACTTAGACAAACTTTAATGTGTATGACATATCCGAGTCTGTGTCAATAAATAAATACACCTAATTATTGTCATGTATTAGAGGAATACGAACATATGCCAATTTAAACTTCAAGGAAATATAATGTCTTCAAGTCTTGACTCTTGATGGCATCAAATGTTACTGCATAAATTTGAAATTAAATAAGTTTACTGCATGAAGACTACATATCACCATATTATATTGTTTTGCATGTTCGTTTGTATTATACGTAATGTTGCGTTATATATTTATGTTAATATTTATCTATTTATTATAAAAAAAATGTTTGTGATAGGTAGCAAAGCAACATATCAGGACTCAAGAGATATATTTAAATGTTATCCCGTCAGTCAGTTAGAAATGGCAACTTGGTCTTGCAAAAGAGTCTGGGTAGGTAGGTATCCACTATGCAGACTTTCATGTCAAAAATAATATTAGGTGTTTTGTACATGCACTACATAGTGTTACTTGTTTTCTTGTTTGCATAGTTATTACAGAGTAGGTATACTTTTACACAGTGTGAATTGTTACGATCATAAACATTTCATTTCAATCTAATTTATATAAGCTCCCATAACGTAAGATAATAACCGAGCGCTTATTATTTATCACTTTTTAGAAGAAGAAACGTCTTTCACACGGAAGCGTATCGAATCAATACTCGGTTCTATCCTATGGTAGACAGCAGATACATAGATACTGTGGTATCTTGCCAGATTATAATCATCAATCATCATGCGATAGTTTGCGATACGATCGCGTGTACTGCATCAACCACCAACACGATACTTGCACTTATTAGACACCGTCTGAACTGAACATATCATTATAAGAGATAGAAGAGTGATATTAAGGGAAACTATCCGTAAGAATCTGCAATTAAGTGAAACTTAACTAGTTTCCACAACTCTGTAAGCATGTAATTATTCTGTGCAGATTTCATTTTCAATTACGTCATTACCAGATTTCACGTCCAAGAAAGATTCATCAGTTAAAACGATTCGTATTTCCTACTCCTACTAACGACACTATTGTACAAATCTGTCTTATTACCTTATTTTTAATAATAACCAAATATGTATCAATTAATATCTCTTAACAGGTATTAGTCCGAGAGCCCGCTGCTTAATTTATGACGTATCTGTTTTTTGATCGAAATGTGGTATAAATGATAGCTTACCAATAGGGTATTACATCGCACTAGGGTTGCCTATCAAAATCCTGCCGCAACCCCCCCCTGCCCCCCCCGAAAAGGTCCCTCTTCGCGGTTTTTCGAATTTTATAGGAATATGGTAAGAGATAGGAGAATGTAGTCAATGACAAAAATAATCCTTGCTAAATTCTCTACAAAAAATTCCTAAGACAATTTTTTCATAGGACTAGTAGTTTACCCGTAATGGCCGGTCAAAAAACAGGATATTTTTTGAAAAAAAAAAATATATATATATTATTTTTTCTTTCACTTTCTTCCACCCATTATCACTAACATTTTATGGAAAAAAATATTTGACCAGCGGCGCTATATCGCTGGTTATTTTATGAAAAACTAAATTTTAAGAATTTTCGTCACTGAGTTTTATTGGAATAACTCCGAAATTATTAGATGTATGGAAATAAGTTATAGCTCCTTTTGTAGCTAAGACTACGGTCATTAATTAGTTACTTGACTATTTTCCTGTAGCTCTTATCAATTTTCAACCAATGTTGTTTAAATACATGTTTTTAGTATTTTAAATGAATTTTGGTTTTTGACCGGCCATTACGGGTAAACTACTAGTCCGATGAAAAAATTGACATAACATTTTTTGTAGAGAATTTAGCAAGGATTATTTTTGTCATTGACTACTTTCTCCTATCTCTTACCATATTCCTATAAAATGCGAAAAACCGCGAAGAGGGACCTTTTCGGTGGGGGCAGGGGGGGTTGCGGCAGGATTTTGATAGGCAACCCTAGTGCGATGTAATACCCTATTGGTAAGCTATCATTTGTACCACATTTCGATCAAAAAACAGATACGTCATAAATTAAGCAGCGGGCTCTTGGACTATATACTTTAGTAGGTAACACATAACATTTTATAGTTAGAAAAATAACACGAAAACAAGTAAAATATAGCAAGGGTCATAGGTATGTCCACACAATAAAATACGTAGTACCCAATTATAAATACATTCAGCTGAGTATACAGGCAAATTACTTAGGTATGGGTTAATACCTAGTCATATAAATTACAATAATTAAATAGGTGAAATAAGTAGATAGGACTTGATATGCATTATAGTGCGTACTGCGACTACCTTCCACTCCACGTAACCTTGGATGATTTGCTTAAATAATAGTACGGTGTAATATGAATCAGAGTGTCAAGTCAAGTATGGTCACTACCCACTGGTCACTGTCCATTGTCCAATCAGCATAACCGACTCGGTCCGCTGAAACTCAGTTGACAACATTGTTATATACACACTACTTACATTGTTACAACATCACATCTTTACTCGGCAGAAATGTTACGAAATAATCAGAAATGAGGAGGAAACTTGCGAGAGCGAAAGAAATAGTGCAACAGGAAGGTATTGTCATCGTCAATAATGACCAGGCCAGGCATGGGAGAAGTATACAATTAAAACATCTATCAATATATTCATTGATGTCCCACTTTGCTATTTAAGAGCCACATTATTGTAATCACACAAAAGTCATCATCAGGACGAATAACATAAAAGGAAAACATTAAAATCTGAAATGATTCATCAACAGACGGCACCAGTCACAATCACATCGTGTTATCAACAATATGAATTCATTAAATCATAATTATTAATATTCATACATATGTATTTTATGTAAAGTAGAACGTACTTAATTTCTTCGTGTTTATTCTTGGTGATGTATCGCATACAGGCATTGCTTCTCATTCTCATTATTGCATACATTAAAGAGATAAGAACGTAAAAATATCCCTCTTTATCAGTTCTCATTAAATACTAAACACTGAAAGGACTAGGTACTTATTTAAATTTACGGATGAATAAAATCAAAAGAACATGGTTTGAGGGCAGGTCTCCCAAGCGACACAAACCCTGCAGTAACGATGTATTCTGCACTTCGTGAAACCTGCTTTTAGCTAGGCGTGGAGTGTGCAGGACATCTATCAAGAGAGAGACCAAAGTATACTTGGATGACACAATGCGACAGAATTCTGCGGAGAAATGGCCTAGATGAAGATGATATGTATAAGGAATAGAAGGGTGTACACTGTACAACCTTAGGAAGGGAGAAGCAGACCCCAATAGCCTTCAGCGGCAATAAGTTGGGATAGTGTCAGGAAGAAGTGAGATGCACAGGAATGTGTCTGGGTTAATTGTGTTTACAACTTATGTGGTAGGAAAATAAGTCGGATTTTACATATTTATAGAATGCATTCACTACAATGGGAGTTTTCCGTGGTAAATCCCAGACGTGATATCCAATACGTCTACAAATAATTGACACGTATACTCTTAATATATTTCATTAATTGATTAGTCATTAATTTATTTAATTTAATTTACTACTGAGACTACTACCTTGCAGGATGATGAAACGCCAATGAAAAGGAATAAATCCGCCTATCCGAAGGTTCTTGGTGGAAGTTAACTATAATATTATTAAAATGAAAATTTGGACTTTGGAAAGTCTGTGCTCTGTGGATGATACTAAATACTGTGTTTTAATTTTAATTATATCCCCCTATAAGATAAAATAAATGGATTAAATTTTCAAGATGAGTCAATGGACCATGCTCTATTCGCGCCCATTACGGAGATACTGTGAGAAATTCTACTGTCAGGGCATTGAGCTCTGTTCTGCCGAAATTCAGGGGTTCACAGAACATTTTTGCGTCTACGTATGGGAATTGAATCTAAACTCCAAATTTCCCGGGCACGGGGCCAAGAAGTATGTACAGACAAATATTACGAACGGTCTAATAAATCAATACAAGTCGTATTAGAATCACTTCAAATGCAAGAGGCTGAAAATTAGTGACTCATTAATCCAACAACGTGGGAGAGTTGACTAAACCTTGACAGTAAACACGACACACGACGGAATAGGTATTAATAATATACATCCGCTTTGAAAAGGCTACCTTACTTTAAAATGCAATTGATACGGAAAAACAGTACCTAGATTTAGCGTTTTTAAATGGAATACGAAGAAGCATTCCAGTCATAATAGTCTAGCATACATCATGAATCAAATTCATGAAACGATAAACGAGTACAGGTAGAAAAATAATTAATCACCTGTAGGCTGTTCATAGATCTGGATCTACGGTATGAAATCGTGAGATCATTTTGAATTAACAGATCTAATAGTACAGATATGTGATTTTTTTTACAAAAACAGCGCTTGAAAAAAATCACAGTTCATTTACGTGTATAAATATTAAATAATATACTTACCTCCTAAATAAAAACTGTTGGGAGTTGGAATACATTAGGTATTATTACATTGCGATTCACAGTATAAATACTTCATTTTAAATCTGGTGAGAAAGTTCAGACTCCTCTAAAAAATGTAACAAATACGCAAAGATGTAGCGGATACTGAATAACAGAATGCCACATAACATTACTTTAAAATCACGTAGAATCTCTACAGCTTGAGCAGTTCACTAATAAGTGTTGTACCGTAAGAAACATAATGCAAATGTTTTTTTTTAATCAAAAGTTCAGAAGATGAAAAGCATCTACGTTTTGTATGTAATGTTGCCAGTTGAGAAGCTATTCGATGTTTGTACATAATATTTATAGGTAAGTAATGTATAACTATTCAATAAAAAATATTTGTGGCAGTTGCTTCCAGGTATTACCGAATTGAATAACGGGAAATCTCTAATTAATATGTAGATTGTAGATGCAAGAATTTCGCACCTACATATAAAATACTTCTAAAGAATATATTTTAGAAATACCTACACGCATGACTTTAATTACTATATTGTCCAGATTAACCTGTGTCGGTAATTACTATTGCATACAAAATGTGTACACGGAAGGAAAAAACAAACACATTTAATTAAAATCAAATTCACTAATATTTTAATCGTGATTAATGTACATAGACCGCATAGAAAAACGTTGATTTAATAGTAAACCTTAATTACATTAACACACCTAAACAAAGTTCATATAATAACGTAAAGGCCACGGTCGTCGCTCTTAAAAACTATGATAATATTGTAATATGAAAGTGGCACTTGAAGTTGGAATAGTCGCCGGTTTGTCAATCACTGTTTCATGTGTTCTGCATAGAGTACGTATCTATCATTTTATATCTAGGTAGTAGGTATACTATACTGCTAACTGCTACTTACTACCTATATATAATATTCTAGGTATGACGCTTTCCCACGGAGGCAATTCACACGTAACAGTATCATTATCTACTATGTATCTATCTTACATGCATAATACTTATTTACTCTTTTTATCAGATCGCCCGCTATACTGTAATGTATACATTAGATTATATACATACCGACAACACGTTAAATATCAAGGTGAACGTTGTTAGTAAACATATATAACTAAAACAAACGTGGCGAATTTTCTGAAACACACCCTCCACAATAATTTTAGGTAATAGGCATAAGACAACATGGTTCAACAGATTGCAGAGGGCTCAACATCGAGATGTACACAGAGGTTGTCAAAAGAGGACTATCTTCGAAAAAGGATAGCAAAAATCTGAACGAATGAGAAGATAGAAATATTAATAGGATATGATAACAACTACTACGGGATTAGTGAATTCATAAAAGTTGACAACCAAGTTGGCAACCGGTAATGTCAGAAAATTTAATAATGGTATCTGCTACGCGCATGGACCATGTAGGTACCCTAAATGGCACCATCCAGGCCACCAAGCCATTCTCGGGCACTGGGGGTGAATGCAACTATGATTATAGTAGGAAATGTTTAAGACGCGAAAAGTCTGCGAAACGGTAGCCTCGTGATTAGCTAATAATGAAGTTGGGTTGCATGTACTATGAAGTATAAGAAGGAACACTACTGACTACCAGATAATTTTATAATGTCGTGTATACCTTCTACCAAAAGTGAAATAATGAGTTCTGCCTGTAATACGAGTATGATGATAACCTGTAACTAATGAAGATAATACAACGCCGCATACCAAACGGTATTTTAAAATGTTATTAGGTATTAAGAATTTTACGCTTCTTATGTTTCAAACAATGCTCGTCCACATAAATAATGCGAATTCACTTACATTAAGATGATGTTGACATCTGATGACCCATGGGAAAAAAATGTGGGTATTCTTCTAAACTCAAAATATTATCTTATCTTATGAAAGACAAGACCAACTTAAATCGCTGTTAGACCGCATGAAAGTAGGTACCATAAGATTGAAAATCTATGATGAAAATGAGTACATAAGTACTTAATAGAAATATGTACTAAGTACGATGACATAATTGGCTCACTTAGTTGCAGAAACTCGGTGCAATGCCATTAAAAAAATACATAAATGCCTAATAAAATCAACAATTACATCTTCTGTACGTAGAGTCGTCAGATGTCGTCTTGACTTGACACTCCTCTAATTTGAGCCGCAGTCGTAATTTTTTTGTTAGAAAAGCGGTATTTGTCCTTTTATAAAAAAAAAAATCCCTACAAAAATACGGAATTGTAATAGATATAGCAGCATAGTCAAATTTTATTTTATGCAAGAACGGTAATTACTCAAGTTTTCAAAAGGTATGCCGATTTCTATCAGTAGAACAGAGTGGATTTCTGTAATAGCGAAGCCCATCAGGCATCAAAAAATCTTCCCACCGTTCTCAAACGGAACATTACTTAGATTGCTTAGTTTTGTCCTCTCAAGTGTACCCAAATAATAAATTGTATTAAATAAATACTACAGCTACAATTGGTTTACAATGTGTTATGTTATAGAGAAGAGGGCAATATATAACATGTATAAAGTAGGTAGTGATGTATTATAGAGTTGTATTAGTAACCAACTCATCAAGCTCCAATAATGATCAAATCATATTGGTGAATAGAATTGTGACCAGCCAGACCAGCCACACTATTCCTTGTGTTAGAGGTTCCCTTTACTATTGAGTTTAGAGTTAAGGTACCAATGATTGCTTTGCTTACACACAAAAAACAAAAAAAACCTACTCAGACACATTTCTAGAAATATTACTTACATATATCACAATTTTAACAGTGTAATAGGTAGCCTCAATACAGACGAATGTCTAGTGAGGCACCACTCATATCCAAAATGAACTTAATTATATTTAGCTGGTGAAATACTTATATATCAAATGTGCACACTTAATGAAATAAATAAATAAATATATAGGTACCCACATTGAACATTTATTCTCAATCCTATACCCGCAAACATGCATTTCAATAAGAAGGTTGCAAGTGTAAACCTTTCAGATGTCAGCTGCCAATTCCTACAAGCACAAACTCCCACAATATCCTACCTACATTTCTTTTAAACAACCCACTTGGAATAGAATATGGAAATACATCCAATACATCAGGAATTTACACAACATATGTACCTAAATGAAAAATCATCCCATAAAACAAATAGTTTTTATGAAGAACATAAATGACCATTACTCTAATTTTGAGAAAACTTTAGAAATAGGTAGGTCTAGGTACTAAGTAACTAAGTTAATTTCAACAGATTTCGTGGCTATGAAATGACAAAGAACTGTTTCATATCTTGCGGACAATCTCCTAAAAGACAGGGGAAAAAGAAGTGGACTTCAAACGTGGATATGTCCACAGCTGATAATAATAATTCATTGGAGCAAGTGTTTAGCTACCTTAATCATTAATAATAACAATAAAACAATGTTTCAATAGTGGATAATTAGGTAGATTGAATTAGATAGCTGAATTACATTGTTGTTGTATTTATGCCAATAGAGCACAGAATAATTAAAAGGTATGTCACATGGTGAGTACATGAAACAGTTAGCAAACATCAAGGTGAGCCTACAACTATTATCTATTATGCAAATTGCAACTTACCTATATAATAATAAACATATTATTTTAAAACAAGCATCAATAAAGCAATACAGCCTCAGATATTAAAATAAGAATATAATGTTTCTTACCGAATAATGCAGAAGTTTCATTGGTGTATCCTTGTTGGCCACAGCAACTGAATCCAATGAGTTCACAGACGAATTATTAAATGTAACAAAACCAGAAATGTTTCTATTATTATAACTAGACCTAACAGCCAGTGACTTTCTGACATCATCACTTCTCTTGTAATTCTCAATTCTTAAACTAGCCCTTCCATTCTCCAATCTCATGAGAATATCTTTAACCTTGGAACCCTTACTTCCATTCTTGGGAGTATCATCCAATCCAACACTTGATACATTGTTATCAGCCATATCTTCTTTTAATTCATTACTATCCAATCTTCCAATATTTTCGATGCTGCTGTTCCTTAATTCAACATCAGACTTTTTCCTCATCGTAACACCTTCGTATGATTTGGTGTCACTATTTAATACTTTTGTTGAATCAACTTCTCTAATTCTACCAAAACCATCTTCTAATTGTGTTTTTGTCCTCATTAATAATGGTGGTTTGATTGTATTATTATTATTAGCGAACGATGGAACATTCGCTGAGCTACTAGATTTAGGAATTTGTTGATCATTTTCCATGTTCATACGTTGAGCAGTTAACTTCTTGAATTCGAAAGGTTCTGCATAAATATGCTCCTGGGATTTAGACTTTTTTAAAACTCCATAATGTGACGAACCTTCAGATTTACTGTCAGACTTTCTATCGACAAAGAACACAGACTTAGATTCATCGATGAATTCATGCGGACTAAAACTTCTGTTGGAAATATTGGAACTATTAATATGACATACAAATTGATCTGTTGGATTATTGCCGCAAGTCTCGCAGGCATTCTGCGATATATTATGTAAATTCTCTATACTTTTACTCGGACTTGGTAGGAACGTACTCAAACGTCTAGTTTGATTTGGTGGACTGAAATCATCCACGCTATTCCTTGAAGATCCCAGTTTATCTTTGGGACTTGTAAAGCTACAGGAACAGCAGACATTGTTTAAGGAAGTTGTATTAGAATTAAGAGATGTATCCAGTTTACTATAATTTATACCAGATGAATGTCCACCACTAGGATTAGCACAATTGAGTGAATTAAAACATTTTGTGAATGAGTTAGTTGTTTGGAAGCTTTCGGCCGAGTTAATACTAGCATTACTAGAGTAAAGCTTCTTCTCCATTTCGGGACAATTAATATCAAATATTTCAGTACACATGTAATGGAGCTCTTTTGGCTTAGATTCTGTTGAGGAACTTGCACCGTCTCCTTTTTTATGTGACTTTTTTAATTTAGCTGTAGATGGTTTAGTTCCTTGTCGGGTCCATGAATCAGTAACTGATGTTTCGCTGCCGTATTGTTTTTCCTTCCTAACAGTTCTAGGAGATAAAATCTTCCCACCGTTTTCATGTTTATAAAGAGCATTTTCAATTTTTTCCAACATGACCTTAGATTCCTCTTTAGTACGGACTTTATTAGATTTTGATTTATTATCTTTTGACTTCAATTTAACATTGTGCTCAATAAATTTAACATCTGATTGATTTTTCATTGGTGGTTGCAATGCTGCAAATGTTCTTGGAGGTTTTTTAGGTGGTGGGCCAGGAGGCAAAGGTTGTTTCAAAACTTTTTTCAGAGTATCGGACATACCAACGTCCTCCGGGGAGCTCCCAGGTGTTTGTATGTTGGTGTTGTGTTTATCAATAAATATATTATTATCAAATGATGTATTGCTGCTTTCTGCAATATTCAGCACTTCATTGTCAATGAGATTTTCTTTACTCGAGTTGCTTTCAGTATTTTTCTTATCTTCCGAAGATCTTCTCAAGAACTTCCGTCTGTTTGGAAATTCTTCTCTCCCTTGAGTATTCTTTACTTCGAAGTTACTTCGTATTGCTTTGAAATTTTTTAGTTTTGGTGATGTTTCACTTTCATCCAGATCATCGGAGATTAAATTCTCACTTTCAGAACTGACTCCACTGTCTGAGAGAACATTGTCTGTCTTAGCTGCCGGTATTTTTCTCATAAAGGCATTTCTATTTTTTGGTTTGATAACTTGAGCGTATTGATCTAAAATATGTTTAGGTATTTGTAGGTCATCATTAATAGCTTCATGAATATTATTAGTGTCATCCGTTTTATTATTTTTTGGAACACCTGAGTAAACTATTGGTTTTAATTGTTCTTTAATATCTTGTAATGATTTATCGGGACTACTATTATTGGAGTGCTGCTTTACATCTACTAATTTTGTATTCGTATTGGATAACTTATCCAGAACAATGTCATCTGAATCCTGAATTTTAAAAGCGGAGAATTTACTTTTAGGTTTGGAAAATTCAAAATTATCCTGTTTCATCTTTTCCTCGAGGAGAAATCCTAATCTCTTTAACTTATCTCTACTCAGTCTACATCTATCAGTCTCAATGGATTGTGTCACTTTATCTGAACAATCACTATTGAAGCTATTCTTCCTAGAATCCCTTAGCTTCTCACTGCGCTCACATCGGAAGGCGGGACTCCTGTGTAATTTCTTCACAGGATCACTATGATGTCGTGAGAGTGCCTTCTGACTTCCACTTCCCCCACTATCTTTAACATCTTCATAAGAAATATCCTCGCCTACAGAGTTGCACCTGACATCTTCTGATGTACACTCAACATTGTCAGCATGAGATTCATTGTTTAGATATTCGTTTAATTCAAAACTTTCTTTTAGCCTTTTTCTATTGCCAAAATTGGTAGATGCTCCCAGGTAATCTTTGGAGTTTGTGAAATTACTCTCAAACAAAGTAGCAGATGATGAGTGTTCATTGTGTGATGAATCAGAATTATGTTTGTGTGTGTGATGTTTGTGTATCACATTTTCCTTAGAAATGTTTGCCTTCTTCAAGTTCAAGGGAACTGTGGTAACATTTTGTAATTTCAAATCTGTCTCTCCATGCTTTGATTGATCACTCAGGACTTCGAAACGACTCTTGATTGATTTTACTCTATTATTTGACAACCCAGATGGTATCATTTTTTGTAATGTATCAACACATACACTAGCATTGTTAGCGTATATTTATATCACACAAATATAATGTAAAACAAACGTTAAAGTAGATAAGACACATATAATTCTAGTATTCCAGGCACTGTCTGAATAACCATCACAATATAAAGTATAAAGATAATTGTGTAAAACAAGGCACCGTAAGATTATTCGTAAAATATCACGCTCACTACTGAAAACCCGCAAGAAAAACAGTATCGAATATCGCGGGGTCCTCAAATAAAGGCACACATGTGGCTATAATTCAATAACAGTTTATTTTTGCGTACATAAACACATCAATTTATTGAAAACGAACTCGATACGATCACTTTCGAGCCGCGAACGAGAATACAAGTAAACACTAAACAACAACACCAACTGAACCAAACTGAACTAAACTAAACTGAAAGGCAAAAGCATCAAAGGAAACCTGTTGCCCGCAGACCAAGTAGTACATAAGGCATACATAAGATGTACTATCGCATCCGGTGCAATTATAAACACAGAGCAATAGATTGAACTTCTGTCCAACAGGTGACGTGAATTATTATATATCAAACTTAGATTATATCAAAATAATAATTAAATCATATTCATACACATCGCCAAAACGAAAAATACGCACACAAAAAATAACGTATCCATGAAATTAATAAAATAATGACAGATAACTGTAGATTTTTGTTTTATTTATAAAATCCTAATAGCAAAAAGGCAAAAGTCTATTTTTTTTATATGCAGGTAGGTTCTTAGAATCGAATTGGTTCATAAAATCGAAAGAAAGTTTAACAAATTAAAAATAGGTATATTCATTTAAAATAAGAGCTGTAAACTAGATAATCCTGGTGTAATTTTAAATTTATTTATTATTTTTCTTATTTTAGTTGCTTAACTATTTTATTTATCAAAGAAAGAACACGTTTATTAAGGTGACCATATTTTTAAAAATAAAAAGGAGGACAAAAGTACGTAAGTAGCGCCGCAGGCGAAATTTTTTTGGGACAGTGAAGAAGGTCGCTATGTTTGATTTATTTTCTTGAAAATGTTTTCCATATAGGATGTATCAAAAAAATAGCGCCACAGGTGAAATATTTGCCATAAGACATACCAAATTAGATATACACAAAAGGCAAAGGTAATTAGCGCCGCAGGCAAATTTTTTTAGGAAACAATTGCATTTTTATACTACAGTACTAGTTAATTCATGGTATGATGAAAAAACGTGTGGTTTTGAGATTAACAGATTAGTTTTATAAAGTAAAAAAGGAGGACACTTTTGGAGGGAGGACAGAACCTAGAAAAGGAGAACTGTCCTTCCAAAAGGAGGACGGTTGGTCACCTAACGTTTATGCCTAATGCCTAATTAATGCAAAAAAAATCATTGCTTTACTTACCTATCTAATTCCTGTAAGTTGCTTTCCATCATTGCCTTGGAACATTGAAATTGAGAAAACAATGTTTTATTTAATTTTTATTACCTACCTGTTAGTTTTCGTTTACATACATTATTATTAATGTTCTTTTGTAAAATAAAAAAAATATTTTGTAAATACCTACCTAGTAGGTGAATCTTTGAGTAGGTGAGTACCTAATGCGTAATGCGTTTAGTGAAAAAGGAACCTGATAATACTTATTTGGCGACAAATCTTTGACGACAATATTTCGCCTAAGAAAAAATATTTTCCTCATGGCAATAATTTTGTTAGCAAATGTCAAAATACAGTGCTGCCAACATAACGACTTTGCTTTTAAACTTTTGCCGATGTATTCTGTGTAATTTGTTGTTTTCGTTTTGATTTTGAATTGGGATTTGTTTTGATTTTGATTATCGCCGAAAGTTGAAAAGAAAACATTTGTAAAATACCGGATGCCGGAATATATGTAGCCGTGGTTCAAAATCTTTCATTAGTCACTAGCCAATATCCCCCACTTTTTAGTCAGTGTTTATTTTGTTTGATTCATATCCACCGGCCCCTCGTACCAGCTTACTTCGGACGTTCGGTTTCATTTTCATAAAATAACAAAAGTACCCTTTATTTTAATTTCGTCTATAATAATGTGCATACGTTTTTATGGAAAAAGGATTCATTATATTTGTCTCAAAAGTTTGGATAGAATCAGTATACTGTGACTGAAACAAGTGAAAAAAAGTTTTGCTCAATTAATATCCATGTGCTTCAATTAGAATAAGTGTAGGAATGCCAAAGGATTAACTTAGATTAACTACAATGGAGAAAAATAAAAACATATTTGATAGTTTTCCAACAGTACAAAAACAGGACTGCTCCATATTAAATGTGACGAAAATTCAATCACCATTAGGTGATATGATAGCTATTGCTGATGAGAATCATCTTTACCTGTTAGGATTTGTTGATGGGAAGAAACTCTCTGCTAGAATTGAGAACATTAAAGTGAAGACTTCTAGTGAATTCTTGGTGAAGGACAATGCTTTACTGTTAAAGTTGAAACAAGAAATTAAGGATTATTTTGAAGGAAAATTAAAAAAGTTCGAGACGCCTGTGAAGTATTTTGGAACAGATTTTCAAAAGGTTTTTTTTTTTTTTTATAAAAAGGATCTGGGATTGCATACACAAACCCAAATACTTTCCTGCACACCTTGCACTAGGCTAAAAACCTGTATTGCAAAGTCTGGAATACATCGCCAGCGCCGGGGTTTGAACCTGATGGCACCTCCCACTTGAGAGACTGCCGCCTTAACCAACTGCGCCAACCATGTATCCGTTTGTAGGACTATTGCAAAACTTTTTTATACAAGCAAGAAAACTGGCACAGCTTTAATTCATTCTGTAGTCACTTGACCATAACTCCTATTACTTAATGATAAATGGGACATATTATCTGAAAATAGGTATTCAGTTAGATTCCGTTCATATGTGGTACCATTTTATACTAGATATTTCGCTAGAAATGAAAGTTTTTCATGCTGTTTTACTTTTAAATTTATCATAAATTTTCTTACAAACAGCCATTGGTTAGTAAGCCAATTAGTTTGAGACATAGAACCATATTAGGAATTGGGTGTAACTTTATGGTAGTTTCTCAAATATAAAATGTGGTTTTTAATAAAGTTTTGGGTACTATTGTACAATTTTTGTGACATTATTATAGCACAACTGTTGTTATTCAAAATTGTTTTTATCATACTTAGTTTTATATTTTGTTATTTCCAGGAATGCTGGACTGGGTTATCAAAAATAAAGTATGGTGAAACTCTCAGCTATTCTCAATTGGCTTCACGCATTGGTAAAAGTCCTGCACATTGTCGAGTGGTTGGTGCTTGTGCCGGAGCAAATACATTGTTGCTCATCGTTCCTTGTCACAGATTGATCGCAGCACATGGGCAGCAAGGTGGATTTGGTGCCGGTGGAGACAGAAAGGCTTTCCTTTTAAATCATGAGAAAAAATTCAAGTAAGTTAAAATGATAAAACAATATTTCGTGCGCATCCATCTTTGTCACTCCTGAGAGCCATGTGTCATCATCATCCAAGTCGGTCCCTCATTCCTGAGGATCGTGACCTTCATGTACTATTTGAGTCATCAGTCTGGCCCACCCCGGTCTGTCCTCCGCCCGCCGCAGTGCCTCCGCAAACGTCGTACCACTGGCCTCTGCCACCTGGTCGGACCATCTCAGCGGTATCCGTCCGCGACCTCTCCTGCCTTCCACTCGGCCAGTCAATATGGATTTCTCCAGGTTGCCTGGCTCACGTCTTACAATGTGTCCAAAGAAACCAAGCAGTCTCTTCAGACACACTGCAGACAAACGAGTTGTAATGTGTAGCTCAGATAGAATTGACGCATTGGTTCTTCGTTCTATCCATGGTATTCGGAGAAGTTTCCTCCAACACCACATCTCAAACGCATCAATTCTCATCCTCTCGTAGGCACGCATTGTCCACGTTTCAGCTCCATACAGGAACACAGAGAATACCAGGGTCTCCACCAGTCTCTTTTTTGTATTGATGCTTATGCCTCGGTCACGCCAAATCTTTTCTAGTCGGGTCATGGCTTGTTTGGCCATCTGTATTCTACGACTTATTTCAGGTCTGGAACTTCCGTTATTAGATATCAGCGCGCCGAGGTACACAAACTCATCAACCCGCTCCAAATCATGTAGTTCTCCAGTCCGTTGAAAGCTCCCAGCTCGGTCAACAATCATGAGTTTGGTCTTGCTCCTATTAATTATAAGTCCCAGGGCTTCACTCTCCCTCTCTATACGGGAAAAGGCTTCTGCTAACTCGGTCTCATCTTTGGCAATCAATGTTGTATCATCAGCGTACCTTAGATTTGATAACCGCTGACCTCCCACTGCAATGCCACCATTCCAACCATCCAACGCCTTTCTCATAATATATTCACCATATAGATTGAAGAGCTTCGGTGATAAAATACAGCCCTGTCTCACGCCTCTTTCTGCTTTAAAAGAGGCTGATAGTGCATTTTCGACTCTTACTCTTGATGAGCCCTCAATATATAAGTTCTGTATAAGTGATGTGAGATACTTGGGTACTCCCATCTCCATCATGATCTGGAACATACTCTGCCAATTTACATAATCAAAGGCCTTTGTGTAGTCAATAAAGCATAGTAATAACGGTGTATTGAACTCACGGCACTTCTCAATCAGCTGTCGTATGTTTAGAATTTGTTCCCGTGTACCTCTCCCTGCAACAAATCCCGCCTGTTCTCTGGGGATCTGATGATCAATGAAATTCTCCAGCCTTTTATTTATTATGGACAGCAGGATTTTGCTGGCATGAGACTTAAGGGAAATTGTTCTGTAATTTCCACACTTGCGTGTGGATCCTTTCTTGTGTAGTGGGATTAGGACTGACTCCGTCCAATCTGTGGGCCATTGACCAGTTCTCCAGACCTTTTGACATATGTTGTGAAGAAGTCGTGTGCCATTTTGTCCAAGATTTTTTAAAAGTTCAGCAGATACGCCGTCGTTACCCACCGCCTTCTTTTTCAGCTTTGCAATAGCGTATTCAACCTCCCCCAACAATATGTCAGGTTCCCTTTCATAATCCACTTCGATTCTCATAGTCGTGTCATTTGAATTGTCAGAGTAGAGTTCCTGGCAGTATTTATTCCATCTATCAAGTATCTTTTCCTGTTCTGTTACTGGTCATAGTATATTATAAAAGCAGATATTTCATTTGAGAAAAATCCATTTTCTTTTTCATGGCAGCATCATTTTTCAGTACGTATTCGATGGAAGGGAAACAAGAAATAACAATTTGAAGTAATTTCTACATTTATTTATTATTTTTAAACTTCGTACCCATTTAAATCATAATTATATGAATAATGTTTACAAATATCAACACAAAACACATTTGTGTCATCTGCCTAAGTACAAGATATTAATTTATAAATAATTTGAACTAATAGCTGATAATAATATCTCAATTTCAAAGTGGACTGTATTGCATTCATTTGGAAGTTATTTAGACCACTAGACAATTAGTGTCTTTTTAAACTATTTGTTGCTCTAATTGTTTATTTGGTTTGCTCTAAAATGAATATGTATAAGTAGTATGTAATTCTTCAAGTTCCTACGTTTCAAAAAAATATCGCTTTAAAGTACAAAATACAAATCTTATAAAGGGTGGGTTCAATCTATAATTATAAATAAAATATATTATGTATTACTATTATATAGTGAGATATAATAAACAAGTCATTAAAATTAATTGTAATAAAGATACATTACTGATATTTTCATTTTACTTCATTCATTTTCAACCGCTTAAATTAACTTTCTTATTACGTATTATAAAGAGGAAAAATCTACGATTCTTGCATGTAAACGTGAGTATTGTAAATTACCATAAACCTATAACACTATGTCACATCTAACTACAATATGCAGGAATCTTATTTTGTGGACCATTCTTAAAATAGTGTGACCTATGAGTTTTATTAAGTTATAAAAGTTGCTGTTTTGATATGCCTGGTTTCAATTTTTCCACATGAAGTAGGTTGCCAAATCATGCAATTTGTCAATGAGATTATGTACTTCAATTTTAACGCTATATAATCATTTGAGTTCGATCGGAAAGTAGTGAACTGCATTTATAAATATTTAAAACATTTAAACTCTTCTTACGCATTATACAAGTCAAAAGTTCAACCTAGTAATACATACTAAATATAATCTTGGAGATAAAAGTATTACACAATTCAAGTTATAATAATAATAAGGACTAGAGTAAAAATATAGGAAGGACAAAACATGAGCCGTAGAAATGAAAGATTATATACGATTGCAATTATTCTTCTGCTCTGCGGTATTCTGACTTCGTTTTGGAACAACTCCCTAATTCAACTTATGGCATCGCCCTATTCCTTGGCATCTTTCATAATGAGCTGGATTGCAATTATGAAGGTGATTACATATTTACTAATAGAGATTGCAACGCATTATTCATTTCATTTTTAAGGTACAGGTGTTGAATTTATATATACTACATAGTATTTTATACAATAAGAATCTATTACTCACCAACACCATATACATAGTTACAAATAATAAAAAGAGTTTTTGATCGTTTGCATAACTTATCAAATAATGTTTATAATTATTAATATCATAGACTTAAATACACTTTATATTTACAATAATTTTGAGACTACGATGTTGCCACTAATAAGACAAAAATATATACACAATGGTGCTGTGGCTACGAACTATCGAACTATTAATATTCATCTAATATTTACAGTAAACTTATTACTATCGCTATGTACCTAAAAAGCAGAAGAAAATTTGTTTATGTTAAAGGTGCTATTATTATTAATAATAATTGTTTGGGATGCTATACAAATTTTCTACGTTCATTGATGGTATTCAAATCTGGTATGATTCCATCATGTCAGCGTTGAATACAAGAATAACTTCTCAAAAAGCAATTCTCTTTTTTTTATTCTTCGCATTCTTCACGTTAGAATTATATTTATTATTTTATTCGATTTGAATTGTACACACGTATCTGTAAGTATATTAAATTTCTTTTAGGTACCAATTGTTAAAATTAATTTATTTCAAAAAATGTAAGAATTTCAGTTATTGTCTCTACTCGCTACTGTATGAAGATTTTTTATTTACAAATTATATTATAATCTACGAGTATAGGTCAAAATTGTTCATTCACACTTTTATATACACTAGAGAATACTTTTTACTATAGATATGTACATAATTTGTTCTGCAAATTGTTCGTAATGATGATATTTGTAGATATAGCCAGATTAACTATATAGACATGGGTTATCCATAATGAAATTGCCAATGACAACTAAACCCTTTCTCATCTGTTTTTTATTCAATGTGCAGTTTATTCTGACATCATCGCATAATGAGTATTTTCAATCAATAAACACATCTCCCAATAATAAAAATAAATTTCTCAGTTATTCATTTGAATTAATTTCCTAATAAAATTAATACTTTGATAAAGCATAAATATAATTAATGTCTTTGAAACACTTATGTATGTACATTTCTTACATAGTATTTTGCTTGTCTTCGTACATTGATCACACTGTAAAATATATACTGTACCTACGTAGGTATTTTTATCAATTAACATTACATTCTTAATAATACAAATTGCCTATTAATATCATTTGGGTAATAAACCAAATCCATATAAAAATATATAACAAAACAATAAACACAGGTATATACTAAAACAACAAAGGAAAACAAATTTTGTAAAACATTTTATATATACAATTCAATTATTATTGAAAACTATAGGAATAAAACATGTCTTTAATTGGAATGTAATCGGTAGATAGTTATATGGTCTTTATAGAATATGTAATATAGTAAAGTAGTTAGAAACTTGACTAAAGATAGCTCATAATTGATAGACAAATTATTTCAACTCCCAGCTCCTATAGAGAATTTTTATGGACGGTTATTTCTAAGACTTTCAAAAACAGGACACATCGACAACTTTCCAAAACGAGTTGAATCTTGCTGCTATACATTTTAAATGCATGAAGAAAAAGGCAACTGAATAGAAATCTATCATGAATTGGAGGTGTATATCATATGCTGTAGTAGATTAGACAAATTCAACAGACATCCTTGTGTTATATCACAAAAATATTCAACAGTTTCAGTTATTATTTCGAATACTAAAAAAATGGAATGCATATTGAGATAATCTAAGTTGAAATCAATGAGAAATGTGATAAGATTGATTTAGTGTTATTATTTTACAATATAATTTCAAAATGAGTATTATTCTAAGTCATGTTCATACATTGTCTCATTAGGACGGATTTAGGTTACTTTCATAGAATATTATAATATTGCACACTATTTGCTCTGTACACGACACTGTACAACAATCTGTAATCATTAAATATTTACACAATATCGACGGACATTATTCTGTTTCAAGAATAAAAAAATATACCACGTTACATTTTTTACCACAGTACATTTTTAAGTTGCGTATGCTGTTAAATACATAATTACACAAATCGTAGCTTAGTTCAGGTCTTGCAATGTCTGTAGAGATGTATGGTGTATTCCAAAATGTCACTGGAACGATTTGAAGACAATTCACAAATACTCTGAAATATGTCACATAGAATTAGATATCATATCTCGGGTTCATTGTCCAAGACATAATCCAATAGAGCAATAATGCAGATACAGCACATAATATTTTATCGAACATGAGATTTCAACTCAAGAGAGATTACGATGATGCCAGTGAGGTACTCATTTAAATAGAAGTAAGGATAGTCTTGTACAACTTACCTGTTTCCCATTGCTTGTTCCGGAAGCTCTAAATACTAGGCTCTCGGCAACTATTCCCGTTAAGTCTATTTCAAATTGCGATCCATTAACCTTCACAGACTGCTGGTTCTTGACAATCTCTGTCTTCTTCAGTGTTACCATTTTCTTTTCATTATTCTCATGATATATGTTTTCTCCTTTGATGTGACAATCCTCGTGTTTTGAGTAAACAATGTTCATCGTCTTACAGTGATTAAACGTCTTCACATTTTGAGAACTGCAAATGTTAGATTAAAATAACCATCAAACTAAGCAGTGATTATATTCTACAAAATATGGATAATAGTATTGTAAGTTTTGAGCAAAATGATGGGAACGGTCACAACTCTTTTCACAACGGTCAACGGATTTATCCAACTAAGTTGTAACTTGTAACTTGTAACTTGTAACTTCCAATAGTACATCCTTGGAGTTGACCGAAGTATATTCAAATATACATGTGGCTTTATACACTTACGTAAATGTTAATATTATAACTTTATCTGGCATATATTTAGATAGTGGGATGTTGTATGTTATGTTGAGCAAGTTATGACAAAATGTATCAGAGCCGAGGCTGACATTAAACCCACGTCCACTGACAGCTATATCTACTCTAGCGCAGTTATCTGAAAATAAAATTATGTTATTAGTTTGACAGACTGCAAATGTTATATAGGATGTACTACATTAGATTGAATGTCTAGTCCACCTTCTAAAAAGCTTTGTATATCCGAGGGTTCCCTCCCGAGTTTTGTGTCTATTGTTTGTCTCTTGGTTCTCTTCTCAACTGTAGAATTAGTATTCTGTTGCGGTAAAGGATTAACAATTTGTTTGCTGCCATTTTTCTTAACAGTATTCTCAACATTTGATGAACTCTTCGATGAATTTTGAGCAAACTTTTTAGCGCCGTTCTCGTTTAAAAATGTCAAATTGAATTTGGGCAACATGTTTCTTTCCACCTCCAACTCGGCATTCTTTTTACTCAGCTGTTCTCTGGGTTGGTTCTCGTACACCTCGGTTAAATTCAAATGCCTCAATGATGAAGAAATATTCAAACGACTACCAGATGCGGATAATATTTTGTTTTTGGGTAATTTATCATCAGGACTGCCACTCGGTAAGACATTATTGATTTCCTTTGAATCATTGATGGTATCATCAACTTGTTGTTCTACTTTCTCTAGAGGAGATTGTATCAAGTGATATTTGACATTCTTTGGTATTTCTGGTTCTACCCGCAATGGCACTTTTTGACTCTCATCTGGTGTAGCCTTTGATAATGCTAGTAAAGTAGCATTTACATTATCGTGTTTCTTGTTCTTTGTTAACGTGTCCACATCTTCGGTTATATCAGATTCCCTATTGATGATGTCGCTTGATATTGGTCCCTCCGAGCAGCAATATATCTGCAAAGAAACAGTAAATAGTACAACACATTTCTTTACACCTCTACCTTCTGCCACCTAACAAAAGAAATATGCTTCAATCAAAACTTACCTGATTTTCCTCCTGTTTATAGTCATGCATGAAAATTTATGAATTATCAGTTTTAGGTATTGTCTGAAATATTCGAAATATGCAATTATGACAAAAGTTTTAGATTACCTGACAGTTTTCAATGCTGGCGATACTGTCTACAACATCGGAATGATATCCTTCATTACAAGTAGCTGGTCTTCCAATTGGATCCACAGTTTTGGTTTTACTGTTGTTTTCTTTCTCTACTTCCTCATCTCCAAAGTTAGTCGGCAAATAGTTAAGACTGTCAGGTCCAAGGTCTTGATTTTGAATTTCCACATTGTCGTTAAGTTCTAGTTTGCTTTGAACGTTTTCTGAAATGTTTAACATTTGTGTTCATTAGTTATTTTAGTCTGAGTACTTAATAATTCATTGTAACAAATCATTTTTGACAATACAATATTAGTTCATACCTTCGAGTTGGAGATTGAGTTGTTTGTGTTTAGATTTGTAAGGTAAGTCCTCCGTTGGGCCAGCATTTGTTTTCACAACTTTTTCTGCGTCTGAAATTCACACAAAAGTTACTATTTAAATAAATGATTAGTCTTATAAATACAAACCCAATTATTTCCCCACACGCTTCCCGGTTGGTCATATTGCAAAATGATTGAAATAGAAATTTGGACTAACGACAATCGGTCTTCAATCAGAGCTTTAACAAATACAAGTAGTAACTGTATTCTATACTACTACCTACTAAGTTCATAAACTATTTGATAAAAAGCAACTTAAAGATTCATACAAAATGCCTAATTAATTACATAGTGGTAAAATACAAAAATGATTTACCTTTCCAATTTGTTGGTCCAGTTGTTGGAATGTCTCTAGGTGACCACGAACTCTTTGCTACGTATGGAAGTTTAGACGGTTTAATGTTCTATAAAAAATAATGGAAATAAGATTTTTATAAAAGGAAATATGTGCTTACATAAAATATAAAGGATTCTGTTGAGACGTAAATTATTTTCCTCACCTCAATGTGTGTTATTAATGACGTCTTCACTGTATCAATGAAGTTTGACATCTCTGTAGTAATCAGTTGTCCTTTCTTTAATTCCAGTTTATCTTCTTCTGGGTTCTTCACGGGGATCTTTTGTCTCGCTCCATTCGGTTGTTCTTCGTACTCTTCAAAGTTAGTTCTCTGACCATTGTGATTGTCATACACTGGGTTGGGGTTCGTAACATAGATATTCTCGTTATATGCATCGTGATAATCTGGGGATTTATTCTTCGCTCTTTTGGGATAATATTCCTGTCTGTAGCCAGGACCTGTATCCACATACTTTCTGTTATTTAACTGATTTTGTCTTTGGTTGAGATTTCCTAAGTTTGTGTGAGCATTCATTTTTTCCATGTTAACACGACTGTTGTGTTCTACAAAGTATAGCGTTGAGATAGCAGCAAGGCTGAAATTTTAGAGAAATTATTTCAAAAACTGTAGCTGATTAAATTAGTTAGCAGCTCATTTTAGTCAATATGTTCTGCTACTTACCAAAAGGCCATTATCATAACTAGTACAACTATTATAATCTGTATAAATTTATTGGAGCAGATCTCTCTGGTGGAGTAGTCACTTCCTCTTCTTCCACAGCATCTCTTCTCTCCTCTATACATGTCTCCCACCCTCCAGGTACAGCTGCCGAGGGAAGAGGATGATGAAGATGAGGAATGTTTCCCCTCATTGTCATTCATTTCAGTGTCTTTCATTATTGTCATCATTGATACCGAGCAGTCGTTTCTGGAGTGTTGATTTTCCTCTACCTTTTGTCTAAAACTAAGTGAGAATTTAGACAATTCACACTCCTTGTCTTTGCCTAATAAAACACTTCTCGTCTTTTTGGGAGAACCTCCACACTGGTGAGTCTTGTGATTGTGATTTTGATGATCGAATATTTCTTTTGTCAGACTATGATGTTTAGCCGTGTAATATTTCACACAAGCGTTCATTTTATTCGCGTTGTAAAAGTTGCCGTATTTTGAAAACGTTTTTTCCCCACATGTGTGCTTTCCACTCTTGTTGCACTTGCTGTGTTTCTGGCAACATGTCTGATAAGGCACAGGTATGTTTGCAATGTCGCAGAATGGACCTGATATATTTCCGTCACTGTTGTTGGACCTTCCAGAATTGTTTGTGGATGTTGAAAACCTTGATGCCACTGAAAGAATAAATATTATGTATTTTAAAGATTTCTATTTGAAACATTGGTAACTACGAATTAGTATGGATATTGAATGCAGCTTACCAGTACTTGTACTATCCCTTCTTTGCAGTGAACTGATCTTGCACAATCTCCTGTTAATTCTTTCTAACTGATCAATCCTATTCTCCAAATGTCCCGTCACTTTGCACAACTCCTTCACTGCACCCACATTCTCCATGAATATTCTATCCTGTAATGCAAGGTATTTATATTTTGTAGTTTTTTTCACTTTATTCAAAGGATATCAGGAAATCTGCACTAGGGCTTTCCCACTCAAACAATTCAGTAGTGTAGTATTGTTTCCCGCCATTCCTAATACTTTAATTTAAATCATTGTTAAAGGAACAATGCGCAAAAAAGGAGTTTTCTGTTCAATAAAAATTAATTGGATAAAAGTAATTCTGCGTAAGTTCTTTAAGGCAATAGCTATAGAACACAAACTAACTGTGGTTCAGTGCTTATTAACTCAATCGCATCAACTGTTCTATTCTATCCCCTCACGCCACATCCCTTGCTGGGTAGGCAGAGAGAACAGATCGCCAGACACACACTTCGGGCTTACTGACTGGAAGCAATTTTCTGTCAAGCCAATTAGTGCCACCGAATTTTAGAAAAATGTATTTAATTAAACTTCGTACTTTGTTGACGACTAGCAGCTTGTGGATTGTGTCACCATTGGGAAGTACTACGTCTCCTGCCTCCTTGACAGCCTCTGGTATGACTTGTCTCACTTCTTGTGCAATGACTCCCGTGTCCGTGTGAGCAGCCGGGGCTTCCACATCCTCAGAAAGACCGGAATGAACAGCAAACTCTGGATTATAGCTGTACCTGTAACCAATATCATTTTTTGTGTGAATTATTAAGGTCCAAAGTAGTAGTAGACGTCGTGCACTTTGTATAAATGTATTGTTGGTTGGAGTTGCACGAATCTAAAATCTAACCATCCATATTGTGTGAACTGCAACACAAGCTTCAATAGTATTCCTTCAATATTCCTGTGCGTAAATGGTTGGCGCAGTTGGTTGAGGCGGCAGTCTCTCAAGCGGAAGGTGCCAGGTTCAAACCCCGGCGCTGGCGATGTATTCCACACTTTGCGATACAGGCTTTTAGCCTAGTGTAAGATGTGCAGGAAAGTATTTGGGTTTGTGTATGCAAGCCCAGATCATGTATGCAAGCAAGTGTACAATGATTTACCTGACAACTCTAATATTTTGTACGTTTCTCAGTTGTTGCGCTGTATCACATTCTTGTATGTCCTGCTTGGCTCTTGCGTCACTTGGCTGCACTATGTGACCAGTTATTTTCAGGTTTCCTGAAAATTGTCCCAAATTTTGATAATAGAACATACATAGTGAACAGCATTTAAATAAGCATGATTTACTACAAATGTCATTTTTTTGATAGAATCTTTTTGTTTTTAATCCGTCTTTTGTTCACTAAAATGATTGAAGAAAACCGTGACCTATTCGCTTTCATACAATATTACATACTATTGTTTAGCTTATGAATACTAGTAGTATGAAAAAGTAAATTACCGTGAATGACACAAGTTTCATCAGGTCTATCTGTATTAATGCCCACTCTCCCACTGTGGAATATACTGTCAGGAGTCACACCTCGTTGCCAGCACAAGTCTACATCAGACTCAAATTGTCCAGGATTTGACGCCTGAAATAATTGTACAATGTTTTCTATAACTTATGCCGTGAAATTTATATATTGTTATGTGAGTGTTTTGTACTTACCCTGACGATGATCCTTTCACTGGCCTGACTGGCTATAGGATAGTGATGGTCGTGCGTGTGTGCATGAAGTCCAACAACCAATTGGAAGTGACGCTGGTCGGGATTAGGTTTCCCCTTCTTCCTCATGTTGTTACAAGTCGTCTCTGAGAAGTGTAGTCTCCCCACCGTTACCTTTGTCACTTGCCCATTGTGTAACTCAACACTGAAATATAACATTTACAATTATTAAACCAGGACTAGGAATACAGAGAATGGGCTGATTTATGATCGGTTTTCACTGCCGGTGTCGACACTGCTGCGTGTATTTTCCGGGCTATAATGATGACGATGCCCACCAAAGAGTGAGTCGAAACTTTGGGCAAACAACAAAGACCCAATCGACCACGGCCTTGTAGCCCAGAAAGTAGTAAATGCACACAGCAATGTGGACAAATTATTATTGAAAGGACCTGTAAAACAGGGAATGCCAATTCACAAAGTTCAACATTCATATTCACAATTTTGAACGGCTAGTGTTTTATAACAACTATGTATCTTTGATTCTATACTTACAGAACAGGATGGAAAGGTTTTTTGGATCTGTCTGATTGGCTTTGTTCTACTTTTATAGTCTGATTGGGTGCTTCAACCTAGAAAGTAAAGAAATGTGATGTAATATATAGAAGCTCTGCATCTCAGAATAAAATATTCTCATACCACTGGAAAATACACAATTTCGACCATCACTATTCAACTTTTTAATTGTATTGGTTGTTAGAATGTTTAATGTGCGTAAAGACTAATGTAAGGATACTATTCTATTTGCGCTAATAGGAATTTATATAATAGTTTATCTTACTTTTACTCCATAAAAATGGAGATGAAAACTGGTGATCTTTTTAAAGCCATCTGGAGTTTTCACAAAGTGTGCGTCGCCTCTCAACTGTGCGTGACATGTTACTTGAAAGTGGTTCTTCTTTTGACAAACAAACGCTTCATCAGAATTTGAGAAGTTGAAACCTTTATCTGCGTCAACTCGATAATGGGGCGGTGGTCTAAAAAATATAAAATTAATCATATTATGAACAACCGAAATTACTCGTAATTCAATTAACTAAAGCGAATCATATTTAGTCAATTTGTCTTACAATGTTTTTAGTGCTTGGTCGCACAACGTGTGCCAATTGTTCTGTTGGAATGGTTGAAATCTTATACATTGATACGCCGGGTCTCCCGATTGTTCTGAAGGAGTTTCCCCGGATGGTAGAGCACCACCTTGCGTTACTAGAATGTGTGGAGCGGGCTGATGACTCCTGGGAGCCATTTCTTCAGTGCCTGCAACAATAATTTGATGTAATAAATATTCTGAAATCTTTCCTCTTCTAGGTTAGTCATATTCTTGCCGAATAGGTAGAAAAGATTATGCTACTTCATATTTTTATGTTGAATTTCACCGACTTTTTAGGTGATGAATAACAGAGATAGGAGCCACCTAGCACAAATTTTGTATGCAAATTAATGATAAGTGGCTCCCATCTCCACTATTCCTCACTAAAGAAGTTGGTGAAATCCAGCATTATTCTCGCTTAACATTGGAACTACATAGGTGCCTACTTAAATCTTATTCACATCAGTTAATAAGAATACTAACTTGGTTCGCACTTGACATGTGGCACTACTTCTTGCGAATGTTTCCTCTTCTTGGACGGCTGCAAAGCTGGTTGTAAATTTGTATACACCTGCGATATATTACTACATTCAGTCGGACTGGCAAGATTTAAATGATTCACTCCATTCATTTGATGATTCATTAAAGGAGATACCATCGGAGGGTTAGTGTCTAGCTGCGAACCTAATTCCACTTGAATTTGGCCAAGGTCTTGTCTTCCTTGGACCATAGCATCGTAGATCAAATTTCTTCCATCGAGCATTGTATTTGGTTGTTCCATAAAAGAATCATTTAATAATGGCGTGTGTATTAAGTTATGATGGTTCATATGCGGAGGTTTAAGTTCTGTATATATCTGACTCTGTTGCATGATTCTGTTGAGATGATCAGGTGATATGGTCATGTGTACTTGTTGTCTTGTGTCTTGAATGGGAGTAACAATGACCATTCCATTTTGTATGTTGTGATGATTTTGTAAATCATTGTGATTTATGTTGGACGGCTGCGCTACCTTCGTATCCGGCGGACTGTAAGGATGTTCTGATCCGGAATCTGGAGGACTTTCAGGCAAGTGGTGCCTGGAACAAATCAAAGATAGCCATGTAATTATTACAATCCCCTAGAATGATTACATACTGGCTGTTAAAATTCTTATAAAACAGAATTTTTATGCCTTGTTTCTATCTACTCTTGTATTTTGTAGTGTATTCAGGTATATTAAGTATGAGTTAGATAGCCTATTATTGCTATGAAGCAATTATTTCTACTCCTTAACATGATCCCCACGTAGCTTGGATACAAACTCTGATAATATTAAAATTTCTAATGAATGTTGTAAAAGGGAACCTGGGATCTCGGATGAAAACTAGAATTAACAATTTTCGCAACACTATATTTGGATTCATTTATCTACTAGGATGATATTTAAAAGAGACTTACCCTGGTGTAGTTCTGTGGGGCACCGGTTGTTCTGTGGTGCCCAGGGTTGTTGCGAAGTACCCTGTGGGAACCCCTCCAGCCTCGCTGTTGATGAAGGCCTCCAGCTGGCTGAAGTCCAAGGCTTCATTGTCTATGCCTCCAACGAAGTCTGACCGCCCTACAATAATAGAAAAACAAACTTTAAATATAAGGAATCACTAATAATCAATTACCTAACTGCATAAATTACCTAGTAAAAATATGGCTACGCGTGTTTGTATGTTGGTTGTTGTCAGTTTTAGATAAAACTTTTTGTAGTCATAATCAAGACAAGATCAAGACATTGGTTGGTTGGCAGACATTGGCGACGGCAATAAACCCAAAATTTGAAAAAAAAAAAATTTCAAAAAAGTTTTATTTATGTAATGACGTCATCCAATAAATTTACAATTTCGCGATCACTGCAACACCAATGTTTTACTGAAACGTCGAATTCTACGGACAATACACGCGACAACAAGTAAGATTGATCATTGCGCAAAATTTTCCGATATCTGTAGTATACGAACCTGTAGGACATAGGTAGGTATGTTGTGTAGCTTTTGAATAGACGTATTTATTTTGATATTTCAGTTAGATGTATATTTTTAGACGAGTAGGTATGCAATAAACTATCATTTTATATCGGAATAGCGTGCGAGGGTTTGGTATACAACCTTAAGGCGATTAGGTAAAGGTATACCTATTTACTGTTACCAAGTTTATACCCAATATCGTGATGATATTGATAACATTGCCAAACCAACAAATTGCATGTAATTCGATAGCAAAATTATTGATCGGCAGACTTACTTAACTTGCTAATATATTTTGAAACAAATTTAGATAGTAGTATGATTTTTAATTCACATTGGATTTGCAATTTTAGATTCTAATTCTTATTTCCTAATGCTGATAATCCGATTGTATCATATTCGCTGTGTTTGGCCTTACTTACATCACATAAGGTCACACCATATCATCCGTTACTATATATTTTATCTAGTCATAATAATCATTATATTATTTACATGTGATCTTACCATGACCTTTAACGATTCTATAAGTTGCAAAAATATTAAATCACCATTGAGATGTTTCAAATCAATCATTATCATATACCTACTTCATTTGAGATGATATTTAAATATTGAATACTGTCCATCCATCTGAATGTCTAACTGAATTATATCGTATAGTTTAAAGAAACATGACTTTCCTAGAAACGATCCTATGATGCGTCTATATCTCTTGATGAATTTAATGAAGAGCATCCGGCGACTTTATATGAATATGCTCTTATAATACTTAACTTATTACCTACGTGCATAAAGATAGAACTGAATTACATATTAATATTATGAATGACAGGAGATTTCAGAGCCATGATTTGGAATTTAGTATATCTTATTTACTATATTTCTCTCCATACAATACATGGTTAAACAGAACGCTCACTTTATAGTGGTCGAGGTATATCGACTATTTTCCAAAATCGGTAATAAGAATTTTAATTATAGGAATACATAAAACATCATTACTACTCTGCTGTCATAAGCAAGAACCACGTATAAACCAACTTTAGGTATTTTGAGTTTTTTTTAGCGAAATTGATATCTATTTTCCCCTATTTTCGCTTGGGTACACTAACCCAAATACTCTCCTGCACGCTTAACAGTAAGCTAAAAGCTTTTGTCATGAATACATCGTCAGCACCAAGATTCGAATCCGGCACGTCCTGATAAGAGGGTACGCGTACCAACCCACTCGCCACATACGTTCCTCAGTTACGTAAATAAATAAATCTTTACTAACCAAAAAATCTTTGAGAGTTACAAGATAACTGATAAGGCGAGAAGGTATTAGAAATATTGTCCTTAGTTTCATAATACTAGTATAGAAAGTAAATCAGAGTAGAACATCTTTCAAGTTGCAATATTATTATCTGCTTAACTGCAAGTTCAATGTGTTTTGATTAAGTAATAGTTTTAATTTATTTAAAACTACTTTCACATTACGGCGTCTATACGATGCGATGGTCACGGTCATGGACGTCGATCAAAACATACATCATACATTATATAAATAATATTACGATGAAGTCGTGTGCATTACAACTGATGTGATTAATGTATGCTTTATGTTTTATTAAATGTCTTCAGCTTCAGATGGTGAATTCTCCTAGTCCAGGTTCTTAGAAAATAAGATATACTCGTAGGTCAGTCAAAACGTGTCGGTTTTTTCATGTTTATGTTTGCAAATATTAGTACCTGATGCTACAGTATCGAAGAACTTTTTTTTGTATTTTTACTCTGTGTGTGCCAACCGTACCGATTAATGTTTGTTAGAGAATGTATGTATGTATAGGAGAGATGATTGGTTTTGTAAATGAAAAACGGTCCTTTGGAAGGTTTGTATCACTCGAGACCGGGTACTTTGCTTCAAGAAGAAGAGAGAGAGGTAGGTAGACGTTGCAAGCTTTATGCCACTATGAAGTGAGCAAGAAAGTATATATTATCATATCATCAATACTTCAGCTCGTCATGAAGAGAAAGGAAGAAGGAAGAGGGCTGGTGATTGTAGAGTGGTTGAAATGAAGCAATTTTCCTGGCTTCGAAACATGCATGAGAATGTATGATTGAAAACATTTAATAAATATTAATACCTAAGTAGGTACTTTTTAGGGAGAGTACCTACTCTTATCCTAATCATCAAACGTGTAAAATAACACAAAACAAATTACGCATACAATTTTTGCATTTATCATATCTAATAGTTATTTATTTCATTCAGTCACAACATCGCATTCGATTCGCCGATTGATCATAGTACTCGTATACCAATGTAACATAACCTAATAAACTTGCATCAACAACTATGTAATGTATCTATAATGCATAATGTATTGTATTGGTTTGGTATGCAGTAGTGGAGGTATATACCTAACTATGTTTTGTATCGTAACAGTGAGTAATTCTGCGAGTAAAAGCGATTTTCACGGTTTGCTGGTAGTAGGCAAGTTACGATTATAGATACCTACATATGAAAATACTATTATCTTAGACTCACAAACGTTATTCTGCATATAAAATATCGTTTCAAATCATTTGTAGTGTCTGTCGAGAGTGAATGCAGTAACAGTAGAATTAACAAAACGTGTGGGCAAAAAATTGATTGAAAAAAAATAACTGTAAATTGTATAGAATACATTTCACCACAAACTTTTTGGGTATCTGAATAATTATTTACTGGTAGCTAATGGGAATATTGTACATGGATTCTATAAGAAAATGTTGGGTGATAAAATATGACTTGATCTGTAATTTGGGTTCGCTTTTCTGCAATCATTTGTAGAAATGTTGGCATCTCTTGTCAGTAGAATTGATTCTAAGATAAATTACCAATAGATAGTAAACTGCGGTAAGTAGGTAATTCTAAAATATTTATTATAAGCCAATAATTAAATAAAAATTATATACAGACCACCCATATCTTTTTTTGGTTATCCATAAGTCCGTTTGGATACGCGTGGAAACGTCAGTTTATATTTCAGCATAAAGATGTGTATAACATTTAGAGATGATTTTTTTTACATTGCGTACAGTTATTTTTGACGGGTTTGGTATGTTCATTTTGTAATAAAATAATATTTCCAATTATTACGCTACTTACTTAATATTATAAATAATCGACTAAATGTGATTAATCACGTCAGTGTTACATTATTTTATGAATGCACAGATATTATTAGATATACCTACACCTACTTACAGTCAAACAATTTATTAGAAATGTGTAACAAAGCGATCAATACAGTCATGTTAAATACCTATTAGAACTTGCTTTTTTATTTTACACACCATAAGAAAAACTTGTATTTACGACTTTTACAAATCAATATCAAAACCATCCAATGCAATTAAATCCCTCTTTGAGGTTATGTTATTGGAAATACTCAGAATTAAAAGGAGTACTATCATCGAATTTCGACATTGAGGACGACACAAGCTTTTAGCTTATCCTGAAAACTATTTGGGTGAGCTTTTTTCCAGTTTTTTGTAAAATCCTTTGTTATTATTTTAACTTTTTGCCACTGCGACTCAGGGTTTCACCGGTAGTAGACGCTCTGATATACTTTACTATCGAGTATCGGTAAAGACCTATAAGCGATGCGTAGAGGTATTTGTTATAGTTACGTATCAAGAGGTAGATCGTGACACACATTTCCAGATTAAATAGATCTAGATTATTCTAGATATAATGATTTTCGAATAGGAAGTCGATGGTTTGGTACGTTATTCCATAAGTGCGAGTACCCGCAATGATAAAAATGATGAGTTAGTATAGAACCCAGAGGAAGACCCCAATAGGCGTGTGTTTAGT
Organism: Ceraclea dissimilis; assembly: GCA_963576895.1. Classification (NCBI taxonomy): domain Eukaryota; kingdom Metazoa; phylum Arthropoda; class Insecta; order Trichoptera; family Leptoceridae; genus Ceraclea; species Ceraclea dissimilis. The sequence goes on from OY756361.1 coordinate 16,849,880, forward strand.
ATAGGTATGCTAATATCTATATGAAATTGTTTTGTTTTAACGCATAATCCAGTTTAGTCAATATTATATAAAAGTTACATGCATGTCTACCTGAAAATAAACTTCGTTAAAATGATTTCTACTTCGCTACGACAAATAAAATAAGAAGTAGACTGTCCTTTCTTCGGGTGATGAAATAATGAGTATGTAGGTGTATGATTTGGGTAATGATCAGTTGAATTTTGACAATGTCCTAAAACTTCTGAAAACATTCATAACAACACGTGTTGCCTTCTGATAACTTATTAGAATTGTAACATATCAACAACAAAGTATAAAAAAATAATGTTACTCATATACCTAATAAATACTCGTCCTAATCTTAATAAAACATACTATAATATTGATGCCGAATTTGTATGTTAAATTATTAAGTTTTTGTGTGACGGAAGGTCACAGAAGTAATTTGGAGGCTGATAATTGATAAAGCGTTCACACAAAAAGACATTGCCACTAATCAATTATTACGTTTCAATACGAAAATACTATTTATAGAATACGAGTATGTATATTGTATACACCTAAAGTACAGTTGATCGATTTTAACTACCAATTAATTTTGTCCGGAAATATATTTTTTTATTACAATGTCGTTAGGTAAAGCAAATAATTGATAGTCCTGAATGACACCTAGATGTAATTTTTTTCTAGTATCTACGAAAAATGTGTACCTAATACCTATATCCAATAAGTAGTTAAAAATTTCACGGTATGCTGACGCAAAAGCCACAAATTATTTTGTTGAAAGCCTAAAATGTTTGCTATGATTTTAGTTTCGTCAAAATCTAGTAAAGAAATTATGCCCACTTTTTTTTAAATCATCTGGGCTTGCATACGCAAACCCAAATACTTTCCTGCACACCTTGCACTAGGCTAAAAACCTGTATCGCAAAGTGTGGAATACATCGCCAGCGCCGGGGTTTGAACCTGACACCTCCCGCTCGAGAGACTGCCGCCTCAACCAACTGCGCCAACCATGTACTCATTTCAGAAGCCCATATTTCCAAAACGATTTTTTGGTACAGGATTCCTCTTTGATAAAAATAATATTGGTTTCTTCCCCACTCAATCTGTTGACCATAGGAACATTGCGTGTAGTACGATAGCAATGTCTGCTTACCCGGTTCTAATCCTATAAGGTCCCTCTCGTAATCACGAGATTATTTTGTGTACTAGAGTCTTTGGATTATTCAAGCAATATCTCGATATCAATATTCAACAGTCCACCTAACTAACCACCCAAAGACAGATGGGGTAGTCTTAGTTACGGGTTTACAGAAGTGGGGTATTGCGAAACAAAATGAGTAGGTGCTTAAATAATGTCAATTTGTTGCAACTTTAGAGCCATCAAGTGAATGACACTTTTGTTGTTACAAGTTTTTTGTAGATTCACAATCTATCAGACCGTGTAACTGAATCATGAGGTCTTGAAACTCATCGCATCGTTTGGTTGATATTCTTTATTTTACAATATAAACAATAGGAAGCATTGAACTGTTATTTGTAATTATCAATAACAAATTGCAAATACCTAATGCAAGGTTTCGAGTGCAAATATAAATTCAATGATATTTTAGATGAATGTATCAACTTAGCTAAATTAGGTACTTATTCGTGGAGGACACGACACCGAAGAGTAAGTTTCAACAAAATCGCCGCTTATAAAAGCGTCAAGGAACATGAAAGAGTTGGACAATTTCTGATGTGTTGTTTTTTAATTATGGCAATACCAAACTCATTTTTTCTACATAAGGTCACGTTGCCATATTTTCCTTGCCTGAAGCCACTGTTCGATTGCACCTACATACTTACATTTGTGTAATAAAGTACAACAGAGATTTACAAAGTCATTGTAAATTTACAAACAGAACTTCGAGATTCATTTAGAAGTAGGTTCAATACGAACTTAGCATTAAATACATAGTAGGCGTTTTGTATAGGTATTAGGTAAAGATAGAGTCTTAAAATAGAAAATGAATCTTATGACTATCGTAGTGCATTACGTTGAAGATGAATGTGGAATTAATATGTCGTTAGATCAGTATTAATTAGATATTGTAACAATGTTCGTGTGACACGCTAATTCATTAGGTTATTATATTGCATTACATACATTGTACATCAAGTACTACAACTCTTATTTGCAAGAAATATCGTGCCTCCCATACAAATCCAATAATTGAACTTCAAACAACCATCACATAGGATTGTCCATAAGGGGTTGGCAAGAGTAAATTGTTTTTTTTAGTTCTCCTTAAATTGAAAATACTGGAGACAAAATAGCATGTAATGATAGGTATACCTACTACACATTCTGAATGTCTCAGTTTAAGTTCCAACGAGTTAGGATTGTGTGGGAATACGCAGTCGTGTGTCCGGTGTGTCGTGCATTATTATCGATAAGGTTTTATCATTATTATCGATAATTTGCTAGCAATGTCGAAGAGTAGATTTTCGTAGAAGGGAAACCGAGACTAACCTATTATTTTATTATCCTAAATTAAAAAGTAGCTCGATGAAAATCGTATTCTTGCATGAATGTCAGTAGGTATATTCTACCTATATGTCTCGCGTATGTTAGGTACAGTATAGTATAGGATTGCGACAAGCAGTATGTAAGTATATGTAAAGTATAATGATACTCGTACATACGTAGCTGAATATGGATGTATGTAGATAATGAGATTAGTATGACAATCAAATCTGTGGCAATCTCATATTATCTGCTCACATCTCATCAATTGACACATTGTGTTATTACATCAAGTGTACATAGGTATCTTTTACATACATACATCATACACAGTGTCACGTGACATCGTTAAACTATCCACTACTTTTTTACTACTATACATCGCTCTTTTCCGGTCTTCAAAGGAGTGCAAGACGGTTGCGGACCTTCTCATACTTGAAGGAGTTTGAGAAACTCCGCGACTCGGCATTTTTTTAAATTATTCACTTTGCAATAGCGAAAACATCGTTAGTTTAAAAATGTCAAATCGCGACGAGTTTAACTGAGTAATCATCTTTCTATAGGTCATGCATTACTAGGTGATCGATTGACATAAGATAACGATGAAAATTGGATCAAGTTTTATTTTTCTGCGTACGTAGATGCGCAAAGCAGGATCTTTCTGAATGTTGCCATACATTTTGAATAAGTCGTTCAGGGTGTGACGAGGTAGTTTTGTGGGCTGACCACTGATGGGCACATGCAATTGTTGCAGATTATTTGAAAACCAATATATTATTGTAAACCTGCCACCGCCTGCCCCATGCTGTAGGAAATTTAGCAAAACCACGGTTAGGTCTTGTGCATATAAACCACCGAACTTGACGCATACAGGCTGAAAAAAGCACTGCTAGTAAGAGCGTACGACGATTAAAGGGTATTAACATAAATTGTGGCGTATTAACACAATTGCATTTAGGTAGACTGATGATACCTACGTTATATCGTGTCGTTTAACAATAGGCAAGTAGTTGATTGAAATGTCACAATCCAACATGATGTGATATTGTAAGGATAAATGATATTAGTAGGTATAGAGTACAATAAGGTGTATGCAAGTCCAAGATAACATGGAGTGCATTGAACATCAACTAGTTATAATTTGGGTGAGTGATCATCGCATCCATTCACCCACTGCTCTGATTTAACACGAACCGGTTTCGCTTTTACTATTGCGTTCATATTGCCACCATACTGTAATTATTATCATTACCGACATACCACCTACTATGAACACCATTGTAAACATTTGCTACTTATGGGTATAGCTACTTAATGATTTTCCTTAAGAATTTTCCGAGTAAAAACATTACAAAGTGTAGCTGAAAAATATAAATGGAAATTATATAGGTACCTAGAATTAGTTTTTAGGTAATTTTTTGTACACGTTTTTACGTGGAATATTTGTGTATTTATTTCATTTTTTAGTTAGTGCTAGTGTTTTGAAATTTCCTCGAAAACATTGTGAATGCGTCTTTTAAAATCCAAAATTTATTAGACCCTTGGCATGTCTTTCGCGTGGGTATTAGAGAAGTAGAACATTGTCCATAAATATAAAAAAAAGTTATAACATTGTATATACAAGTACCTATTCATAAAATGAAATTCAGCATGCTCAGAATGTCGCGTTTCAGATAGATTTTCAGACTCGTTTCGTAAGTCATGTTCTAGTAGGTATGAGACGATAACTTCAGGGACGACACTGGTACATTAGGCTTATGTCAAAAGTTTGATTTTTTTTCAATATTCGTAGCCGATAACAATGGATATCTACTAAGATATCATTTTCAAAGCATTGATACCTACTATCTGAAGAATCGATAATAGAACATTCTGAGTTTGCGCAAGAAGATGATTTCGGACAACAAAATGGACGATTGTCTGAACTTTAGGTATTACGTATGTACGTACTACTTGCTTTCGCAACTTTCTGAGTTACTAATTACATCAAAGTAACTTCATATACGGAAAACGGAAAGTGAGATAAGTTTAAAGAATAGATAAAATTAATGAAAATGTGCCTAATGTACACATTGTACAGAGACTCGTATTTTTTCGCAATTTCTTTGTGTAAAAGTAGGGAGGTTTGCAGCCTGTCGGTTCACAGGGAGCATGTATTCATTACTCACTATGTATTCACTACTCACAAAACATAGTATAGGTATACCTATTACATATACTAAGTTTACCATTAGAAAAATATCCTGGTGTCCGTTTCTGGATTAAAATTTCCAAACAACATTTTTACCTTGTATATTTGGTCTCTGGTTCCTCTGACTATCGCTGGAGTTCTGCTCCTGTTCGTGCTGGTGGTGGTTCGAGTTGGATGCCCCCCCACCTGGACCCGCACCCCCGTCTTCTGCCGTCCCGCCCCCCATCCCCCACGCATACTCCATATTTATTTGACGCACAACATTGTTAATAATAATCACTTGTCACAATTGAGGTTAAACGAACTTTAACGTTTTTTCACTGTTTACTCATTGTAGTCCTGTTACTAATGTTTACTGAATCACTCACTTCAGAACCTTCAATCTACTTTCCCTCTCATCAGTTCAATTAATAGAAGTGTATTATAGACTTTCGAAGAAAGAACAGAACTTGAAAGAATTAAAGATTAACAATAATTTCTTTACTTAGTATGAAAAATAAATAAATTTATACCAATTCTTTGAACATGTACGACGTATATTGGGAAATATTCGCGAAAATATTTGTGTTCGCCTAGAGTGTACTAGTTTTTTCTTTAAACAGACACATATTAGTTATTCATAGTAGGAGATTGGAGGTTGATATCTTTTTGAATAAAGTTACACAAGAAAAAGGCTTCAGTTAAATGCATTCGTCTATTGACATATCTGTCAGAATGAAATATCATTCATACAATGACAGGCGAATGATCTGTGATTTAATTAAGAATCTACTTGCGTAGATTGATGGATACATAGACAGAATATCTATAATGCAATAGTAAAAAATAAATAGTTTTAATGTAATGCACTTCTTTACGAAAAGTGAAAACGAAATCAATAATATTTATGCTAAAAAATGATCATAAAAAAGTCATTATTGCGATATAGCGTTTAGTTCTATATAAAGCAAATATAATTACTATTATGTTAGGTATAGGTATACACACACATATAGAGTATAGAATTAGAAAATAATAATTCACAGTTAGAATAAATGACTGGAATATTATAGAGAAGATAAAATAATAATGTATATAAATAATAATTAACATCTATAGTGATTAAATATGATTCAATGTCACGCGAACTATACGTACGAGTAAGTGTTTCTCTATCTACCATACCTACATGTAGGTACTAGAACTATTCCAACATTCCATTTCAATAATATCTTCCAACGAAATGATGTGCGATGAAGATAAACGTAATGTGCAATAATACCAAACGCACGATAGATTGAAAAATAAAAGTTTAAACAGTAATCATTAACCAAGTACCTACATTAGACGTATTATGTAAATATTAGTGAATTATCAACAATCTATAGTAGATCTATTTATCAGTCAAGATCCTACGTATATTAGTTGCTTATATTTAATTAATTAGGTATGCAGTCAAGCCTACCACAGCGTAGATCTCTTGAACTCTCATCATTAAGAAGTCAACAAACTTTAATTATAAGTTTTTTGTTTATTCGTTTATCACGAAGATCAATTAGTTCTTTAATATGTACCTAGGTGTATAGGATTGCAATGCACGTGACTTTTATCGCGATCACGTTAATTGATCGTATCACATAGACGAAAATTTCGCATTGAGTCTTATTAGGATTGTCCGATGCTTTGCTCGTTCCTTTGCAGGTAATATTGACCTTTGTCGTACAAATTTTGGCATCGCGTAGGAATTATATCTTTCTATGTATATTAGGGCTGTGATATCTGAATCAGATGCTCTAAGAATTACAAAAAAACAAGATGTTTTTACATAAGAAAACTGTGAATTAAAGGTTAAGTTTTTTTGGTACTGAACTGTTGATAATTATTACTACAAGAATTTAAGAGTTCTGGGAATTAACCAAACAAAAATTATACATTCGAGGTGCATAGAAAGTATACTTTAAAAAAAAAATGTTTTTCTAGTAAATGTTGAAGGTTTACACGGTGTGCGATTGACATTGTTTCATGGTTTGGAAGAGGAAGACACCAGTAGGAGTGCCAAAACGTCGATCAAGTTTATCTACACACCGTTCACCCGAAACACCAAGAAACAATGTCAGTTGTTTTTTTAATTTACCTATTGAAAGCAATAGACATCAACGAGGGAGGAAGCTCTGACTATTGAGTATTTGAGTGTGAAAGCCTTTTGAGATACTTATCAATTGGACAATAATTTTAGAAAGAAAAAATATGTTACAAATGAATTGTTGATGAGTCATCCGTAATTTAATTGCATTCCTACCTGCCTATACGGGAGCCATCGCCGTGTCAGCGACAGAATAAAGAATTTGTATATGTAGATTGTAGGTATGGACCGAGAGTTTAAACAATGGTTACCGCGTAGAGATTTTCCACCTTTCAACTTTTGCACGTTTTAATTGTCCGAGAGACATACCTAATTAATTTCATTTGAGTAATAACGTAACTAATATTTTCCAAATAATCTAATAATGTTAAGAAACCGATTTGTCAAATCTAAATGTGAATATATAACAGTCATTCAAGTTCTCTTGAAACGAAAAAAAAAACGATCATTGATCATGTCATAGGTATGTTAATAAAATTCACGTCTGGTGTATACGGATTCTATATGATGATGTTTACAGAAATTTATGAAAAATAAAACTAATTTTAGCTGATCTAACAAATTTAGTTTAGCCGATAAATACTAGTTTTTAATACAGATTTGAAACGACTGTGATAATCGACAATAATGATGCATTTACAATATTTATGTTACACAATAATATCAATTTTATGCACTAGTTCAATACTATAATTTATTAATACTTGTACCATGATCTACATATGTTATGATGTTCATTTTTGATAACCTTAAAGGGTCACCCACAACTAAGGCATCTTAAGCCGCCGATCGGAGTATCAATCTAATTAGATTCAGTTCATCAGTAAATATAATATAATGTTATCATACTCCTATAACTGTAATTGTTCTGCTTATGACGTTTGTTATCACTTTACTAGAGTACATACTGTTATAATCGTCATTAGAATAATTGCTACGGTAGATATAATTAAGGATATACCTATATTAATTTGCTAGGGACAAAAAGCCCGCCAAACAGACAACAATATTCGCACGACAAGCCTGCAGTTTCCAAAAGGGTCCTAAAGGCAAAATAACTACTTAATTAATTGAAAAGTTAAATAATAAACATACAGATAAAGAACTATCTATCGCTTTCGACATTAATTTAAAATATTTAAGTAGGTTTGAAACTTAATCATAATTTTAAGATTGGATGGCGAAATTTGTATGAGATATAGTAATGTCACTTTTGTATTTACAAAGTTAATTATTGAATTCTTAAGATTTAGGTTCATCTTTGCATTTAACTTTCCTCCGGAGAATACAGGAATCTATCGGAGATTCGGGCCGCAGTTCACGAGTTCAATTTTTTGTTTGTTTCAGTATTGTTTGAACATAATTCTTATGTTTCAAAATAACAATAATGTACCTCTTAATAAATATTTTGGCGAAATTGCTCATTGTACAACAGCGAAGTAAAATAAAAACATGTAGTATAGGTTCGTATAGGTACATACGAGATAAGTATTTCATCTAAAATTATGCTGATATGATTGTTTGTTATTACCTAATATACAATTACATACGTTGCTTTGTACATATTGCTATAATCTATATAAATAAAATATGTACCTGTCTAATTTACTAAATAATAGTTGGAAAAATAATATGGTAAATAACAAGACTGTTAAAATATTGATGATATAGCGAGAATTTTCACATTGATTATAACACAAGTTGTTCACAGTTCATCACACACTATTTCAATTAACAAACAACAAAAAATATCCAAAAGCCATGTCTAATCAAAGACTAGAGAGAATTATTGTAATGTTTTTCACACTGCTTTTTTTCTTATTATTAATTTGTTAGCACAGTCGCGTAAGTAGCCAACCGCGCAATGGTCCACACGCGAATAAAAAAGTAAAGCGCTCGATGGGGAAACAGTGGTAGGTGGGGAGGTTTGTTTGTTAGTCGGTGGTTGGGAAAGAAATAGAGGGTTGATTCTTCGTGGAAAGCTCACCCTGCAAACAATAGATGGTATTGGTCATGCCGGACTCATAACATGAGGGACAGAAACATAGTTATAATATTACGTTGAACAAGTGTTTTACAGTATTATGCATTTGTAGGGAAAATTACTCTTTATTTCCCACGTAGGTAAATTTTTCCTCCAGTACTAACGTTGCTACAAGTATGTATATAGCAAATACATGTAATACGTGTAGGTATATTTATAAAATAATTAGTATGCAGTACATTATACGAGTGTGGTCCCATTATGTCCCATCATCAGTTACATCCACAGATTATGCGGAAACTACATTGGATATAATTGTATGATAACAAATTGCACAATTATTTTAGTAACATAAATTGCTAAAACACGTGCAACTTATCTCTATAATGAATTACAATTTTGGTAAATATAATTAAAATATCGATCCAAAATGACCAGAACTTGTCTCTATAAAGCCCGATATTTAGAAATCGACTGACTCGTGAATAATGAGGTCGTCCGTTGAATCACGATCCTCAAATGACAAACAGTGAAAATCGAAAATATTTTTAGAACTAACAATAAGAGTTAGATGTAGACTTAATTCTGTAATATTCCTAATTCATACAAAAGTTACCTAATTCATTTAAATATCAACACAAGTTAGGTTTCAATGGATTCATTTCTTATCTACGAGTATGTTCAATGGGTTAGGAGACATTAAAAATTTATTAATTCAAATTAGATAGGTATTTTGCTGAATGAAATCTTGCCGAATCGCAGTGTTCTTGATTTCAATAAAAAGTCACGGAAAATTACTACATGGCAATCGCAATTTTGTTTTAAATTGCATTTACCTATTATTGTATAAGTAATACAAAGCAACAAGGACAACAATGAACGCAAATATTTTGTTGTGTGTAATGTTCTCTAACAATAGGAAATATTTCAGGAAACTTTTCAGTTACTTTTATAGCTAAAACAGTAGGTATTAGAATAAATAGGATTGATCCACCCAATATCTACTCACACGAGGGATCCTACTGAGAAGCACGCGATTTGGTATTTTTTTATTAGCATTCGGTGCCTAATAATAATATCAACGCAACATCAAAAGTTTAATAGCCTGTCCATCATTCTTTGTCATTATTTCCTATGATTTCTCATATTTTCATATTCAATTCGGCCAATGGGCGACGTCCAAGGGTTTTCCACATCGTCCGTCTTCTTAGTGTATGCGTGAGGGCGGTTCCAGGAAAAATCAATACTCTCCTCTGATTGGCTGAGGGTGACCAATGGCGAGCGAGTCTTGCATTTCAGTGAGGGGTAGAACATAGAATAAAACTACCCCCACATTCCCTCCCTACAATAGTGAATAACTTTCAGACATTTATTACCGCAAGGGTGGTCGTAAAAGAAACTTGAAAAACTTTTTCGTATTCTGTTGGCCGCATTAGGTCACGAATATGGTAATTTTGATGTTTAAAAAATACTCGTATCATAAATAATAAATTAGGAGTATTAAAATTATGTGCACAGGTATCTAGTATGTCTGTAGGTACGTAATATACCTACTGACGCATTATTGAGTAGGTATATACTCTGTTGTGTATACCCAACTTAGTATACCTTCTCTCCATGTACATACACAATATACAGGGTCTTTCGATTATCTATTTTAGGATCTCATTAAGAATTAGTAGTGATTTGTATTAATACTATATCGCGATGAACTTAAGAGCTGTGTATGGGTTCCTCTATTTATTTTTCTGTACTAGCTTCCAATAAAATAAACACTTTAGACTGATATTTTACTCAATCTAAATGAGTATTTCTGATTATGATATTTCAACGCGCCTTCGCCCAGTTCAAGATAAAAAAAAAACTATCAAATGGGATAATTATTTATTCCGGCTAAATAGCATCCAATAGGCATTAAGGTTTTACACGCCCAAAGTCAGTGAGTCCTACTTACCAATATTTTCTATTTATGTAAGTTAATATGTGATCATAAAGTTCGTTAAACTTTTGTATGAAGTTTACCTAAAGTCAATAATATTTATTCGTTATTATTGTATTGTAATTTCTCAATCTCTATAGTAAAAACAGAATGAATTATTGAATCGACCAAAACCTGTTGTTAAAAAAGTTATATTGATCAAACAGAGACAGGAAAACTATTTATATTGAGATCATAAAAATGAATAGTCTTAAATTGGGAAATAAAATTATGTAGATGATACTTTATGCCAATCAAACGATGGAATATAAACACAATTCCTAGGCTGTAGATATAATAAACCTACATTCTGCCTTTGATTCTCACTATAGTAATTGTTGAAGATTTTTTGCGGTGAAAACTTGACGTGATTGCCTCTGATTTTTGGGTGATTCGTGTGTAGTTTCATTTTCATCAACACTCTTACTGCTGTCGTTTTCTTCAGATAATATAGATTTTCACTGTGCGATACAGCGGGTCATTTTTATTACGTTTTGAGAGAATGAAAGTCCTCAAACGGTGCTGATGAAATTTACCGCAAAGTACCTGTACCTGTGCAGGAAAGTAATTCAGTTGTGTGCAAGCTCCGATCGTAATACCTGCCTACAATAAATAAATGGATTTCTGAATTGACATCGCACTAGCACTGTCGACGGTCGCATATTCTAGTAGTAGACCTATATCGTTACTAAAATTTTGACGTGAATTTTTAACAGATGCCTACCGTCTTTCAGTAATACGAATCGAGTGCATCTTGACAATTTACAGGAGGTACGCTCGCTTTGACGTCAATTGTATTCAAAATAGTCCGAGAGCCCGCTGCTTAATTTATGACGTATCTGTTTTTTGATCGAAATGTGGTATAAACGATAGCTTACCAATAGGGTATTACATCGCACTAGGGTTGCCTATCAAAATCTTGCCGCAACCCCCCCTGACCCCCCCAAAAAGGTCCCTCTTTGCAGTTTTTCGCATTTTATAGGAATATGGTAAGAGATAGGAGAAAGTAGTCAATAACAAAAATAATCCTTGCTAAATTCTCTACAAAAAACGCTAAGTCAATTTTTTCATAGGACTAGTAGTTTACCCGTAATGGCCGGTCAAAAAAGAGGATATTTTTTGAAAAAATAAAAAAAAAAGTTTGTTTTTTTTTCTTTAAAATTCTTCCACCCATTATTACTAACATTTTATGGAAGAAAAATTATGGCCTGCGGCGCTATATCACTGGTTATTTTATGAAAAACTAAATTTTAAGAATTTTCGTCACTGAGTTTCATTGGAATAACTCCGAAATTATTAGATGTATGAACATAAGTTATAGCTCATTTTGTAGCTAAGACTATGGTAATTAATTCGTTCTCTGACTATTTTCCTGTAGCTCTTATCAATTTTCAACCAATTTAGTTTAAATACATTTTTTAGTATTTTAAATGAATTTCGGTTTTGGACCGGCTATTGCGGGTAAACTGCTAGCTCTACGAAAAAATTGACTTAGCGTTTTTTGTAGAGAATTTAGCAAGGATTATTTTTGTCATTGACTACTTTCTCCTATCTCTTACCATATTCATATAAAATGCGTAAAACCGCGAAGAGGGACCTTTTCGGGGGGGGCAGGGGGGGTTGCGGCAAGATTTTGATAGGCAACCCTAGTGCGATGTAATACCCTATTGGTAAGCTATCATTTATACCACATTTCGATCAAAAAACAGATACGTCATAAATTAAGCAGCGGGCTCTTGGACTAAAACTGTTTTAAAAATATAACGAAATTGGTGGGAAATTTCATTTAGTAGATATATTTCATACGAAACACTGTATTACTAAAACTAATACATTTCAGCAATAGGTACTTAGAAAGCCTTTATAATTTAATGAAAAAGGTATCTAATTGAGGACGTATTAAATTGTATTAGGAACTTTGTATTCAACTTGGTATTATTACAATGTATGTTATACTCCAAAGCTTTGTACCTATAGATATAGATATATAGGTATGTGACTTAGTGGCTACGTTACTACGACCGCTGGTCGACTTTGTTTGGTCGATATTCATCTAATTGAATATATCTATTGTTTACTTGTCTATAGCCTGAATATATCTAATAGGTAAGCATCTATTACCTTAATTAAACCTCTATCCACAACCTTCTAACAAATATTAATTTATCGATTACGTGTAGGTGCAGGTAACAGAGCTCAAAATACCTAAAGTTGGTTTATACGCGCTTAAGAACTTCGATATTTATACCTACTGTATTACGTTATAGGGATTACAAATTGATTCGTTTGCCCACCATGCATACTTTAAAGTTTTAACGTATCGAAAAGTTAGAGGTAAGTATTCGCGAAATTCCTGAGATAACCTCAAGAGCGCTACAATATTTGTCAATAATACTTGTTGACAAATATTGACGAGGCGGTTTAAGACTCTTAGATCCTCGAACAATGGTCGATCACATACGAAATAAGAAGTGATAAGAGCTGACTTTACAAAAAACAATACAAACAATAAACAAATAAATATTTTGTGTTTAAACAATAAAGCTCGCGGTCTAATAATGCGCAATTAGTTTACAGGAGTCTCGCGCAGTGATGTGGAAAACTACCCTTAAGTTGAATATATTATTATTGTGTGTATAGATAGGGGGTTTATATACCATCACCGTGTATACAAAACACCCCTTCTTTAACATCCCATTAGCAGGCCAGTGGTTTCAACCCATTTGTTGTTATAAACCATTATGAAATTAGCATGTTGACAAATCATGAACAAACTTTCATTTAAAATTCAAAAGCTCGTAATGGGTGGAATAAGCGTTTGCACGACTGCGGTAGTGACTTCTCAAACAGTCAACCAATATTTACAAAACGGTGAATAATAAAAACGATAAACAAAATTAATACGTATACCTAATTGTTTGTTTTAGTTTGATGATAATATTCATAATGCTATACTAATTATGCATGCGAGTATTCATACGAAAGAAGTTTGACGAATTCAATCAATTTTTTTAGAGTGCGTTCTGGTTACCAAGAAAGTTCGAATCTCAATCCTCAGAAGATTGCAATAATGTGATTATTGTTGATGACTCATTAAAAAAAAGTGTCTATTATTGGCTAACGTTTTCCATTCTTTTAGATGGTGAAATTACCTCAAGGGCTCAGAAATCACAACTGTCTTCTGTAAGAAAAAATCTTTCTGAAAATGGGTCGTTGTGTCCACTCATGGTAATACGAGTATAACAGACCTTTGGAATCGTCTTTACGTTCTTTTATGCTTGTGTTAGTCCTGGTGGAGTTTTTTCATTGTATGATGTCAGATTAGTAGTAAATGTATGAAATATGTTTAAGCTCACCCATATATCTACCCCACTTGTAGGTATAATAACAATAAATAAGTAGGTAATCAGCGATTGCAAGGTGCAGTTGTAAATTCATTAATTACACTTTAGTTTTGGTTTACTTCAATAAACTGGTTGCGATGCAGTGAGGGTGTGTTAGATGTATCTGGCTAATAGAAGTTAGTGGCACCCTTTATATGGATGAATGGCTCGCACAGGTGAGCGTCATGGATGACCGAGCCACCAGCACCGAGCAATAAATACACCGTTTACAATAATTGTGATATATCGGAAATATATAAATTTATTCCAGTCATTAAAATAGGGGTAGAAAAATGACAATTTACATTCACGGTTTATTACAAGAATAAATTTACATAATGTTTATTAATCCTGACATACGATATTCAAAGACTGGTCTGCTGACATTAGATGCATTTTAGAATCTAGACATAGAGTTCTTCTAAGAGCTTGGAAACTACGAAGCAATGAGGAGATGCGATCGTAATGGGTAACTAATAATCACCAAAGATCTAGAAGATTAGTCCGGGTGATGGACGAGTCACAAAATAAATTCTGAAAAATAGTCATATCATATGTGAAGAAAGTAGCTGGGTAGATCAAGGCAGCTTCTGATGGATAACATCAATCGGAATCTGGACCTGCTGAATGCCATAGGGGACTGGGAATCTATTGCTAGAATCAGGAAGGCTTAAAGATCCATTGTTTAAGACTCCGAAGCCTTGCGGGAGTTGCATGGGCAGCAGAAATGGGTAATCGTCGTAGGCATGGTTTGATGCTGATGTGTTTCACGGCGAAAATTTTTAATTTCAGCTTAAAATTATTCATGAATGTTGTGAAGAAACACGAGTACCTAGTTGGTAAAACTGGGGAATGTTATAAAACATTTGATATAACTGCGCAATTACATTTAAATTACATCATATATAATAGAAATTTAATATCATGAAATAACATCGAAAGTGAAACTGAAACGTAGAAAATGGACGAAGCCATCAAATTAAAGTAGGTTCTACAAAGTATATTACTCCAGTAATAATATACTTAGTATATGTTTTACTTATACCAGGTATACCACCCACCACCCGTAAAAATAGCGGTAACCATGGCAACACTGGCCTCGGTTACTTTGCTTGATCAATCCTGAATATTATACTAAACATTATGACCATGATATAAAGGCGTTATAGAAAGCTTTCCTAAAGGGTGATGTGGCCAGAGTTGTAACGTAACGGCAGTAATAGGAATATAATACATACTTTCAAAATAATGTATTGTTGACGCGCATGAATATTCAAAAAGCGATCTTTCTTTCTACATCCTTTCGCAAATGTATCCATTTCAGAATGAGTAACCCACATTTAAGAAAAAATCTCGAAAGAGTTTTATCTAGTGTTGAAAGCGCTTCCTTTTCATTTAGGTGACTTGAGATTTGTAATTGAAATAAAACGTACGAAGTTCTGTCGTCAGGCATGTTATTTAAAACAACTAATAATAAAATGAATGCAGACTTAATCTAGCATACTTTTGATTCAATAAAGGAGTGATTTGATTCAATAAACGAAACAAGCTTTTAGCTTACCGTGAAGTATGGCAGCAAAGTATTTGGATCCATATATGTATTATAAAGGACGAACATCAAAACAGAACTTCGCACGATGGGGCAGGGCTAGGAGAAGATTCTGGAGGGACCACGTAAATAGGATGGATGCCTCCAGAATCCCATATGTCCAACGTCCATATGGCCAACGAAATCCAAGCTGGTCACCGGCTCTCCGGAAGACCGCCAAAACGATGAAGGGACAGCTGGACTTCAGCCTCCCAAGAATGAGGGTTTTCTTGAATAAACAGATCTCAAAGATGAAGAAGAAGAAGAACTTAGAGTATTTTTAAATCTATTTATCAATTAGCCTCTTTTACTCCATTGTTACATCTGTCCCGATAAGACTCGCGATATTAGTAAAATAATAATATTAAATTCGGATAATTTATAAAGCTACGAATACATTTTTAAGAACTTTGCGTGTCTCTTCAGTCGATATAATAAATTTCCAAAGCTTTGTAATATTACAAGGTGAGGGGCGAGGGGGGAGGGTCGGTTAATAAATAAATCTGATAAACTTACTTCACCTAAACCATTTCATTTTATTTTAGTTTCATTGGTTGATAATGTTATTCTTTTGTCTGTAATGAAACACATTACTAGGTACGTATTATAGGACGTACTTATAATATTTTATTATTATTGCTTCGTTTTTGACTTCATACTATTGTAATTTATTTTCTTTATAGGCTTACTTACTCTTATGATAGCTAACTTACTTACAAACCCTATATACTTCCTTATTTTGGTTACAAAAATTCATTATTTTGCCTTAGATACATACAAGACGAGCGCTCTAATGCGCTTTGAAACAGTATGTATTATGTAAGTTCTTTTTACATTCATACTTTTTTTCATCTTCCAGTTTATTTTCATGATGTTAAAAGGATTTTCTACAAAGTTTGAAGAATTAAAAGTACTCGTTGTTTCATAAAACTACTAAAAATTGACCCGTAAAGTTTCGATGTTATCCAGTTTCAATTTTCATCTAAAAAAATCGAACTGGAAGCGGGTTACACGTTTTAATTTGTTTCAAATTTTGCGAGGCGCCCAAGTTGAAAATCCCCGTGAGAACCTTGGGTTGTAAAATTGACCTCCACTCTTTTATTGTTTTTGGAGTGACCATTCAAGTGTTCGGAAAACTTTCGTAAGGCACCGCCACACACGTCCGGAAGTTCAGTTAACTGAATCGACCGTTTGCAAAAAAGCTCCGACCAAAAATTCAGTGTTCTCCTGATTTTAAATTCAGAAAGAGGTTTTGGTCGGAGCTCTTTTGCAAACGGCCGATTCAGTTAACTAAACTTCCGGACCTACATATGTATAGGAAGCCTTAGTCTTTTTTATCGTTCCAAAAGTTTAAAAGTGGTCTATATATTTTTTTTCGAATCATATAAAATGAATACAATGCATTTTACTTAATTTTGTCTATATTGTTCGTACATATTTGGTACTGAATTCTATATGCATGATGAACAGGTAACTATAACCTACCATAGGTAGTTTTTTTATGTTGTATGAGGTGAATATTGTTCTGTTATGCTTTCTGAAATTGGGGTAGATTATATCGTGCTACGAGTACCTACCTATAATAACATACATTATACTAAACGTTTGTAATTATCAATGATGCATTATCGGGGTAGGCATCTAATGTCAACAGCACACCGTACACACGATACCTAAAGTACTAATACATAATTTATTTTTTGTGCTGATTTTCCGTATGTCTTAACAGATATCTATTGAGATAACTATATATAAGTCTATAGCCAAAACAACTTGTATGTGCACTTAAATAGTTTAGCAATACATGGGTATAAAAGTTTTTCACTTTATTTTTTGCCGAATACTTTTTAAGTAGTGCCTTTTGCTACAACTTTCCATATAAGATTCTAACTTTCGCCACCCTGCTTTAGATCACAGTCAAAAATAAAACGTAGACACCTTTAAGAAAAATATGCTATTTGCCCGATTTATGAATTATTTTTATAATAAACCAACTTTCATTCCTCATACCTAAAAATATGTGCTTTTGAAATTCACCACGAAAAGTCAGTTTTAGAAAATGATTGTTTGACGTACCTAGAGTGGTATAATACTTGCTATATTTTCCTTTAAAAAAATATACCTATTCCTATTTTTATTATTTCTCTATTCTCTTGATCTGACTAATGATTGCATCTGCTTTGTGCTGTACCTACCTACTGCACTTAGATACATATAACATAGATACAAAGTATTTTACAATTTGTCCAGCACCTGTCCACCGTCACACCCTCTTATCCAGTTTTCCCACGTGCTTATGTATGGGCAGTGGGCCTGTAAATTATTATTATGTTTATCGAATACCAACTATATATTTGATTGATAAACAACTTTAATTCATTGTGTGGCGCAATGAATCTATCGTTTGATTGCCCGATAGGAGTATGTACTATTTTTTTTTATTTCACGCATAAATGTGCAATTTTTTTTCACTATTGTGTATGGGAGCACGTTGCTTTATGGCCAATCCCCTGTGTCATAATTTTTCGTTATTCTGCACCTAACTAATTAAGTGCGTACTGATTAAAATTAGACTTTTTTCAATTATTTTGTCATAGTAAAATAAATTTAAAACACCTTTTTTACAGTTAAGTTACAGAAAGTTTTGTTACAGAATTTGACCTAGTCGCCTAGCACTAACTAAAACGGAACATGCATATCATAAATAGCTTACTTGCAACGAAAAAATAATGTATATTGAATACAAAACAATAAAATAATGTACAATTTTGTCAAAAATATTTATTAAACAAATCCAATCAAACAATTCTTTCGATATAAAAGTGTATCAAATTAGAGATGTAATAAATGCAATGATTTCCCTAATTTTTAATATTCATCGCGTGATGTTAATAATATCCTTTGTGTATTTGTATAAGGAAAGAAGCATTGATTCCAGGAAGAGGATTCGATACACATCACATATTATATAACGTGATTATAAATAACAATGCAATAACATATGAAACAAATCTGATCATTGTTCATAATATACATTCAATCAGAATTATGTGTTTTATTGTGTATATACGTTAGTGCTTACACCTCGGGGTGAAAGATTATCAACGAACGTATTCAGTAGAATTAATCATATTAATATTATATCAGTAAATGTTTCACACGCTAAAAATGTTATCAATTAATATTATTTTACGACTTGTATACTACGCACAATTCAATAACACTTCTTAGTACTCAGATGAGTATGTACTACATCATCCAGATTCCAGATTAATCCGGCATTAGAGTTTTTAAATAAGTATGTAAAGTATTTCTTGATTTGATATAAAATCATAGTTTATTGCATTTGTTAATCTGAATGCATTGACGACTCCAGGTGCCCCTAATAAAGCTAAGGATGATAAGAAAACAATACCATGCAAATATGAGTCACAATATTTCAAAAAATCTGCTTGCGTCGCCGGTGTAGGTATCCAGGATTGCACACCTGTATGTTTGTGCAATTTTCGTTGTAGGTATATCGTGTCAACATCAAAATCTCTCAAGTAAACCACTCATCAGTAGAATGGGTTGACTGAAGGATATTATTAGTTCGGAAAGAAGTACCCATTTTGACCTTATTACTTTTTTTATTTCACTTCAACTAATTCTCCCTGGGAAAACAAGGACGCTACAAAGCTGGGTATATACATTAAAATAATAGTACTTTGTATTTTCTGTTCAGTGTATCAAACAGTGTGTTTAGGTTTGTAGATACAAACAGACTTTAAAGACAATTGTGAATATTGTATTCAACTCGCCTTGTCAAACAATTAATTATGTGCCCACCAGAATAGCCCAGATCTAGATCTCTAGATAGAAGTATTAAAATGATTACTATAATTCCAGTACTATGTAGGTAGAGACATTTCATACATGAACATGATGCACATACTTACTTACAATAGTTACACAAACCTAGATAGTGTGAGTTTACCTATTATGGCGTTATTATATTAATGTATTTCTGTTGTAACAAATCTCGCGGTGTGAATACAATGAGTTGGAGATGTCACCACTCACCAGAATTGTAATGTTTTGTGGCCATACTCGTATTGTACAATACTTAGGTACAGTACGATGGCTGACCATAATGATAAGAGTGATATATCATTAGGTCCCAATATCGAATGTCACCATGTGCTGTTTGTATCAGTACAGTATTATAGTAGTTAGGTGTACTAGGCACATCTCTCTCGTTCTCTAGTACTGTGGCCTCTGCTCTACATGTTGTGATGATGACCTGATGATAGTATAGCTAGGTACCTACTTAACATGATCTTGCTGAAATGATGAGTGACGAAATCATGATTTACTATTACGTCGCCACTCCACTAATGCCTTATATTACTTTTCCTCTCTCCTATAGGTACCCACTTCAATTGTGTTGATAATATTTTTTTAGTATTGCAATTCTTAAATATGTAAGTGTTGTATCAAGATTGTACAGTCTATTGTAGCCCTATATTTTGCACATCGTCGATCCTACACGATTAATAAAAATATATTTTTCCCCCAGTATATTTTATAGGTGACAGGGAATAATACGCAGGTACCTAATTGATGATTTCCTCGCCAAAGATTAGGTTTCATTAGTTATTTAAAAGTAACAATATAAAAAGACTTCTCATTCGAAGCATGTACGTATATCAAAGTTGAAAAGGTGATAATAATTACAGCATTTCAGGAAAACGGGAGCCTAAGAAGAGGTCAGCTAGGAAGCTTTTTCAAAAGGTCACTTCGTTCTTAAATATTTTTATAATATAAATACATGCCTTGTGTCGAATAAAAAAATGCGATCGCACTTTTGTCGCGAAAAATTTCTTTATTATATTTTTTAGACAACACCGACAAATCTTTGTAAATACTCATATGTTTGGGACGGCTTCGATATTGTTATATGCGTCCACAGTGTCCAGGTCCACTGTGCACAGCACACACAGTCCCTGCTTATAAATTGATACGAGTTAGGTTGATATACTCGTAGTTAGGAGATAATATTATCAGTGAAGCAAGTGACTGCGCATGGATGTCTTATTCAGATTTCGATGGAAGATCTTTTGTAAATCAATTGACCACAATAAAAGACCTTAATATTATATTTGTACCATGGAGTGATTATATGAAGCAATGGAAGCAATTCAACCATTGACGGGGCCAGAGTATATACAATACTTAGTACATGCATAGGTTAGTTGTTATACCTATAGCTGTTTACTGAATGGAGAGAATTATTTAATGGTAAGATTGTCGGAAGTATCATTGAACTATGCCAATAATATATCTACCTATACTTATGTATAATGTAGCACCTACCAAAGGTATTGTCTTGAAATAACAACAGCGTAGGTACTTACCTAATATTATGATCTACATAATATTATAGCATTTTAGGTATATGGTATAGTATTTAGGTAGGCTTGGTATAAGAAGAAGAAGGTATATACGTTCAGGTATATTACAAAAATGCATTACATTTGAGAATATGAAGCCTAGTTATAAAATTTGAATCCTATAATGGTTTCATGACGTCTAATAAAGGACACTTTTGTAACGAGCAGATACGTCTGTTATAACTGTTATAAGAGTTATAGTTGACTATTATAGGACATTTTTCCTTGTTGGGATGTTGTTAAAAATAGTCAAACTCGAGTCGGAGCTTTGATTCTCAGATCTCCTGTACACTAGTCGTTCACTTGTGAGACAAAAATTCAAGTTTAATATTTATTTATTTATCATTTGGTCAAAAGAAGTATATCACAAAAGAAAAATGTTTGAAGGTTGAACATTGGGCAATGATCAATTTCGCAAGCAAGCTTGGTCAAGCAACTCTCTAAATTTTCGAGCTCCCCATTACCCATCAGACTTTTAGAGTCGTTGTGAATTGGTTGGTTCCTGATAATCGTTTGTCTATCATGTGTTGGTAGAATAAATATTTTAGTGCATTATTACAATTCAATTAGTATTGACTGATAATATTTGTTTTTGAGACTTTGCTGGCATCTTTGCGAATTACAAGGTTTGCATAAATATCCAGTATCTACCTTATTCTATTCTATCATGTTCAACTTGACAGTTCGTGGAGGTCACGAGGGTTTGCCATTCAGAATGGTTTTATCTAATGCATCTATAGCATATAATAATATCCTTCATTTCTCTCACAATGATGCTAAAACAGAATTAGGTATAAACATGTTGGTACCTCCACTCGTAAGTTTAGTATTTTATTCTAACTCGTGGAACCACTTTTTTACGTGAGATTCTTTGCTATACCCACTGCAAACTATGCGTATTTTATGAAGCAATAATAAATTTACATGGCTATACATCACTTTTGTTAATGTTGGGGAAATCCCGTGTAACAAGATAATCTTTTAATGGGGAAAATAATTATTATAATAATATGTTAACTAATGTATTAATATAGTTTAATATAAATTGTTACTAGTATCAATCTGAAAATTTTGCATCAGAAAACAGCACTTTAAAACAATTGGCGGACCAATGTATAGAAGTAATGCTAATTCTAGATATCTTGAAAGCAGGTGATCTAAACATAGGTAGTATATTGTTGAGAAATCGAGAATAATCAATTCTACCTTAGAATAATCCTTTATCTTAGGATGATTACAGAAAATCTGTAAAACATATTATATATTCCTGATTAAAAACATATTGTCTTATTTGTAAATCAATATATGTTTGATGTGTTTACGCTGGGCAACAATTCTAATTATAAATAATGCAATGAAAGGTCCGAGCTAATTTTCAACAATGCCATATTGCATTTTATTTTATCAGCTTAGCAAATATACCTAATTTATTTATCTAATATATAAACAAACAATACTAGTATCGTTAAATTTAGTTCATTGCATGAAAACTGACATATTTTGATAAATAAACATAATATATTCAACACAATTAATATAATAAACTTGACAGATAGGAAACAGCAACCTATATAATAAATACATCACTACCTTATCGAATATAGAGAAGGGACAAGACAGATTATTCTACGTGTCTATAAGGTTCCTGTTCTGATCATTGCTTGGAGGGAAGCCCTATTTTATGTATTGTTTTGGTATAAGTGCATAATATCGAAAGTGAATAATAAGTGTCCACGAGGCCATAAGGGACGTAACGAAATCGTATCATAGTAATATATTTTATCAAATAAATAATAATAATAATTTTTTTATTTCATTAAGTGTTATAAATATTTCACTTGTCAAATATAGTTAAGTTCATTATGGTAATATGAATGGTACAATGTCTGTATTGTAATCTTTACTTATTTCATTTAGCCAAGTATCTAAACATCACTCAAAATAATAAATCTGCGAATTAATTAATCACGATTCATTAAATTTGTAATACATTACTGACATTATAGTCGTCATGAAATAATCAGGACATTTTATTATCTCACATTTTGTAAAACTATCCAATACTGCTCTCCGTAACAAGTCACTATCCCATATACCACCACGGATTTCACTAAGTTGTACTCCAACTCTTTAATGTTCCCTAGTTGCATAAGTGATCTTGCCGATACCTAATAGCTTCATACTGAATGTGTGAGAAAATATCAACGCTAATTAATTCAGTTATAATATTCTAAAGAATGCGCGACTCTTACATAAATTACAATTAATTGTTTAAATGAAAAATCCATTTGCTCAGGAAAAACTTGTTATTATAATATTTATTTCTATCTATCTATATTCTATAAGTACCTACGATTGCAGGTCTGTATGCTGGTAACTGGTATACAGATCTCAGAAGGTTTGCAAGAAAACAAACAATACTTATTGACTCCTAGTTAATTTTTATTATATGTATTTTGATGGAATATAGGACCTGGCTACTTATTATTTTTATTTCTACACATAATGATTTATCTTGAGGTGTGTATAGAAAATAATTTAACGTAACCATGACCAAGCGTGCTGTATTTTTTCTCCTTTTAATAGTTAAAAGTGTTTTTATACTGAATAAAATTAGGATGTTTTTTTAAATCAACCTTGTTAAATTCGCTTTTCGTTTTTTGGCGTTTTAGTACCTACTTCGAGCCTTTTTTTATTTTATTTGTAAAACAGACAGTATTACAAAAAAATCTTAAATCTTGAAAATAGTTACTAGTTAAGTTATATATATGGAATTCTTAAATCATCTCCTAATTGCTAAAAAGAGCATTATTTGCAGTACGTAGAACGTTATTTTAACCTGTAACTATAGAAGAAGAACTATGTGGGAAAAGCTTTTTGGAATGTAAATAATTTCTAAACTTTTTGTACCAGCTGAATTCATTCGCCAGCAATGCATGTTTGATTCAGTAATTAGACAGATTCTATAGGTGGGAGTTTTATACCAAACTAAACAACAACAAAACAACACCTCTTTTTGTGACTTATTGGAAATTATTGCAACGCATGTCGCGTAAAGCATTTAATATAGATACATACGAATTCCATAGATATTTGTACATTGCACATATGTAGACATGTGTGTATAGATAAGTACATACATTATCATAATTTGCGCATATAATTTCAGGATAAAGTACGAATTAAATAAAGAAATAGAATATAATGTTCTAACTTGTAACTTACCTAAATCAGCCAAGACTTGTTCAACATTAGCCGCGTCCATCATTATACGCGGCTTTATGAAATTCAACACATTTTCATATTAATTAATTAATATTCATTATAACTGAAGACATTTTTACACAAAATCACATAATTCATTGCACTCTTGTTGTTGGTTATATTCAGTATAATTCACTTTACACATCAACTCTAATAACCATGTAAGTATACAACACTAAATCTGCATTCGATGTCCAGCAACTACCATCAGGTTCTTTGCGAAGGAATGTGTGACACGAATTCATAATAACTTACACACGATACAACGACTAAAACATATTATCACAATAATATAACACAAGGATCAACACGTTGTCGAAATAATAAATAAATATTGTTGGTTAAATCTTATTATGAAAGAACACAAACAAAAGTTAACACAATAATTTATATCACAAAGTAGTGGGGAGTATGATGTATGTATCTCTATTAAAATAGAATAATATTCAACTTCTTCTCACGAGATAAACGTCATACACAAGTTACACTACACACTCAACTATTGAATATTATTACTATTCTAAACATCGTAATAACTTATCAATTTGATTCCACAAAAATCACTCCACCTAATTATTATTATAGACTTCAATAAAGTATGATTGTAATATCTCGCACAGGCGATATTTTGTTGAAAAGTTTGTGACACTTGGTACTTATCATCACGAACTATAAACTAACTCCAGTTCATACATATTATTGTGATTGTGTTGTGTTAGATATTATACATATTACTGTATATAGATAGATAACTAATGATACTCGCATAATAACGTAGTGTATGTAGCCAGCTAACTAGCAAAACAGGTTTCTATCTCTCTCCGTGTTGTATTGTACTCTCATACGTATTCACGATTTAGTATCGCGATTGTCTGTATTGTGTT
This sequence comes from Ceraclea dissimilis, assembly GCA_963576895.1. Classification (NCBI taxonomy): domain Eukaryota; kingdom Metazoa; phylum Arthropoda; class Insecta; order Trichoptera; family Leptoceridae; genus Ceraclea; species Ceraclea dissimilis. Next base: position 16,875,218 of record OY756361.1, read on the forward strand.
AGCATACTGTTGTAAGCTGTTCTACAAGAGAGGAGAGGACTGTAGAATTGAGCCTGAGGTTCGATCATCATACATCACGTGACAGAACCAACTTACTGATCTATACTACAGAGGTCGCTGCGGCATTAGCACGATTTATATAATCAATAATTACACACGATAAAATTAATAACATTTACACACAAAAATGAAAAATCAATGAGGGGTACAAGAAATATTTTTGAAGAATGCTAATAAAAAGTAAGCCCTTCATAGTAGGGGACAAAACTTGGAAATCGGCGTCGAGACGCACACGCGTCTATTGTAAGATACAGTGGTTTTTTTCCTTCCTACTATAGGTATGAAATATAATAAGGATGAGTCAAATCTGTAGAATTAGAGAGAACATTATAATCTAATTAAAAAAATCTCGTTATCCTTACAAAATTGTGTTTTTATGTTACGTTGGACGATACAGGCTATACATGCGCTTTGAGAAAAACAGTTCCCTTCGGTGTTTCATACGTACCTATAAACTAGACAATGTTTCCCGCGGTTATGCATAGAAAATCTAATCTCAACAAACTTACGAATTTAAAATTACACACCACCCTCGAGTGGAACGGTACTCTCACTTAATTGAGAAAACCTACCGTTGAATTTTCTCGCGTACATAAGTAAGATTGATCTCAACAGTTTAGAAGTTCGTGTTCTTTGTTATGCCATTATATGTATTGCTAATTGCACACTACATTAAGACCATTCTTAACTCTATTAAAACATAGGTACTTAACACCTAGATTAACACCTGCAATTTTCTTGTAGTATTTTCTGTTTTTAATTTCACTTTTTGAATAATCAAATTTCGCGCGCGCGGAAAATTCTTATGTTTCTTATGTAGTGCTGCCACCTATAGAAAATTTTCCAAAGTATTCAACTTTTTCTATTTATTTATAGATGTCTCTACATACTCAACTTTTATAACTCGTGCATAGATGTCGATAATAGTGCTAAATAAGGGTCTCGCAGTTAACTATTATAAAAAAACCTTTTCTGATTTCTTAGTCGAACGGAAACTTTACCTTTTCAGTTTGCATTCGGAACGAACAGTATTGAAAAGCACAGTGAATTTATTTTAAATATAAATTAGTTTAAACCTTTTTTCACCCGTGTAATTATAATCTCATTGTTATTCTCTCATCATTCATTCGCTTCACATGACACAACAATCTCAGCTTGTTTACTTTCATTCTGGTCACAACCTCATCTCTCCGATGCCTAAATATATTTTAAAATTTCAGTTTAAAAAAATGTTTTATGTACAGTAATATTTTTTTTACATATTTTTACTATATGACCAAAGTGAGTGAATAGAAAATCGAGGGAATAGAAAATTGTAACAGGTAAGTAAGATACTTAGATAGGTAAGTTCTTAGTGTATCTACGTAGGTAGTATTTCAGGTACCAACTATTGGTATTCCCATAATTCCCATGGTAACTGAATGTCAAACAATGATTAACTCATAAAATGCTGTGTGTTGTGTTATTATATTATGCTTGATTGGTTTATATTATTAAAATAATATCAATATAATAAAGGTGACATTGTGTGGAGAGAGGTGTTTATCAGCTCAAGTATTGTGTAGTGTAGATAAGTTCAGTATAATGCCTGAGAACGTCATGGAAGCTACATACTGCTCACAGCAAATTGTCATACCACCTTCCTTCCCTCACATATTGAAGGTGTTTGCTAAAGGTAAATTCATTACTAACACGCACTATCATTTAATTACTAAATGTAAACAAGCTTTATGTAACTTATTGACGAATTATTCAATGTTGAACATTCATAGTTCCATGTTAACAATTATACATGTAACACCTAGTGTTGAATTTATTTCTTTATTCAGCCGATCTTTATTTCCATTGTTTCAGCTGCAATAAGAACTCAACCATATGATCTGTTGACATGGGCAGCTGCCTACTTCAAAGCACTGGCTGATGGTACTGTTCCTCCAATGAAAGAAAGGCTGGAGTATCCACTAATAAGAAGCGAAGGAGGTCTAAGCTATGGTTACCTCAAGCTTCTGGTTAAACAGGTAAGATGTTTGCATTAAGATTCATTTTATTTCCCAGTACAATCCTAATGAGTGTTTAAATCTTAGGTTGTTATGAATTTTATTTTAGTTTGACACGCCAGAAAAAATTGAAAGGAGAATATTAACAAAGCGTTGGATCGGGATTTGTTTGAGTGAAATAGAATTGAAGCAAATATTATGTACGGCTGGCATTTACAGAAGCTTTGATTTTCCACTCCATCAATTCATTGCTGTTGCTGCAGGATTTCTCTGCAACGTAAGTCAATTTTCAATTAATGATTTATTACTGATTTCCTTTAAATATTATAGTACGAAGTATTACAATTAATTTTACAGAATCTCACTCAGACAATGGTAATGCTTTGTGAAATATACACCGATGAACCAGATGGATCCAATGCTGCCATCTCTGCAGAATTTTTCTTAGAAATGTACAAATATCTGGCAAACATTGATGCTTCAGAACAGATTACTTTCTATGATGGCTTAACAAAAGGTAATACTAAGGTTTCAAATTTTGCATTTAATATAGTATTAAAGGTTTCAGTATACAGCATCAATATATTTTGTTTGGAATGTTGCAGAAGAGTATGACGCTAAGCTAAGAAAAAGTTCTGTGATTATTGAGGAGTGTGAAGAAGAATGTATCCCTCCGGACTCGCAGGTTTGTTACATAATCTCCTTCTACTGACTCAATATTTCCTTATCCATGGGGGTGTTCTAGAATTTAAATTCATGTTTTAATGTTTAAGACATAGTTAGTACACGCTGTAGATGTACACCATTCATCAATTTTATTTTCTTATGTAATTATTACAATGTGTTTTTACAATCCCAAGAAATGGGTTCTGCAATTGAAAGGATGGAGAACTCAGTCGACTGTTCTGAAGAGAAATGTAATCTTCGGAGAAGAGTTGCCACTAGAAGGAGGAAAAGTATCTGAAAATATAAGAATAAGGCCGCCTAGAGAGAGATTCACCGATCCCAACCATCCAGATTTCCCAAGTATCCATCCTTTTCTTTCTTTTACTACTTATATTCCTACATCTCATTCTACCTGTATGAAACGTAATCGGTTCGTGGAATGTTTTATGACAAATATTCAGTTACTAATTATTAATATGATCATGGTAAAAGTATGCGGTAATACACTGAAGACACAGTGTTTGTAAATATAATAATACTCAGTGTTTTCGAGGCAGCGGAACACAGCTAGAAAACTATTGTTTAATTTTTTTATTTCATAATAAAGTCATGTCACTACATTAAATTTTTGTTCACTGTGTATTATGTAAGTTCAAATTTGTTGCTTATTTGTATTTATTATCGAAGTCTGAATGAACCTAGGTTTAAATTTGGTTTTTACAGCACATGCCTATTTTTCTGCTTTATATAAACTTGCTTTGTATGTTTTCGCTATTACTTGTTTGTTTTAATGTCTTGTTTTGTTATTTTTATTTTAGTGATTCCACCGGAACACCTGGAATGTGTTAGTGTTATTTTTTTAATTCTCTGTTATTTTTTCTTCTTTGCATTTTGCCTTTTGTAAAATAATACTTTTATTTTATGTGTACTTTTACTCACAACCGTATTATAAAAAAAATATATTGTTTTTTTCTTTTACAGCACTTTGGAAGTGAAGAAGATGATTCTTCTCTAAGTATACGTCTAACGCATAAACTGACGGATATGAATTTGTCCATGGTACAAGTAAAAACTGTACGTGACAGTGACGAGAAAGATGAATCAAGTACTGAAAATTCACCTAAAGACGATGCACAGGATGGTTCTGCCAATGCAGAAGATGTCGCCGGTGAAGGTGAAGAAAATTCTGGAGTGGAACATTCAGGGGAAAATACAGAAGAAGATGGTGGAGCTCCTGAAGAGCAACCACAAGAAGGTGAAGATGGTGATGAGGATCATGGTGAACCGGAGGAGGCGGAAGAGAAAGGCGAAGGTGAGGAAGGTGGAAATGGGGGAGGAGAGGAACCTGAAGACGGAGAAGAGAAGATTGCTGAGGAAGGAGGAAGTCAGTATTGTCAATATCTTTAACTTATTATAGTTCTCAGGCAGGTGAAGTCATTATATTTGAAGATTGTCTTTTTAACAGGTCAAGCAGCTGAAGGTTCAAATGTCCTGGTCAGAGTGTTCTCTGAAGAAGGAAAGAAGATTAGATCATCCAGCATAGCGTCCAATGAAGAAGCACATGGTGAGACAATACAAATTCTTATTAGTTATTTGATTTTCTGTAAGATACCTGTAGTAGTTGTAGCTATTGTTTTATAATGTATGAGGTTTAAAGTAAATAATGATTTCAGGCAGTCACGCAGGAACAGAAGACATTTCTGTAAAGGAAAGAGAAGCAATCATAGAACAGGTCAGTTCAGTCAATTATACTACCATATAAAATGTTATACAATTACAAGATTTGAGTGTTGATTTCATTATTTTCTTTCAGTTGGAACAGAACAAGGAGAAAAAGTTGAGCGAATTCATCGAAGCCATTGAGTCGCTCGATACACTGGTGGAGAAAACCAAGAAACTGAAATCCGAAGCAGGTATGCAATAATGTTACCTACGCTGTGAAGATATTTTAGTTTTCCAAATTGTTTCAGTTTTATGTAGGTGGTAAACTTTTCTCACACAAATTATTTTTAGCGTTTGATTTCTGTCATTGGTGATATCCTATCATATATTTTATTATTCTCTATTAATGTTTCAGACAAGATTGGTAGTAAAGATTTAGCTGAATGCAGTGCGAGTATTATGAGTTCAACTTCAGCTTTAATGAAGTCAGGCACTCCTTCTAAAGAAGTAAGTTTCCATACAATTTTCATATCTGAAGCAATCTATATCCAAATTAATTTTTATTATCTGATATCACAACAATTGTTTACTTTATATTTTAGTCTGAGAGTACACAGACAAGTAAAATTGCCCAAGAACATATTGCAGATGTAAGTATTATTTCTTTTTTGCTCAATTTTTTTTTTAATATTCCAAAGTGTGATTTTTATTGTTAGTTTCAATAGTACTGGTTGATGTATGGAATTTGAATAGAAATAATGTTGTGTTTATTTCTCGTAGGTTACTGTGGTCCCTCCAAAACCTGGGATAGGACCAAAGGTGGCTACAGAGATGGTTGAAGAGGTAATTAAATTCATTGAGGAGACGGCTTCCTTCCAAGCCGGACAGATCATGCCTCGGGATATTTTACACTGCTTGAGTCCACCTCTGGAGAAGAAAGTTCCTGTCGATTAAATTAAATATTTATTTTTTGTATAGCAATATACATTACCAACACAATGAGCACAATATTTATACATATTTTATTATCTTTATCATGTTTAATATGAAGTAAATAAAATATTTTTCATATGCAATACTTATTCTAAGTTTTTTTTTTAATATTACGTAGGCCAATATATTTTCTTAAATGGTTACAAGTTATATGAAGTATGTCCTTGTGCGAGATGATGTTTTTTGTAAACATGTTGTTTTCCTTGCGGCATGTTTTGCTAATCAGTTTAATCTGCAATAAATTAACGTAATCGTCAATTGTGTAGACAAAACTTTCTTTACGTTTTGCTGTACATTAAAATAGATCATTTCAAAGAGAAATCAACATGATTTGGAAGATATCCAATGCTTGATAGGAAATTATATTACAAGAGACACCACATTACGATTGGTGAATTGATGTGATGTAAAATTTCTTGTTGGCATTCGTCCACAACGAGGAAATACACCATTGGTCATTCATTGGAAGTTTTGAAAGATGGGCGTTGTCTTGGCTTATCATTCCGAGACATTCATTTTGTTTTGCATTCATCATTTGGGTGTAAGTCACGATAAATAAATCTACTTTAATGTTTAAGAGAAAAATTGTGTAATAGATTTATTATTATACACCGACACTCTCCAAGATGATTGCAAAAACCGTAATAATTTATATGTAATTATAATTTCATGTGCAAATAACAATGACATAGTACTTCTTTCATCATCTTGAAACAAGTTTTACAGTATGAAATAGTAATTCCTCTCTTACTCATACTTTGTCTTATGTAATAGTATTAGGATGCAGAGTTAAGAGATTACTAAGTAAATAAATATGCTTATTATGACTCTAGTCCCATTACACTTACGCTATATCCTTAATACCTCTAAGATTGGGAAACATACGGGAAAACATTGCTCTGATTGTATGATTTATCAGAATTATTTTGAGGAATATAGGAAGGTGAAGTAGGTGAGCTTATAACATTTTGACATGGGAATGATGGATCACATTAAAGGTCCTCCCAAGGAGCCGCTAATGCTAAAAAAATAACAAGTCAGGTAAAACATAGAGCACCTTTAATTTTTTGATCGCAAACTTTCAACAACTTAATTAAGACTAATTCCTAATTAACAAAACGGCTAGGAAGGCCACAAGAAAATCAGTCTATCTACCATACAGAGGTTATGGCACTGTAGCTATTTGATTTGAAATAAAACCATTGGTTTTTGAGGAATTTGAAAATGTAAATAAGATTCATTTTCGCTACTATGTTGCCTCGTCTTTGGTTTTGTTCTTTGATCTATCTGTTAGACTTTCTACAATCAGACTTAGACAATCCAAACTTGATCCAGTTGTGGTTGAGTACTCTGAAACAACAAGAAAAACACAATGGAATGTCTTACCAAATAACTAAAAACCTGTAGGATGAATTATTAGTGTGGATTTGGTAAGTAATTTAGGGCCTTTCAAATATATTGTTAGTTTATAGAGGTGGTCGGTAGCCTGGTTGGTAACGCGCTCGACTGTTAATCCAGTGGGCGCGGGTTCAATCCCCGACCTACTCCACTTCACAACACAAGCTTTTAAGCTTTCTGTGAAGTGTGCGAAGATGTATTTGGGTTTATTTCGATAAACCCAGGTTCATCAAAAATATATATATATATATATATATATTTATTTATTTATTGATTATTAATATTTACGGGGTACAACATATTACAGTCTGTCAAGAAAGATACGGTTTTCAATAAGGGCGCTACTTTTGGCAACCATAGCGGCAACACTTGTAGAATTTCAATAGAAACATCATTGTTGCCAGTAAACTAAATTGTACTTCCTAGTTAAACCGAGACCATCTCTTCTTGACGGACTGTAGATTTCCATTACTTTAAAAAGTTAAATCCTCAGAATTTTGGCTTATGACATTTCATTTGTATTGTGGCGAAAAGTTAGTGGAAAATTTACAATGATTAAGTATGCATTACAAACTTTTTTAGACGTCAATAATTTGACTGTTACATTTATTGGCGATAAACCGTCGTAAAAGTAATAAATTATTTTTTTATGGTTATATCTGGCAACACATTCTGTTAGAGGAAGTGCCATCGTAGTGCAATTACCCGCCGCCGGACATGAAAGAGTGTCGCGGACCATTTGGATTGCGGGCACCTCAGACTTAGACATTATATTATTATTATGAAATAAACTAAACTATAAATAATAATAAAACAACATCAATCACATTCTAGCTTCTAATAATATCATATTATGTAGACTACAGTAAGTAAAATAGATAGGAGGTAATTAAAATAATGAATCAAAGATGTTAAATTAGCACCCTTTGACTATCAGCCAGTGTACACGGCTAACACTTTGATTTATATTTAAACGAGATTATTACACTCCAAAGATTATAACAACAAATTGTGGTGTTTATATACCTAATTAAATTAAATGTAACTATTTAATTGGGTGTTTAAATTCAAACAACAACTTTTAAGAGCGATTCCTTTGATCATAGAATAAATTTTCTTATCTCTTTCGGTAAGTTTTACTCTTTTTTAATCAAATTAAATTGTAAACATGCGAAACGCAGTTAAACATAAAAGAAAAACCTACTTACTATAAATAATGCACGTATATGTAAATACTTGTAATTTTGATGACAATATTATGCATTTGAGCATGCCTAAGTTTTATAGTACGATTCTAAATTTTACAAGCACTTAGCAAAATGAATCATACATACGAGTACATACATTACTATAGACTAGCTGTGGTGCCCGGCGGACCTACGCTACGCCTGGATTTTAGGTTTGATGCAACCACTATTGCATACATGTTGTTTTATAACTAAAATCATTAAAATTTTCTCTTTAACCGTAATAGGTATTTCATTTTTAATACCCTGGCTCCTATAGGACCGCCAGGATTCTACTTTACGGTTACTTAAAACATCTAGTTTGTGAATTCTCCCGTTCAAAAAACTGATTTTTGGACATAGGCGTTTTGATACCTACGCAACCTTGCTAAAATATTAGTTACTTATACCTACTAATTGAAAGTTAGAGTTTCAGCTTGGAGATAGCGGATTTGAGAGTAAAATATGACGTTTAAATAAAATAAAAACGCAAACTTACTTTTATCTTGTAAAGGTTGGTATTGACTAGATGAAGAATCCGCCGAGTTAAGGGGAGATCCTTTGTCTCCGTGGAGTCTGGACGACTTTTCTTCTGACGTTACATCATACGATGAGGAATCGTCCTGAAATAAGGAATGACGAAATTTTTAATCATATTTGCGTATGCGGACCATGCAGTCTGCCAAGAAAGATGGTGTCGGATAATTTGGAACTGTCATTTTACGTGCTGGCAACAGTGACATTTCTATTGAAATTCTACAAGTGTTGCCACTATGGTTGCAAGCAAGCTACATGCAGCGCCCTCATATCTAAAACCAATGGGGGCGTCTTCGATTTTTTTCACCACCAAATGGTGGTCCACATAGATACGACAGGTACTTAGTATATATTATTATTCTATTGATAATAAACAAATGGTTTGTTTTGTTATGACAGTATTGACAGTTGTGAAGACCTCCATTTACTGTAGCGCCATCTAGTGAGTGGTAAAAAATACGCCCCCATTCTTTCTTGACAGGATGTAAGTAAGTACCTAATAACTAAACAATCACCCTTTTAAAAACACAATTAGGTACCAATTTTCTGTGCGTGTAGGTACACACAAACCCAGATAACTTCTCATACACTTTATATTTTTATGCCTTACTACCAGCACTGGGATTCGCACCCGATATCTTCAAATTGCATTTCAATATTTGTAGACAACAAGCCTGCAAATTATTAAATCTGGTTTCATATTTCATGTTGTAGAGTTTCGTGCCCTAATTCTTATGGTGTGTTTTAATTTCCAATGCTCCGAGTGAAACTGCATTATTACATACATCCCATCATTATGTAGGCAAATTATTTTCTAAAGATAGCTGTGACAATTTATATTATCATGCTGTGATGTGGACAGTTACAGGTATGTCAAGAGACCAAATTGGATTAGAGTCTTGTAACATTTTCCTATGTGACCCCAGTAATTGATGTGTCATTGTTTTCTCTGACAGAATACATTGTTGGCCCCGTGCCAAGAGTTCGAGACCCAGGGGACAAGACAATCAATGCAGTCATTGTTTCTTTGCCATACTTAATTATAATCGACATCCGTGAGATATTTTTTTTAAAAAAAGATGACAAACCCACTCCATTATGAGTTACCGAATTTGATCAGTTGGAATTTCAAATTTAATTAACACTAGACCAAAAGAACCACAAGTACTAACAGATTTTTTTACTCAGTTCTATAAGATTGGAACATACGTATTATGTAAAGATTTAGAAAGCTGATCGAAAATTATTTTTTGATTACACTATTATTTTGCGATAAATTTGATTTTCTACATATTGTTATGTACTTATAGTAGTAGTTGAAATGACAAATAGTTTTCTTAACAGATATACAGCGAAATATGACCTAGAATTGGTGAATGTCACTTCTTAAAAGTGTAAAGTGATCACATTAAACCAGCCGACGATCAGTTATGAACTTGATAGAAAGTCTATCCTTCACTGTATATCCGCTGTATAACTGTTGTTAATAATTAGTATTTTTGTAGGTATCACCTGATGAATTTCAGTATTTCACCAACTTATTAGGTGAGAAATAGCGGAGATAGAAGCCCCTTATCATTATTTTTCATACAAAATTTGTACTAGGTGACTCTACATATCTCCGCTATTCCTCGCCTTGTATATTGATGTGCCTACGTATTAAGTTTTTAGTCTGAATAAAACAATAATTTGATACACAAAAATCCTTTTTTTCTTTCATTATTTCCTGAGCAAATACCAAGTTAGTGCGAATCACACTAGGGTCTACTAGTTACGCAGTAATAAGAGCCTACATGTCATGTGTTGGCATTTATTGCTAACTTTTCCCAGTAACTAGTATTTAATTTATGCATTGAATTTCTAAATCAACGAATTTTTTATACGGGATTTAATTTTCAAATTGGGTCGCATTATGAATACTAATCCAAAATGGTTCAAATATTTATCGTACCTATGGACTTTTAAATATCTACTTACATACCTATATTTATTTTTTTTACACTGTATTATTTTATACCATTAGATTAGGAATTTCAGTAATGATATAATTTTCAATTTGACATCAACATATTTGTTTTTATCTTCTTTATGTTCACTTTATGTTTATTATAATATAATAAATGTATTGTAGAAAATTTTAAAAGATATAAAATGAAATGACGCACTGAAATTTAGAACGTTTCGACCATAGACATTTATTATATATTTTGAAACTCGAATAACGTAATATTCTTATCTTTGGATTCTAAACGTCATATTAGCTTTTATTATATTCCTTAGAGAAAAATTTAATGGTTATTATGAAGTTATATCTATGTTTGTTTTAAAAATAGAACATTGGTTTAATGCGCATAGATTAAATTTGAATGTCTGTCGCATAAATTACTCTTTCTATGAATATAAATCAGCCTTTATATCAGATTCCTGTTGCCAACAATGCGAAACTAGATTTCTTAATAACCATTTAGATAAAGTGACAAAAATAATTTTGACTAACATTTTTGACGGGAAGAAAAATATGCTTGAAACGAATATTGTAAACATAGTAGAAAATACGTAGGTACCAAATATACTCGTATTTCATTTGTCCTATAAACATTTTTTATTCACTATACAAGCATTAGGTACATCCAAAAATGTTTTGCATAGGTCGTACTGTAGTAGGTACTTAATAATTATAAATTGTGTGCCATTTTTTAAATTTTACTAGGTCTTTCTTCTTTACCCTTTCCTCCACTGCTGGATATAGGCCTCTTTCAACTGTTTCCACTCATATCTGCTCTGACCCTTCCGCATCTAGGTTCCCCCAGCGATTTGGACAATGTCCATCTCTTTGGTGGCCTTCCGACACTTCTTCTATCTGTCCAAGGCTTTGATATTCGTGTCGCCCATCTGGTGTCACCCTGTCTAGTCATATGTCTTGCCCATTACCACCTGAGTTTCGACACACGGCTCATGAAATCGGCTGCTTTGGTTTTCTTTCTAAGTTCTTCATTTCTTAACCTATAACGGAGACTAACGCCAAGCATCTTCCGTTCCGTTATGTGCATTTTAATTTCTGTATACTCTTTACTGCTAAGGTTGTTGTCTCTAGTCCGTAAGTTATCATTGGTGGTACTCATATGCATTTGTCGAACATCATTCTTTTGAGACAAATTGGAATATCTTTATTTTAGAAAATATGCTTTAATTTACCGAAGGCAGTCCAACCCAAACACATTCTTCTAGGGAATTCTGCCGTTTGATTTTCTTTATTTATTTTTTGCTTTATTTACTACACTTTACACTCTATGGATAAATTACTGCCAAGTTATAATAATAAAGGAGAATGCTGGGTATTTCACTGAGAGACAGGAAAACTAATGTTTGGATCAGAGAGAGGACAAAGGTCGTCGATGTCGTTCACAGAGTTTCCAGTCAGAAATGGAGTTGGGCTAGTCATGTGGCCAGATCCACAGACTCTAGGTAGTAGGTGGACAAGAAAGTCCTGGAGTGGCGACCTAGAACAGGCAGAAGAAGTGTTGGTAGACCTCAAGCACGGTGGTCGGACGATGTAAGGCGAGTTGCGGGAGGCGGTTGGATCAGTGGCGTAACTAGGGGGGGGCGGGGGGGGGGCGGTCCGCCCCGGGCGGCGTTTTCAAGGGGCGGCAAAATGGCACAACACGTAAAAAAACATCGTGATAAAACACACAAATTAAAAAAAAATCTCTGAATTTTCTAAAATTATTATAAAAATCTATTAAATGACTATAATTTTCATAAAAAAATTTGCCTGCGGCGCTAATTAATCATGTTCGCGTTTAAGGTACATATTATTTATAGGTGCTCAAATAAGATAGATTTTCGATATCTCAAGGCTAAAATTTTGTTACTTCTTGTATGGTCGCTTCCCCTATAAAATACCTGTAACCACATGTGTTACCTACTACAAAAAGATAACCAGGTTCATCATTTCACCATTTGTCCAAAAAATTTCGCCTGCGGCGCTCATTTTATAATATTTTTTATATCTTTTTTTTGATGTGTACTTATTTTTATTTAAAGAAAGTAAACAAAACTACAACGTGACCTTCATTTGCATTTAGTTTTATGTAAAAAATTTTGCCTGCGGCGCTATTTACGTGCTTTATTGTGCCACGTCTATATTGAAATTTTAGTTGCTCTCGTCTAGCTTCAAAACTGCAGACACCAATAGGTAGGCAATGTAGGTATATACTTGTATAGTTACTTAAGGGGTCGGTGGGGCGGCATTTTCAGAGTCCGCCCCGGGCGGCACTTATGCTAGTTACGCCACTGGGTTGGATGCGGTCTGCCCAGGATAGGGAGCTATAGAAATCAATGGGGGAGGCCTATGTTCGACAATGGACGCAGGGGGGCTGACATGATGATGATGATGAAGTTATAATAAACAGTTAGTAGAAAATGAGATTGATTTTTTTAAATCTAATAATTCCCAATTGATTACGTTGACAATAAATTATAAATGGGATAGGTACGGATGTATCAAATAGGTAATATCTATATCTTGTAATATATCTGAATGATATAATTCAGAATGATGTGAATTTAATCTGCTCTGCGTTGAATCTAATATATTATGGCAATGGCATTATGGATTATGTAATGTTAGTATGTGGCGTGATAGGGACAAATGGCATAAGCGTGTTATGGTGGAGTGCTGTTGAAATATTTCCAGACACAAGACAAAACATCCAATATATCACGTCACTTGTAATTAATTTATTTTAAATAATATCACAAGATACAGGGAACTACTCTTTATTTTTCACTCCATCTTAACTTAACTGGTTAATAAGTCAAATAATATTGATGGCAATACGTTTTGACAGAAGATATATTTTTTATTATTAAAGGAAATGATCGATATTAATTTTTACTAATAGAAACCAATCGTTTTTCCATACAAAATTATGATTGACTTCATTTGAAATATTTTGTTTTTATTATTTATTTTGTTATTACTGTCAGAATTAACGTAATATTTCTGAAAAGGAAAATGGCTCATAAATTTCGAATAAAGGGCCCGAAAACAGACGAAATTAGCGGGAAATCTCCAGCCCGATCGAGAAAGCCCGATTTGAAATATTTTTGAAAGTAGTATGATTTTACAGATTTATTCGTTTACCGACTGTAATATTACGACTGCAATAATTATATTTTATTTATCCCAAACGTAAATGTGAGTGTTCATAAATTGGCATTTAATATGTACGTGAATTGTCAAAAACAATATTTATTATATTTAACCAATCCCACGTCGTTGATTTACTCGTAATGATAATCGATGCAATGGTGAATGTAATTTCATGTAAATTATTATTACAAATGTGTAATTCCATATCTGTTTTCAGTTTGTGTGTAGGTATACTTGAATGTGCGTACACGTATAATAATATCTGTTTTACGAAGATATTATTGATAGTTAATGGTATGTATCTGCATTCAACACATTTGCTCTAAGGTAAGATTTATTTAAAAGTAAAATGATGTTTTACATGCGAGATGATATAATGATTATGAAAGCATCCGGATATAAGTCAATTTTTACAAAATTTATAGCAAATAAAAATGACAATATCTTACTCCATTATAAAGCCAACAAGTCTAGGTCATCCAATGAAGATTTACGCGGAGAAATTCTTTTAAAAATAAATCGCTTCAATATTATTTTATTATTTTCCGAAGTATCTCACTAGAAAATATTTAAATGTTAAAAAACATTCTGTCCGAGTGTTTTAAGATTTATCTTCGAGTCTACGAGATATAAACATAAATATTTTTCGAACTAAATTGCCGTCATTAAAACTTAGAGAGCACCTAATTAGATTAATGAATGAAAGTTATCGTACGAAAAAACTTGAAGCTCAAATATATTATTATTTTCACATTTTAATTACGAAAATCGAGGCATGATACCCACGTTTAATTTTAATGAATATACATACTGCATTAACACCTACCTTCTTCTGTTTAATCGAATTTCAGAATAATATTTATTTAAACTAAAAAATTCTCGTGAAAAGTAAACCTTAGGTATCTAGTTTTTTATTCATATGGCACTCCACCCGACTGACAAGTATCTTCTTCTATATCTTGTCCTACGCATTTCTGATTTTACACTATCTACCTGTTCTATGTAGCATGTCTATGTAGCTGTTTTACGTATTTCAGAAGTAATGAATTTCATAATATACATACTTTTATACTCCGCGCTTGGAAACGGACGTGGATTACGGTAAAATTACAGTTAAAAAGAAAACTCACCAAATATTTATTGGTCCCACTGGCTCCTTTTGATGACGTGGTCTGTCTTGCTCCATGCAGTACTTCCTCTAAACCCTCGATATATTCTATAGCATTCCTTAAGATTTCTACTTTGGGGAGTCTTTGGTTTGGATTCGAGCAGGTTCTCCTTTTCAAAACCTCAAATGCCTCGTTCACCTGAAATTAAAAAAAAAACGCATATATTAAAATATTTAATTCAGTGAGAAACTTATTCGCAACTGTTAAAAGAACACTATAACCAAAAGCTAAGTTTTTTTTTATTTATTCTTAAAAACTCATTTTTTTACTCCTATATGATTGTCACTAATCATTCATAAAAGACGATATTTAGGAGAAGATGAGTAGAATGATGCAATTCCGTTTTTATTTGTTTTTTATCTCACATATGTATGTACTTATGTATATATTTTCTACTTCGTATATATTTTTTTATTCAATTTCTTTTTTCTGTTTTTTCCTATATTTTTGTTCAACTCCTTTTTTTTCTGTTTTGTCCTGGGGTTAACTGGAAGAAATCGCAGTTCTGCGATAAGTTCGCCCTAGTAAACAACGTTTTATAATCTGTACTATGTCCATTTTGTATATTTATATGTGTTTGTTGTTTACTTTAAGTTTAAATAAATAAATAAATAAATATATCTAAATATCAGCGTCCGCAAAATTCGATACCTATGAATATTACTAATAATTACACTTATACAGTGTTCACCGTGAAATCCTTCACCAATTATCGACTAAAACTATTTTTTATTAAAGTCAAATCAACATCACACAACAAATCAACAAATCAAAAACTTTAGATCAAAACTAATAAATGATTGTGTAGAAAATCGACGATTTGTAGGAGGAATAAGATTAATCAAACTTGATGTAGGTTTTTGGACCAGTTGGATGGAATCAAGCACGTATCCAGACTTTTGGTTCGGGGGGGGGGGGGGGGGACATTTGCTCAATCAAACAACTATGTGAAATAAATTTACTATGTACTCGTATAGGCACTGACATTTTGTTATCCTATATAGTAATTATACTAAAAAATAAGCGCCGCAGACAAAAATTTTTAGAAGAGTAGGTGATGTGATTAACCTGGTTGTTAGTACATGTATAGTAGGAAAGACACCGTGTAAAGAGCGCCGCAGGTGAATTTTTTTACATTAGAGAGTATGTATCATATCTACATAAAAAGTCGTTACAAAAAAAAACTAAGGCGCGCCGAGATAGCAGAGAAAAATCGTTCCGTCAGTCCTGTGTCTTATATGCGACAGATTTCGGGGGGGATAGATCCCAACCATTCCCCTCCTTGGATACGTGCTTGGATGGAACACTTTTCAGATTCCAATCCGCTTCCTGAAAATTTCGCCTATTGTAAAGTGTGCGGGAAAGTATTTGATCTCTAAGTACGTTTTCCCAAGTTGAGACATTGTTATTATATCAGTTAGCCACAACACATCAGCACGTGGTGACGAATAAATATATTATGAGTAGGTAGCTATTATTATATAGGTATACAAATAATTTATAATGTCGCATTCAATTCTTGAGACGATCCCAAAATAAATATATTAAATGTAATGTATCCCCATAGTAGCATCTGATGAAGTTTATACCTAACATAGGTACGATCATTTCATACTTACATACGATTCGGTTGTAATACTTGTAGCATTATAGGTACTCGTACATTTTTTAACTTTCTATGAATTTAATCAGTTATGGCTTGCGCCATTCAGGAAATAGTCCGAAATACTAATACCTATATCTTCTTACATCCTTCGCTCCCATTACATACACAAGAATTGTAATAAATTGGAGGGGAATTATTAAGGACTTGGTACCAAGAATGACGTCACAGTCAATTCCCACGGCATTAAGCTTCAAAATCGCGTGAACAATCGCGTGGAAAAAAGGTCAGAGGTGTTTTTTACAATTTTTCTTGAGAAATCTATACAAGATATAAAAAATCTTTTACCGTTATTCTCTAGATAAAGGTTCAATTCATCTACCCTATTTTGTTCCAAAGCATCTTTAGTAACGGTTGTTGAGATATATGCAATTAAGGTCTCCCGTTTTTAGAAACTTTTGAAATGTCGGTATGCATACTCTTAATCTTTTTTTTTATTAGAGCCATATTATGATAAAATAATCTATCTAGGTATGAAAAAAAAAGCAAATCAGACCAATTGATTGGAGAGTGATATCCTTAAGTTGGAGGTCCGGTTTCAATCTCTTCTCGCGATGTAGACTATTGCATTCCACATTTCATGATCCAAAAGTTATTCTCCACTTACCAAAATCTAAACCCTGATCCTGTGCTACGTTTACATTGCTCTTTAGTTTAACACTCCTTAAGGGTACACGGAGAGGTTAATATATGGCTTCGTCATTTAGAGCTGTTTTAGGCATTGCGTAGGTACCTTTAAGTACCACTTCTAACTTTCGACCTAATCCAAATGGATTTAAATCCTACAAAAGAGTACCTAAAGATTTCTATACCAAACCCACAGAAAATACCAAAAACGATATAACAATTTGAAATAATGCGAGGATTATTAAGATACGGACACAAAACAATAATATATAAGAAATATAATAATACAGAAATGAAAAGATATAAAACACATTTAAAACATAAAACTACAATAATATTAATATGTAACGTGTCGTTAACCAAATGATCCGTTTTATTGCACTATAAAAAATATGAAATAATAAAATTATAATATAAAACAAATAATATATACATTTTGTGATAACATCTGACACGAAGTGAATAAATCATATATTTTTCAGCAGTAAACAACGCGTGACGTGATGTATGGAGATGTATGTTATGTTTTGACTTGTGTATCCTGTGCACGAAGTGAACTCGATGGTTTCAGGCGCTAATCCCTAGGGACACGGCCAGAACAAATTTTGAATTATTTGGGGAGAGATGACAGCGAAACATAAACAATTCAAAAGTAATATTATTAACCAACTTCCCTTGTGTCAACTCGGAGCTGATATCCTCTGGAATAAAAACCCATGTAGGTATTTTATAATCAATTTAAGGTAATTCCCCACACAGACATTGGCATTCAGCAGTGGTAGTATTAAGCGACAAATTGGTTTCCAACAGTGCTAAATGTCCTAGAAGAAACCAGAGTACTTTGACTTTGACTCTGAGCAAAATATTTAAATGAATTGAATGCGAGTAAGTATCTGGGTTGATCGTTTTCGCATTATTCGTAAACACCTGATGATGAGAATAAGAAACCTCGAACACTAGTCGAGTAGATATAAGTTACAGCATATTTCATTTTTACCTTTTGACTGTAAGATATTATTCTTGCAATAAATCTTGGCTTTGGAATATTAATTTGCCATATATTATGTCGGCATATTTATGAATAAATTGCTCCCACTTGTAGTCAATTTGGATGCCTCAAGATTAATGTCTGAAAGATAGTGGGTCCGTTTTTGGAATCGAACTTTCGACTCGCTTTCACATCCTCGAAGATGACTCGAAAGTTCGACTTGTCGAAGAAAGCATCTACACATTTTCTTTGAAAATATAGGTGTTATTATTTTGCGCTATGAATTCGGTTGTGTTCCAGACACAGAAAGTAAATAATTGACGTTTCGCTAACACATTTTTAAGAAGTACCTGGTATGTAGTTGTAAAAGGGCGACGAAATTTTGAGGGATAATATTTTTTTGGTAAGCGATTCGTGTGGTGCGCACTTTTGCCGTTGCTGTCAAGTGATATTTTTAAACATGGCTTATGAAAATTCTGCCGATTGTCTTGTGGTAAAAAAACCTATCAATATCTCCGTCACAAGACACAAGCAGAACATTTTTTTAAGAATGCGATGACAAAGCTTGTCCGAAGCATTCATCATCACCTTGTCATATAAAACATTCGTGATATACTAATTTGAGTGACAGCCCCACATGGAAAATACTAATGATGTCTGTTTGTTTTCATCTATTTGTTGTATGACATTTCATTAGTTTACAATCATTCACATAATTAATGATTTTTTAATACTTCTGTCAACTGCTCTGTGTACAGGGAAAGTGAAAAGAATACTAGAAGCTTTTTTTCAGTTCCCCTCATGGAAATGGAATCTATGGGAATGGTATATAAATCTATGAAAAATTTTTGGACCTCTTTGAAATTAGTAAAAAGGCACATGAATTGCCGTATTACCAATAACCATTCACGTTAAAATATTGCTTTCCCCAAAGCAAGACAGGTCCAAAGAGATGTTTTGTACGCATGACGTAATTTCTATCAGATTTTTCCCTGAACCGTAGCATTATATAGGCTAATACAAAGATTTTAGACTGACAAGGCTAGATATACATGATTAAAGTCTATTTTTAAGAGTAAAACTGAAAGACCATTAGGTATAGCTAGGTATAGTTTAAATTTAAAATCTACAATTTAAAACAATCTATAGATTGTTTTTTAAAACGAGATTTTTCAGTTAGTTCCGAAACTTACCTACCGATGTGGATACTAGGGAAAATTCAGCAACTGATTAAGTCATTCTAACTGAAGTGAGAAGTTTCTTTACTTCAATAAAATAAGTTTAGGAAACACTTATTTTAGTTCCAAAAGTTCCAAAATTGGACTTACTGCGTACGAGTTTATGGTATCATACTTAATTAGTTAACCGGTGTTGAAGACACATATCCCCATAATTTCTTCATGCAAAGGTAACATATGTAGGTACATCACCGTCCTGATGACGATCATTTAGCTCCATGTGTATTACAAAGTGTCACATCACTTTAGTCTCAAATATACTGTGGAGTACCTACCCAACTAAATCATTAACTTTATTCTACTTTTCCCTCTAAAAGAATCCGACCACTTAACTCTCTACTTTATGAGTTCTCGTCTAGAAATACTTCTAACTTAATGGCATCATTTAATTCTGAACATTTCAAAACAACGAAAAGTGGAGATGTAATTTGTTTAGAGAATATCACTAAAATACGCAAAATTATTGTCATTGCTCAATAAAATATGTTGGACATTTAAATCCCTAAGATTTAACTACCTATTCACTTCTATTAAAGTAAAAATATTATATAATAATAGGTTGGGAGCAATTTCCGACGCCACTTTTCGTCTGTGTGTTTCAACAAAATTATACCTATCATAAGGGAATGGAAATCTAGGTAAAAAGCACATACATGTTCTTACAAACAGTTTAGGGGATTGAATTACCTTTCGTAATCTTCTTCGTTCCCGTAGTGTCGCAGCTTTTCTTCTATCTACCGTGACATTTTTACGTTTGCAAGCTTTGCACGCCCATGTCAAACACTTTCTTGCTCCACCATGATCCGCACTAAAACAATGTCCAGTTTGTCCATTCTCATTATCCATTGTATCAAATGGGGCTAATACGTGTGGAATATGATCACCTGAACTCATGCTAGTTCCATCTTCATCATTGAAATCAAATTGTTCTTCAGATTCGTTATCGGGAAAACCCTCATCTTCATCGTTGAAACGAGTTTTCTGTTTGCTTTCTACAATTGTTTCTTCCTTACTTCTAACAATCTTTCTTTTCCTACTTATAGATAAGTCTGATTTTTTCCCCTTTGCCAAATCTTTATTACTTTCACCTTCGTTATTATTGTTTGTTTCTTTGAATGATATTTCTTTTCTTTTACTTCCCTTTGATGAATGTGATGTAGCACTGTTAGTAATGACACCTTTATCAGATAGACTTTTCATTATGAAATTATTTGCATTCAATTCATCATTGGTATTAATGGAATCTGTTAAATTAACTTTAATGTCACTAGATTTTTGTTTCTTTCTCCGTCGAACTGACGAAGATAATGATTTCTTCATGTTATGGTGTTTATTACTTACTTCTTCTTTGATTACAGTCTCGTGTTTCATTTCATTTGATTTAACCTTTTCCGCTTTGATTATTTGACTTTCGCTTGCTTTATACATTGATAAATTATTTGGATTTTTCAATTGTGAATTAAAACAATCTGTTGATTGTTTATTAATTGTTTGCCTATTTTCATAATCTGCACATCTCATATCACAAACGCTTCCCTCTTCGTGTTTGATTCTTGCAGTCGGGCTGTTTTTTAAAGCGGAACTATTCATAGTGCAATTATTATTTGCTAGACTATCGTAGTATTTTGTTTCGTTGTCATTGCTCCTATTGTAGTATGGCGGATATCTTGCTCCTGTATTGAAATTATTTCTATACATTGTATATTGATTTTCATAAGCATAATAATTATTTTGATTATTGTGGTAAGAGTTCTGATGCTGATCATACTCTTGGTAAGGGTACTGGTAATGTTGCCAGGTATTATTATGTTTTCTGTATTTGTCACATCCTTCAAGATCCTGATATTGTGGTGTCGAGATTGCTTGCCTGTTAAAATCACAACTTAGTCTATCCATATTATTTTTACATTAAAATTTTAATTGCTATCTATTTAAAACACAACTCACTCTACTAAAAACTCTTTGGTTTAAATGACTAGAAAATATTTTGTACTTTAAACGATTTCATTTTATTTAACTTAAAAAAAATTGAGCACACATTGAGCAATTAGGATATTTGATTTTTACATTGTTTAATAATTAATTAGACATTATAAGAATGAAAGATGTTTAATCATCGGAAAATTGTATCGAAAAATACATCGTGAATGCGTGTCCTGTATATGAAGACATGGCAGACATTTTTTTATAAAACTATAGGGTGGTCTAAACTTATCGCGACGGTGGATATAGACAAACTAGATCCCGTGTTCGCACTCACTAAAATCAGGGATAACTACCAAAGTAAGGTGTAGACAACATTTTATTATTTATAGTACGTTTATTACAAATTTGATTTTGTACTAAATGATATGATGTTTTAGAATTTAAATCCTAAATACATGTCGGGTATAGTTTTCTAAATCGGGGTATAAGAGTCTTGTTAAAACCCTCTCCAAACCACAATATAATTGGAGGGTTATATAATTTTTTTGACAATATTAGATTAATTTTATCTAAATATTTCTCGATGAGTTTATATAACAGGAAAAAACTTCCCTTTCTTTAACCTTTCTTCGCCCTCCAGGGGCTCTGGTAGTTAAGGGTGCCAAATAGAAGTTTGCAATACATACCAGCTATTTGTGAACAGACAATGAACCTTCTAAAATAAATTTACCATGGAATAAGGACGAAAATTTGCTTCAAATTGATTATGTAGCAAATATTCCTCGTGTCCTTCCTGGAGGACACTAGTAGTGAGAGGGAATATTGAAGGTCCCTCCTCACACCCGAATAACACAGGCGCCAGTTGCCTTTTTATTCGTACTTTCAGCCCAAAGTTGCTCAGACGGCCCCAGGGTTAGCCGGAAGGGCACCCCCCAGCAACACCATCCGGAATAACACCTTCAATATCCCTGCTACGCTACGAGGATGATAACAAATAATAAGCTACATTACATAATAACTTAGGCTAATTACAAAACTATTCGACCGGGCCAGGAGAGGGAAGACGAAATGCATTTCCTAGCAAATCTATCAAAAAATTATTCTGCATGGAAATGTGTTACACAAGTATTATAAAAATAAGTTTGGCTCGCCACCCACCGGTAGAGAATGCGATATCATAAGTTGCAAGTGTGACAGCTCGTATTAGAAGCGTGTAGGATTAATACGAAGAGAGATAGAATGTTCAGTTGTATGAGACAAGATCGCGGGATATATATGTTACATATTATACTGTGTACGATACAGTATCTACTAGTAGCATAATATGAGATTTATTCCTATATGTATATCAACTCTACTCTCATGTTTATACCTAATACACTGGCATATTATTACTACAACTTCTTATGATACACTCGATACATTCTATAGATTATTATAAACAGGGGGTTTCTTTTTCTCTTTAAAAAGTTTCTTAGAACGTCCGAAATGAAAACACTGCTACCCGTCTTAGGCAGAACATTCCGAGACACGATACCCAATAAAGAAATCCGCAGAACCAGCAAAGTTGAACACATCGTGACATGGGGCAGGCAAAGAAGACGGTACTGGAGGGATCACGTCGAAAGGATGGACCGCACAAGAATTCCTAAAGTTGTTACGCAAGATATTTCTGAAAGACGCCTACCACCGGAACGCTCACCGAAAATATGGAGAAAAAATTGGAATTATTAATCACAATAACAGGAACGTGACCGGAGCCATAATCAAATAGATCGAAGTTCTATGTACTTAATGAGGAAGAAGAAGGTAAGTGTAAAAGAAGTAAAAACAACTTTGAGTTTTGTATCGTAAAAGTCGCGGAAACTTAGGAATGTGAAATGAACATCAGGAATCAGGAAAAATGCTGAAACGTCTCATGTTGTATATAGCATTTATTATAACTTGTATCATTTTTCCATACAATTACTATGTAGCCAGCTGCTAAGTTACAATGAACCGATATCTCAGACCAACGACAATATTTAATTATAATTATGAACATTCTTAATCTACATAATGGGGTTGGCTAGCAGCATTGCGATAAGCTCGCCCTAATAAACCAAAGTTGTATATCTACTACTTGCTAGATGTCACCCATCTCATCATGACAATATCTCTCTCTTCCGGAATGTTACACTTTTGTACAAATTTCAAATTCAATCTATTTTTTGTTCAACAAAATAAAAACACCATGTGAATCCTTTTAGTTGTGGGTGTTCTGATAATGTGGCAACATGAAATGTTGCATTTAGTTTTTACATACTTTGTTTTAATATGGTGCTTATGTTAGTGTACTCATCATATCTGTTTTTTATGTGTAATGTGTGAAAATCATAGAAAAATATTGCATATAAAATCATAATTGTTATTGCGGCACTTCAATCATGAAGTTGCTGAATCAGACAGCTGGGAATGGAATAATTACGTTGACGATATTACATAATCATTATGCATTTCAGGTTAAAAATTATAATTATTAGTCTACTCACTCAAGCAAAAAATTTCATGGAATAAAAAAGGTAAGTAATTGGGCAAACCCTTATTTTCAGTATCTTTTCTTCTTATGCTTTCCTGTATTATACGTAATATAGATAAATAAGAATAATTAAGTATAACCTGTATAATGTATATGGGTACCTGTAACCTGTGGATGGGAATCGCACAGGGGCGGGAGAGGTGGAGGAGGAGAGGGGAAGCCTATGTCCTGCAGTGGGCAACCGCGGGCTGATGATGATGATAACCTGTATAACTAATCTAAATGCATCCTTGTTCACATTATTTTCTAGACAGTATAGACTAGAAAAGCTTGTGTTGTGAAGTGGACTAAGTCGACATAAGTGATCGGGTCGTGATTTTCCGCTGGGTATCTACCCAGCTAACACGCTCCCAACTCACTAAAAGTAGGTACCTCTTAACCTCTAAATCTGTATTTTCATGTTAACTCTAATTTTTCAGGATTAGCGGAATTATTATGATCGTCTGGTCTTGGCAACCTCATTCCTGCAACTACTCAACAAAATTTTGTAGGTTGCTAGATAAAAAAAATAACTTGTCATTGAAGATACGATTTACAAAATATGTTAAGGATTAAGTATGCATTAACTTTATATGTAGATATACTCATATGTTTTTTCCCATATCTACTTTGACATGTTCAGCAGTTACCTTGATAGGTACAAAAACATTCTGCCATATTTATACAAAACAACGAAGTTAAGTGCTAACATGTGCGCAGTGCGCAACGTGCAAGAAACAGTGATACCAAAACTTTATTTCATAACTGAAGTTGTACAAACATATTAGCAGTCTAAATAGTTTTTAATACTCTTAATTAAATAATTTTTAGCCTGGAAGCAGTGTTTCTTTTGAAACACTTTTAATTGACTATTAATGTGCAAATGTGGTCCAAGAGTCTCCCCTGACGAGACTTAAATAACCGTAGAAAGACTTTCCCGGGATTTGGTAGTATTTTGCCGGAATGATGAGGCAAGTAGTATGTACTTTCATTTCCCGCAAGTCTCGTCAGTGGAGGTTCTTGGATAAAGGTCCATACATTTTTGCCCATTGTCATTTCGTTAAATTAAAGGGAGATTATTTCCAACCAACCGTCCGAGACTATCTGGACCGATCGTGCCGACCAGATATTCATGGATAGACGCGTTTTGAGTGAAAGAAACAGATCGCGTGCGTATGACAAATTGCTTGAATGTGACGGAAGCAAGAAATGTGTGTTTTAATAGGGCAGTATAGAGTTTGTCTTCTCTGACTACCTCGCAAGGGACGGGGTGTAAGGGGGATAGATACCTATAGCCATAATTCGTGTGATCTACAAAACTCGTATGTACCTGCCTAGTTACATTGTATTTATAACCATTTTATTTCCTGAACAAGTAATTTTAACCAAAAATACTTAAGTTACTAATCCTTCCTGAAGAAATGTCTATAACGCTGACAAGATTACTTCAAGTTTGTCACGTTCCATGGATATAATAGCTATTCTTTAGCTATTCCACTTAATCTATGTTTATCCCGATGTTAATTTCAGGTAGGTACTCTACTTATACTTACATACTATTCCTATTTACCATTTCATGGGTGACGAATAAAGTGAATACATTGGTATTCGTAAATCACGAATGTTATGTGTAAAGTTTCATGATTTTACTCACAAAAAGTATTTGTTTTCGTTTTTATTCTAAAGGCTTCTACATCGTCTCTATCCTTTCTTTTGTCCCATTTACTTGAGGTCGGGTTTCTATGTCTTCATTCCTTCCTTTAGATCTATTGTTAGTGTTTTGATTCTCAATCATCAAGCGCTTATAGAAAAAAAAAATAAGATGAGAAACCTCGATCTCTATCTCGTAGATCTTAAAAAGCAAAATTATTGTAAAATCCCAACAATTTCTAACAAAATTCTAAAAGTTTTCAAACATATCATTAAACATTTAAGAAATATACTACTCGTATGTAAGTTTTACACTGGTTTATTTTTCAGTGTTTTCACCATTTTTGATAAATAAAATACTTACCTATAATTATTGTAATTAAAAATAATTTATGTAATTACAAATTGGAAACTTAAGAGAATACAAGTTAGTCATAAGGCCTCGAAATTCAGAGTGGTTTTGCGATATGCTAATTATATTACCTATTTCCATCCGTAACGGCCAAATATTCTTGATAGGTTTATTTTATCTGTGACGGATGAATATGACGGAGGCTAGGAGTGTGTGAAGGATAGGGCTGCCTGGCGCTCTGTCCTCTCTGCCTACCCTGCAAGGCGCGCAAGACGCGGCGTGAGTGTATAAATTGATAGAACTTAGAAGTTACTGAATAATGTAATTTGGTTAAAGCGTGATTCAGGAGGGATAGTTAAAGGCAGAGTAAGTAGGTACTTTGTTTTTAACACCATCAGGGAATAACTTTTGTCTTTGAGGAATAACTCAATTTTATAAACGTGTGTTGAAAAACAAATTGTTAATGTGCAGATGAGAATCTCAATATAGTCTGAGTAATATACTCACTTAGTAAAGTACTATAGGTATGCAGCATTAACATTATTCTATTTACTATGTGATGGATATGGCGGTTATATTGTTTTGACAAACTTAATGGTAAGGACACATTAAGAACATACCTCTGTGTTCGTGTCTTATATGTTCTGAATGCATCTAAATGATAAGTAATGTGTACATAATACACTGTATAATGAAATAGATATTTGAGCCTCGAACAAGGGATGCCCATTTGAGTGAAAACCATCCTATGTTATATAGATTCGAGATCTCTATGCACTTATATATGTATGTGATTGCTCGAATCTACTTATTTGTTTATTTCCTCTGAAGAACAAAAACATAGCCTCAACAATCAATAAATACATTTGATTATTGAAGTACTTAATCAAATATTTTTTAGTATAAAAACCTATTTCCGTTACAATTATTTCCTAATAGCTTATCCTTACGGTGAAAACTGTCCCATGATTTCTTTTTACGAGTATATGCATTGTTTTGCACATATTTATTATTCATTCATTCTTATAATTTTCCGAATGAGTTGATAACGAAGAAGAAAAATACCTACAAATAAATTTTGATAAGCATTATGAATATTTAAAAATAGTTACGTAAATATAATATCCTCTGAAAACACGTGATGACATCTATCGGATTCAGTCAGAAGTATATGAAGAACACAATTTTCTTACCAACTTTCCCCCCTTAGCATTTCGTTACACGGTGATGCCGTACCTAGCGCTAGTATCGTTAGAAAATAAAATTTAATCTACCCTCAAAGCCTCCGTCCCTAGATTTTCGAATCGGAACGAAGGGCGTTCGGTTGTATTCGTATATACAACGGCTATCCACGAATACACCCGATGTCAAAGGGGTTGGTCCATCCTTATATATGTCTATTGCACGGATGCTGTTCAAAATCGTAGTACCGTGCTGGCGGTATGTTGGTGAAAGTGTGGAGAATGAGTAGAAAGTAGGAGATTTTCTGAGTGAGCTCGTGAGGCATGTCTGTCCTTTTTTTACTACGAGATCGTTTGTGCTTTCCACAGTGCCAGCATGCTGTCGTAGATAATCTAACATGTCGGGTTGTACGTATAGCGCGATTTAATCTAACTGCATGAAGCATAGTAATATTATAAAATACTAGGTATATCTGTGTATCTAGGAATTTAGGTTAAACTGGGTCTACACACTTTCACCAGCTGAATTCATCGAGATGTAATAGCGCCGTGTATTGTGACTTGTGTTCAATATTAAAGGAAAAACATTGACAGTAATTTTAATCATAACAAGATAAATAAAAAACGACACCCGTTGTGATAAGGGTACTTTGTAAATGCGGTGTGTGTGAATGTTCCACTAGAGGGAAATATTCGGATACTGAAAATAATAAAGATTACTCACAACAAAATAGGTAAGTGTGTCATACAGCTCGCATGAACATTATTATTATTTGTGTTAATTAATTTGTAAAGTTTAATTACAGCCCATTGTGTTGTTTATGTTAGTTTATTATACACTACAGAGAGACTTAATTAAAGTTGTTTAATTACCCTCAATACGTATTAATTAATTTCTTTGTGAACTTTATCTCCCCTGATAATTTTAATTTACTTTGATGTATTTTTCTATTAATTAGTATTCTATTTATATTAATATAATCATACATTCTGATATTATCTTCTACCAAAATATAATTATCATAACAAGTTAACATTTCTGGTACAAACTCCGCACAATGTAGATTGTAGGGATTTCCCTTGAGTTTAATTAGACGCTGTGATAAGATTCATACGCAAAGGACTGATATGTAAATTAAGTTTTAATAAAATTATTGTATGTATAATTTTCTGCTACATGAATGTGTTACTCTTTCAGTTTGTGATTCAGTTTTAAACTTATCTATCGTCGACGTGAAGGACAAAATTCTTCAAATTAGGGAATCGAGCTATATTATATTTCTCGTAGATTTATTTTCAAATTTGCATATTTATATCTGCAGCTCCATTATAAAGATTATTCTCGAATAACCCAGATATTCATACTAACCCCGGAGCTATGGAAAAATAGAGGTTAAGCCCTAGACTTTGTACTAATATAGGTTTACTTACTTACCATAATGTGCATGCAAACTGAATGCATACTTACGAGTACCTAAGTGTATGGAAATAAATGCATAGTTATAATCAATTTGAACTCTCTGTTCTCCAGGGAATTTCTCTGACTGAATGTCGTCTAACTGAAAATCTTTTTGTCATACAGCTGAATAAGGTTTTTTTGTATTATGTATCAGGAACAGTTTTTATAAGAATCTGAGAATGCATACACAAATACTTTCTTACACACTTTTTAATAAGCTAAAAGCTTATGTTTTGAAGTAAAGAATATCTACATACCTAGTTGGTGCAGAGATATTTTAAAATTCGCATATTATCTATATGTTACTCCAATATAGATTATTATTATTGATTGAAGATAAAAATTATCGGTGAAAAAAACATTAATGCTCTTAAAATAAAGATTAAAGATATTTGTACATATGTACGTCTCTTAAATTTCCTTATGAAGACTCTCTAATTAGCGTAGTTAGTAATCTAAAAACGTACTCGCACTCTAGCTTCAATTAGCTAAATTATTTTCATATTTTTATATTTCACGATATTCAGTTCCAGAAATTACTAGTAATATTTAAAGTTGAATGATTGACGTGTATAATTTCATCTATAAATTGTGCATTCCTGCTTTTTATTACAATATTATAATAATTGTACCCATTTGTTTACCCTTTTCGAATTGGCGACCCAGAAATCTGAAAGATGTGTCCCGAATGGTTATGGTATGGTTTATTAATGGGTTATCTAGTTTCCTGGGGGACCTTACAGAGTAAAAGTACTCACCAAAGTAATAACTACTACCGCAATTACCTTGCCAAAGGTTTGATGGTCTATTAACATTCCAATAGGAATATTTGGAGGTAAATTCCAACTATGGACTTTATATAAAAGTATAACTAGCGTTAAGATTGAAAGGTCTACGATAGTAAAATAAAATAAAATTATACTGCTTTATAAATCCTATGGCGGTAACAAACTAGTGAATTAGTTTTATAATCTGAATAATCTGACCCATGTCAGCGGTGGAGTGGAAGTTTCTACAACTAGAGTCACTTTCATCACGTCTATAGTATAGACACGAGGCTTTCCAAATTTCCACCTAATACCGAGAAAGTAATCCACACAGATTAAGTGGTGAAAAGTTTCTCGTTAAAGTAACACGAGATAACATTATTATCTTTTGCGGATTTTCTGTAGAAACTTTTTTCCGAATTTCCGTGACGTGAGCATGTCATAAAATTACCATGTCTGACATGTGACGTGAAGGTGAGAGCTGCCTGTCATTCTGGTGAAATTTATGACATATAAGGAATACACTTCATATTTCAGACGTTCTATTTCATGTAATAAGTTCGGTGTTTATCTGAAAGCGTGTAACGAACAAGAGTTATTCACATTTTAATATGTTATAATATGTTTGACTAATGTAAGGAAACACTTTAAAGTGTTAAATATCTTCTTCTTCTTCTTCTTCTTCTTGTTCTAGATCATTGATCTGTAGTTGAACGGATGCCTCCCTCTTGGGATGTGGAACACCAACTATCCTTCCACCTTTTTGGTGGTCTGCCTGGCTGACGTTGTCCCACGGGTATGTTATGTGCAACAATGTGGGGTATTCTGCCCTCATCCATCCTGTCCACGTGGTCTCTCCAGTATCGTCGCCTTTTCCTACCCCATCTTACGATATCTTCCGTCTGACAGGTCTCTCTAATCTCAGTGTTTCTCACCCTGTCTCTGAGAGTTCTCCCTGTTATTGCTCTGAGTACTCTCATTTCAGACGTTCGAAGCAGGTTCTTTGTCCTAACTGTGTCAGCCCTGGTTTCAACACCATATGTCATGATGGGCCTGACGCATGTTTTATAAATTCGGACTTTACTATCTGTGAGCAAATATGTATAATAATATTTTAATTTTTCATGTTACATGTTTCGGCTTTTTGATCCATTTTCAAGCATTACACCTTGACTACACTATTTATCACTACCACATCTTATCCAACACTACACCATCTAAACACATTTAATTAGGATAGATTTATTGTATCATTCCATTAGATAGATTTGGTTACTGTTTGGCTGATGGAAATTGTCATTGGGTAATAAGCCCGCCTTTTGTCATATTTTATGTACAGTAAAGAGTATTTCACTTTATTTATTTATTTATATTATTTCATGTATTTACGTAAATTTTACACACATTTAGAGTGTTCTATTAAATTAAAAATTTAGAATTTAATTTAATTTATTTTAATTTTTTATATCGAATCAATTAAACTGTTTATCTTGATATTAATTTATTTGTCTTGATATTTTATAACTTGATATTGTCATTCAAAATATGATATCTACGAATATGAAAAAAATATTAGACAGAGTAAATAGAAATAAAAAATTATAGGTTCCAATGAAGTATCCTGAAATAAATGGGAGATATTCATAAATAATTGATCTTATATTTCACGCTATAAGCTGTCTCGTTGATACAGTAAATGTCATTGTTTGTGTAAATTTGTCAAATATTGAAGTGTCCATATTAACCCAGATATGGAGCTACAATAAATACCGTGAAAGTGAATAGAATTTCATAAGAAAACAGCTGTATAGGGACGAATGCATATTTTTTAATTATACGTTCTATTTGGCACGAAAAACCTTTGTTTTCGCAAGTTATTTTCATTATGTAACTTTGTTCTCTGTGCTCATTTTCATACTAATTATATTTTCCAACGGCGTGAAATTTCATTCGCGTTGAATAAAGAAATTTTAATTGGAAATATTTTTAGGTTTTAATTATTATTTAGAATAGGCCATTCCATTTTATGAACGACTTTCTCTCTGTGTATTCTTTAATGTGTTCTAAATACTGTTTAATGTATGAATTTTGTGTTCAGCGCAAAATTCATTCCCTATCCAGAGTCTGCGGAAAATTCGAAGGAATATTTTTATTATAATATTCGAATACCATTATGACACTTTCACAACATGGGGGAAACCAGCGAAAGGTGTGCAGGTGGTATCTGTCATTTTTAAAAGTGAACACTGAACATTTCAAATGGTAGACGCACAACACTGCCTTTTGCGCGCACAATAATTAAATTCATTTAGAATATGGGAGGTGAACATTTTTTTGCGAATAACTCAAAAACATAAACTCGATATACTTAGTTACTACTAAAAAAAGGAATCCAGTATTTTCGAGTGCTGCTTAAAAATATGTTTAATGGTATACTTAGTTACTACTAAATATACTTAGTTACTACTAAAAAAAGGAATCCAGTATTTTCGAGTGCTGCTTAAAAATATGTTTAATGGTCAGAAAAACACTTATGACAGTGAGATTAGAGCGATAGAAATCATACATGGAAAAACTGAAATGTTCTGCGTAAAAAAAAATATTTGAAATAAACGGACGTTATAACGCGCCGTTTTTTGGATAATTAGTTCTGAGTTCACCTCGAGGACCCCTTCCGACCTTGTAACCTCCCTGTATTCCTGAGAGGTGAAGTAGAGTATTGTTATTGATATTAAATTAATGATTTTTTGTCAATTCTTACCTGTAAAATTATTACGTACCTAATTGAACATCACAATTCACGTATAAAAATGAATGAAAGAATATAAGAAATTTGTTTGATTCCTATGAATTCCCTTTGAAACCCCTGAGGTGTTACTTTCCGCACCCTTTTCAGGGAATCTATACTCGACTTTATCGGTATTTGTCGATATTCAGATTCGGAGAAATGTGAGTTAGGATGTACCTTATATTCCCAATATACTGTCTTATACACTTTGTACCTTCAACTGTATATACATACTTTGAGCTACGTATACAACATATATTCATTTCCTTTATCATGTGTGTAGTGTGTAGTACGAATGAGAAGTTGTACCAATGGAATTTTAACCTACAGTATCAGAATACAAAATTAATCCTATATTTTTTTAAGTTTCCCTACGTATAATGGATCAGTTTACTGCAGTGCAATGCAACTTCTGCTTTAATGAGAGTTCGTGACTTCGAATCTCTTAAAGCCACGCTACATTTTTTATCATTTCCAGAATACGACTCTATTTCATATTTTGACATAAAGATACGATATGCGACTAAACAATTATCAGCAAAAATTGCAATCAATTACGGAGAATGTATAAACGTTGGCATAAATTAAATTGATGAAGCAATCAAAAACATGTTCTAAAATTTTCATAGTTTTAGCGAGAAACCGTTTGCAAATACTCGCCGAATTACCGACAATTACAGAAACTAAAATAGTCAAGTTTCAATGTCAGACTATATAATAAATAATTCATAAACATTCATGTCAAATATTGACGCGCGATATGTCAATAATTATTGTTTCATATTGTTAATCTATCATTCTGTATTGTTTATTGTATTCGCAATATTGTATCGCAATATACCCATTCGTATCACTCTCTACCCAATTTCAATTATCGCAAGTACTTATAATAGTTGTAAATCTAATAGGAATTCGTTATGATTTAATGAAATATTACCTTGAAATTCAAGGCTTGAATTGATGGAAAATCGAATGATAATTGCCGATGGAGATAAAAATAAGAAGTAATGATTATATGTTGTATGGTATGTGATGTGATTCCCTCTGTATGTGAAGTCTTAAAATACAGTTTGAAATAAGGGTTACACGACAGTGTCATCCTACTTTATCTGGGTCACACCCCAATAAATTTCATTGCACGTTTCCTTTAGGTTAAAACGAAATTCAGGTCTTACTTTATAAAATGTCAAAAGGACATGTGACAATTACGTGTACCGTCCGTACAAAAACTATGTAGACTCAAAAGAACCCACATCTAAATAATTCTGGAATGCTTTAGTACGGAGAAAATGAAAAAAAAAACTCATGAAATTACTTTACAGAAAGAAAACAAGCGACTGAACTGGCTGTAAGGTATTTCTTTTTTTACAAATATTGTTTTTGGAGTTTTTCAAAGAGCAATCCAAAATGTGAAAAAAATCGTAGGTATATGTTGTCCATTCTTTGTTATAGTAATTTATACGCTAACGCAAGTCTATGGTTGCCCCAAATTGTGGAATATCGTGATTGTAAAGGATGATCGCAGTATTTGGATTGGTGTGACCAAATAGGTACCTACCTCTGTATAATATGGGTATGTATAAAAATCGGTAAAATTGAACTTCCGATGGGCGTACAGCTCAGGTAGAGTTTTGGCCTCCAGAACAATGGAACATAGTCCGCATAAAATATTGTTGGCATCTTAACGTGGGCACCCGTAGTACATATCGCAACCGATTCTTGATTTTGTCTAATTGAATTTTCTCTGTATTTTCCTCGTGCAAAATATATTTTACTTGTTCTAAAACTTGATTATCAACTCGCTCTCGTATGATATGTTTTTCTTTGAAAATTCGTAGTAGTTCGTTCATTTATATTTATTTTGGAGTTGTTAAAGTCGTTGGTTGATTTGAAAATATATCTCCCGGAGGTATCATCTGAGGCCATTATGTGTAAAGCACCAGGCATAATAGTATTATTAGGAAGAATACCACCATAGCTGTAAATATATTATAAGTGAGGTAGATAGGTTTTCTGCGGTTGTTTTACATCGGGTCTCACAGTTTAACGTGAAAGCTCATATGAATAAATGATGATAAAACATGTTTACTCATAACAAGTTGTGGAATTCCTTACCAGCCTCCTCATAGGTACAAACCTAAACAAACATATCATTATTTATCAAGATGTAACGTACTTTCTACTTTGTCTTCGAATTTCTACGTACATTGGAGTATTCTATACAAGAGGGGGAAAATATGAATTGTCATTGCTATAAATAATAAGATTATTTCAATTTGGAAAAGTTATGACATAAACTTGGTTCAGCTACAGGTTTCCCCTCTTCCTGAATTACCCTCTATTGTATTATCACAATAAAATTAGCTTTAAGAATGTCGTGGGAAGATAAAAAAAACGTGGAAAGGACAAAGTTATTACTCACACAACTATTTTATGCAACTCATCAGATCAGTATTGATAGTCATAGTTAAATATTTAAGGAAGTTCTATTCTATTCTATTCTATTATTCTTTACGGCTATCCACTCGTCTGCGAGTGATCTCAGCCATCTTACAAGTTGTTCATCTATAATTTTCTGTTGGTTACATTGATCTATGTTGTTGTTGTTCAAAATACCGCTCGTACCTATGTCAATTTTTATTAAGTGTTACCTACATTTTTCTACTAATCCAAACATTATCGATACAAAAAAAAGCGGACCCTAATTCATTGGCATTTTATTATTGCAGAGTCTATAAAAATGAACAAATTTAAAACTCAATATATCTACCTCTATGTGTACAAACGGTATTATGGACTGCATAGAACTTTATGGAAATAAATTCGAGGTACTTGTTTAGTACGTTAAGCTTTTATGTTGTAGAAGAAAATAAATTGCTTTCTGTATTGGTACAGCGTACAACCGAATTACGTTGCGAGCAGAGCTAAGTATCTCACTACATAGTAATATGTACTGGTAGTGTGTAACTTGTACGCTCTACGTACGTCGTAGGTACAGTGTGCTCGATTTAACTAGTAAAATATACCTGCAATACAGCGAGTCCCCAGAGACTTACAACATACAATTACGGGTAGAAGTGGGTTCATTATTTACTTTTTATTTTAAATCCCTAGTTTAAGTCAGGGATTTAAAATATTCACTGCTGAATTCTATACTGAAGAGATTATGTAATGTATCTCATTATTTGTTATTCTCCTTGTAGCAGGGATATTGAAGGTGTCACTCCGGACAGTGTTGCTGCGGGGTGCCCTTCCGGCTAACCCTGGGGCCGTCTGAGTAACTTTGGGCTAAAAAGAGCGAATAAAAAGGCCTCTAACTGGCGCCTGTGTTATTCGGGTGTGCGGAGGGACCTTCAATATAAAGAGATATAAAACGTAGCTTTTATTGTGAAATTAAGATCTAAAATATACAATGCCCTAGTGTCAAATAGATAAACAAGAAGGTAAGTTAAATATTATTGTAAGCTTTGCATCGTGACGAATGCATCGATTACATGTTTTTTAGGGGTTTTCCATTGCGTGTGTTTTTCCTTCGAATCCTTTGATTATTGAAGTGCGTAATCAAATTATTTTAGTACTTTCGAATTGATCTTTAAATGTCAAAAACTTGGTCAAAATTTTTAGTTCTAAATACAAGCTCCGTAGATTTTAAAGGACAATAATATTAAATGGCAGCTACATATAACTCTAAATGTTACCTCTTTTTTTAGTGCAGAATTACTTACATGAATAAGTTGTTAAATATTTTGGTAGGCAAAAGTCTTATATAGGATCTATAGACATTCCTGACTTTAAAGGTTAAATGGAGTACAATTCTCTTAAATATCTCCTGTATGTATCTGTAGGATCACCTACCTAATGTTTTTACATGTAATTCTGAATTCACCGGTATGAAGTGCTTATAATATCACCGTATAACCGTACGACTATACCCGTGTCTCTATCTGTGGAGATTGGAGCGTTAACATAGATGTTTATGAGGGTCTGAAGCGGCTATAGCATAGTAACGACAGAAACGAAGCTTTGTATTAAAACTTTCGTTGTATTTTGACCCCCATATCTTAATGTCAACCCTCTTTTCCCAATCTGAAGTTCTTTGTTAGTAATTCTTCAATTGCTTTTGTGATCGATAATACTTTACCATTTTTCTCTGAAACTAAATTTTATATAGGCGCACCAATGCTTCAAACATTTGAAATTACATAAGAATAGATTATTTTTATTTAGTTTGAACCTTTTATATTAGGTACACGTATTCCAACTGCAACACTTTTACAAAAAATTCGATACACGATGTGAATTGTAACATTCAACATCAAAAATCATCTAATTTTTAATCACTAGCTGACACTTCTTGAGTTTTGTCTTTGACATCGGAAAACATGAAAAATTTAATGAGATGTAAAATGTATTGTCAAGAAATGTATGTTTCTTCTTTTTCTCATCGATCCAATCCTTCTCATGTTCGTTCCTTATTCCCTCGTTTTTCTTTTTGAATGTTTCATAAATTAGACCTTCAATTGGTGGTAATAAATAATTCAAAAATGTCAGATGTGACATTGTTAGAGGTGTGTTGTTTACACATTAATAATACCTATAGTATATTGTATGTAGATACATACCTTAGATAAAGGAGGCATTATGCGTGTAGGTGTAATAAATTAACCTTAACCAAAAAAGGTTTTGTCTAAAATGGAATCTGTGGTTTTGTTTTATACCCAGTTAAATTACTCTAGAAGCTGCGAAATATTCTTCTTTACTTTAATTGATTATATTCTCATATATACAGGGTGTTTGATAGATGGATACAGATATCTTCAGGAGTGATAGTAGAGGTCATTTAGCATCTTTTGAGCCAAACTTAGCTTAGTCGAAAGTCGCACGGTTCTCGAGATATTCGAGATTTTAATATTTTATCGAAAAACCCCGAATTACTCAAGTTTAACGCCGATAGCTTCGTAAGCAAAGGTACCTACTTAGATCTATAATTATTTTTTGTTACTAGAATATTGGTTAGTCTATTTTAGCCATTAGTTTCAATCTGAAGAAACAATAATGGTACATACATGACGATATGACGATACATTGACAGACATTGACATCTTCAGACTTACTCTACCGGTATACAAGCGACAGGTACGTGCTAGGCTGACATCATCTATATTACCTCCCTGATATGCAGAGCATCCCCCCCTCCCCCTTCCCCCCTCCTCTTCCTCTTATCCCGAACTCTTCCTTATTTTTTAAAATATTTTTTTTTGTGTGTTCTTATTTGTTTTCTCTTTTTTATGTTTAATAAAATAGTAAAATCAGAGGTGTGCGTGTGCGATGGGTGAGTGTGTGAGCGAGATTGAGTATGGGTGTGTGAGACGACCGGAATGAACTTATATGTTTTAATTTAACTGTGGCGCATGCTTGTGGGTGACAGCTGAATTATGAATGGACTAATTGTCTTTATCTACATGTTATTACTTATATCTAAAGTTGTTGTCTGTTTTGTGCTTTTGTTTGTAATAAAATAAAAATAAAAAATAAAATAAAAATAATATCCCATTAAAGTTTCGAGAAAGAGATATTTCAAAAACGAGTCGAGACTTTAGAGGGGATTTTCGATAAGAAAAAAAATGTCTAAAGATTCAGAAATCTGGAAAAAACTTCTCTGATTTATGTTCTTTCAAATGATATACAAAACATTATAAAAAACCTTAGTTTCATAAAAATACGATACAATAACTCAAATAGATCGCTACTAATCTTAGCAAATTTCCATACATATTTTGATTGCATAATGAACGATACATTTCCTTTCAATTTCCCGTTTCCGAATTTGTATGGAAATTAGCTTAAATTAGTAACGATCTCTTTAAGTTATTGTATCGTGTTTTTATGGAACTAATGTTTTTTATAATGTTTTGTATATCATTTGAAAGAGCATAAATCAGAGAAGTTTTTTCCAGATTTCTGAATCTTTAGACATTTTTTTTCTTATCGAGAATCCCCTCCAAAGTCTCGACTCGTTTTTGAAATATCTCTTTCTCGAAACTTTAATGGGATATTATGTACCATTATTGTTTCTTCAGATTGAAACTAATGGCTAAAATAGACTAAACACATATTCTAGTAACAAAAAATAATTATAGAACTAAGAAGGTACCTTTGCTTACGAAGCTATCGGCGTTAAACTTGAGTAATTCGGGGTTTTTCGATAAAAAGTTAAAATCTCGAATATCTCGAGAACCGTGCGACATTTGACTAAGCTAAGTTTGGCTCAAAAGATGCTAAATGACCTCTACTATCACTCCTGAAGATATCTGTATCCATCTATCAAACACCCGTATATAATATACAAATGTGCAGAATATATTCGTACAATCACGAAATTTCTCATAGCGTTGGGTAACGAGAGATAAGAAAGGATGCTTGACATAAAGCATGCATATGTCCTCGTTGCACTCAAATAGAGACATTTGTAATGGGTGGTGATGAACTTTATCGATGAACAATTATTGTGAGATGAAATTTCACCTCTTGTATTTTAGATTACCCAAATATTACGAGACACTCGACCAAAAAGAAATATAATATCCAATACTGCTAATAATAGTGTAAAAGTTACTAAAAAGATACAAACTCTTTATCACCTTCCTCTTATAGAATTCCTCTTATTTATTATCTGCCTCGCAGGCAGTGGACCGCACTCAATAGGCTTAGGATGGGTCATGGCTGCTGCGGTGACATGCTCCACAAGTGGGGAATGAGGGATGATCCACAGTGCGACTGTGGATACCCGAAGCAAACCATGCAGCACATCTTGCGTGATTGCCCCATACGTGCTTACCCCGATATCATTGACAGTGCTGCCAGCCTGTCCCCAGTTTCTTCAGTTGCTGGAGGCGCTGGATGTCAGACTTTAACCATGTGACAATACTTCGACGTTGCCAAACGATAAATAAATAAATATAGAAACAAAAGGATGTTACCACTCAGAGCGGTTTGGTGTAATGCATCATCATTTCTGACGCACGTGTGCATTGAATAAGCGGTTTTCCAGGGACAATCAGCCTAAAACTATGGATGTTTCGCTACATTTTATAAAATTATTTAGTGAAGTAATATAAGTATTATCTTGAGATGTACTGACTAGTCGGAAAGCCGACTATCCGGCAAAAATGCCGACTATTTTTGGCCGACTAATCGGACATTGTAATCCAGATTAATCGGCCAAATCCATAGTCGGACCATCACTAGTGTAATCTATGGAATTTGGACAAGTTGAAGCAAATCTTAATTAGAAAATATACATAAGTCGATCTCCATTTCACGATGGACATTCATTAGTCACTGCTAAACAATATACAAGAAGCAGAGTACCTAGTGGGTGCCTACTTACTATCGCATTTGTATGAAGATATTAATCATTAGCGAGAAGAGAATAACAAAAATAGGGCTTTAGTGAAAAGCCGGAGAGAAAATTTCTTGATGAGAAATAAAGTTTCTTAGCGCTGTTAACACCTCATGATTGATGATGTTCTCGGGAATAAGGGAAGTCCGAAAATAATGCCAGGTCGTTTTTTGTATCACATACATTAAATATTGTGTACCTATAGGATAATTTATGCGCCCCAAACTGGCCAAAAAGACTGTTACGTATTTCTTAAATCTCAATACAATCATAAAATTTCAATGCATATCGGAAAAACTAGTTGAATGTAATATTCCACCCCTCACGCCACTTCCCTAGCAAAGTACGCACACTTGACATACTTACACATTGGTATAATATTATAATGAATACATTAATTCGTTTTTGATAGAGTATTATGTTAATTTGTTCGCAATTTACTTCAAAAATATAGGTGGGAGCTTTGCCTTTGGCTAGGTCGTTTACAATGAGGAGGTTAAATAATATTATATTATTGTTTCTTTATAATAATGTTCACCATCAATAAACTTGTAGCACCATACAATTAGTATAGGTAACAACGTCTATACATGTTCTAGACAGGTCTCTTTTACAAACTTCACAAAGTTTCTAAATTTCCTTACATTTTCAAAATAAACTCTGATAACGTTAAGTAATAAGCTCCTATCTACGAGTGAAAAAATACGAGCGAAATTTAATGTAGAAGAAACTTAATGGATAAAATGGAAAATAATTATATGAATCTCGTAAGAAAAGTTCATAAACTGAGAAACTTTGGAACGTATTTTCACGGGAAAATATTATGAAGGAACGATGTACTTCTGGTTGCTAAGCGTATTGAGACTTTCTCGTGCCGTTAATCCTGATCAAACTGAAGGTATTTATATTTTATTTAAAGAGGCAGTTAGGTACAACGTCGGTAGATGTTAAAACATTGATGAGATTTGAAAGTAGAGAAGAGTCACCTCTCATAATATACGAGTAGCAGTAAATCGAATGATACAAAATTGTCTGCATCGAATCTAACGTCATTATAACGTACGAGTATGTATGCACTTTCAAGACGAGCGTTTATCAATTATTGTTATAACTTTTACTTTCCTATTTCAATTCTAACGGGTTGTATTATACTTCTGCTTTCATATTTAGTACAATAATATCGTATTTTCGCGGAGAAAAAACTATAGACATTTTTTTCTCCATCATACTTTACGTATTTGGGTGCGCTGAATCCGAATTTCAACTTTGCCACCTCGTAAATGTGATGCGTTCTGAGATATCTCAGAAAAAAAGAGAAAAAAATGCTTTTTTTACATACTTTGACTGATAATTCAAAAAGTATTCATTTTAGAGAAAAGAAGCTTAGGACAAGAATAAACTTCACCAAATTTCCTATAAAATGACATATAAATCTTTTTTGTGGCATAAACCGGTAAGGCATCAGAGCGAGCTAAAATAGGGCGTAATTTTCACCCTACAGCCAAAAATTATATATGTTTGTAATTTTTCGCTCATAACTCAGAACCTACAAACTTTTGAGCAAAAATATCCAAGAAAAAAATAAAGTGCATATTTTTTTCTTTAATTTATGCTACCAGTGTTTCGTCGACGGACAAACAGTCTAGGCGCTAGAGCGCATTGAAGTTCAGTATAGTACATTAGAAGCAGTTTTGACTATTATTTAAACTGATATATAACGATCAAAAAATACTTAATTGTAGGCAATACACTTGAATATATAAGAGCAATGGCTGGTATATTTATATTTTAAGGTTTGCCACCACTTAATAGTGCTGCGTTGATAGAAATGTCAGAATAACTCAGAAACAATACCTATTTCTTTGTTTTTATGTCCATATTTTAAAAATTTAAAACTTTAAAGGAATTATTTTATTGAAAATGTAAACTACATTTAATTATCTATGAATCACTTCTACATTTTTTTTAATCAGATGAACCATTCAAGAGCCAGAGCGCTTTAAAATTTAATCAAAATGGAAAAATCGTCCAATTACTGTACTTTCTTTGGTTTCTCGCCTACGGATGAGAAGGTTCGTACTTTTAATGAAAAAAATATAAAAGAAAATTAAATTTTCTACAAATTATCTCTCTTAATATTTTTCACTCAGATGAACGGGTTCGGAGTTATAGCGCATCAAGATTTACAATTCAAAATCAAATAGAGATATTAGTACGACGTACATAAATGTCGTTCTCTCTGATATACTACAACAAATTTTGATGCTTTATAACTCCGAACCCGTTCATCTGAGTGAAAAATATTAAGAGAGATAATTTGTAGAAAATTTAATTTTCTTTTATATTTTTTTCATTAAAAGTACGTACCTTCTCATCCGTAGGCGAGAAACCAAAGAAAGTACAGTAATTGGACGATTTTTCCATTTTGATTAAATTTTAAAGCGCTCTGGCTCTTGAATGGTTCATCTGATTAAAAAAAAATGTAGAAGTGATTCATAGATAATTAAATGTAGTTTACATTTTCAATAAAATAATTCCTTTAAAATTTAAAATTTTTAAAATATGGACATAAAAACAAAGAAATAGGTATTGTTTCTGAGTTATTCTGACATTTCTATCAACGCAGCACTATTAAGTGGTGGCAAACCTTAAAATATAAATATACCAGCCATTGCTCTTATATATTCAAGTGTATTGCCTACAATTAAGTATTTTTTGATCGTTATATATCAGTTTAAATAATAGTCAAAACTGCTTCTAATGTACTATACTGAACTTCAATGCGCTCTAGCGCCTAGACTGTTTGTCCGTCGACGAAACACTGGTAGCATAAATTAAAGAAAAAAATATGCACTTTATTTTTTTCTTGGATATTTTTGCTCAAAAGTTTGTAGGTTCTGAGTTATGAGCGAAAAATTACAAACATATATAATTTTTGGCTGTAGGGTGAAAATTACGCCCTATTTTAGCTCGCTCTGATGCCTTAACGGTTTATGCAACAAAAAAGATTTATATGTCATTTTATAGGAAATTTGGTGAAGTTTATTCTTGTCCTAAGCTTCTTTTCTCTAAAATGAATACTTTTTGAATTATGAGTCAAAGTATGTAAAAAAAGCATTTTTTTCTCTTTCTTTCTGAGATATCTCAGAACGCATCACATTTACGAGGTGGCAAAGTTAAAATTCGGATTCAGCGCACCCAAATACGTAAAGTGTGATGGAGAAAAAAATGTCTATAGTTTTTTCCTAGAAATGCCATTAAATTTCCTCTCCTTACTGCACTAATTTCTTTCACGAGTATAATACAACGTTTTATCAAAAATAATGTTATTTCATTCAGCGATGCTTTCAAATTTCACTTGCTTTCTTAATAGATTATTTACGAATTTCGTGGAACACGTGGATTACGTGAGAAAAAGGTATATTCGTTTCCTCTATCCCGAGAAGAGTGTGGGATTGATATAACGTACGTGAATCCACACAAGTATATTGTATGTGGTATTATAAGTATCTGACTCTGTGGTATCACATATACTTACTATAGATAGATGAGCCTAGGTAGAAATAAGATTTAGTGGTGGCGTTTCCGTTTCAGGAAACCAATCTTCACGTTCTAATGTTGTTGAAAATATTAGTTCCCTTTCAGTTACTTCGTATTTGCTGAACATTTTCCGTAAGATTTATAACAACTCATTATGGAGATTTCTACTTGGCTTTGCTAACTTCTCGCACTTTTTTCATTTTACCTATTATTTATTTTTTACAAGAGCTTTGTCACAGTTTAGGTGTAAGTGAATCCAAATAAATCCTATTGAAGTAGATTTATTGAGAAAACATGGCAGAAAAATGTATATACCTTATCATTTGTAGTGTTTTAAAAATGTACTTTGACTGAGTTAAGACTTATTATTATGTTTTAAGTTTGTACGTTATATTTGATCCCTATTACTAATTATTTTTATGTTTGCAAATTACAGACCCGCTCTTTTTTTATTTTATTTTTTATTTATTCAACAT
Source organism: Ceraclea dissimilis (assembly GCA_963576895.1). NCBI lineage: Eukaryota > Metazoa > Arthropoda > Insecta > Trichoptera > Leptoceridae > Ceraclea > Ceraclea dissimilis. Next base: position 16,918,695 of record OY756361.1, read on the forward strand.
AAAATACATTTACAATTTACAATTATTATGCACAAAGAAAGAATATGATTAAGCAATGATATTGTTACTCCCCGGAAATGTGTAAATTACTCGTGTTCCGAGGAGGATCTCAAAAGCAACATAAAATATATATATAATGGAAAATACACAATTACAAACACACAATACAACAGCAGAATGATAACACAAAAATATTAATATTCAAAATAACACATAATAGGACTATTTAATTTCAGACTTACAAATTTAACAAATTTTATTGGTAAGGGGGCTAAAACGTAATAATTTTAGCTGTAAGATATGAGTTTAATTGTAAAAATGTCGATAATTAAATAGTGCATTCTTTAAAACTTTAATAGTGTTTTACAATTATAATATAAAATCTCATTGTTTGCTGTACAATCGCTTGATAAGTATGCTGAAAGATATTTTGATTTTCAAAGTTATAATTAGAGTAGCAATTAATAGCAAAGTTTTCCTAACTAACTAATAATATTAATTAAACTTTCCGGAACTCTGTGCTTTTCACGCCCGTCACTTAAGATTTTAATACTTTGCAATATAATAGAGATCTGATGTTTTGTTATTGGTGAACTTGAATTTATTTTGCTGTGAAAACTGGTGAAAATATTAATCAAAAACATCTGGAGGAGTTAACTGGTTTTTATAACTCTTCATTCACTATCTCGGATGCTGGAATCGCCGGCGTCAGACGTCAGGACTTGTATGAATTCTTCTTTCAAGGCGAAAATCCGCCGACTCTGAATCTACCATTTGTTGTTTTACTTGGGATGCTGATACAGCGGTCACCTGGTCGTCAACATGCTTTGATCCACGAACTTCGGTGCTCAGTTCGGCATTGTTGTTCATTTTTTGCTACTTGAGCATTCCCTTTTCTTTCCCTTTTTCCTCCTATTAGCCTTTATTGCTATTTTTATTATTCATTTATTTATATATTGTTGCTTTATTAGTTTGTATATATTTTCACCTTTTATATTTGTTTTCTTGAGGGATGGCTGTAAGACATTGCAGTCCTGCGATAAGCTCGCTATTTTTAGCCGACATGATTGTTTTGTGCTTTGAATTATTTTCTTGTATCCCTGTATATTTTGGCAATTTTTTATTTTTTTATTATTAAATATTGAGAGACCACAAGGGCTAAGCTAATCATTCAAATATTCAAAGCGGTCATATTATACACTGAGTTTTCCCTCACCCCATGCCATTCCTATCACTCTGTCATTGTCATGTGAGAACGGGGTACCTGATGATGAAGTAATTAATCCATCTATCTTATAATGTAATTAATCTAAAATGAAATGACCTGTCCAACGTTTGACAAATTGAATTCATCCACAATATGAGATACAGTAGATAAAGGTCTGTGTGAAGGTAACCTATAAATTGAAGGTCCCTCCTCACACCCGAATAACACAGGCGCCAGTTAGGCGCCTTTTTATTCGCACTTACAGCCCAAAGTTACTCAGACGGCCCCAGGGTTAGCCAGAAGGGCACCCCCCAGCAACACCGTCCGGAATGACACCTTCAATATCCCTGCTACAAGGATGATAACAAATAATGAGCTACATTACATAATAACTTAGACTAATTACAAAACTATTCGACCGAGCCAGGGGCAGCAAAAATAAAGGATCCTGAGGACTTGACTAAAAAGACTGGTTTCAATGCCGTGGCGCCAGGCGCCACAACCCGGCGATTGTGTGGATCAAAATACAAACAAACCTCCCCGCATGGGACAAATAAAATAAACCCACCCAAACCTCCACCAAGGAGAAAGGCAACCTATAGTGAAAATATTTTAACAGAATTGGTGTAGCTATAAATGTAATGTATTAAAGAAGGCTTGTTTAAAAAAACAACCTATTGATTAGCGCCGAAGTGGAAATTTTGCTTGATTTGTCGTTTTTTCCCGAATTCTCACGAATATTGAAATGCATAGAAAAATTTCGAAAAACCGTAACGGGATTTGATAATCTTGCATGCTTTCTTAGCGTTATGATTTGTGAGAAAACCCGACAAAATGCTCAATCGATGTAACGGAATCCCCAAATATATTGTGTCAATTTGTATAAATACTCACTGTCTCTGTATTCCTATTAACTTTATTGTGATGATGAGAATATAAGAGTCCTCGAATTATAACAGTCATTATGAATGAGCGAAATTTTATTCTGAATAACAATTACAAATGTACATCCAATACAACAATGAGTCAATTCAAATAATGAAATCTTACCTTGTGGCGGTACAGGAAAGGCGAGATGGACTGCCGTATTTTCTTGTCGATAGATATTGATTTTACTCGCAACACGAACAACACATTGTTTCAATAACTTAAAACTTTTAAACTTTGAAAACAAACACAACAATTGTTTCTTAATAACTTATAAACTTTTGAAGAACAAATAATATGCATAAAAAGAGCCGTGATAAATATATAATGCAAGTGTAGAAGGCGTGAATAATTATATGAAAGCGGTCAATTATAACACTCTTATCAGAGATGCGGGTTATTTCACACTGACCCAATGTCAGCCTTTTGTCCTTGAAACGTTCAATTGGCAAATTAGGTGGGGAAAGAGATGGAAGATATTGGATCATTATGATAATGGATGAGTGACAAGGATGTAGGTACCTTTTAACTTAAATTAAGTCACTGCTGAAGAATCAATTTGTTTTGTTATTCAAAATGTGGATACGAATCTATGGTTTATAAATTCTTCCACATAATTAGCGCAAACACATTACGTGGATTTCAAACTATACATATTACTCTTATATTGTATTATGTACCTACATTTCAAACTACAAATTTTTAGTGTTAGGTGCTACCTACATTTACTCAGAGCTCCATAAATTTAGTTTCATCCATGAGTTCTAGGCGGGTAGTTTTTTTTTATCACTAACTTTATACACATAAGCAGTGAGTTATAGATATATTCAATCGTATTAAAGATGAAATGGGTCATGGAACACTTTAAATATACCTGCAAGTAAATGTAAATAAATGTTCGAATCCGCATAGGAAGCTGAAATGTTATATTTCGGATGTACACATGTATACAATATTGATTCTTGATAATATCTGTATCAGAATACCTACTCCTACCCCCACTGCTTATACTATGTATGTATATGTAGTACACAGTATTGACTTGATAGAGTGTTTCCTATAGATACCTATAACAGATCTTATATTGACATCTGACTAGTAGGAATTTCACTGGAATAAATAATTTCCTGTGATAATATTACAAGTGAATATTACACAAGAATGAATTACACTAATGATATATAGAAGTCTCGCGAGTTTAAGACCCTTTTTCGCAGTGTTCGTAAAGGATGGATATACCTGCCTAACGCATCTGTGTGCATTCTTGTTCATTGTGCGCTCACTAATACTATAGTAGTATCGCGAGGATAAAGGCCTTTTTTGTAGTGTGAGACAGTGTAACTACACGCAAGTCCGTAGACGGAGTTATAGTAGTATTAGTGAGCGCACAATGAACAAGAATGCACACAGATGCGTTAGGCAGGTATGCCCGTCCTTTCACGAACACTACAAAAAAGGCCTTTATCCTCGCGATACTACTATACTATAACTGCGTGTACGCACTTGCGTGTAGTTACACTGTCTCACACTATACAAAAAAGTATATTATCCTCCCGTGACTAGTATACCAGTATACTCACATTTTCAAAATACATCAGACACAGTTATACCTATTTCAAGTCAAAATATTTTGGATAAATATATATGTCAACATTCAAAATACTGAATCATGGATATGGAATTGCATTTTAATTAGTTTGCTGAACACTTTCCAATAATTTAGAGCTTTTGTTGTAAAATGTAAAATACGACGCCAAGATTCGAACCGGGAACTCAGTATTGAAATGTAGCATAGTTTCCCAATTAACTCGCAAAGTTACGGAATGCAACGTCGCACCCAAGCAGAATGCAATGGCTACATGTTAGTAAGCATTGGTAATTAAGGACTCCAAGCAAATTTAATGTGGCAAAACAAAACCTGACAAAATCGTATGTGTACAAAATGCAAATAATGATAAATTGTGACAAGTCAATTGTATGAAAGTATAATATAGGTATCATAATTATGGTATAATGTATAATTCTTTGTATCATTCTTGCGTAGTATATTTTTGTGCAATATCAACTGTGCAATTTCTTCTAGTATCATTCAATTCCTTTTCTAGTAAGTTCCTGTGTAATTTTATCCTGACAACCAATATTAGACATTTTGCTACGTTTATCCTAGGTACTCACTTACACATCTAATTAGTATTCTACCTATCATAACTGCGCAACATCTTAAGATAAAATATTGCCTAATAATTAATATCTAGTATAGCTAACATAATACCCATAATATTATAATATGTAATTATAAATTCAGAACTGAAGATATGATAGAAGTACTAATACACGTATTTCACAATAACATACATAAATATTTTCATTGATTCGTGTTACCTTTTACCCTTTAACGTCCTTCTTGAGAATATAGAGAGGTCACAATTCTATGCAGTCTAAAGAAATGTAGGAACGAGTCCTTCACCCACTCTGTGGTCCAGACGTTATATATTCTTTCAGGATCGAGGTATTTCTCTTACCAGCTGACTCCCGTGTAGTCCATCTCCTTTCACGATGCTCTATCCTGGGCTCATTGGATTCAATTGAGACTCAAATGTTTAACGAGGTCATCTCTCCATCGTAGTGGTAGTCTTCCTACATTCCTGGTAGTTGTTCTCAGTTTCCAGGCTCTCTTCGAGGTATATCCTAATAGCGTGGATTCACAAAATCTAGTGGTCAAGTGCCTTACCTTACATGTTAGCAATTATGCAAAACTTGTGTGTGGATTAGGTTGTGTAGCTTAAATGTTAAGAATGTATTCTGAACTAAGCGATAAAAAAATTCAATTTCTTACAAAACATTATAAAAGTCTTATTGAATAGCAAACCCAAATTCAGAAAGGTAAGTACTGAATTTTTATTGAATAATTAACGAAACGATAAAAAACTATAAAACTTTTAAAAAATTAATTCTCATTAAAAATATTTTCGTAGAATTTTGATACGAAATAGAAATATATAGAACCTATTATACCTAGAGAATTCCAAATAAGTACGGAATATTCGTTTATACTATAATGGAATATAATCCCCTTAGGAAAAATTACTCCAACAGAGCCCATGATATGGAAATTGTAAAATTCTACGTATTATAAAGGAGAATAAATGGGGAAAAATCGTGTGAAAATATTCACATGTCTGTACTTAATAATTGTATTATGTGACTGCTGAAAAATTCAGGGACCTAATTATAATAATAAAGTAGGTACCACGTGTATTAAGAACGTTATTATTATTAGGTACCTCTAAGCCTATGAATTGTATAAAAATACAAAATGGCTTTGAAAGCTTTTTCATGCGCGTATCAAAAAATCCATTTATTTTTATTTTACCGTTATTTGAACGTGGTAATGTTTAAGTTTGTCATATTCTTTTCCAAAAAAAATATTCTATAATTAATTACATTTGAATACTCGTATGATTTAAACACGTGATAATTATGTTAGTGGTTATACTTTATAATACAACAGGAGTGACGCGTTTCGGTTTGTCAGACCATTATCAAACTGCATGCAGTCAAATATCAAATCTTCCCGCGTCACCTCCATGACCTCCCAAATAAGTCACCCAAAGGAGTTTATCGCATTTTTCAGGAAAATGGTAAGAGATAGGAGAAAATTGTTAAGGACAAAAATAATCCTTTCTAAATTCTCTACAAAAAATATTCCGCACAGTAGCTAAAAATGTTCTTTATTTGTTAACCACAAAAAATTTAGTATTACGAGCGGCCATTGCGGGTAAACTGCTAGCTCTATAAAAAAAATGTGTTCCTACATACGAGTACACTTTAAAAATACTCGTATACTATGTTGATTTTGTGAGAGTGAAATTAATATTTACTTTCCTGGTAGTGCATTGAATCAACACCCGCGTAACTCTTGCTTTTATTTGCTTACTATATTGTTGATAGTTTATATGAAAACATAAATTCTATTGAGTTTCACCCCTCCCTCGTGGATTTCCATTTTCATTTCATTTTCACAATCGATGAAAAAAAACCTATCGTTTTATCTTAGAAAATATGCCTTTTCCTATAGAAAACAAAATATTTAATGTAAATATTTACTTTGTTTACGTTTTCAAATTACGAAACTTAAAAAAAATATATTTCATTATTGGTTATTTTATTCAATAATTTTTTTCTCTATTTGTCTCAATAGAACTGAATCCAGTAAAATTTTTATCAACACTGTAACATGAAAAGTATTTTTTCATGGAAAATTGCCTCACTTCACTGAAGAACCTTTGTGGAATGTTTTCTGTGATGTTTCACAGATTGTACGGTTAGGGCTATAGATTTATGCTCAATATAAAATTTTATTAATAGTTATCTTTTATACATTAATCAATGTTCTAGCCAAAACAAGGGGATGAGCAGGTGAACCAATCGTCATGTCTTCACGATTTTGGGGGGAAATATTCCCCCCCGAATAGGAGTCTGTATATTGTATAGATATAATGCATAGATCAAATAAATAATATCTATGCCATACCGGCCTTGGCATTTCTGTACTGTGGGGAAAATGACAAGACAATTTTAATGAGATGTTTGGAGCGCAGCCCACTTATGTAATGCTGGCCCAATTATCCGCTTTGAACCACAATACGTAAGATCTAGAATGTAACCTCATCCCATGTGTTGTTACGAATGACGGAAGGTCTCTGTAGACGACAGCTTGAATTTATCTTATGTACGGTCACGCTTTGCGACTTATAATATCAAGACATGCTCCAATTACCAAGGATAAAAATATTATTAAGTTATAAAATATTTTTGGTTATACAACACGTTTTGATTTTCCACTTTAGTAGTTAGAACGCAGGTGACCTGTAAAAAAATAACCCCTGTAATATTCACTGATTCGTTCATAATACACACCTACGAATATTTTGCGGGATACGTAAACAATCGATAACAAGTTGTTATCTCAACAGATATACAGCAAAGGATGGACTTTCTGCTCGTTTAATGTGATCACTATACACTTAAGTATAATATTCACCAATTCAAGTCTATCTGTTCAGTGATAAGCCTTATAGAAAGTCCATCCTTTGCTGTATACCTGTTGAGATAACTACTTGTTATATTCAACTACGACATCTAGAAAATTCCAATGTTCCAATCGATATTGGTTCATACTCTGTACCAATAGGTGTTATCGGTCCATTAACTAAACTTGTAAGTATATATTAGCGAACGTTACATCGATTGTAAGGTCAGTTGTAATACAGTATTCCGTTTATAATGATTTGATTTGCATATTTAATTATTATTTTATTGAAGCTTGGAATGGAATTACGCGATGAATTAATCATTCACTAAGACGTTTCATTTCTAATGCAGCGAATTCGTGAGGATCCAATTAGAAAAGAGAGGAAAACGTTATCCGATGAATATTAATATTGCGCCTTCTCTTTCTTTTTAAGTACTCGTTGTCTATGATCTTTATTAATACGAAGCCAGAGATAGTATACAAGCCTACACCCACGAATAACATCACCACCATGATTGGTGACGTCACCTTGTATCGGTGACAAACACTTGAACTACGGAATATTTTTCCCATACATTTTCTCCCAATCTTGGTGACGTCATCATCGCCAAATGTCAGTTGGGCCCAGCTTGTATGACAATATTGCGTCCGGCCTCGGTTGCTTCGGATAATACGAGGCGATCGCAATAGTATTAACATACAGGCCGTGACAAGGTGAAATTTGACGATGATGACGTCACAACTGTTGGCCAATGCAAGGACATGAAAAAGATATAGACGTACTTTTAAGCGAATGTATAAGTACTCTCTGTGAGGAGGAATGTCATTATTATGTTGCCGGCATGCGTTGCCACGTTGGCCAACTTAATGTATTGTTATCCTCATAGAGATATCAATTGTTTTGTTACTACTTGCAGGTTGCAGGCAATTTCACGTTTATATTTTTTTAAATCACTTGGTGTCTCACGAACGCCTGTCATTTAGTTTTGATCAGTCTATCCTACTATTTTAGTCTGAGGCCCAAGCAAGACGCCAAAAAGATGGTGAATAAAATGACTTCGTTTCTAGTATCCAGGCATGAATATTACGTAGGCATCGGTTAATATTATTCTCCATTGTTTTGTGTTATTGGAAGAGAATAATCCAATGTCGATAAAATAATTTGAAGGTAAAATAATACACTTATATAAGAAGGGTTAAGTATTTTGGTTTCAAATTTAAAAGCGTGTCCTAACTCATTATACCCTTCTCCTACGCAATTTAATTACTTACAGCCTTATTCAATAGATTCGCCTAATACAGATCTCAGAGGTTATTTAGTTAGTTGCCATACTAGGGCTTAAGTAACACATAAAAAACATTTTATTCAAAAACCTTACTTAGCCGTCAAATAACTAATCGCGAAGTTATTAGGGTTTCGGCTGGGTTTTGATTATGTTTGCTACTGTATTCCATAGAAATGTCTTAAAAAAATTCCATAGAAATTTGTTTATGGTTATCTTTTTGGCGCTACTTTCCGTCTACTTTCCGTGGTTCTTCTATGGTTTCAATGTGTTTTGACTTTGACATATTTGTTAATTTGTGTTAAAGTATTGTGATGAAATGGATGCAGTGTGGACATAATGCCCGATAAATTCTTTAAAAATTCACCTAATTACGCTTTGCTTACAGTTGTTATATTTTGTAGTGTTTGTAACACCTTGAATGTCATTCGATTTGTAGCTAAGTACCTACGTAAATTCAATAATATGTCATATACTTTTTTTCGACGCGATCTCTGGCGATCTCAAAACAACTCATCTGTAGGAAACATGTGTGATGGCTGTCATGATTGTATTAAAATGTCAAAAATATGCCTTATTACACTTTGATTAGTGCCCCTGATACCTAGATTGATTTTTTTTTACTCAATTTGCAATAAATTACGCGTGTTCAATAATAATACATTGTTTTTTGGTTGTGCTTGAAAACAAATCACCTGTTATAATCGCTGTAATAGCAGCCATATTGTTCCGTATTAGCGGTAGTACACGGCTAATACACCTCATGGCTTGTATTAAAGTTACGATGCTGAGTAGCGGTTACATAAAGTTAAATAAAGCTTATGAATAATGTTTTTCGCTAGTACACCCTTATTATACTGATTAACTTTTAAGTAAAGTTTATAAATAAGACTGTTAATACATTATTATACCTAGTGAAATATTGGGATGAAAAATGAAACAGTCTTTAGCACTTTATCGCAGGTACTAATCAACTTACATAATTTTCGTGGAAATCGGGTATGTTTGTAACGTAGAAACTTGGCAACTTTTGCAAGTTTTTTTTATTATTTATTTATTTATTCAGATATGGTACACACACAGACAGCAACATATTTGACGGCTTACAAATAGTAATTAATAATATACACAACTTGTTCCGGTGGCGTTTCAATACTACGATCTTAATCTACATGACTCTACTATACTACTATACTACTACTATAGTAATATAATCTACATGACTCGCGTCTCTTTTATGCCGTATGAATGTATGATATACATACATACATACACAATATTCATTAATATTATTAATTCAAATGTGAATTTATCTAGGCTTACGAAAACAGAATACTGAGATACGACATAATCTTACATTATAATAAAATGGATGTATATATGTATATGTACCATAACTCTGAAACGCATTGAGCAATTTCGACCAAACTTGGTAGACAAATACCTTTCTATCTGGACACGAATACTATGTAGTATAGAAACTTCTCGAAATGTAAAATCTTCTGAGAAATTTTACTGATGAGGGGATCCAAGGGCTGTGTGGGGTCATGTGTGGTACCTATCGTATGAAAGGGTGTTTGAAATGAAATTCAGATCATAAGCCATTATTTGTCCAGTTCAAGCCATTGGGAGACACCTTCTAGAAAGTTGTGATAATTAATAGAACGTTGCATAACCTTCTAGAAAGTTGCCAGAATGAATGTGATTCGGGTCGTACTGTCGATCTACTCCTTCATCCAAATTTGCCGTTGCGAAGCACGGGTAACTTAGCTAGTATATTATACGTTTCTGGCATACTAGATTATACATACCTGTGTGTGGATTGTTTTTCGTAAAAAAAGGTTTTATACCTTTTTTTATTATGGTTCCTTATTTTTAACATGATTTTAGTTCTGGTAAATAAAATTATATGGGAAAATGTGTTAGTTAAAGGTGTTGCAAAAAACAATGTAGAATATGCTAAACCCTAAAAGAAAATCTAATAAAATATATGGAGGTAGAGTTCCTTTGTCGAAAAGTATGGAAGATGGAAATAAAAAGAACTTTTATAACTGTATTTTCACGTCCGTTCAATGAGGAATATAAAACTACAACAAGACAAAGTAAACTCAGGGTGAGTTATTGAAGTTCGTAATATTCTTTATAAAGTTTCAGTAAAGTAAAAGTTATTCTTTCTCAACAAAACCTTGAGAATTTTATTCTGAAGCAATCGATAGAAAATAGACTCCAGTTTAAATAGAAAACGACATTTTGAATAATATGAATGTAAAATATCGATGTGATGTTTATGGAAATACTAGCTGAGTTACCCGTGCTTCGCAACGGCTAATTTGGATGGTGATCTGAGCTCATTTTCTAATGCCCTTTAATACGACACCACACATGACCCCACACAACCATTGGATCCCCTCATCATCATGACATCTTTCAGTGTCTCCAAATGGCTTGAGCTGGACAAAATGTGACTCAAGATCTGAACTCCTTTTCTAACGCCTTTTCATACGACACCACACATGACCTCACACAACCCTTGGATCTCTTGGATCATCATAGCATCTTCTAGGAAAAGCTTTTCATCCAAAAACCGGCGACGTTAGGACACAGCCTATATTATCGCAAATGTTATTCTAAATTTTCGTAGCAACCCATCGTCAAATGCGGGAGTTATGCGAACACTTACAAAAATCAGACTTTATTTTATATATTATTATGTAGATTTTTACCCTGTTGTTAATCGTTTGCTAGGAGTATTACAGTCCACATTACTTAGAAATCACTCGATTTTTCTCTCAAGTAAAAGGTTCATATCAAACAGTAACACTTTTACAGTAGTATTTATGACCACGACATTTATAATAATAACACTTGGTATTGTAAGTTTGTCCAAGAAGCTTTTCTATGTAGCGAATATATTCTTTGCGACCAGTCGACCCTACATTGCTTTTGAGTGTACGATTCAGATTGAAAATCACGTGTTGGTACTACAATGGTTATATCCTAACTTATATTTTAGAGTGTATTTATTTTCATTTGTATATTACATTTTTTTATGTATTTACACAATACAAAAATTATTAGTTAACATTACAAATTATAATAGCACAAAATTCACCAGGACGAACGAATCACTCGCAAACGAGTGGAGGGCCTTAAATAGAATTAAAAAAAAAACTTATTTTCGTGTTTGGATTCCTGACAGCTAACCAGCCCCTCATTGAAATACAACATCCATTTTATTTAATACTAGAAAACTAACAGCAGAGTGGTTAGAAATATGAACAGAATTCGATCAAAAATAGGTATGTTCACGTTTTTTTGCGCCTTATTTATGCAAACTCTGTGACACCTATATTTTTTAAAATTTTATAATTTTGTTTATTGTCTACGTGAGTAGGTATTGCCTGGCTAGTGATAAATGTTATATAGATATTCTATATAGAAAGGTTCTTCTATTCAGAACTTTGTGACATAAGACGTATATAACTTTTTCTATACATGGATGACTCCATAACGGAGTTTTTAGCATTTCCTTCTATATTGACTTTTTGTTTAAAATAATTTATACTTCATTTAATTTCACGCTAACTTGCGAGGAAATCAATATGATTCCTCGCAAGCACTTATCACATCCTATACCAAATTGAGTTTTTTCAAATTGTTAAAAAATCGTAAATGAAAATCATATTCCTGATAATAAATGGGCCGCAGGTTGAGTTAAACTGCTCTAACCACTGATTTAAAAAACGTTATATTCATTGCCATCAAGCGTGCTTTCAATATTTTTCCCGCAGTGGTCAATTTTATAATTCATGCATTCTGCTGTAGGGATATTGAGGGTCTGTGAACTTATCCAACCTCTGCTTGTTCGTTGCACCATCCATAATGTATGTGTTATTCTATGGGTATACTTTTTAAGTCATACGAAATTAGTGTTTACCTATGTACAAAAATGATTTTCAACCAAGTACGAAAAATACATCGTTTGGTAAAACTGACTACTGACGAAGTAATCATTTTACATACAAAACAGTTCCTATGAACTGATTATCAAATTTAATACTCTACCGTCAAATATTACACATCTATGGATTTCCCTCATGGCCACTTAATACAAAAACCATAGACTTTTATATTAAGTACTACCTAGACGGCGTACTCAATGCTAAAAGTGTAACTAAACTGTGAGTTTTGCGTGCCGAACGTGAAATTGCGTCACTTTATTGAAAATACATGGAGGCAGACGTCTAGCTAGTACTAAATATAAAAAATCTATGAAAAAAACAATGATGTTAAAGAAAATGACAAAACAAAGGCAAAGATGATTAAAATAAAAGTTATCTAGGACAAATTGTTTTAAAAATTGGATAGTTGAACCTAAAACGTTACATTCAAAAGTCAATACGATCAAGCTAAAAAAATCAACGAGACAAAAAAAGTTAAGTAGTAAGTAGTAATGTATGCGATTGTTTTCTAGTAGGTACGAATAGTTAAGAGTGTGCATACCGACTTTTCAAAAATTTCTAAAAACGGGAGACCTTCTATCTCGACAACCGTTACTAAATATGCTTTGAAACAAAATAGGGTAGATGCATTGAACCTTTATCTAGGGATTAACCGTAAAAGATTTTTTATATCTTGTATAGATTTCTCAAAAAATATTTTTAAAAACACCTCTGATCTTTTTTCCGAAAGACGGAAACTCATTTCCCGAAAGTCGCGGAGTAAAATTTTTTTTACTGATAATATGCATTAAAATCTAGTGAATAACCGTAAAAGTTTTTTGATAGACGCAAAATTAACCCCAAAAAATGGGAAAAACGCTATTTTTACCATTTTATTATGCGATTGTCACGCGATTTTGAACCTTAATGCCGTGGGAAAAGACTGTGACGTCATTCCTGGTGCCATGCCCTTAAACACAATGTGTTATTGAATGCCTTCACTAACAATTGACCACTGAAGTTTTCATTAAGGAAAGTTACACAATGAATATTGGATGGAAACCAAATAGTTACTATTAGAGAGAATTAATCGCTTTGTTGTTTTATCAACTCGTCCAGACTTCTGTCGCCTCAGCTTTCATTACTGAATGAAGTGGATTGTCTTCTTCAGAACAAAATGTATTCAAGAAATCTTACATCTTACATATAATAAAAATGTATGTGGGTGTGTGTATATGTATGTGGGTACTGGGTACGTTTGTTCCACCATAACTCTGGAACGCCTGGAGCGATTTCAACCAAACTTGGTATACAAATACCTTGCTATCTGGAAACGAATACTGTGTGGTAAAACTTCTTGAAATCCAGAACCTTCTGAGAAATTTTGCTGATGAGGAGATCCAAGGGTTGTGTGGGGTCATGTGTGGTATCGTATGAAAGGGCATTGGAAAAGAAATTCAGATCGTATGTTATATTTTGTCCATCTCAAGCCATCGGGAGACACCAGTTAATACGCAGAACCTTCTAGAAAGTTGACAGAATTAATGAATAGAATCTATCTGATGAATGTGGTTCGGGTCACACTGTCGATCTGCTTCACAAATTTGCCGTTGCGAAGCACGGGTAACTCAGCTAGTGGATAATAAAATGTATGTCATACAATCAGTTAACAATGATCCCCGATGTTGGAATTTTATGAAAGTACGAGTAGTGAAGGGAAGGTGAGACATTCTAGGCTTGTGCCGTGACTCACATATCAAGTAGAGTGAAATTCTGATTGAAATAAAAAGCATTCCAGAATACCTTTTGGTTGTACAAAAGTGCCAACCTCGTTTCCCATTTATTATTATTTCGTACGAGATGTTTGAATAATTCTTGATGGAATAATAATTTTAATATATTCTGTATTTCGCAGAACAACTTTCTCTACTGGGAACGCTTTTGGATAATTTGCTTTTGGACAATAGAGTTTGTCAGAAAGTCAATGTTCTCTGTTGGGTATCGAAATTGATATCGCTTCTTGTTGTTCATTCAACTCTGGTAAAGGAAAATTTAATACAACTTTACGACACAAACGATATTTCATGTATAGTGAAAGATGATTGTGAATTCAAAAGTTTTAATGTCAAATTCTTTTTCAAAATAAACCTCATAAAGTCACAAAATAATAATGTCGTACGAAATAGATATGAGAAAAAGCAATATGTCCAATCCATCTATCATTTTCATGGTTATAAATTTATTATCTATGATAATGTATTGAGATTTTTATATGAAAAATATTATATTGGTTTTCCTTTGGAATGTCGATACATACAGGAATATTATATATCACATATCCAATACTGTTGTGATTGATGGCAGTTGGATGAAATCCACGGGGACCGAATTATTATGGTTTATTATTATGAAAATACGATAAATACATTAATAAGGCATAATCTACAGAAAGGTCAGTCCTTTCTTGGAAAGTATTCTTAATTGTATGGATCTTTTTGTTTCCAAAGTATCCTTATAAAATGAAGGTTTTGTTAAAAGAATTTGCTCTTTTCTATCTCGTTAGAAAGTAAAGCAACTAAGAGTGTTTGTACTTTTATAAGTAGGTATAAGAGCATTTAAAACTTTAAAGTTTTAACATTGTCTTGAGCCTTTAGCAAGCTTAAACTAAATTTTAACTTTAAACGGAATAACTAAAGCTTTTAAAAATGTTATTTAGTTATTTTAATATGAAATAACGTATAAATGTCAATGAACTAAACTTCGATGTTCGAAAGTTATCAGTTCAAGCATTACTCGATTGATTTTCAAAAGTTATATAATCAACGATGCAGGTTGTTTGAATATTATTTTACAAATTTTCCCTTGAAATATACTCACAAACCTGCAATTTATAAGTGGTTAAAATAACAAGATATAATGTAGAAGAATTAACATGTTCCATAGTTTCAGATACCTATAAATTATACCGCAAATTTTCATTCATATTTTCCTCTTAATAAGAAAGATCTTTTCACCTATTGCTGAGGGAACATCTAACTTTACCAAAAACGTGGAAATAGTTTCAAGGTTCACAAATTAATTGGATGAATGTTATCGGGCGATTCATAGTTATTATTATTATAATTCCTTATTGGATTCACCCTCTGAACGAGTATTCCTCAAACCATAGTTGGCAATTACATTGTCGTTGGGAAACTCTAATCGAAATAGGTTTTAGTTCGTTCGTATAGACTTTAACAAGAGATCGTTTGTAAAATCTAATTAGTGGATCGGAGTTATATTAGGTATTATATTCTCTTACTTTAATTATGATCCCCTAATCCAATTATTTACGCGTTGCTGTATCACACCTAGATAAATAATCTCGATAATTTAATAATTTATACATAAAAATACAAAAATCGGTAATTAATAATACTTGCAATATTGTAGGACGATTTCTAAATACTGATATTTAAGGCACAATGCTTATTAGTCCCCGCGCATCTGAGCCTAATCCTGTGATATTCGTGATATCTGGATAGGTGAATTTTTCCCAGTATTAGGCTGATGAGTTTATATGTGAATCATGAATGATAATATGTAGACTCTTCTGGCTGATAATACTGAGAAGTATGTTGGCAAAGTCATGCCTCAGTGTTATAAAAAATGTCAAGATGAATTAACTGTAACATTAAACTGTGTGGACCATTATTTCAAAGTCTGACTGTGTATTCTGAAAATTGCCTAGGTTAGGTAGGTACGTTGGTTTTTCAGATGCCATCTTTGTAATTTATATAGCTTGCTTAATTTTCTTCTCAAATTATTGCTATCATAATAACCGAACCAAATATACCAAATTTTCCGTTGATCTTTAAAAAGATCAGAGCCAAAATTCAGATAAGAAAACTTCAAAGCCTGGTTCCTAGAAGACAACTATCAAATATCATAATAGGTATGCTCGAAAGGGCGAACAAGAAAATATGTATGAAGGTAGGCACATGATGGTACTTAAGTAAGTAACAACTAATGAAACTTTTAAGATTTCGGAGATTGCCGCAAAAGTTTTCGTAGTTTCCTAAATTTATTGTTCTTTGAAAGTAATAGCTACGGGTGTTTTAATACGTTATAGTTGTGGGGAAGTAGGTAATCAATAATTCAAAAAGAAATATGAAGAATAATTTATTATATAGACCTTATTAAGTGTTAAATACATTGAAATACTTAGAGATATCAGTTTATATTTCATTGCTGGTGAGAAAGTTATTCAAATAAACATAATCATATAAAAATCAAATATTCCTTATACCTATGATGCCTTACCCTACAATCTATTATAGATAGTACGAGTATATTAATAAACTGATGCTCAGTCAGTTTTTCCACATAAAGACTTTATTGGGATTTTTAGACAAAAATCACAAGAAATGCACCTCTTAGGGAAATGTTGATTAATTATATTTAATTCATTATTGTCCATTCTTAAAAGATAACTAGAATGAAATGATTCATATCAGTCTTAGGATTACTGACTTATCTGAGTAGTAAATTATTATTATCCGCGCAGATCTGAGAACATTTACAAACCTTTATCATCAAATCCGCGAGCGATGTAACAAATTACCTAATCAAACGGCGCTTGTTGAAATAAAGCTCTCTGAGAAGAACTCCACTTAGAGAAATGTAAGTACGTTCTTTAATCCCCCTTTTGCTCCTGCTATAAAGAAAGATAGGAACAAGGACTTTGTAATATATCTAGTTTAATATAAGACATTCCTTCATGGATTAGGATAAAAGGATGTAGCGGGAAATAGGATCGTGCGTGTCTTACGTGGAAAGCTACTTCAAGCTTTTTCACTTTAAATTAAGCTATTACTTCATTATATTAGAACTTTAATTCATAAAGCTTTGAATGATTATGATTATTAATTATGAAACTTCACAGTTAATCGTTCACTCTGAGAACATAGGAAGATCACAAGGCAATTCACGTGTATAGGGTCAAGCGAACGATTCATTTTAGAGCGGTTTTATTCAGTGTCTACTCGTATTTACCACTTTATTCGTTTATTACTACGAATTGTAAAACTGGCCAATAAAGATTTATTTATTTATTTATTGTAAAGATAGGATATGTACACAATTTTCAATATTATAGAACTTTTATTTTATACCAATATCTATCGAATAAAATTTAAAGTAAATCCAGATTTTACAACTGTCTTAAGTACGAGTATATCGTTATATAACAATACAATGTTTTGAACAAAGGCACAAAACGAATTTTGAGATTATAAAACGAAATCTGCCCAATAAATAATATTATGAAAGAACATAATAAAATATGTAAGTGGAAATGGAAGCTTATACGGGGAAAGATTGACGATGGTACGCCTTATACCTACACGAGTTATATCGAGTAGCTTCCTATAAATCTACCTTTACCCATAAGAGATATGTAATAAATTTATTGTTATAATAGTTATATAACTTATATCGTTTTTACGGAACATAAAACGTTTGTGAAACATCCCCGTCTATTTACACAGGGATAACAAACTGTGTTTCCCCTTCAGGAATGTACATTGCCATAATACTTAATGATTATTAGTACACAGAATACTAGAACAATAAAAAAAGTTCCCATAAAGTTTAATCTCTAACACATTAAACTCGTACTATTGCGTAGTGAAAAACATTCTTGATGTAGGATTATGTTCGACATTTGGTGTCTTTTTTGCACAATACTACGAGTATTATTATATCGTAGTTCTTGACATTGTTACCCTTTGGTAATGACTTTGGGATTATTACTCCATAATCTAGAAATAGTTTTGTAATGAAAGAGAGTTTTATATATTCGAGTGAGTAGTAATGTTATCTGGAAAACTAATTTCATATTCCATTTTCCTCCTTATTTACTTGTAGTATTTTTCTATTTTATTCAAAATATTCCTCCCATTCTGAATGTCTCTGTGGATGATTCGATATCGAGCGGATTGTAAAAATAGCTTTATTTGCCTTGTATCCATATTGAAAAATAGTATGGCACGCTCATTACTGGATACTCCACATGGATGAAGTAAAGAGAGCGTGGAAACGTATATAGATGAACCAGTATAATACTTCAGAAAATTTGAGTTGTATTCCGTTTATTTATTTATTTATTAAAGTTTACACGGTTTACACCTTTACAATATAAAAAAATGAAACAGCCAATCATTATAAAATCACAATAATAAACCAATGTTGACAAAAATTCAAGGTGAAAATAAAACGTCAATTGTTAGTAAATAACAAAAAGTAAAACAATAAAAATAGTGTGCAAACAAAATCTCAATAAAAATTCATAATAATAGAAACAATGATAAAATAAATTTCCAATAAAAATTAATAATCGAGTCAATATCAGGAACGCATGAATCCTTGTCCATTGATAAAAAACAACAATACCTAAGTCAAGCATCGATAAAGAAAACATAACTGCTTTAATTATAATAGAACCACGTATTTAAATCATTGTGATTTTCTATATACCTATGGTAAATGCTTATCTTGGATTTACATCACACTAGCAAAAATTCCCTTCACCTTTGTTTGTAACAAGTCATTGATGGAGAATACGATTTTCACGTTCGAATTTGGTAGGAATACGTTGTGGTATTCTGAAAAGGTTGTGAAAGCATTGATTCCGTTGTAAATCGCTTCTGTCCCCGGAATTTTTGCGACATGGGAATATCTCACAATACAGGACGTGACGTTACGTTAACTCGTTAGGTACGAGAGTATAAACCTCATGAAGTACACACTGAATAAGATGGAACGAAAAGATTTGACATATTATTCGTGCCCTTGACATGCTAGAGCACAATACCTTGTATGGCGTCTACTAGTAATAAATTGAGTGGATAAAGATATTATAAGATGAAGGGAACTAACCCAGAACGTATCAGATTAGAAATACTCTATTAATGGAGGTATAATTTATTGTTTTAGTCCTACCAGTTAGACCAAAACGAATTAATATGTTTCAAATTACCTACTACCTATAGTTCTGAACATATCTGATATACTTTATTCTAATAATATCATACCTACTAGTTTAGATCAGCAACGTTATATACACTCAATGTTTTATTGGTATATTTAAAAGAACATAACCACCCTTGAAAAGCTTTTTCATAGACGTATACTACATACTTAACGCGAGCTAAATGTAACAGGGGATTTTATTTGATGATTATTACACTCCTATCCACGAGTATCGACCTAATTCCCAGAAATATCTCTCTCTATTTTATATTGAGAAATGATTTTGCTTTATTCGGGATTAATTAGTGAATTGTGTATTTTTTCCCCGGTATTACAGCGGTAGTTATAGGTAATTTATTATAAGCTAATGCTGCCATCATCGAAATGAAAAAGTATCTTATTTCCTTTTTTTATTATGGTAAACACCCCCGGTTAGATAATACGAAAGGTTGACATTATTACGGAGAGTATTTCCGGTAAAATTGCTAAAAATATAGTAATGGATTCCTGTTTCTTCCACTCTGAACCGAAACCAAATATTTGACACTTTAATCACTTCGCTTCTCTTCCCTATCTCACATATTTACATTGGTCCATTTAAAAAAAAAGTGAAAGATTCAAATTAAGAATTTTCACTCATCTGTGTCTTTTTTTAAACTGCTTATACTAATTAAGAGTATGCATACCGACATTTCAAAAAATTCTAAAAACGTGAGACCTTATATCTCGACAACCGTTACTAAATATGTTTTGGAACAATATAGGGTAGATGCATTGAACCTTTATCTGGGGAATAAACGTAAAATATTTTATATATCTTGTATGGATTTCTCAAAAAAAAACATTGAGAAACACCTCTGATCTTTTTTCCGAAAGACGGAAACTCGATACCTGAAAGTCGCGGAGCATTTTTTTTTTCGTACCGACAATATGGATTAAAATCTAGGGAATAACCGTAAAAGTTTTTTGAAAGACGCAAAATTAACCCCAAAAATTGAAAAAAAAACGCTATTTTTACCATTTTATCATACGATTGTCACGCGATTTTGAATCTTAATGCCGCGGGATAAGACTGTGACGTCATTCTTGGTACCAAGCCCTCAAACATAAAACTTATAATCAGTGGCTACGGTAGATTCTTTTCACAATTTCCACCTAATAAAGAAAATTATTTATTAATAGTTACTGAAATTCCAATTATGATTCGATGTTTGCGACTAATGACACCTGTCATTGCTTTTTACATTTTTATCTCAATTGTTTGATGCGCAAAAATGGCGACGCAATAAAAATACTCGTCAATTTTTCTAAGATAAGATATTACTGTGGCACATGATAAATGACATTTTGCGCTTTTTGAGGATTTTTAGACGTGAAGTAAAACATGAGAAATGGTTTTCCATCAGAATGTGAAATCCTTTAAATCCTTAAAATCCTTAAAATCCTTTAAATCCGAAAATAGGGGGAAATTTATAATGGCCAACGTTCTGTTTTTCAATCGTAGATTGTGTCAACATAAAGGAAAAGTGTTTTAAAGCGTCGAAGAAAAAATATTGCGAAATGAACATCGTCGTAAAATGTTTTTTTATTCGACCTTTTTGTCTTTGTAACATAATGGAAAAAACAATTTGATGAGAAACATAATGAGATGTCCCAGTACCTATGTACTTACGTAATTTATAGCATTATATTCAATAAATTTTGAGGGGATGATCGCGAAACGAAAGTTAATAGTATTTGAAAAACCTTTTTTTAGGAAATAATTAAAAATACGTATTATCCCCATTGGCGTTTTTCCTCACATTCCACATGATGATAAAAAGAGCGTATGTATATTTTAATTTAATTTCAACTGTTCCTTTAATGTAAAACTGGATTTGGACCATAATACATCCATAAACTTTTTAAGGGTAGAGTAAAAATATATTTTTGAGACCTAAGATCTCGACAACCATACCAAATATATGCTTTGGAAAAAATAGGGTAGATAAGTACATGGAACCTTTATGCAGTGAATGACCGTAAAAGATTTTATATATCTAGTAAAGATTTCTCAAAAAAATGTGTGAAAAACACCTCTGATATTTTTTACGCAAGACAGCAACTATTTTCCCGAAAGTCTATAAAAATATATTTTCATATTGATAATATCGTATGCATTAAAATCTAGTGAATAACCGTATTTTTTAAACAAAGCTAAATGAACTTCTAAAATTAAAAAAAAACTATATTTTTACCATTTGATCATGCAATTTTGAACCTTAACGATCCGGGAAATATCTTTGGGAAAGAGTATGGGAATAGTTTGAAGAAAGAGAATTCCTTTCATGAAATTGGTGTAAATATTTCTAAATTATTGCTCATCATGGATAACCGCATTGTTTAATTTAAAATATATATAAACTGCGTACACTCAACCGTATTTGTGAATAAAACCAGACTACTTTTTGCAAGGAAAACCCGTTAACTTCTTCAAAACATCCACCATTCATCAGACTACAGGGTGACTAAACATGAATAAATAAATCACTTTAATTTGTGAAAGCTTTAGCTATCCTTTCAATTTAAATATAATAAATACTTAATACCTGTATCTAATCTTCCACTTTCAAAAATTTATTAATTAATAAGTTGAGATTTGTTACCTGCGATTTTTGCCTGCGATTTGTTACCTGCGCCTGCGATATTTGCGATTAATGAAATTTAATAATAAATCGATTTCAAGTGCCTCATAAATTGGCTGGCATTGTGACAAAATGTCGAATTTACGCGTAGTATCATCATGTTGGAATCTACGAATGCATTGTTTTTTCAGGTTTAAAATAGCGTGAACAATCGCATGATAAAATGTTAAAAATTGAGTTTTTTCCATTTTTCGGGCTTAATTTCGCTTCAATCAAAAAAAAATTGCGGTCATTCCCTATATTTTAATTCATACGTATCATCAATGCATTTTTTTTCTTCGCAACTTTCGGGAAACGAGTGGCTGTCTTTCGGAAAAAGATCAAAAGTGTTTTTCACATTTTTTCTTAGAAATCTATACAAGATATAGAAAAACTTTTAAGGTCATTCCCTAGATAAAGGTTCCATGTCATTGTATCTACTATATTTTTGTCTAAAGCTTATATATTAAGCAAGGTTGTCGAGATATAAGGTCCTCCGTTTTTAGAAATTTTTGAATAGTCAATATGCCTACTCTTAATGTATTGTTTCTTCTAGAACAAATAAATCCTGAAGCATGTACTAGTCGACACAACTTTATAACTAACATTATGTTCTAAAAGGGAAAGATAAGAGTGAATTTTAAGGAAAGTTGCCAAATCTCCGCTGAATGAAATTGAGTTTCAGAAATTCTGTAAAAACAATTTTTAAGTACCATAATTTCATTTCACTCTTAGAAAGTGCTTTCACAAATTTACAATATTTTATGGTAGAAAGATAAAGATTTATTAATTTTTCACATTTTCCATCGTCTCCTTTTCTTAAACGGAAAATTAAAGCGTGTAAATATTGACTCGTTTTATGAAATTCTGAAGGCTGGCAGTTAATTTTCCGTAGGGATTCTTGGCAAACGGCAATACACTGCTCTGAATAAAGTTATGAGACACTCAATATCAATATACCTCTTCAACTACAACGTAGCTATTTAGCAAACTTCAATACCTGTCTTCGTATTTCTGTTAAAGCGATTATAATTATGTGATACAATCTTTGAAATGGTAATTTGAAAATAAAGCTCCTACAGGGACTCGAAAAATCCCAGTACAAATCTTCTCAATCTAGTTGCAAAATTAACACCGTTCTGCCGAATGGCTTCACCTAAGTCTAAAAGTTATCATTCTCATAAAATACCAATGTTGATAACCACACAAATAAAAGGATTTCCGATCTGTTCACAAATATTAATAATCTTTGGTTATGAATTGTTTATGATTTGTTGTTTAGTTGTTTATTCCCTAATCTTTCCGAGTTCCTTTAATATTCCGAGTATATTGTAAAACGAGAATAATGGTGATAAATTATACGTTAATATACGAGTATATATAATCAACATTATTCATCCCATTTCGAGAATGTCAATACATCAACGAAACGAACAATAATTCAGGTTAATGGAAATAATATTAAATAGAATCGAAGAAGGAAGGCACCTTCTCAAAACAATCTCAGAGAGACAGGCCAAGTGGATAGGCCACACAATACGACACGAAAACCTCCTCCACACCGTAATGGAGGGAATGACCGAGGGGACAACTCACAGAGGGCGACCCCGACAGGAATATATGGAGCAGGTTCTCCAGGATATGAGCTGCTCCCCATACTTGGAGCTGAAGCGTTGTGCGGAGGACCGGGGGGAGTGGAAAGCGAGGTGTTCTTTGCTGCAAACAAATCCATTGGATTGAAACCTGAGAAGAAGAAGATACATATTTTCAAAACGTGCGGTTAATTTATACAGATACATGATATTGCACGCGCAAGAAAAACAGTCTATAGGGGAAAGTACTACTCTACAGTACTCAAAAATCAAGAATTGTTTTCAGTACTTACCACCACAAAAAATATATCTACGAGTAATTTACGAAATTGCGAAGGGCACGTAGCAGGAGACATATTTTACTCCTCAATTAATTAACGTGAGTTAGAGGCTCCAACAAATTCAAACGGCGTTGGTAAATTTTGTGTCTTCGATATACCTACAAGTTATCCATACCTAGTATAGAAGCAATTAAAATAAACTTACGCAGGTTAATATACTCGTATTGTAATGTGAATTGTAACCTCCTTGGACCTCTTAATAAGATTTGCTTAGAAGTGCGGGTAAAGAGGTCGCTATTAATGCGCCTGAGCTACCCGGAGATGTGGAGGGCCGTAAGCCCGCGGGATTTTCTTTCAATATTGTAAAATCGTAGGTATTTTGTAAGTCAACATTATTGTCCCCTTAAAAGTTGTCATTACGTGTCCCAAACAGTATGAAGTCCACAGTTGAGCATAAAAGATACCTTTTAAGTACCAAACCTCCTTATCACAAACATTTATCTTAATAGTTTCTTCCTTCAAAAAAACCAAACACCATAAAATACAAAATGTGTTATTGGAAAAGAAATAAAAAAATACTCGTTTGTCACATTTGCCTTTACTTTATTACATTATATATGGAGAAAAACATACTACATCTTTCAAGATCTTTCATATAAAAAAATCTAGAGTAATGTCACATAAGGTCTCTCTATCTATCTATCTATACCCTCACGCCACATCCCTTGCAGGGTAGGCAGAGAGGACAGAGCGCCAGACAGCCCTATCCTTACACACACTCCTAGCTTCCGTCACATTCATGCAATTAGTCATACACGCTCTCCGATTCCTTTTACTCAAAACGCGTCCATCCTTGAGGATCTGGTCGACATGATCGGACCAGGTCAGTCTCGGACGGCCGCGCTTTCTCACCCCTCTTCGCTCATTCAGATATATCTTTTTTGTCATCCTGTCATCATTCATTCTCTCAACATGCCCAAACCATCTTAGTTTGTTTACTTTCATTCTTGTCACTACACCAGTCTTGCAGTCACTCATTTCCCTAATAACCTCATTCCTTATCTTATCTCTCAGCGTTTTCCCGCACATTCTTCTTAATGACCTCATTTCTACTGCATTCAACCCTGATTCATCCTTCTTCATCCACGTCCACGTCTCACTAGCATACATCAGGGTCGGCACCAAGACAGCATTGTGCACTAGCACTTTTGCTTTCATAGACACATTGCTACTACTAACAATCGGACCGAGCGCACCATTCGTCCTAGTACCGGCCAGCTTCCTTCTTTCAATGTCTCCATCACAGCGTCCATCTCTAGTAAACAAACTTCCCAAATATACATACTCATTCACTTGCTCCAGACAGTCATTACCAACCTTTATCACACAATTTGTCCTTATTTCCTCTCTTTCGAACACTAATACTTTCGTTTTATTTACATTCATTTTCATACCATTCATATCGCAGCTTTCGTACACACAGGATACTATCCGTTGTAACTCACATTCATCAGCCATCAACACTAAATCATCTGCAAACATTAACGCACATACTTTCACTCCATTTAGGTCCACACCACCATTCAGCTCATTCAGAGGACGCATGCAGTAGTCGAAGAACAGGTTGAACAACCAAGGCGACATGACGCAACCCTGTTTAACCCCTTTTGTGAGAGTGAACCACTGCGACAACGCAGCATTCACCCTGACACAAGCAGAGCTCTCCGTATATAGAGACGCGATTGCGCCAATCAGTCGGTCGCTCACCCCATATTCCGACAGTACACGCCACAGTCTTTCTCGGTCCACACGATCGTATGCCTTCTCCAGATCCACGAACGCGCAGAAGAGCCTCTGGTGTTTAGCCAGAAGCTTCTCCACGACCATCCGTAGGGAGAAGATCTGATCGGTGCACCCCCTGCCACTCATGAAAGCACCCTGCACATCCCATACTTTACTTTCAGTCACTTTTCTTACTCTTTCAATCAATACCTTTCCATACAGTTTGCCCACAGAGCTCAGCAAACTGATAGCCCGATAACTGCCGCATTCCAACCTTGAGCCTTTCCCCTTGTACAAAGGGCAGATGACTGCCCTCCTCCAATCCTCAGGAGTGCAGCCACTCTCCCAGCACAAGTTGAAGAGCCTCAGGCACCACTCGAGAATCTTCGGGCCACCTTGCTTGATGAACTCTATGGCCACACAGTCATGTCCCGCAGCTTTACCATTCTTTGCTTTTTTCAATGCAAGCACAACTTCATTCATACGTATTTCCTCGTCCTCAGCAATATTTACATTCATACTATCTGCAACATTCGTCTGGTTTGTACTAGTACCACTTTCATACAATTCTTCGAAGTATTCTTTCCATCTTTCAACAACTTCTTCTCCATTCATCACTAAATCACCATTCTTATCTTTGATGCAATTCATACTGTTTTTCTCACTTCCAGATCGCTTTCTTTTTACTTCCTTCCAGAATATTTTCAAATTCTCCTCGGCGTTCCTCGATAATTTCATACATTCCTCTTCCTCAAGTTTTCTCTTTTTCTGGCAAACCATTTCTTTCACTTCTTTCCTACACGCTTTATATATATTCTCCTTTCTTTCTTTCTCACCTCCATCATCTGGTTTCGCACCAAGCACATCATTCCACGCTTTCTTTTTCCTCACTACAGCATCCTTCACCTCATCATCCCACCACGCATCACCTTTTTTCCTTCCTACCAACGCTTCTCCACATACTTCTCTTGCACTATTTACTAGCACCTCCTTCATAACATTCCATAGTTCACTCGTCGAGCGTTCCTCATCATCATGTACTTCTAGCCTTTCGTTAGTTAGTCTTTCATATTCATCCCTAACATTCGTCTCTTTCAGTTTTTCGACCCTGATTCTCCGGACAGGCTCCAACTTCCGAGCCCTCGAGCGCCAACCGGAGAAAAGATCAATCCTTGTTATCACAAGGAAGTGATCCGTCCACAGTCCGGCGCCCCGAAATGCCCGGGTGTCCTTTGTCGCCTTCCGGAGCTCAGAGTCCACACATACAAAGTCAATCATCGACCTTTCAATACGATCAACTCTCTCTCTTTGCCAAGTGTACTGGTGGATCTCCTTGTGTGCGAAGAATGTGTTCGCCACAAAGAGATCCAACTCCAAACATACTTCTAACACTCTTTTCCCGTTATCATTCACCCTATCATCGCCATGCAATCCCAACACTCTCTCAAAATTCTTCCTTCTGACACCGACCCAACCATTCAGATCACCTGCCAATATTACTTTTTCATTCGCTCTTCTTTTATCCGCTGTCTCCCGCACTAAGTTCCAAAACTCATCCTTCTCATCATCCAAGGCATCATTCCCTGGACCGTAACCTATAATAAGGAACAGCCTGGTCATGCCTACCTTGAAACGAATCCAGATGAGTCTCGGTCCTACCAGTCCATACCCATTACGCTTCACCATACATTCAGTCATTCTTTTTGATAATATAGCACCCACTCCCTGACGTCCATGTTCATTTTCAGGCACTCCAGACCACATCTCTGCCATTCCATTCACCACATCACAATCTCTATCCTTTCTTTTCGTCTCACATAAACACAATATATCTAAGTTCCTCTCATGCAAAACATCACGCAATTCATTCATCTTACCTTCCATATCTCCTCTTATATTCCACACACCAATCCGGCATTCTGCCCTCCTCTTTGCGCCCTCCCTGGTCCTTGACGCGGCGTGATGGGTGGCGAGCCTCATCGACTCCATCACATAAGGTCACATAAGGTCTGCGAACAATATTAGACATTAGATAATGATGGAGAATTACTTGAAATGGTGTATGCGGGATAGAACTGTTTGCATTTTTTATACTACCTTCTACTTATATTTTTTTTATTTTCATCTCTCATGTAATATTCCTACATAAATCTTCTAGGTCTTCATTAAGAGCTTACCCAAGGTTATTTTCTCTCACTATTATTTTAATTTATTACTATGAATTGGTACTTACACATTAAATAATATTTAACCGAGATGAGATGATGTGGCTTAGACCACATAATATATTCTTCTTTTGTTCCTGGTAACACGTACCGACACATTATCTACGTACATTAAATACTTTGATGGAAATTATATGGTAATTGTATGACGGTTTATGTAGAAATTTTATGGCGTTGTACTCGTAGCATGTTAGAAAAACTATCCACAATTATTATTCATGTGTCGCAAGTTTTACGTAGTGAGATTTCTAAAATTTCATGCCTAATTGTATAAAGTATAAATTGAACTGATATCATGAGAGGGATATACACCTAAATCATTTAGGTATTACTTGATTTTTGTCTGCATCTCGCAGATGGCATACATTGAGAATTTTCTCAACGAAGGCGGGAGATATCAACATTCACATAATAACTTATGCGAACTCAACGAAACGGCAACGTTCACCCATTCCAGTAGTAGGATGTGGTGGAATGGGTGAACGTTGCCCTGGGCATAAAGTGATCACTTAAGCCAGCCAAAGCCGACTCGTAAGCGTCGGAACATCCATCCTGCTCCCCTCCCCAAGGGAGTTCGCATAAGTTATTATGTGAATGTTGATATCTCCCGCCTTCGTTGAGAAATTTCTCGAACTGATGTCATATTACTATAGTAAAAAATACGAACGTAAGTGAATGTTTCGATTAAAGAGAATTGTCCTGAGACGGGAGTAGCCAACTGTAAAGAGACTACGCAATCCAAAATTAAATTATTATCTACGGTCTTTTGTTAGAGCCTTCTTTGACTAATAAAACAATAGACTAAAGGTTCTTATTGTTGTAAGTGATGAAAAGATTAGTGTGAACTAAAGCACTTTAAAAGGATATTTTAATTCATTTTCTCATGAAATTTATTGTAACAGTGTGAGTAAACATAACCTTTTCAAATATTTGTAGAAATAAAGAAAGAATGTTTTCCCTAGCAAACTAAGTGCTAATATAAGCTCACCTATGTTATTTTCTTACATATTTTGTCCTCTCTTGTACAAAATATCTCCCGACAGCTTGTTAACTTATCCATAAAAATATATCAACTGAGAGACATGCGAATAAATCAAAATGAAGTAAAATCTCAAAACATTGTAGTTATTTTATGTGTCGAAAATTCTCTCCTTTTTTGAGGCAATTTTGACAAGAATGAATGCCAACAATTTTCTCGTAGCTACATATGTAAATTCCTCATCTTTTGTCTGTCTAAAATAGTAATCAGTAATCAACAGCTAACGATACTGCTACATATTTTCGTAATGTGAAACATTAAATTCTTCTTTTTCGTTTTAAAAATGTCTAGATTCTAGATCATAGTAATGAAAAAAAAAACTAAAATTGTATTTCCCCTGTGTGATTGATTTGAATTGAATACAAATACGTAGTGGTGATCTGGCAGGAACTAGGGGGCTACATGGATCGCAGGACCCTGGGCCTGAAGTGGCCGATGGAAAAAAGGGGCCCGGATACAAGTTTAGATATATGTATTATTATACCAGGCACTCTTACACAACAATACTATACTTATTTTAACATTGCTTTAACATATTATGTGGATATTAGTATTTAAGTCTCTTATCTGTAAGTGTGAATTGTAACCTCCTTGGATAAGGACACTGAAGGAATGTAATTCAGGGGTGGGTTTGCCGGGGGGCTCCCTTAAGGCTAACCCTGGGCCCACCTCTTAATATACATTTGCCTAGAAGTGCGGGTAAAGAGGTCGCTATTAATGCGCCTGAGCTACCCGGGGTTGTGGAGGGCCTTAAGCCCGCGGGATTCCTTCAATTGCTTTAACATAATGTCGAAGTAAGTAGGTCCTTTTAGATTGGTGAACCCTGATGATCTTTCTACATCTATTATGTACATACACCGTTTGATAAAATTTCCGCGACCTTTCCCTTCGTCAATAAGGTTTCAGCAAAACACTCCAATTTAATGCTCCATCGAATAAGTGTGTGGTTGTATATTTTATTATAACTCAGAAAGCGTGAATTTCAGGAACAAGTAGATCTTATAATTTATGTTTTGAAGCTTCAAGCTTGTGAATTGAGGTTCAAGGTTTCATGAAATGTTATTGTCTGTATTGTTCTAGTAAACAAGCGAATAGATTGTATCATCGTAATATGTAATTATTTGCGTGGTTCTTGTCTAAATATTTATGTTCTACAATACCTGTACTTGATCAATATTTCTCTATCGTTCTCCTCAATCAGTTATACTATAAGGTAAATAGTAAGTACACCTTTCTACTAACTTACAGTCAGTTCTATATTAATTATCTATAATTCTCCGTAGTCTTCCATGTAACGAACACAATATTAGATATTTTGATATTTATGTTAGGTGATGTTGATACCTATATTATGTAAATTAGATAAATTAGAAGATGTTCAAATATAATTGTATGAAAATTATTCAATTAAGTTTTGAAATTAATATACTATTCCCGACCGATCGTAATTAAGGAAACCTCATCCATCGGAAAAGGAGTATTTTCTCAATTTAAACAAAAACAGATCTATTTTCTAAGAGATCTATCTTCAAATTTAGTACCTAATAGATAAAATAAGAGATGAAATAATAAACAGACAAAATCTGTGCAAAAGCTCTCCAAAAAATGTGTAATGTATGTTTTTATTGTGTTTTAATATGAAAAGTTATGTACTTACATGTTTGTATTTTATAGATATTCTTTAAATATAAAATAAAATACCCAGCCACCTACGACTAATTCTTAACGGGTCGCATTTATCTCGTACTAAATATTAACAACATGACCTCTCAAAGTTTCTTTGTTGTTGTATTGTAAAGCGAAATAATAATTACCCAAAAATTTAAATAATATGTAAATCTGTCGCTAATAATATTATGCCGCAGGCCCAGTCAAAAGAAACTTTGACAATTATTCATATTCTGTTAAAGCTAGGAACCCAACTATGACGTCACGTTAATTTCCCGCGGCATTAAGGTTCGAACAATCCCATAATTTTTTTAATAGCATTTTCTTTACTTTTGAGGGCTAATTTCGCTTCATTCAAAAATACTTTTACGATCATTCCCTAGATTTTAATGCATGTTATCAATACGAAAAATTATTCTTCTTTGCGGCTTTCGGGAAAAATGTTACTGTCCTTCGGAAAAAAATCATGGGTGTTTTTCACACTTTTTTTTAGTAACCCATACAAGTTATAGAAAAATATTTTACGGTCATTCTCTGTTCAATGTATCTGTCCTATTTTTTCCAATGCATATTTAATAATAAGGTTGTCGAGATCTAAGGTCTAAAAAATTTCTTTTTTTTTTTAAATATGAATATGCTACCCTACTCTTAACGAAATATTAAAAGCTGTTAACATTTCGTGTGCTACCTTCAGAATATTAACGCCAGACTTTAAATTTAATCAAACTGAGAAAACAGGCATGTTCTATCTACGTTACTTCAACAAAATTCCAATAATTTTGTTCCCGTCATAATAGTCCGAGAGCCCGCTGCTTAATTTATGACGTATCTGTTTTTTGATCGAAATGTGGTACAAACGATAGCTTACCAATAGGGTTTTACATCGCACTAGGGTTGCCTATCAAAATCTTGCCGCAACCCCCCCTGCCCCCCCCGAAAAGGTCCCTCCTCGCGGTTTTTCGCATTTTGTAGGAATATGCTAAGGGATAGAAGAAAGTAGTCAATGACAAAAATAATCCTTGCTAAATTCTCTACAAAAAATGTTGAGCCAATTTTTTCATAGGACTAGTAGTTTACCCGTAATGGCCGGTCAAAAAATAGGATATTTCTTGGAAAAAAAAAAAAAATTGATTTTTTTTCTTTAACTTTCTTCCACCCATTATCACTAACATTTTATGGAAAAAACAATTTGGCCTGCGGCGCTATATCGCTGGTTATTTTATGAAAAACTAAATTTTAAGAATTTTCGTCACTGAGTTTTATTGCAATAATTCCTAAATTAATTGATGTATGAAAATAAGTTATAGCTCGTTTTGTAGCTAAGACTATGGTAATTAATTCGTTCTTTGACTATATTCCTGTAGCTGTTATCAATTTTCAACCAATTTAGTTTAAATTCATTTTTTTAGTTTTTTTAATGAATTTCGGTTTTGGACCGGCTATTGCGGGTAAACTGCTAGTTCTACGAAAAAATTGACTTAAAAATTTTTGTAGAGAATTTAGCAAGGATTATTTTTGTCATTGACTACTTTCTCCTATCTCTTACCATATTCCTATAAAATGCGAAAAACCGCGAAGAGGAACCTTTTCGGGGAGGCAAGGGGGGTTGCGGCAAGATTTTGATAGGCAACCCTAGTGCGATGTAATACCCTATTGGTAAGCTATCATTTGTACCACATTTCGATCAAAAAACAGATACGTCATAAATTAAGCAGCGGGCTCTTGGACTATAAGGATGAAGGTTGTTATAAGAAGTATTTCAGAACTGACGCAAGTATCTACGAGTAGGAAGAAAACTGGAGTGTCCTTTTGGTTGATATAACAAAGATCTTTCTATTTACGTGGGTATACTTTCGTTTCGATAGCAAATTATCTCATTTGACTCTTCGTTTTCTTATTGAAGATGGTGATTTATATTATTCTCCACGTAATTTCATTCTTTTATGTTTTTATTGAGTGCCGTTAAAATGGTTCATTGCGGTGCGTGCAAAGGAAATGTATGAAATAATGTGAATTATGAAGATATTATGAATTATGAAGATGTTTTTATCTTAATAAGGTGAGATGTAGATACAATTCACTCGCTAGGATTTATGAACTACGAGTTTGTGAACTTAAGGGCTTGGTACCAAGAATGACGTCACAGTCATTTCCCACGGCATTAAGGTTCAAAATCGCGTGAACAATCGCACGATAAAATGGTAATAATAGCGTTTTTTCCATTTATTGGAGTTAATTTTGCGTCTTATTCCCTTTTATGGTTATTCCCTAGATTTTAATGCATACTATCAATACAAAAAAAAAATACTCCGTGACTTTCGCTAAACGAGTTTCCGTCTTTCGGAAAAAAGATCAGAGGTGTTTTTCACTTTTTTTTTATGAGAAAGTTATACAAGATATGAAAAAATCTTGAACGATTATTCCCTAGATCAATGCATCTACCCAATTTTATTCCAAAGCATATTTGGTGATGGTTGTCGAGATATAAGGTCTACTGTTTTTAGAAATTTTTGAAATGACGGTATGCATACTCTTTTAAACGCAGAAAATCGCCGATAATTTGTCAAAATTGAGACGTTCAAAATACAAAGTCATACAAAATCCATGTCTTTATCTGAAGCTTCAATTACATTTAAAACGACCTATATACAGGTTAAGGAAATACCTAAGTTATTTTCGATTAATATCATCTTACCTAATATCCATATATAGGGTAAAGTCATACATTGTTGTGTGGAATTTATGTCGCTAGATATTTTGGACCCCCGAGGGAAGAAAATTGGTCTGTGGTATATAACTCATGCATGCTACCTACTACATACTACAAGCATAATTTATATTATCATCAGATATACTGAAACCACATAAATATTTTATTGTGATAAAGGTTTACTACGCATTATGAAATGAGTTATTATGTGTACGCAATACTTATACCTACTGAAGCATAAAACAATATAAGAAACTGGAACTTACTCACTGTATATGTAATTATATCTTCTTGGTTATCTTTATTGCCACAAATTCTTCTTCTTCTTCCGCAGCCACTCAGGTCGATTGCTGGACATAGGCCTCCCCTTTGATCCTCCACAGCTCCCTGTCTTGGGCACACTGCACCCATCCACCACCGGCACATTTCTTAATATCATCAGATCACCTTGCCTGGGGTCTCCCGACGCTTCTTCGGCTTGTTCTTGGCCCCCATTCTATTATCTTCTTGGTCCATCGGGAGTCTTGGCACCTGGTAATATGCCCAGCCCAGCTCCATTTAAGGCTAGCGACCCTTTCCGCCACATCTGTTACTTTGGTTTTCTCTCTGATACGGACATTTGGTACCCTGTCCCTTAAAGAAATGCCCAGCATCTTCTTTTCCATAGCTCTCTGTGTCGCTGTGTACCACAAATTATTTAATACCAATTAAGATTTTTTTATATTTCTTTGTTCCAGACTCAAACAATCATGGAAGGCTCAGTTCGGATACCAAAACTCGTGGAAGTTTCCACAACAATTCAAGGATTATAAACTACAAGGAGCTGACTGCTAGAATGCTCTCCATCATCAGGTGATATCGTATTTGGTTGCTGGTCCGGGTCAAGACAATGTCATGGGAGTCCATAGCTTCGAAGGGATATCTGAGGTTTGTGCATTTTCATTACCTATCAAAATTTTATACTAACTTAACAGCTAATACATGTATAGATTTTTTTTAATATTATTGTTAATACAATTTAATTTAATCTTTATCTATTAAGGGCATGGCACCGGGAATGACGTCACAGTCTTTTCCCACGGCATTAAGGTTCAAAATTGCGTGACAATCGCATGATAAAATGGTCAAAATAGCGTTTTTTTCCATTTTTTGAGGTTAATTTTGCGCCTATCAAAAAACTTTTACGGTTATTCCCTAGATTTTAATGCATATCATCAGTACAAGAAAAAAAATATACTCCGCGACTTTCGGGAAACGAGTTTCCGTCTTTCGGAAAAAAGGTCAGAGGTATTTTTAAATATTTTTTTTGCGAAATCTATACAAGATATAAAAAATCTATTACGGTTATTCCCTAGATAAAGGTTCAATGTATCTACCCTATTTTTTCCTAAAGCATATTTAGTAATGGTTGTCGAGATAGAAGGTCTCCCGTTTTTAGAAATTTTTGAAATGTCGGTATGCACACTCTCAAGTCGTAAATACGAATGTCGAATAATTTATAACATAAAAATAACTATCAAGCAGTAGTCGTAAATGAATCATTTTTAATCAACAAATTCCTCATTCACTACCTTTCATTCAGTCATACATAGAGGTGGCAAAAACTGCTAAGTTTCTTTAAATCGCGCGCATTGTGTTTATATTTATAAATGTTTATATCAAAGGCTATACGTTTATTTATTTAATATAGGTATAGTATAATAAAAATAATAAAAAAGGAGGAGGAGGGGGTCATATAGGGATATAAATATTGTAAGTAGTTCCATGGTTATACTTACTAGATATCTTAGATGAAAATTATCCTCAGTATATTATGAACGGTATAACGTTAATTAATTAAACTCAACATCTTCCTATTCTTCGTGACTCTGCATTTCCGCTGTTATCTCTATTTTATTTTCGTCTCCCTAACAAATACATTTATGGAGCAGAATGATTAAATAAGTTTTGAATAATTATTGGTCAGCTTCATTGATACGTGTATAAACATTTTTACTATCTTTTCGTTACATTACTGTTTTCCTAAAAGAATATATTATTTGACTTTAAATATAAGACAGTTTTACGTCATTCATCGACGATATATAAGTAGCAATAGACTCTTAAATGTTATAGGATTTTAATGTTGATATTTTAACACTTGCATATTCTATATACGCACTTCTACATACAATAACTTTTAAATTTTATTCACTTTCTGTTGCGAAAGCTTTTTATTGCTGATATTTTAACGAAATGCTGGGATAACATTTAACCAAAAACTGATGAAATCACAGTGAACGTTATTTAAACAAATTTAATGACTATGCGCATGCATGAAAATAACAAACGTGAAAACTGAAAACTCAGCCTTTTATTCAAAAGGTTCTGATATCATCGTGGGAAAATGGAGCAACACGACCGCCGTTGGATTAATTAATTTGTAATAATAGGGCCATAAATCTATGACTGTAAGCATATTGGAATATTTATGGGAGATATGCGTAGATGCATTGTATAATTATCAAAGTTTATAAAGGTGAAATATGTTTCGCTACATAAACTTGTGCTGTAGTATTAGAGACACTAAACCAACAAGACGCCACTAATGTGAGCCAGAGGAAACTGTAAACTAACATTAACTTTATGGGGCATATTATTATTACTGAGGACAACCAATGAAGATGAATTGCTTGAACTAATAGTTAGTTAGTTGGACAGTTACTATCTCAGTGAAATATTGCTTTCTAAGTCCACAATATGCCTCTGTCCACTGATACCGTTAAAGAAGTGAATCCAAGAGTAGGACTCTTGGAGTTTAGGTGAGTTGAAAAACCACAACACAAACAGTAATATTTGCACTGGTGTCATTATGAATTTTTCGACACTGAATAATTTATATATAATCTCGAATAGGACTCACGATCAAAAAAGCCACATGACAATCTTATAATTTATTTTATATAAATATTCGAACAGTATATTGAAACTTAGAATTGCATTTTGTCAATGAGGGTTGACAGCTTTTTGTGTTCCAGAAAGATAAACTATAAGAAAAGGTACACAGTATTGTATTAAGGAAAATAGACTTTGATCATTATTTTTTAATACATTTATTTATAGTATGGCCAACATCACGCCTATATCATATAACATTCATTATGTCAAAGTGTAAAAATAAAAGTCAAAAGCGCAGAGTGAACTGCGTGTCAGAGACTTAAATCTAGATTTCTTATCTTTATGAAACTAATGTTTTATTATTATGTTTTGTACATCATTTGAAAGAGCATAAATCAAGGAAGTATTTTCCAAATTTCTGAATCTTAAAGCAATTTTCTTCTTAAGGAAAATCTCACCTAAAGTCGTGACTCGTTTTTGAAATAACTATTTATCGAAACTTTAATTCGATATTTATTATCATTATTGTTTCTTTAGATTGAAACTAATGAGTTTAATAGACCAAACACATATTCAAAAAACGAAAAATAATTACAGAACTGAGTAGGTACCTATACTTACGAAACTATTGGGGTAAATCTTGAGTAATTCGGGGTTTTTCGATAAAAAGTTAAAATTACTTTGCGACTTTGGACTAAGCTAAGTTTGGCTCAAAAGATCCCAAATGACCTCTACTACCACCCCTGAAAATATATACATCCATCTATCAAACACCCTGTATTATGTACACGTTTACGTGAGTTTTCAAATATACGTATTTCGTGAAAGCTTGTGACAATTTTTCCAACTCACAACGCCAAGAAATAATTCATAAATTCAACAAAAATCAAGGAATCGTTTTGTATATTATTGTAGGATCTACTAAAAGGGTAACTTGAAAGAGAACTTCAATCAATTAGGGAAAGTTTACCGTTCCTTTTTATCTTTATCTTGGTGGGTAAACACATCTCGAAATATAAATGCGAATGGTATAAATTGATATACTCAGTTCTTTAAAAGTTGGTGCGGTTGTAGGGAATATTTCTTACTCAAAAGTCGTTGTAGTTTCATTAATTCATCATGACTCGCTTAAAATTACCAGTTATTTTGCATTATTTCATTATAATATTTAAGCGATACAAAAGTTTAGAGTTTGTTATCTAATTAGCGAGAACAAATTGTTGGAAGTTTTGTATGCCCAATACAACAAGAACAATATAACAAGTGGATAGTGGGTGTGTGAAGCCATTAAAATAAAATTATCAAAAGTTGGACAAATTGAGAATGATGGATGTTAAACGCGGAGAGACAAAAGAGAACCCTGTCGAGATAAAGGCTTTTGATTATTATTTAACTTGTACAACAACTTTATCTGAATTTGGAAATACTTTTATTTTAACTGAAATGAATCATGGAATACGAATTTAATTCAGAAAACATCTTATCTTAAATTTTTATTGAGTATTTGTTCTGGCGATATCAGTTTCCTTTTGTAAGGATAAAACACTTATCTGCTTTACGTTGAAATTCAAGATAAAAGGTAGGATCCATGTTCCGCGATTTGTCATGTCTTTGAACAACGTGAGTATTTGGTTTTTCTTACACAATACACCTACTAGCGTATTATACCCAATAACTAAGCTTAGTATTCATAAATAATTATACGATTTCATTTCAATTTCACTTAAGAGATATTTATTATGAACTGAAAGTTAATTGTTATGTCTAAACTCAGGAACTCGACTTCTAATGATTACGAGGCAGAATTGTGAAAACGGAGGTTTTTTTATTACCTTTACAAGATTGATAATAGGCAATTGATTCGCCCTCGTAGGTAGGATAATGTTATACAAATAGAGGGTTAATTTTATTAGGTCTATTGTACGTAGTGAAATAATTAATTGATGAAAAGATAAGGCAATATTTTAACAATCCACCTTAGGTTCCTTCATTCAATTAATTCTAACTACGAATTTATTTTAATTCATTCGTTTGTAGAAATACGTAGGTAGCTTTTTTCTGAAATATCAGTTTAATGACAAAACCATTTTCATTCAAACTTGTTATTTCGCAATTCTTCAAATTTTCCTTTCGTTTCGAGAGAAAAGTATTTATCGGATTTTCTACGAAGTCTTTATGTAGGCGTGTCTATCTAGAGAAAGTTTGTAAAAAGTTTTCGTATTTTTCTCCCAACAACGAGAAATGGCTTTTCCAGTAAAGCCCTCACCATGAACTTGTGTCATAATTTATGGATCTGTCGTAAATACGAAATAGGCACTTCATTTAATACTTATTCTTCTTCCTCGTCTTGTACTTGTACATTTGTTTTCCTTAATAATTCAATAGTGAAACCATAATCAATCACTACACGTCAACAATCTTCAGAAATCACATTTCCAATAGCGTGAACGATTATCTCCTTTCTTATTTTGTCACATCAGTAAGTCACTATTATAAATTTCATTGTATAAAATGTTTAGTGTCTTCACGTCATCTCCTAAGGTTATGCCACTAGTTTCATGTCCAACCCCCTCGGGTCATAATGTATTGTTTGAGTGATTGCGAGGATGGGGATGACAGGAAAGTGAGGAGAAAGAGGAATGAGGCAGATCGAGGTCCAATCACCAAGTATATAAATAGAAGAGCTGTTGTAGATAGATACTTGAAGTAAATATAAGTAAGTTAGTTACGTACTTGAGAAATTTTCGGCACGTGATTTGCTAGTTCTTTTTATTACATTTTTAGAAAACCCACACAATTTCTTCATAGTTTTATCACATGTGATATAATTTTCTTCTGATTCTACCGTATTGCGTATTGGATAGACTAGGAACAACAAAATCCAGACTTTTATATACCTATAACGAAATAAATAAAAATAATGTAACGAAATACGAGTACATGATTGGCGCAGTTGGTTGAGGTGGCAGTCTCTCGTGCGGGAGGTGCCAGGTTCGAACCCCGGCGCTAGCGATGTATTCCACACTTTGCGATACAGACTTTTAGCCTAGTGCAAGGTGTGCAGAAAAGTATTTGGGGTTTATGTATGCAAGCCCAGATCCTTAAAAAAAATGGAATGCCAAGGAGTGAAAATGTCACAAGTATTACACAAATGAGATAACAATGAAAAGAACTCAAATATACCTACTAATTTCTAAACGGTTATATTTTAATCAATTTAATATCTAGCCACATAATATATTCTGATATTATTCCTTTGTCATGCATTGTGTTAAGTTAGGTTAGGATATATACATAATGTTTTAGAAGGCTAAAATTTGGCTTTTGATAATAATAATAGTACTTCCAGCTATAAGGGGAGTCCTTGATAACAACTGTATAGTATATACTAGACTGTCAGCTTACAAAAGGATAGTTATTAGAGTTGATGCGAACCGCAAGAAATATGTCTCGAGAAGGAATTATATTATGGAGCTGGAAGGAAAGCCTTGTATCTCTCCGTGTACCTAATATATCCTATCCTCCTTGTAATGGTGTCACGCTGGTGATAAACTTTAGAAGTTATTCATCCTCGAGTGCGCTTGCTAAATTATTTATTATAGAAAATACTAACATAATGCAATATGACGGTGATAATACAACATTATCATTACTTGCGTCGTGAAAAGCAATGCTAGAATTTTTCTATCCGGTACGCCTTTTTAACAGGCTAGTCGTAAATTTTCCCCTCAGTTAAATCTGTGCAAAGCGTTTTACTAATTCATCTTATTTCAATAGAAACGGTGTACTCTTAACTGAATCGAGCGTTCTCAAAATATGGTTATTTTTTTTACTAAGATTGATTACAGAAAACTGAGTATCTAATACTTTTGAACCGTGATTTAGGTATCAAGACTGAGGTCTTAAAGTTTGCCTATATTTAATAATTGTTGCAAGATTTTCACGGTTAACACTTGACATCATTGCTTGATTATCGGGCGTATCGTCTGAAGAAGAAGAAGACGCTAGGAGGAGTGTCGAAATGTCGGTCAAATCAATTTACTCACGGTTCGTCCGAAAATCAGGTAGTTTTGTGTTGTATGTTTAGTAATTTATATAAATGCACTTCAGATATTAGTTGTGTCACGTATTCAGATGAATAAGTATAGTTTTCTACAATACTTTACTTTGAAGTGTGCAGGAAAGTATTTGAGT
Organism: Ceraclea dissimilis; assembly: GCA_963576895.1. Lineage (NCBI taxonomy): Eukaryota > Metazoa > Arthropoda > Insecta > Trichoptera > Leptoceridae > Ceraclea > Ceraclea dissimilis. The sequence goes on from OY756361.1 coordinate 16,959,130, forward strand.
TTGTGAATAAAATAATAAGTATAATGTTACATAATGTAGGACGTGGATACCTACTTTAATTTGCTTCAGTTTAGATATATCTATATATAAAAATGTCCAGCTTTAATGAAATGATGTGGTGGATTTGTAGTGGGTGACATTCAGAGGAAAGTATTTTTTCAATATACCTAACACGTTTTAGGAAACAAATAAAAAAACTCTAAACTCGGTCCAGGGAACATTGTTATCTCTAACGCGTCACTAACTGTGATTTATTACAATGGGACATTATTGTTACGAACATGAGATGGCTCCAATGGTAATATTACTTTCCGGAGTGCTTATTCTCTGAGGAATTGTGTGGCGCCCAGCGATATTAAAAAATAAAAATTGTTCGTGTTATTTTTGGTAATCTTGTTACGAATTTAATATTTTTTATAGCTGTGTATTTATTTTTATTATAACATTATTATAGTCTTCGTATTTTATTCCTTTTATTATAACACCTTTCTCACCCATTGAATGTCTGAGATACACAATAATGACTACAAATGTTTTATGATAAATGATTCTGTGCGAATTTAGTTTTAGAAAACTCACATAAAAATATATTTCGTATGAAATGTTATGAACTTCAAGACTCTTTGATGTTTCTACTTTTTTTTAGCTACTTAGAGATGTGAATTTACTCAACTAATATTCCAAAGATGTCCTCGAAAATCTGGCGACTGTTAGAGAACCTGTAAAACAGAACGAAAATAAATACACGTTCTTCATTTTAATGTTATTATTACAATGAATTTTCATTAGTATCTTTCGCCCAAACCATTCAAAGCCTTAATTGTATTTTTACCATAATTTTTTTCTAAGGTATCGTAAATTTTTATCGAGAATTTTTAAGGTGAAAAGACACAGATCTAGTGGTTTGGGAAAGGCGAGAAAACAGGCCAGCTGTGTAATTTCTCAGGCATATTATATTATGAACATAAAATGTTGAAGTTTGCTGGTAAAGAAAGAAGAGTGAAATAATGATTGTATCCGTATGGTTGTCTCGTGAGACATTCTCATTTTCAGTTCTTAAAATCACGCCCTACATAATTCAGTTACCCTTGGGCATGGAATGCTTTCATCTCTAGTCGTAAGGTGAAGAGTAATAGAACTCCTGAGGCAGTAAAGGTAATCCACTCTAATAACAGACCGACGTCGGTTCTGTTGTATTAGGCAAACATAAAGTTGTGATTGTAATAAATGGTTTATAATTTTGTAACTAGCTTTCACACGTATTTATTCTGCGAACGTTCACCCTCTTCACCTTATAGCATCCTGATACTCATGGATGATTCTAGTTTTCTACCAACATTGAGACGATGCATCCTTTACTGCGTAATAGTCCAAGAGCCCATCGTTGAAATCATGACGGATGTGTTTTTTGATCGAAATGTGGTTTAAAAGAATGTTTAGACATAATATAATACATTGCCATAGGGTTGCCTAGCAAAATCTTGCCGCGAGTACCTTTACCATGATGATTATTGACACCAATTTTGAAGCGAATTGCACCCATCTGTTTTTTAAGTAAAATTAGCACCATCGGAAAGAGGACGATTTGAAGGTATAGAAAATTTTATATTTTTATGGATGTTAATTATGGATGAAAAAAAATTAAACTGAGGAATTTGGGGGGGGGGGGGGGGGGGAGTTAGAATTTTACTCGGCTCGGCTGCGGGTGGAGCCGTGCGCGATATGCATATTTTCGCGCTTGTCTATTTTTAGCTATTCTTCCAGTACGCTTGTAGCAACTTTGGTGGTAATATTTACTATAGGTACTTGGCATCACCCGCAGCCGAGTGAAAAAAGTTTTAAAGTTAATAACATTTTTCACTTGCAGCCGAGTGAAAAAAAAAGTTTTAAAGTTAATAACATTTTTCACTCGGCTGCGGGTGATGCCAAGTACCTACATATAGTAAATATTACCACCAAAGTTGCTACAAGCGTACTGGAAGAATAGCTAAAAATAGACAAGCGCGAAAATATGCATATCGCGCACGGCTCCACCCGCAGCCGAGCCGAGTAAAATTCTATCCCCCCCCCCCCCCCAAATTCCTCAGTTTTATTTTTTTTTTCATCCATAATTAACATCCATAAAATTAATAATAATTTTATTTATTCGCAGTATTTTTTTATCACACCTTCATGTTCCCTTTATATAATAAATATGCTCGGGATACAATATTACACGTGAATCGAAACAAACGCTATTATTTCACGATTTTTTTTAAAAGGGTTATTTTATTTTCATCATAATTTAATAAATGACTCTCAAATGATAATACATTTTTAACATAGTGTCACAGTCTTCACATTATTTGCTATTTTACCGACTTGTGATAACACGAATGCGTCTGTATTAGTATGTATGTATGAGTAGCGATGTCATATACAGATAACACTAATACAACTTTATACATTATGAAATCTCATTTTCATTCAATAATATCCAAATTCGATGCCCTTTATCTCTTAAATGGTGCATCTGAGCGAAATGAACCCAAAGACATAATCGTTGAAAATTAATTTTTCTTTTACTTTTTATTATTTAAAGATTAACATATTTTTTACTGTAGGCAGAAAACTGAAGAAACTACAAGATTGGAACAATTTTAATATTTTTTTTAACTTTTAAAGCGCTCTAGCTCCAAAACCATTCGTCTGACAAAAAAATACAACGTATAATAATTTATAGAAAATTTAACGCAGATTATTTTTCTCCTAACATTCATTTCTCTAAAGTGCATCCTTTTCGAGTTACAAAAAAAGTCTCGAAGAAAAACACTTTTCTCTCTGTTTTTTGCATTTTTCGCGAAAACCATCATAGTTAAGAGCTCAAAAAGTTGAAATTTGGATTCAGCACCCCAAAAAACATAAAAAATGATTAAAAGAAAAGCAAATATAGTATTTTCCTGGATATGCCACCACATTTTAACCAGGTCATCATCATTCAAATATCACCATTCAAATGCAGGCAACCCTAATTTGCGGCAGGTTTTAGGGAGGCAACCCTATTTCATCGTATCGAGGAAGACAGTAGCTTCAATTTGATGTGTCACTCGTGTAAAAAACAGATGGGTGCATTTTACTTCGAAAAATGGCATCTTTGAGCCTGGGTTGCCTAGGGTTGCGGCAGACTGAGGACAGGCAACCCATGTTTTTCTATACCTTCAAATCGTCCTCTTTCCGATGGTGCTAATTTTACTTAAAAAACAGATGGGTGCAATTCGCTTCAAAATTGGTGTCAATAATCATCATGGTAAAGGTACTCGCGGCAAGATTTTGCTAGGCAACCCTATGGCAATGTATTATATTATGTCTAAACATTCTTTTAAACCACATTTCGATCAAAAAACACATCCGTCATGATTTCAACGATGGGCTCTTGGACTATAAGGATTAACGGGGACCCAGAATATCTTTAATCTTTTTTTTTATTTATTTAAACTTAAAGTAAACAACAAACACATATAATTATACAAAATAGACATAGTACAGATTATATAACGTTGTTCACTAGGGCGAACTTATCGCAGAACTGAGATTTCTTCCAGTTATCCCCAAGATAATCTTCCGACAGGCACGAATAGATGTACCTATCTTTATATAGACGCCTATATTTTTTGGTATCAACAAATAATTCATAAGAAATCAGATGACATTTAATTTATTTTACTTAATCTTTTATGAGCCTTAACAAAGTAAATTTTGATACATTATATTTATATCTAAATTTATTTCCTTAATACATTATTCCTACCAGTCCTATCACACAACAAGTCTCTGCTTCCAATACTTTACCATCTTGATCTAATTATATTTCATCTCCTTATTTCTCTCGCTTATCTTCCACCAGCTGCTATATTATTCTTCCTTCAATATTGGAACATCCCCCTACAATGTATAAATTTACTGTAAAACTTTCATATTTTTTCAGCTTTTTACATTTTCTTATATTCCACGAACGCTAAAACGATACTAATTTACTGATAAGATGACTGTATAGAAAAATATATTAAACGATAAGCTTTCTTTCCTTCTGAAAATATCGACAAAATCACGTATTTAATAAAACTATGGTATAAAATATATCGGTTCTATTAGGGAAAGATTATCGCTAGATATTTTTCTCTTATGTCTAACGCATTCTCTAATAATATTGATTTTTATTCCTCCCAATGTTTTGATATTGACGGTCTTATGTTATTTCTTCTTTCGATAAAAGTAAAACGTCACATCAGCATTATATGTTATGTTTCCTCTTCCACTAAAAATGCGATAAAATGTTCCGCGTTTTCCATTTTAATTTGTTCTGGTTGGAATTATTTATCTTACATCATAAAGTAAACTCTGTATATAGAAATGTTCAGCATATTCACAGTATTTTATTTTATGGTCCTACCATATAGAAGCATACATGAGAGCTGAAGAAGGTAATATGAATGTTGTAGGTAAAGAAAACATATTTTATACCCACGCGATTTAACGACGTGGGTTTGAATTCTTATAATAATTCTAGTATGACCCAATTTCCTTAACGAAAACTAGAATTCCAAGCAGATTCAATCACGTCTGTTTACAAACACGAATTGCAATATTTTAAACAAAAACAAAGTCGTCCTGAGTTTTACCAGCGAAACATTGAAACTTTTACAGCATAAAATTAACTCATGTCTATTCAAAACATGTAGGTAATTCTTTTGTATTTGCGTATAAAAATCGTGTTGAATTTTATCACCATCCTACTCAAGCTCCTAGCTGCTAATCGTAAGAATGACTATTTTTGAATAATAGTTACTTTCCATTTACACATCAAATTAAATTACACACTTAAATGTACCAATCTAAGTATAAAAAAGTTACAGATCAGCTAATTATTTTAAATTATTATATGTGCCTATTATTGTAATATATATAGTTGAGATGAGCATATGAACTTTAATATGAATGTTTCATAAGAACTTATTTGCATTATATAGTATACATATGTAGGACGTAGGTAATATATTAGATGAGACTTTCAAAGCTGGTTTTCTGACGTAAAAGAATAATAATTTAGTCCTGGATATGATATAAAATAACATCAAGTAGTACATAAGGTTTATTTGAGAATATTATGCCTCATATCTTCCCTTGTATATCATATTCTCTGAATTCGTGTAAGCACTTTTTGCTGGTTTTGCCTTTTTCCTTTCATAAACCACCATATTTTCTGTGAAAAATTATATAAGTAAGCTCGTATTTTATTATGTTCTTCCGTATTTGTAGAAAATTACTGCTATTTTTTTTCTCCAGCATCGCTTTGTGTAGTGTTCGTACAAATTGACCCACAATATTGATCTCTATCACGAGAGGATGTGCCTAGTTTACAAAGGTCATTTTAGCATACACAAAATTGGTTTTTATAGAATCTAAAACTCTGTTACTATAATTTTATTATTATTTTGTTTATATACAACTGTAACGTGTCAGAAACAAATATAATTTTTGTTTGTTTTTGCGCCAACAATCAACTATAATATTCTACTCACAATAATATAGTCAATATGTGATCAAATAAAGAATATATTTTAGAGCCTGGTTGGTAATGCGCTCGACTGTTAATCCAATCCCCGACATCACAACTCCACCACAAATCCACTTCACAACACAAGCTTTTAAGCTTTCTGTGAAGTGTACAAAGATGTATTTGGGTTATTCAGATTCGTTTAAAAAAAATGTTTTATTTATTTAAGGTATTTTTCTGTGCAGAAATTGAACACTTCCCACGCCAGGATCCGAACTGAACATTTTCTAAAAAAAAAACCCTCTGAACTGTCTTAATATTTCTGCTAGACCTACGAGTAATAGGTAGGTTCTTCACATTTTATGCTTTACATCTCCCCTTTTTTCAATAACTACGGAGTGGCAATTTTTATCATTAGGTACTTGGTTCATTGGTTGTGGAGAAAATCGATACATATCCATCTATTTCAATATCAATAATTTGTATCCAGTAATAATTTTAACCTGACGGTGAGTGATTTATACATTTCAATATCACATTCACCTCAAAATTCTAATTTAAAACAATGAATACGGGTGTATGTAACATTACACCCAATATTTTGACGATAATTATCAAATGTATATGTATTCCTAATTAATCTATAATCGATAATCATAATCTCTACTAATATAATATAATAACTAACTAATACTAACATAATCTCTACGATAATCTCTACTCCTTACATTCTCGAGAATTTCTCCCATCTTTCTTTCCATTCTGGCTCAATCATCTTACATCACTGATGGTAGTTGGCTAAGGAAAGTGCTGTTTTCAACGCACAAAGATTTCTTCGATGTGAAAGATCCTCTTAAACTGCATAAATTTTCTGTTGAAGTAATCCTATATGAATGACCCGAAAACAGGTGAAATGTTTCACCCAAAACCACTATGAATGGCGATACTGTGGCTTCTTTGTGTTTCTACGAAAAACATTGAAAGAACACAGTGAGTTAATTGGCATAACGTAGGTACAACTGATATTCAATGATCCAATATATACAGTATCAGCTATTTCTCACTTATGTGGAAAACTATTCGAAAACTAACTCGTAGGCAAGTGGTGCGAAAAGTATTAGATAGTACGGAATGTACCCCTTACGTAATATAGTTTAGGTAATCATACGTAGAATGAACTAACATACTTCCGGTATCCGAATTCTCTTGAGACACACTAGTTTTCAAAACTAAGTATACGTACCTTTCTCAGCCGCGATTTGATCAAGTGCCAAGACTGGTAAATATATGGGAAAAGGAATATTAGATTATACATACATGCTCCCACCAAAACAAAACTTTTGACAGTGAATCAGAAAGCTTTTCTAATCTTGTCTCTGTTTTATCTTAAATCTCAGCAGATAGGTATACAGATATGCATTTAATTCACTTTATTTGGTAAATGTATTGTTGGTTGTTGGCATTGTCAATTCGATGACGACGTACTTTGAAAACAGGTTTAAATAGGTCAATAATTCATTTTACGCGGGTACATTTAGGTGACAAAATACGTTATTAATTATTCATGCAGAATTCATTTTGAAAACCAGCCGTCGCCACTTTCGTAAATTATTCAGAAAATTTGTGAAATAAGTGGGTACTGTGTAAAATACCTTCTATTAGTCGTCAAAAATAATCTCCATTCATAGGTAGGTACATACTCTGATATTTTAGCGTTGACATTGTGAAATTTCCCACAGCTAAAATTTTAAGTATTTCGTGTTAGGGTGATTTTATCTCAGTTTATGACACTTTTTTTTCGTAGAAAATAAGTCAAATCATGAGAAATATTTTTTCTTAGTAATGGAATATAAAAGATACACTTAGAATTTTGAGTTGTAAGTTTATGATCTCGACGTTATGAAACATGAAAAGCCATAAATTTTAACAATATCCGTCGTGTTGGGAAATTTTTTTAAAACTTTTAATTCATTTTACCTCAACAGATTAAGGAAACAATGTTACTGTAGTAATAAAAACAACAAACATACTATTTAATTATATTTATAACAGGATTATTTACATATACTGGTTCGCAGAGCTGGACAGAAAAGCGTTAATCCATTAATCGTTAATTAACGAAGTTAACATTTTGGTTAACGATTTGACGCTTTTCTCACCACCAAAAATTGTTAACGGATTATTTAACTTCCGTTACATTTTACTTCCGTTAATTAAGTCCGTTAATATTTGATTTTTTGCATAGACATCTTCCACTGGAGGCGCTGGCATTAGATAATTGAAGGGTTGTATGGGGTTTTGTGTAGTTATGTGTGGTATTGTATGTGGGTTGGGAGTTGGAAAAGAAATTTAATTTTGTTGGAATACATCGCGATTGTGTAAATGTGATAGTAGTAGTACTAATGTACTTCTATTTCATGCAATTTAACTGCGATTTTTTACATTAACGCTTTAACGGATTAACGTTAACTTTCTTTACATTTTTCAAAATGTAACGATTAACGAAGTTAACTTTTTAGTTAACGGATTATCGATTAACGAAGTTAACTTTTTGATTAACGGTGCCCACCACTGCTGGTTCGTTTATTGTTACCTATGGTACTTTCTGTAATCTTTGCCTACAATACATAAGTAATTATATTAATCAATCGAAGCGTACCTACTCTAAGCAATTTTTGTATCTAGAGGGCTGTTTTTTTTTTTATCAAGTTCCGTGTGTGCTTCTAAGTTAGCACAAAATACGATTGAGCAATATCTGCACATCACGAGATTGCGCAACTCTCCCACCACAACCTCTGCCATTTTCGGAACGGATGCGTCACTCGCAGCCGAGTTACAGGTAATTGAACATGACCGCTACGATCGATGCTCCCAACAAATATGAGTTTACGAAGGTTTTCAATTGGAGAACATTCTGATTTTAAGGTCCGCCCTAAGGAACAATTTTTTTTTTTTTTTTTTTAAATGAATCTGGGTTTATCGAAATAAACCCAAATACATCTTTGTACACTTCACAGAAAGCTTAAAAGCTTGTGTTGTGAAGTGGTGTAAGTCGGGGATTGAACCCGCGCCCACTGGATTAACAGTCGAGCGCGTTACCAACCAGGCTACCGACCACCTCGAAAGAGAAACTTTAATGTCCGTTTTGTAAACAATTATCAGCAAAGCCCTAAGATACATGAAGGTGTGTGCTCGTTTGCCTCTGACCACCTAATTAGGTGGTCAGGTCTACCCGAGGTTCTGTGCCTGTCCGCGAGGTTCTACGAGGCTTACACTAATGGTAGACTTGCGCCCTTGCCCATACCTTCACGACGTATGTCAGCTTGCTTTTCTTTAAAATTTGTGCACCAGTCCCATACCTATCTACACTATCATCACTCATGAAGTGTTTACCGTATTTTTTTACGATTCTACTATGAGTTTAAGGAGCACTTCATCCATTTGCTGGCAGAAAACGGATTACACGTCGAAACACACATTTGGCGGGAGCACCGATCGGCGACCATGTTCAATTGCTTGTAACTCGGCTGCGAGTGATGCATTCGGTCTGAAAATGGCAGAGATTGTGGTGGGAGAGTTGCGCAATCTCGAGATGTGAAGATCTTGCTCTTTTGTATTTAGTGCTTACTTATAAGAACAAACGGAACTTGATTAAAAAACAGCCCTTGTAAAACCTTACATTTCTTATATGGGGGACACCTTGGTTTCTTGGTTCTTGAAACTTTCAGAGTGAAATAAGTTTTGCGTGAATCTTGTACCAAATTGACACACACGACTTATCGTAATACACACACTAATATGTCTGAATACCTACGTTAAACCTTGCGCTATGAATGGCTATATCCCACGGAAGGTGAATCCTGCTTCGTCCGTAGATTCGCATGCCGTGGGAAGGAGTGAGTCCGTGAATCTACAGACTTTTTCATAGCGATTTGTATGGCGGTACGTGATATCGCAGACGTGCACGGATCGTGGGAAATAGGTTGCCTGTGAATCCGCGGACACGCCTTGATGAATCCAGATGAATCCGTCTAATCCATAGCGTTTGGATAACTTGCAATACAAGTGTTGAATCCAATATACATATACGTAGATATTTCTTTAGGAAACATCCCAAACAGACAGTTTTTTTCATTTTATTTCTTCTTTTCTATTTTAAAATGTATTTTAATTAAAATTAAACTTTTTTTTCAATTATTTCAATGTTAATTTATAGTTTGATAATTACAAAATGTGTAATATAATTATATGTGTGTGTGTGTGTGTGTGTGTGTGTGTGAGGGGGTGTGTGTGTGTGAGGGTGTGTGTGTGTGTGAGGGTGTGTGTGTGTGTGTGTGTGTGTGTGTGTGTGTGTGTGAGGGTGTGTGTGTGTGTGTGTGTGTGTGTGTGTGTGTGTGTGTGTGTGTGTGTGTGTGAGTGTGTGTGTGTGTGTGTGTGTGTGTGTGTGTGTGTGTGTGTGTGTGTGTGTGTGTGTGTGTGTGTGTGTGTGTGTGTGTGTGTGTGTGTGTGTGTGTGTGTGTGTGTGTGTGTGTGTGTGTGTGAGGGTGTGTGTGTGTGAGGGTGTGTGTGTGTGTGTGTGTGTGTGTGAGTGTGTGTGTGTGTGTGTGTGTGTGTGTGTGTGTGTGTTGATTCTCACAAAATAAAAAACGTTTTATTAAAAAATATAATTATGTATATATTTATGTAGGTACCTATTAGCTTATTACGTTACTTCATTTTCTATAGTATAACTATTAAACGTAATACATATATATATTCCATTTGTCGCCGCCCACAAGTTTTTTGTGTATATGAGTAAAAAGGCGTGTGGATGGAACGTTTGTCTTGGCTCGTTTACGTAACAGACCGTTGACGCCTTTTTACTCATGAACGCAAAAAACTCGTAGACGCTCGCAAGCGTGTGGCGGCGACATTAACTTTTACTTAAAGTATTATACCGAATCGGTAGGTATTACCTATATAATTGGCACCAGGAATGACGTCACAGTCTTTTCCCACGGCATTAAGGTTCAAAATCGCGTGACAATCGCATGATAAAATGGTAAAAATAGCGTTTTTTTTATTTTTTGAGGTTAATTTTGCGTCTATCAAAAAACTTTTACGGTTATTCCCTAGGTTTTAATGCATATTATCAGTACAAAAAAAAATTTTACTCAACGACTTTCAGGAAACGAGTTTCCGTCTTTCGGAAAAAAGATCAGAGGTGTTTTCCATTTTTTTTGAGAAATCTATACAAGATATAAAAAATCTTTTACGGTTATATAAAGGTTCAATGCATCTACCCTATTTTGTTCCAAAGCATAATTAATAACGGTTGTCGAGATAGAAGGTCTCCCGTTTTTAGAAATTATTGAAATGTCGGTATGCATACTCTTAACATTACTTACTGTAAATTAATACTGATTCAAAAGTTATTCATAGGTACAAAAATACATAATACAAGAATATGATACTAAATTGATAACATGTAGCTACCTACATTAACTGAAAATAACGTGTTGTAATTTTTGCTAGTCGGGTAATTTGTATATTTTTGTAACAATTTTACAATAAAAATAATTATTATTCGATATATTTTCGGATATATATTCACTAACAACGAGGGTTGTCAACCGTACTAGAGTATAATAATAATATTGAAAGTGAGTTGCAAGAAATATATGGATCGCAAAATACTATATATATTTTTTTGGCAACATTAAAACTAAGAAAATATCAACCAAATCCGCTTCACTTGTAAAATTTAAACGCAGTTTAAGAATTATATAATTGCCTGCAGTTTTCGACTGACGAATGAGTGTGTAATTTACATTAATTTGAAAATTGAGAAAACCACACTTTTCTAGCAAATAAAAATATTATAAAATTCAAGCAGTTCATAAAATGACAGTTTTTATTTAAATAGATAAGTAGATATTTATTTATTTATTGCACATGGAACAGATACAGTCACAAAAACAAACATTGGCAGGTACATTAATACAAAAATATCAATACACAAGACCAATTACATCCGTTCACAATTAGCACACACGCAAAACAAATAGATTACATTACATAGTTAAAAATATAAATCTTATATCTACAAAACATTTATGGTAGGGAAGGAGGAAGCATGGGAAGAGGAAGAAGAAGAGGAAGAAAGGAGGGGATAATGAAGGAAGCAACAAAAAAAGAGTTAAGAACTGATATCAAGAACAATAAGATAATGTGTATGTTTTCTTTTATTTTCATAAAATTATCGAATTACACCCTGATACATATTTGTACACTTCATAACAAGCTTAAAAGCTTGTGTCGTGAAGTGGGGTATGTCGGCATCCAGGATCGAGCGCTTCAGCAACCAGGCTTCCGATAACTTTTTAAAATTACTTATTGATGCAGATGGAATAATCAGCTGAAAAAATGTTGACAACCCTACTTACATGTTTCAGCGCGTGTATACACAACGGTTTCCGAAGAAAAACCCATAGGAGTATTTACGATGATGTAGTATGAACCCCAAAAAACACAAAAACCCTTCAGAAATATGACGTACTTAATGTAGTTCTGGACAATTTACATCCAGACCTGCATTAAATTGTACCACAAATGTGTTATAGTTTTGTTTTGTCTATGTGTTTATTGCTTTCATTCTTTTTTGTTGTGTTTATTGATTTATTGCATTTGATTTTGTGTTTGTAAACCTGACGATTCCAAGTGCCTTAAATATGGTCTACAGATGATTAAAAACCAATAAAAAATCCTCAAATAATAAAAGCTTAAACTTTTTAGTTGGATTTCAGTAGATGAATTATTTATAAAATGTTGAAATCATTGTCTATCCCATTTTAGATCCGCTTGCTTATTCGTATTTTTTAATCTATTCTAGTTCCTAATATAATTTACTCGAATACTAATCGATACAATTAATTTTATTTACAAAATTCAATTAGATTTGTGCTTTTATCCCTAAAAAAAATCCTGTGTGGCTTTTGTACGGCTTTTGTGGGGTTTATTTATTTTGAGCAATATGCTTATGGGTTTCGTACTGTTACAATATACAACGAGAGTGAAAGAGATGCAGACACCCGCATGATTCGAAAAATAAAAATCAAAATAAATAATGTATAAATTTTGATTCCCCAGTTGCCATAGAGTGGGGAACATTATATTTTCTTATTATTTATTGAATTAATTTTTCTGGAATTTTGTTACATCGAATTATAAGTCCATGTGGTGCATTTTATCAGTATGATGCCAATCTTTCAAATGTCTCCCTTCAAAAATTATGTACCTAATCTATTAGTCTAAATAACACACGAATGATAAAGAAATTATAATTTTATTTAAAATGAAAAAAAGTTTAAGGTACCAATCATTATATTTTTCTAATACCACGGACCTGAAACAGCACAATTTTTGCACTGTTACTGGGCCGGTATTCTTTTGTTCTGATAATATCGACATTAATAATATTTAAAATAAATAAATAAATTATTTAATGGGTTCTCTAATTTCCAGTTATGGCAGACATTTTTTCCCGTACAAAATAAATATAATGTACACCCCGACACATAATGCGCCCGCTACACGCTCGCGAGTCACCGCGACCTTTTGGTGTTCATGAGTAAAAAGGGGTGCGGATGGATCGTTTGTCTTGACATGTACGTAACCGACCCTTGACGCCTTTTTACTCATGAACACCAAAAGGTCGTGGTGACTCGCGAGCGTGTAGCGGGCCCATAACGGGACTGAGAGAGATTAGCAGCTAATTTGAGAAAAACCGGTGTTGAAAAATAACGCGTGATACAAGATACAAAAACTCCGTGTGACAAACTTTAAAAAATATCACCCACAAACAAGTTTAATTAATGCCGCAGGCAATTCTTTCTTTTTTTTTTTTTTTACTAAATTACAATTAATATTGGTGTAAAGACAATAATTTATTCTCGTACCTGATCAATCTAATTTTTAAACACAAAAACAGAATTAGTATATATTCAACAGTATGACAGAGATAATTATTATTATCTATTTATTATATTATATATTTATTTATTTATTGCTTCAACGGACTCAAGATATTTTCAAAATTTACAACGTTAAAGTTAAAAAGTTAAAAATATTAATACAATGAATTATTATATTATTATAAAAATAGGGAACTATTTCCCCATACCCCGTGCACGAAATCATCCATCCGGAAGGGATTAATCCAGATTCGCGTACGAATCCGGATTCACTTGTCGTGGGAAGGCACCCTTTAGGAACATCTCCAAAAATTCAAATAAAATAAATTGGTGAAAGTAAAATAATGTATGTTGACTCTGTCACAGTTGAATGTATTTTCTTTTTGTTATCAAATTCTTCTGAGAAAATTGTTCTTTATTACATTTTATACCGAATAGCGCTCTCTCAAACCACATCGAAATGGTTTTTCATGTTAAGAGTATGCATACCGACATTTCAAAAAGTTCTTAAAACGGGAGACCTTATATCTCGACAATCGTTACTAAATATGCTTGGGAACAAAAAAGGGTAAATGCTTGAACCTTTATCTAGAGAATAACCGTAAAAGATTTTTTATATCTTGTATAGATTACTCAATTTTTTTTTTGAAAAACGCCTCTGATCTTTTTTTCGAAACACGATAACTCATTTCCCGAAAGTCGCGGAGTAAATTTTTTTATTTGTACTAATAATATGCATTAAAATCTAGGGAATAACCGTAAAAGTTTTTTGATAGCCACAAAATTAACCCCAAAAAATGGAAAAAAAACGCTATTTTTACCATTTTATCATGCGATTGTCACGCGATTTTGAACCTTAATGCCGTGGGAAAAGACTCTTTCGTCATTCTTGGTGCCAAGCCCTTTAAACCCGTCTCGTGATCAAAATAAATCATATTATTATTGTTGTTGTTCAACTTGAAGAGAAACTCCAAATATTGTGATGTATTATCTCTTTATGAAAATAATAATTCCTCTCTCTCTCTTTGATGATGTTCGGATCTCGCAATCGAGAAGGGCAATCTAATCCATGTTAATAACATACTTATTTATTATTTTCTTTGCATCAAAGACACTTCAGCGATAGAAAATATACTAAAATATATAGGCTTGTCGTAAACTGATTCAATTGATACAAATAAAAAGCAAAAAATAGTAAATAGTACAAATACTTAAACAAGACTAAAACATAGAACAGTCCCTACTGAACTTTGGGGACCAGATGTGGATGCTTTCGTAGAATGTTCGGTCAGGAATGTGAGCAGCTAAGGTGAGATCCCTCAAAGAAACCCTCGGGGTAGAACCCAAACTCGTCTTTATAGAAAGATTCCAGCTAAACTATACCCGTCTTCTACTTCCTTACGAGATAAGTCGGTAGAATATTAATCTGTCCATGTATACGTACTTCATGTTTCAATTGCGTTGTAGCTATTCGTTCTACGACATGATCTACGAGTCTACGACGCCGTTTACTTAATAAATTATCGGTATGTTTTTAAATCCAGCAATGATTATCAAATAGTATATGCGTGATTTAGGAATATACATGCTTTACTTTCAAAGGCTTTATGGAAAGGTACAAGTATTTGCAACTTGTAATTTTCGATATGATTAAGCTCTTCCGAATCCCTAATATTGTATTGTTAATATTGTTTTATAGATACACTTAAATATAACTGTTATTACTTGCTAAGGCTCGTTAGTTTTTATAGGAAACCATTGAGAGGAGCATGCATTTCACAAACACTGATTTATTATTCTTCCTGTGTTCATATTTCGTAATAAATTAAACACATCCGTTATAGTAAGTTGTTTAATTTAATATTCCCTATAATAGTTATTCCCTAGATTTTAATGCATATTATTAGTACAAAAATAAAATTTTATTCCGCGACTTTCGGGAAACGAGTTTCCGTCTTTCGGAAAAAAGTTCAGAGGCGTTTTTAAATATTTTTTTTGAGAAATCTATATAAGATATAAAAAATCTTTTACGGTTATTCCCTTCATAAAGGTTCAATGCATCTACCCTATTTTGCACCAAAGCATATTTAGTAATGGTTGTCGAGATAGAATGTCTCCCGTTTTTAGAAATTTTTGAAATGTCGGTATGCACACTCTTAAACTGAACACGTATCTATTACTAATTTTGTTTTATGGTTGGTTATGCTGTAATATTATAATTTTGAGGTTTATTCTAATGAATTCAGTGTGCAATGCCACTCTTTGTTCCTCCTATTACTTGCTTGCCTCATACTACGATTTATAATGATTTGTATAAACGAATTTTCCTGTGCAATTAATTGCATTATCCTCATAAGTCTTCCATACCTGTTGGTATTGTTACAAACCATGTGCTTAATGATTGCATAATTTCAATGTAGCAAATATCGTGTCCATCTGCCGTCCTTCTGCCTCGCCACATGACCCGCCCACTGACATTTTAGTGTCCCTACTCTCTCCGCAACGTCTGAGACCCCTGACCGTCGTCTTATGTCTTCATTTCTTATACGGTCTCTCAAGGATACACCTATCATTCGTCTCTCCATTGCTCGTTGAGTACATTTCAATTTGTGGACACTTCTGGCAGTGAGCGACATGGTTTCAAGACCGTATGTTGTCACGGGCAAAACACAGGAATTGTATACTCTGGCTTTTAATTGTTCGGGACTTCCTTGTTGTCAAATACATGTTTGCCCAGAATACTAAGCTGGAGCGGAATTCTCGATCTTTTTCTTACCTTAAGGAAGGTCTCCTTAAGTAAGGATACCGTCCGTTGCAAAAGATGTCTCTAACAAAAACACGATTCTCGATCTTTAAGCATTAAGGAAGATCCTTACAACGCGTGGTAAGGCTAAAGTCCTTATTAACACCTTTTTTTTTACCTGTGATACCATTGTTGTCCTACTCTATTGTCTCCCTTCTCTATTGTTTCACAGAAGGATATGTCAAAATCCGCCATCTTGGCATTCGATACGCTGTTCGATACTATAAGTTTAAACTTGAAAAAATTGTATTTTTAGATCACCTCAGCTGCGAATGGGATAAATTACGACTGCAGAAATAAGTAATAATTATTTTTACTTAGGTTTATGTGTAAAATAAGTTCACGTTATTACAAATTTAACTCGTAAAAACAACATCCTTAAGGTATCGCCAGAGTAAATACCCGGCGTTAACTTAAGGACAATTTTAAGGACGTTCGCCTTCGCTAAGGAATTCATTTGTCATCGGGAATCGCAACATCCTTACTAAGCGAATATATCCTTAAATAGTCGCCTTAAGTAATGGAAGAAACAATGTGAATCGCGTCCCTGGAGACCCTACGAAAGTAAACGAAGTGTAGGGAGACCACAAAGGAGATGGGCCGATGATATCATAGAGTCGGTGGGATATGGGTGGAGACAAAGAGCCCAAAACAGAGAATGGTGGAAGACAAAGGAAGAGGCCTATATCCAGCAGTGGAGGGAAAGAGGCTGATAAAGAAGAAGAAGAAGAGAAATATCGTGTGGAGTATTTGTTGATAATTAATAATTGTTGTTTTAATAACTAATATACCCACGAGTAGTTGATTTCATCTTTGATTTAATCAGTTTCATAAGAATAACAAAGCATCTTTCATGTTTACTTTAAATAAGTGGAGATATACTCGTACTTGTATTAATTGGGTATACATTGTATACAAATTGTATAAAACCGCTTTAAGGGAAAAGTTGTTTAGCTTTTCTATGGGTAATAATTCTAAGAAGCGGTTAGGGAGCAATAAATAAGTAATTAGGGAGAATGGATACACTACTTAATTCAATCCTCCAATTTCTCAGGTCTGTTGTTAAAATAGAAAAAAATATGTTACATTTAAGGTAGATATTATTATATAAATCAAGTGTTTTTGTTTAGAATTGTTAATTGGAGTTACATTAACCATAATCTATTATTCAGTAGATTCTATCCCACAGAAGCTCCTTGGAAACGGAAGGGTTATAATTAGGTTTGATAATTTCTGAGTACTTTCGTGTTACTCGATTGGCAAAAACTAATTCAGAGAATAAAGGGTCAGAACTTAACACTATGTAACTTGTGGAAACGGTCCCTTATAATGATTTTTTACCTACCTATATTTAAGACATATTAGTGAAATATAATAATTAAGATTCAATATATTGTTTCATTGTCTCATACTCAATTTTTAGTCTCTTTTCATTATGATTTGTAATTTCCTCATTTTTGTATAGGCAATCCAGATACCTAACCCTCAACATAAAGTAAAATTTATTGTATACTATGAAAACTTATCTTGGTCCAGACATCAAAGCGACTTGTAATTTACTTTCTTCTTGGTTTATTTACACAATTGGAATTGTATTATTTGCTAGGTACTACACATACCAAACATGATTACCTCTACTTGCTTAGCCTTGTGGGAGGCTTACCGTTTTCGTTTTCTTTTCATATTCTACTTTATGTGTCGTATTTAAGTTGTGTAGGTTTTCTAAAATAAATTAATAAAGGTGTAAGATAATCCACGTTTTATTACCACTGGTAAATAAAATCCTCAACCGTGCCATACAGGAATCAGAACTGTGGGAGTCGTCTAGCGAAACTCTCGGCTAAAAACAACCATGAAGAACGTGGCCCTGGATAGGGAAGTTTTCTAACAAGAATTTTTAACATAGGGGTGACCCGAAGTGCGCAACGAAAATAGAAAGAAACGAACAAAAATGATAGTAATTAATTGCTTAGAAGTTACACTTTTATTTTAGTAGTTATAGCTACCCAGTACTAGCAAATTAATTTCTAAAGATGTCTTAGATATTACGATAAAGTAATCGATTACGATTATAAGGTTGGAAATGAAGAAATAAATTACTATATATAGAGTCTACCTATCTTTACCCTGACGTCACGTCCCTTGAAGGGTAGACAGAGAGGACAGAGCGCCAGACAGCCCTATCCTTGCACACACTCCTAGCCTCCGTCACATTCATGCAATTTGTCATAATTCTCTCCGATTCCTTTTACTCAAAACGCGTCCATCCTTGAGGATCTGGTCGACATGATCGGACCAAGTCAGTCTTGGGCGGCCACGCTTCCTCACCCCTCTTCGCTCTTTTTTGTCATCTTTCATTCTCTCAACATGCCCAAACCATCTTAGTTTTTTCGAACCAAACCAACGCAGAGTTCCAACGCCCAAATTATCATAGAGTCTTATCTACATCATATCATCATATTATATATTTACTTTGAATTATCTTATGAATGAAACATATTATTTATATACTACACACGTGTCTAACATAAATCTTGAATATTCCGTGTAATCCATTGTTATGAATTAAAACCTTAATACTCGTATATCTTAGAAATCTTGCAATACCTATGAGCTGTGTTACCATTCAATTAGTAATCTTCACATTATGTAAATCTACAGACATAACCACAAACCTGATGTATTATATTCTACTTGATTAATAACTAAGCTTAAATTAAATATTCACTTGATAGGTACCAGTGTCGTATATAGAAGGGGGTCGAAGGGGCCCGGGCCTTCCCCGAAACGTAGAACAATTATTAAAAAAAACGGTTTTTTAAAACATGAAAGTTACTCAAATCACTTCAACCATTATCTATTGTTCTTTGTATTTTCTGCCTACAACATTATTACCAATCTACAACACGACCTTTTTCACTTACATTCACGAAAAAATTTCGCTTGCGGTGCTTTTATATTTCTTTTACTATGCGTCTACGTTCAAATTTTTGTTGCCTCCATCCCCAGCTTCGAAGCAGGCTACACCCGTGGTTCTGCCCGTTTCAGTCTCAACCGTTGGCAGGAGTTTTTTTTTTCAGTTTCCTCTAAATACCCCCCCTAAATGAAATCCTATATACGCCACTGAAAGGTATGATACTAATACCATACTGTGTGACAAATTTACATCAAAATTAAATATTAACGTAAACCATTTAACTGTACATTGTGTAAGATAATTCCTAGCAAACGTTTCATTCTATGGAAGACAAAATCTTGCCACACATTACAATTCACAATGAAATCATCTAATGAATTCCTAATCTTATATAAATTGTTTAACATATCAGATTACGACAGCTACTTCGCCCCTATTCAGGTTTTGTTACTCGGAAAGGTTTTCAAGATTTATTTTCCCTTACACATCGCTCCTAACGCTCTGATTTCAAAGTTTTAAAAGAACCGTATTGCCTGTAAGATTTTTTTGCTTTATTTAACTATACTGAATTCATCTGAATTAAATCTGTGATGAAGAAAAACTCAAATATTTTCATGTACAATTTACATTAGAATACATCGTCAGCCTTGGTTTGAGGGGATCCGAACCCGACACCTCCCGCTTATAGCGACATAACTGCGACAACCGTAAATCTCTTTCCTCGTAAATTTTGGATCAAAATATTTAATTTGTAGTGCATTTTTTGATGCTAAATACATTTTTCTTCCTGAAAATTTTCAGGGCTGTCTGTCCTCTCTGCCTACCCTGCAAGGGATACGGCGAGGGGGTACAGATAGATAGACAATTTTCAGTTTACTGGTTATAAAGCAAACCTAACAGAAAAATGGTCCGTTTCTTCATAAAACACTGAGTTTATCAAATTAATTTAGTAAATTTTCAAATAAATTCATACAAATGGTGAATTTCGACAATAGAGCATTTTAAAGCTATTAGCTATAGCATAGGAAGCTTAACCTTATAAAATAAATCCTCCAAAACAGTCAATAACAATAAGTCAAGTAGAGAACAAAAAAAAAGGATGAATATGTACTCCAAGCAATTCCGCTGATCATTTCAATTTCAAATTCTCTTTTATCTATTGTAGCTGTGGAGTTGAGTGTATGAGTAAAAAAATAAAGAAGGACGTAAAGTAAAAAAGGGTCTTTTATAAAATCCACATAAAAGTTTTCCCCATTAATCTTGCGGCTACACCCCATATGAATAGAACAATGGTAGCATTAAACAAAATGTTCAGCCACCTAGTTGGATCCTTGCTAAAACAACACTACCCGATATTTTACAACGTACTAAAGCTTGTTTCACAATATTTTCTCAATATAATGTTATCTGAAGTTTTACTGAATAATGAAACGCTCGATAAATTTGCATACTATAAACTTTAAAAAATACTCATACAACATTTCCTAATATTCTATTGTATTGAATATTGTATTGAATATTCAGTACTTGTAATAGTTTATGTATCACCATGTTATTGTATTGATTTTAATGTTGTTATTTCTATCGCATCTGCCGGCGCAAAGGCATTTTTATGCTGTTATGTCGGTAGATGTTCTTAATAAAGAATAATAATAATAATAATAATAATAATCAGCAAAGAGACTTATTCCTCCCTTGTTTAAATAAATTGGAAACACATAGACACCTAGGCGAACTCTATATATACTTCTTTATTGTTGTAAACATAATATGTGGGCATTGTGGGCTTGTCGAAATATGCCCAAAAACGCACATCTTTCAACACTACATAGCAGTGGCAGATCCAGGATTCGTTTCTGGGAGGGTATGAGGGTCGGTTTGGGAGGGGTTGAGACAAAAACTAGCATAGAAAGTACACTTGATAAGAATGTATGAACTAGTATTATAAATGCAGATTCTGTCACTAATGGTTTGAGAATGGAGGGGACTTCAGCTTAGAGTAAGCTAGAAAAGATGGTGGTGTGAAGTGGAATAACGATGAATTCTGCACTCCACGATACGAGCTTTTAGCTTACTCTAAGTGTGAAACAACCCAGATACATTATTTTATTCGCTTGAGGTGTATATAGAAGTCTATGTGGTAGTACCTACCCAGGCACCTACCTACATTATATTTATAACGATATGTCTATATAATATCCTCGCCTCAGGACTTAACTAATAAATGGATTTTATACAGTGGACTAATTTAATTAACAAAATTGTATCCGGGTACATATACTGATATTTCAGGCACAATGCTTGTATTTTAGGCCCCGCTTTGGGCCTAATCTTGTGATATTCGCGATATCTGGATTGGTGAATTTTTCTAATGAATGATTATTTCAATCATGAATGTTAATATGTAGACTCTTCTGGCTGATAATGCTCAGAAGTGTGTTGGCAAGTCTTGCCACCGCGTAAAAAAATGATTCTACAAGAGTTGTGTGCATGCACATTACACAAGAATCTTTTGAAAGGAGTTTATGCACACCGGCATATCTGTCGACTGTCACTGATTCCCTGGGAAATTTCGACTCGTGACTGGGTCTATAATATTATCAACAATACCTCGTGCAAATCAGTCCTTGAAAGAGTGTCCAAGTATGTGATTGGCTTTCTTTTTAAGATGTAGTTTCAATACATTTTTTAACCTATGAATTTATATAAAATATTTACGCATCTTTTACGATGTGTGTTTTAGTACCCACTCATACAAAGGAACCGCAGCGAAGTAACGACCGCAAGTATTCATAATACAATTTATAAATTTCTAGAAAGGGTTCGCCTCATATAACAAATTATCAAATTTACGCGAGTTATTTCATTCTTGCGAAATTGAATCCCATACTCCGCATCCTCTCAACCTTTTTGACATAACTAGATATCAAAATATTACACGGATCGTAAATGGTGCAGAAGTTTCAAACTTGGGGAAGTATATTAGGTATGGTTTGATAAAAAAAAGACTGAAGTATGAATTATTATTTCTTCGTCCTTAATATCAACTTATTTTTAAAATATTATTTTTAACGTGCGATTGCTCGGTCTGTCGGTGAAATGATTTATGAAATTTCCATAGTAGAGCCAAGTAGAGCTATAACTATGTAGAAAACTAATAACATATATTTTCATAATGTTTTAAGTAGGGTTGGACACCAAATTTTAGCATCAGGATCGAATATAGTATATCGTCGCAGATCAAAATTCTAATTGCAAAATACCAAACTTAAGGCACATACGAGTATATTATCCCATATGTATTGCAACAAGGAACGGAAAAACATTTGGATTTTATCATTCATTTACAAAATGTATGGAGCTCGTGTGCATAAAATAAGTTTTCGAAAGGTAAAAGTTATTTAACTCAAGTCTTAGTGTTAAATCGACGCTATTTTTTTTTACATACTCCTGTTGGAAACGTATCTACACTTCATATTTTAATGGTGCCACCACACACACGCGAGTCAACACAAGCTTTTTTTTACAAGCAAAAGGCGTCAACGCACACGTCAAGACAAACGTTCCATTCACACGCCTTTTTACCCATGAACACAAAAAGCTTGTGTTAGCTCGCGCGTGTGTGGCACGATTAAAATATTTTGAGCATCGTGTACATAGGTCGTAAGCTCGACAATGTTCATTTTCAATTCTATATTGTTATAGAAATACTGTATTATAAAATATTTTCCCTACTCTATTCCTACTTTTTCGATTTCCTTAATTGTAGAAGAATCAAATGTCTTCCTTTTCCTGTCAAATGTTTTCAATTACAGCCCTTCAACATATTAAGATCACTCAGTACTCATTTATATTGTTAAACAGGTACCTCCCGCCTCCCTACACAATCTAAGAAAATGTTTATCTATCAATCTAATAAACACCTTACTAGTATACACACTACCTTTTCAATACGTATATTTATAACGCTTCGGAAAATTGTATTTTTTTTAACGTATGTATGTTAACGAAACGAAGATGAACGAAATGTTTTAATTTATTTGATTAATATATGAAATGGCTTTCCACAAAGTTTCTCGCGAAAATTTTGATAAATTGAAAATATTTGTTTTTCAACCCATCCCATTCGCACCCCTTTAGAAGCCACTTTATAACGTTTTTTGAACATTTGCCAGGCGAAACGATGCCGATGGTTAAAACACCTTAAAAAATGCGCAAACCCGAGTATTTGCCACACATCGTGAGAGATGTTGGTTTATCATCAGCGACAGGCGTGAGAGTTCTATTAAGTATATATAAAAAAAAGAGTGACGAGACAATAGGCCTCAAGGGAAAATGTCTCCAAAACAGTACAAAAATAACAGCGTTTTTTCCAGTCACTTCTTGTTAGTATTAACCTCACAATCACCATTCACCTTTTCTCGTGTTAACATTTTTCCGAGAGATTTTTTTTATATTTTTTTATTTTTTTACGAAAAGGATCTGGCTTCCATACACAAACCCAAATACTTTACTGCACACTTTGCACTAGGCTAAAAGCCTGTATCGCAAAGTGTGGAATACATCGCCATCTCCGTGGTTTGAACCTGGCACCTCCCGCTCGAGAGACTGCCGCCTCAACCAACTGCGCCAACCATGTCCTCAATTTTCAATCAAATTTGTTTGGAGACATTTTGTCCGTAGACATTTTGTTGGGAGACATTTTGCCGGGAGACATTTTGGGGACGTTTTGTCGTGAAACAATACACGTGTAGGTAGACCCACACCCACACAACTGCCTTCAGTAACAAGGATACTATTACTTGATTTCACTGTCGAAATCATAAACAGAATTGATTTCTGTCATTCATTACTTTGATAAATGAAAGCAAATTCAATTGTATAGGTTCCTTTGGAAATTGTAAGAGAAAATCAATCGATATACTCTCTTTTTTAATATACGTAAATGATGATTCCAAGCACCCCATGTAAATAATTAAATTGCATGGTGATACTTAAAATATCGTGTGTGCTATCATTGATGGAGGTCTTATAATAAGAAAAATCTGTTTTGAAAACTAACGTCCATTGAATGCTGATATATTTTACCACTTTAAAAATAAACTATCGCATAGGCCAATAACAAAACCAGGCACGTTTTTTCCTGTATTTTTTTTTCATGCCCCTGCAAAGATACCCCATTTTCAAACCTGAAGGTAACCCCGGATACGGCTACTTCCTGTCGTTTTAGAGAACCGGAAATATCACCATATAATTCATGAGGATTTAGCTCCGAAAAACATTTAGTTTTCGAGAAAAATTCCAGGTGGGTACACATCAACGAATATGAACTCTATGTAGAAAAGGAAATTGTGGGAGAAATTTCTAGAATACGTACAATTTTTTATTCCATTTTTTTTCAAGCGAATTTCTTTTAAAGATGTTGAGTTTATTTTAATGATTTCGAGGAATATTAAAAAAATATACATAGCGCCCTCTTTCGCTTTTAAAATTTAATATTATGGAGCATGTATTATTATTTTCTCTTCAAATATTATAATGACTTTAGGTATAATTAAAATTGGAGGACCAAATTTAATTGAAAATTGTAGTTAATTAAAAACCCACCATTCTCTACAAAGTGTTTTAATTTACAATAAATACATATTTTCTTTTAATTTCGTTTTTTAAGAATATGAGAAATGGAGTGAAAGTATGTGCGTTAATGTTTGCAGATGATTTAGTGTTGATGGCTGATGATGAATGTGAGTTACAACGGATAGTATCCTGTGTGTACGAAAGCTGCGATATGAATGGTATGAAAATGAATGTAAATAAAACGAAAGTATTAGTGTTCGAAAGAGAGGAAATAAGGACAAATTGTGTGATAAAGGTTGGTAATGACTGTCTGGAGCAAGTGGATGAGTATGTATATCTGGGAAGTTTGTTTACTAGAGATGGACGCTGTGATGGAGACATTGAAAGAAGGAAGCTGGCCGGTACTAGGACGAATGGTGCGCTCGGTCCGATTGTTAGTAGTAGCAATGTGTCTATGAAAGCAAAAGTGCTAGTGCACAATGCTGTCTTGGTGCCGACCCTGATGTATGCTAGTGAGACGTGGACGTGGATGAAGAAGGATGAATCAGGGTTGAATGCAGTAGAAATGAGGTCATTAAGAAGAATGTGCGGGAAAACGCTGAGAGATAAGATAAGGAATGAGGTTATTAGGGAAATGAGTGACTGCAAGACTGGTGTAGTGACAAGAATGAAAGTAAACAAACTAAGATGGTTTGGGCATGTTGAGAGAATGAATGATGACAGGATGACAAAAAAGATATATCTGAATGAGCGAAGAGGGGTGAGAAAGCGCGGCCGTCCGAGACTGACCTGGTCCGATCATGTCGACCAGATCCTCAAGGATGGACGCGTTTTGAGTAAAAGGAATCGGAGAGCGTGTATGACTAATTGCATGAATGTGACGGAAGCTAGGAGTGTGTGTAAGGATAGGGCTGTCTGGCGCTCTGTCCTCTCTGCCTACCCTGCAAGGGATGTGGCGTGAGGGTATAGATAGATAGATAGATAGAAACATACCTACAAAATACAATATACTCGAACGTACATCGTTCGAAAGCTTGGTTTCACCAATGGAACATTGCTTATGCAATGGTTTCCATGTCTGGGCAATTTTGCAAATTCGTGACGTCATAGGTTTTATAAAAGGTAATGTAAATGTATGGGGAAGCACTTTTGAACACATGTACTAACCTAAGCCCATACGTCTTGACACCTCGGTCTCTCAAACGCACAGAACACATATACCTCAAACGCGAATGAAATGAAAAATACTAATTTTTCACATTATCGACAGATGATTGTAAAAGTAAATCCACCAATTCTTAAACTTTCTTTCTTTCGGACCCAGTCTTATTCTATATATCGTTTTTTATTACCTAGATAGTTATCTCTTTAGTTTCTTGTGAACATCTTCATCGATTCAACCGACAGAATTATAACGATTCTTTTTCGTATCAATAGAAATTCGATAAAAATATTTCTAAAATTCCCATGGTAGCATTTTATCGTGCATTGGTCTCGCATCTCTAATAAAATCTGCTTGAATTACGATGTCATCTGTGTCGCAGTGTGAAATTATTTACGATTATAACGTTTCGACAAGAGCGATCGTATATTATTTGGATTTAGTGGAAACGTTTAGAACCCCGCGCTGTATATTTTTATGTCTCCCATTATTCTTCTAAAGTATGGAACTAATATCCTGAATGGTTGTAGCAATATTCCAATTCATTAATTTAATACGGAAGATATTTTTCAACCAAGTATTATGTACCGGAAAAAAATACACAAACATTCTTAAATCCTTATCAAAAACGTTAAAATATTACATTTTTGATACTTATTTATTAAAACAAATTGCTCCGTTGCGAAGTTATAAATTGCGTGAAAAGAAAAACACAAAACAGAATAAAACTCGATGAAAGCAAACCCGCAAAGTCTATTCCGCTATACTCATTCGTAAAGAATGAAATTAACATATTATATTTTATATACAAAATCCTCAGTTACTTTCGGGTAGTAGGAACCAATGCTTCTTATAGACTTTTACTAACTGAACTCAAAGTTGTAAGAAAACATTCGAATTCATACTTATGTATGAGTTTTCCGAATTTCCCCCCACAATTATAATTGTTAAACGGTTTATATTTGTCTTTTTTTAGTAGAGAATACTTCTGCTCCACAAACTCGTGTGATATTTGTATAAAACTTTCACAGAAGAGAGGACATACAAATAAGAAACGAAAAGGATTTTTCTGACAAATATTTCATAGAAACCTTTGTGTATTATATTGTAGTGTCAATTTCTTATTCATTCAAATTTGTTCAATTTACATTTATATGACGTTATATTTACTATGAGATAGACATCCAGTCATAAGATATTTACAACAGTTTTATATGAACTCTTTCATGTCGGAAATAGATATATTGTACTTACAATCACAAAACCAAATTTCCCATTCACAATAGACCTTAGCGAGAATAATATGTATAATAATACGGTGCTTTTAGATTTCTCGATGGAAAGTTGTGGGGTAGTCTGTTTTTCTTTGATTCTATACGTATTTTGGGGTGCTGAATCCGAATCCGAGGTTTGCCAACAAAATTTCGTGACGGAACATGGCGAAAAATTGGTAAAATGGCGAATATTTACATTTCCTGGCGAATTCTGGATTTGAACTTAAAAACCATCAACTTTTTGTGGGTCATCTTTTTAGCAGAATGAAAGCCTACAAATTTGGTATATAATTTTTTTTTCTAAAATAACTAGCAGCGGAGCTGTCAAGCTCCAAAAATTGGCCAAATTTTCTTGTTATTTTAAATTGTGAAAATGGAAAATGTATGGAGAATAGGTCACCTTGTTCGAATTATCACCAAATTTTGACAAATATTCTTCAGATTTATGATACATATTTTACCTCGTTGGAATCAGTAAATATGGAGAAAGGTTTCAGGATAAATTTTATTTAAAAATATAGTGAAGTGTTTAAGCTAAAAAGGTTTAAACATTTTTAGCCTAAACAAATTACTATATTTTTAAATAAAATTATTTAAACATGTCTATCTCAAATATTTCACGGTATTTTTAAATAAAATTTCTTTAATAGCTTTCTTTGTGTTTTCTGATTCCAACGAGGTAAAATATGACTCATGATTTTAAAGAATAATTGTCGAAATTTGCTTATGAAGGCAACAAGGTAAACTTTTTCAATACATTTTCGATTCTCGTACTGTAAAACAATAAGAAGATTTGGCCATTTTTTGGACCTTGTCAGCTCCGTTCCTATTAATTTTAGAGAAAAAAATTATAGGGAAATTTTGTAGTAAATTTTACGTACTTTCATTTTGCGTAGAAAAATAACTTACGAAAGTTGTCAGTTTTCGAGTTCTTATAAAGAAATCGCCAGAAAACGAATATTTTCGCCATTTTTTGTATTTTTCGCCATGTTCCGTATCGAAATTTTATTGGCAAACCTCGGATTCGGATTCAGCATCCCAAAAAACGTATAGAATGAAAGAAATCCCTACTACCCCACAACTTTCCATCGAGAGACTGCTTTGTGTTTAATTTCACCGGATTATAACTGGTAAATAATATTTTGCCCTTTGTTGAAGATATCTAGTACCTAGTATTCTATTTCTCCATTGTGGATGTTATTGCCCTTTTCACATATTATTGATTATTGAATAAGGATAATTAACAAATACTTGTTTCGCCTCTGTAATTTAATAGAAGAAGGAAATGCTCATTTAGCATGGGAAAAAAATCTGAATTTTAGTCATTGATTTCGATGATGCCACTTATGCAGTATTTACATATACTGAATAATTTCGTTGACAAACTTTTATTCAACACAATAGTGATGTAGTGGTAATTGGTATACTTAATAAAAATACTTTTACATAACTTTGATTTATTCCGTGAATTTAGAGCTGTATTATGTTAACGTTGTATATTTTATCAGTTGTTCGTTTATAAGCCCAATATTTCCAACATTATTCATATGTAAATATATCCTTAACGGACATAATATTCGTTTGATTATGACTTGATATAGTTAAATGATGATTTGTAATATGAAATATCATGAATTTATCAACATCATAATCTCACTCTGACCTTGTTTCATAAGATTTCAGAAATTTCTTACGAAATTATTTAATGTTAATTGCATAGAAATAAGTTGTCTAATGAGTTGGTAGTATTGTGATGCTGTGGATATTGAAGTGGAATTTTCTCTTCTTTTTGCTTTCGGTTCTATAGAAGATAACCAGGCGGTAAGTTCCCGAAAACTCATCATGGAGAACAGTAGAATTATTATACTTTTCTATACAGTAATTTATTATTCAAATGATAGACATCTTCTTACCAATAATGACTTCAACATTCGCTCGTGCCTAGATTTTAATCACTGTCACATCTATGAAACTGTATTTAAATTACAATTTGGACCATTTCTGGAATGTGTGCCAATGTTTTTCTCCTATCACGGATCAGTCACATTATTTGCATATCGAGAGAAAGTTGTTGTACAAATGTACATACGTCCCAAGAATAAAAACTGACGCGGATATTAATGCATTACCATTATGCAAAACGGTGAAATATAATATCTTTGAATTTTGATTACTGCGTTGGACGTTTATCAACAGAGAAAGAATCCATCTATTCTGCGGCATTCAATTAAACCATTCTTGTTGCAATCCCTGGTGGAGGTGTAGTCTCGGCGACCGGAATGCAACCAGAATGCTTACATTTGGATCGTACATTCTGGATTGCTACCAGTATGCCGAATGGTTACATCAGATCAAACATTTAGGTTGGAATCTGGTCACCGTTACCATACCTCCACCAACGTATACGTGTGCGGTATGGTCACGGCGACCGGACTGCAACCAGAATATGGTTACTTGGGATTGTTCCTATTCTTATAATAGAGTTGAGTCATTATTGGTACAAAAACATTATTTCAAGTAAAATGCTAGTTTTTTGTATGGCTCTTGCCTCACCTGTGAAGAGGCCACCGCTTGGTAGAGATCTTAATCAGTCAACTAATTACTCGTCATCATTTCATCATAGTTAAGCACAATTTTTAATGATAATGATATTTTTATGTTCTTTGATAATGCTTCATCTCTGTTTTACAGTCAACACATTATTAATTATGGCATGCTTCACAACTTGTAAGGTTCAGCAATGACGTTTGCCACCCACTACGAACGGCTCATATTTAACTTATAATAATACAGTTTTTATATATTCACTGATAAGATAAAACTAATAACTACTTAATTGTACATGGCTAACTTGAATTACTCACGTAGGCACATTGACGCTTACTAGGAAAGAGTTGATGTAAACCATATTAAGATACCTACGCCACCTACGGGTGTCTTTCAGGATTCCTGTATTGTCAAAAGTCCGAAAGTACACTAGTATAAGTAAACCTGATTAATTTTTTGAAATCTAAAAATAGACATAAAAAAATATATCTATTTTTATGAGCATTTTTTGCAACACTCAAAGTAATACAAAATAATGGATACAAAACAAATAATGTCTTATTGGGAAAAACCATTTCCACCAAATATAATGTAACGTAGATTTAAAAAAAAAACTATCTTGTTATGTAGTGTGTGATTTGCTATGAATTATAAAATACATGTCGTGGAATTCAGTCTATGGGGACACTCAAATATTCATGAATGGAAACGAACATTGTTTGTGACTAAACTATAAATATAAATACGGGAAATGGGAAAAATATGAAGTAGAAAAATAGATATGCTGCCATTTGATAGAGATGTGCTTTCGTTTGGAGTGAAATAAATCATTTATTTATCTTCCATCTTTATTATGTAATAAATACCAGTTGTTTTTGTTTTTGTAAACCACGAATGAAACAATCTTTTTTGTTTTGTATTTTGTTGGCGCATTTATTCAAAAGTATGTTGAAGTAGAGAAAGAATTTATTTTCCCTTTTCAAAACTTTTTGGTTGCGTCAAAGGATTTGTCTGATCTCAGCTTTCAAGGACGGTTAGATTCATTTTGCTTTCGTCCTCGCACAACTTTGATAAGGTTAATTACAAAAAGAAATTGAGCTTTAAGACCCCAACTATGAAGTCACGGTCATTTCCCGAGGCAATAAGGTTCAAAATCTCATGAAAAAATATTAAAAACAACGTTTTTTTTACTATTTGAGGAAAATTTCGCTCCATTCAACAAAATTTTACGGTCATTTACTACATTTTAACGCATTTAATGAAATTAATACAAGATATATTTTTTTACGGTGACATCCTAGATAAAGGTTTAATGTATCTACCCTATTATTTTCCTAAGCATATTTACTAAGGTGGTCGAGATCTAAGGTCTCCTGTTTTTTGAAATTTTTAAATGTCTACATGCCTTTATTATTTTGTTTCACATAACAGAAATGAAGCATCAATAAATTAATTACCAATATTAAATTTCTTTGTACTATAGATCATGTTCACGCCACATGGATGCAGTCATCATTCCATCATCTTCTAATCTTCTTTCATTGCACATCCACTCTTTGCTTTGAATAATTAATCCAGACGATTGTTTTATTTTTCCAGTGGTGTTCCAGCACACCAACTGTCAGCCACAAGACTCCTTGGATCTCCGGACAACACGAGGTTTCCTATAGATGAAGGTTCAGGTAGGTAATGTTAATCATTTTTTTCTTCAATGATCCACCAAAATCCTCTCCATCTCCCCCATTTGTGACTATTATTCTAAGTACCTATTACGTATTGTAAGACTAATGCTGGATTTCACCAACTTCTTAGGTGAGGAATAGCGGAGAAAGGAGCCACTTACCTACCATTATTTTTCATTCAAAATTTGTGCCAGGTGGCTCGTGTCTCCGCTATTCCTCACCTAAAAAGTTGGTGAAATCCAGCATAAGTATTCTAGAACCATGATACCTATGCCTGATTTATATTCATTGCTGAGGAATTCGTTCCTGGGTGATCGGTTCATTTCTGTGTTTAGTTCGCCTTTGAATGATTTCACTTTTGCATTTCTTATCGTGTCGGTCAGCACTCGATCAGATTCCCCTCCGCTCCCAGAAAGCCACAACCTCTCCCGCGTCATCGTCCAAGGGGGTGCGATTCGCGAGGCTCTCCCATGTGCATCGCCTAGGAACCATTGGGCAGGCCAGGAGGTGCTCAAGTGTCCTGCAGCTGCCCGCAGTCGCACGTCGCGTTCTCAGCTATTCCCCATCTCTGGAGGTTCTTCCTAGTGCGGCCGACCCCGGATCTGATCCTGTTGAGGGTTTTGGCCAGCGTAGATCGTGTCCTGGGGGTAGGGCTTCTGTTGGCGTGTTAAGTAGGGTCCCTGGTGCATCCTCTGCTGTGCCCCTCCACATGCTAGTTCTTGCAGTTTCAGGTATATCTGCTAAGGGTTTGGCCGCGTTTAGGAAGCTCTTCCTGGATTTGAGGCGGCCAGGTAATATGGGCTTTAATATCTTTACATTATACTCCAAGGAGTCCAAGGAACATAAAATGATCAGAATGGACGCACTCACAAGACGGGAATACGTACGTACATAATAGACTAATCCATATTTTACTATTTCTAGATTTCTATCCTTTTGCTGAAGATTTCTCCGGAGGAGGCATTCCAAATGGCGGCGGAATCCAATTGGGAGGGTTTGGTTCCAGATTCGGCCTGCAGCCTCCACCCCTCCCAGCTCAATACAGGACCAGACCAAGAAGAATCCCTGGTGCAGCCCTGTTGGATTGCTTCGGCACCTGCAGGGTCCGGCTTAACAGATATATTGCCAAAAGAAAGGTTCGTAATTTTATTTCAGCATTCTTATGAAATAGTCCACATTTTGATGTGTGATAAACCTAAATTATTTTAGGTATTAGAATGGATTTTTCTACACTGCCCAGATGTAAATACGTTAATGTTACCCTGGATATAAAGTGATCACTTTTAAGCCAGCCAAAGCCTATGTAGTAGTGTAAATATGAATGCATACACCTACAATCAAATTCCTTTCACAGGAAGAACTATTTGCTGATGACACAAATTATATCAGTTCTCATAAGCATCGGAATTCTACATTATGTGAATGTAAATACCTCTCGCTTCTGTCGAGGAAAAACCGGAAAAGTCTACATTTTCTCTTTCCTCTCAGGTCAATACCGTGAATCTTCTCGTTAGTACTAAAACTGTTAATATTAAGACTTTCGACCTACGGTACATGGTGGAAGTCCATTTCAGTCCATCCATCCACCTCCAACCCTGTAAAATGAGATTCTGTCTATATGTCAACCGTTTTCTGCCGCTGCAAAATTTTCCTATTCTATAATTGTGTGCTAATAATTATGTATCGTGTTGACTGTAAGATATTGCTTTTGCAATAAGTCCGCCTTTTGGCGCACTGCATTGTCTTATTTTTGTAACTATACATATTTACTGGCCAATAAAGATTTATTTATTTATGTGCTAATCTATTTCAGATAGAACAAGGCGTCAAGCTCTACGCAGCTCACAAACAGCAAGAAGCCGTCAAAACATGGCTGTCTGCCCTCAAGACCATAAGACAAAGAGGGGATAAGTTTCAGCTATTAGGTTATCTTTATCAAGCTTACATGGACTTTGGAAAATATAGGTGAACCTCTCATTGAAATCAATCTGTATTCTAAAAATCTATTAATGTGTGCTAATACTTGAATATTTTTATTTTATTTCAGAGAATCACTAGAATTTGCTCATCGACAATTAGGAATATCTGAAGAACTCGATTCACCAACTATGAGGGCAGAAGCATATCTGAATTTGGCTAGGGCACATCAAACTTTAGGAGGATTAGAAAGGTTAGATTAGATTCACAGTGTTACAAACTTACTAAGTTGGTGAAGAAAATATGTAGGTAAATACAAATAGACATAACAAGTTGTGACACACAGAAGTCGTGAACAGTGTGCAATAACTATTCATTCACTAAGGCTCGCCAACACACACACACACGTCTACATCAGAACTCCTCACAGTCCTCACGCTAATGCTCTGTTCGGCCGAGGCCGAACGCAATTGTATTATCATACAGGCCCGCCATAACTGATATTTGACGATGATGACGTCACCAAGATTGGGAGAAAATGTATAGGAAAAAATATTCCATAGCCCAAGTGTTTGTCACCGATACAAGGTGACGTCACCAATAAGGGTGGTGATGTTATTCGTGTGTGTAGGCTTGTATACTATGGCTGACTTCGGTTCCCCTAATGCCATAGATCACGAACCTCTAACGATATTACTATTATTTCATCTACACATTTCACATGCACTAAAACCAGCTTTAAAATTATCTATAATAAAAAAGCAATGAGCAAATGAAGAGATCAAATGATTTTGTATTGTGAATTTCATTACATTATCGAGAATTTACATTAAATGTAATTTTTTTATTTTGTTTTCAGAGCTCTGTCATATGCACGCCAATCTCTTTACAACGATTGTGAAGGTTGCTCCACCATGGGTTATGTTCATCTTACTGTAGGATCTGTCTCTTTAGAGTTGGGTGCTTTCAACAAGGCTGTCGATAGTTTCCAAAGAGCTCATAAAATAGCGCAGACCACACATGATAATGCTCTCTTATTACAGGTAGAAAAAGTATATTCAACAAATAATCTTGTAGGCTTTCGCAGTGTGATGAATCCATTTTTATGTTGTTCGTTTTTCGGGTTTCCTAACTGCGTGTAGAGTGGTTAAATAACCGAGCTTTCGGCAGTGATACTACCGCCATCTTCAGGATGAACCCTGGCGAAAGCTCGGTTATTCAACCACTCTACACGCAGTAAGGAAACCCGAAGAACGAACAACATAGAAATGTATGTTCAACACTTTGTAGGTATAACTAGTAAAACTGATTTTTTACAGCCCAACATTATTGAACAATTATAAAATTTTTCCAGGTGTATGTTGGATTATCTGAAGTATTTGGAAGATTATTAGACAGTGAAAGAGGGGCAGCTCATGCGGCTAGAGCGTACGATTTGTCTCGTTCCTTACAACCAGGAGACCTGAATACCCGGCATCACCGGGCAGCCTTATTACAAATGGCTGCATCATTACGAAGACAGGGAGAATTGGGAGATGCACATGACTATTGTACAGTATGTAACACGTTTTATTTTTAAATAGCTGATAATGTATAAAATAGGTATATTACGAATGCATGCGACTGTTCTGGTTGGAATCTGGTCGCAGTTACCGCAACACCGCATAGATAGTCTGGTTAATGTCGATCGAATTGCAACCAGATTATGTGTACGGGATGGTGTGGTAAAGGCGACCAAATTGCAACCAGATTATGTGTACGGGTTGGTGTGGTAATGGCTACCAGATTGCGACCAGATTATGTCTTATACAATGTGGTAATGGCGACCAGATTGTAACCAAAATAATTATGAAGTGATGGTGTAGAGTAGAAGTAATTCATATTGTTTTGGTTTGCAGGAAGCAATGAGATTATCAACAGTAGCCGGTGATCAAGGAAGTTATGCGAGAGCTGTTAGAATTACGGGAGATATTTATAGAAGAAAATGTGATATAGGAAAAGCACTCAGGTATATCTTTCTACAGTTTACATAAAAAACATTGAGTTTATAGTAATCAAATCTTTAACTTATAATCTTTCGTTTGAAGGCAATATGAAGTAGCAATGGGTGCCGGGCAAGTAATGGGAGATAGATTAGCACAAATGGAAGCAATGGATGGAGCTGCTAGGTGTTTAGAAGCACTAAGGTAACTCAACTCATCTTTATTCTAGTCACTGTAATCATTACATTAAATTACTTCTTCTTCTTAAACTGTGTCTAGACTTAGTGAGTCTGAATTGAGAGGATTGTTCTCCTGTGATGTAGAACTGCAGCTGTCTCTCCACATTCAATTACATATTTATATTATAATCACAATGATTGTTTTCCAGATTACAACAAAAAATATGTAACTGTCGTCCATTAGAATTTAATACGAGACTACTTGAGGTGGCGACATCTGTTGGTGCTAAAGTAAGTCAAATTATCCGAAACTAAATAATAGATTCATGCTGTCGTAAATCATAAATAACATCACCATGGCAACCGCACATCGTGACATCACCTTGTCTTGGTGATAAACGCTTGGTTGATGGTATATATTTCCCCATACATTTCTTACCGTCTTATGTCTTAAGTCAGCAGCTTCTTATGTCAGTTAGACCCGGCCTGTATGTTAATATTATGATGGCCTCGATAATGTCATGTAGATGTAAAAATGTAGCAATGTTTCAATTTCTTGAAAGACGAGGCTAGATGGCCGGCGAGTGAATTTTTTTTAAATTTCATGTGTTGTTTTGTTCAGATGCTAGTGAGGACAGTGAGAAAACGTCTCGCTGGAATATATGCCAGTCTTGGAGATGAGGAAGCTAGGAAACAACAAGAAATGTTAGCCGACACGGCAGCTCCACATCCGGCATGTCCTCATTGTGGCGGAGCCCTCGGAACTTCCCCAGCTGCTTTGGAAGCGCTTCCTTGTTCACATATTGTACATGCCAGGTAACAAAAAATAAAATCTAATTAAATCTCCCTTTTTTCCGGAATTCTGAAATTACGCAACTCTGGGATCTCGGAAAGAATTCTACTGTGTTTCAATTCTGAGATCAAGAGGCCCTAATACCTGAATTCCAATACTGTATTAACTTCCCATAAACGTCGTATAATTATGAATTTGTAAACTTACTGACTTCATTTTCGTAGACTGACATGGTCGGGTCATGCAAGTTGTATGATCTCATAGATAATTGCAAGATGAAACTCGTTCTGCTTAATTGCTTAAAATGCTTAAAAATTGTTTTCATTTAAATGTGACATAGCCATAAGCTCAAACGATTAAATTTTGATTTAGGTCAAGTTGATTAAAAGAGTGATATTACTAAACTTGTTTTATTCGTTTGTGTAATCTCAATTAATTGGTAATTCTGGAAGGAACCAGTTTTGGAATTTCAAAATCGAGCCTCCATAATTGCGATATTGCACGCCCTAATTACAGAAATTTTCATAAAACAATATTATCTCTTACAGATGTGTTGCGGACATGATGAAGAGAAGAAATTGTTCATCTTTATCTCGAGGTTGTGCCGCTTGTCAGTCTCCATCTCGGGCTCTCCTAGCAGCACCACCACCTCCAAGGCACTCACAACATGATCTACAGGTAGACGTTCATTCATCATCATTATCAGCCCAATTTTGGATATAGGCCTCCCTTCCTGATTTCCATAACTCCGTGTTTGTTACCACTCTGTGCCACTGGTAACCGGCCACTATTTTATATTATCAGACTATGTTCACTGTGGTCCACATGTGTCCGATCCTCAGTCGAAACTCCAAGGTTCTTTTTGTCCACTGGTCGTCTGTCTCTTGTTTATTAAACTAAAAATATATTATTACTTCCCAAGAAATTTGCAAACCGGCCACAAGTGGTTGCAGTGTCAACACTGTACCATCATTGAAACACTTGGTCACAATGTTACCAAATGCGTCAACGCAAAAACCGGGCCACAAAGCGTATGCATTATGTACGCTTTGCGACCATATCTGGTCGCTAGACGTGGAGCATGGACCATTCAAGTGGTCAGATTCTGGTTATAACTGCGACTGGATAGTAACCATAGATGGTCGCAAATGGTCCCCATTTTTGGTCGAGATGTCGGAACTGTGTAGCAACAGCGACCGAATTCACGAATAGTGTGCACACATAATCGAGATGGTTTCATGGGCTATTATAAGTCCTAATAGCATTTTTGTAACAAAAATGATGTTTTTTAGTACATAAGCATTGTACTAAAAAACATTATTACATTACATTCACATTTCTTCGATCACTAACTTATATTTATCTGCTTTCTCTCATTACAGGATTTCTTTACTGCTCCATCGTTACCACATTCATTGAGAGCATCAAATATGACGCTTAATTCAGACACATCAAGTCATCAAATAACATCAAGTGTTTAAAAAATTATTGTAAAGTAATCTAATAATTATTACACTCTATAGAAATCACTTCATCCTATGAACTTACGTAGAAACATTACCTAAGTATACTTACATTGAATCTATCGTACTAATACAAGTAAACACTCTGGTCGCAATCCGGTTGCCGTTCCCACGCCGCGCACTAAGTCTAGTAGCAGGGACTGGATTGCAACCAGAATGGTTACAAAGGAAGGGGATGTATTTTTTGATAAAACAAAATAGTTAACTACGGTAGTGTATTACTTGAACTTTACTTTACCGAAAGTTATAGATCCAACTGAATTGTAAATCCTTCTTTTCAAATTATGATTCTCTGTTTCTCAATCACTGTTTCTGTGGTTATAATTAAAAAAATGTATCAGTGCACATTTATCTGGAGTTAATATTATTTCTTTTAGAAAAGGTTGTGAATTTTTGGAATATTAATTCCATATTTCGTATTTTGTTGAAATTAAAATGCTATGTGCTAGTTCCCTTGGCTTGAAATAATATCTTTAGTCTAATTATATTTTTCTTTGTATATTACTCCAAAAATTGTTTTTATAAACTTTATAAGCACAAATCTATGTAAAATTCTCTATTAAAATTTATTTCTAAATTTTAATAGAGTTCCATCAGTGCACTAACTTAAAATCTAAATTATTTTGTAACTTCTACCTATTACTTTCTTTATATGTAATTACTCATAGGTATATCCCATTATTAGTATCTTAAGAAAAATGATTGTAACTGCATGAATAAAATGTAATATACACATTACACAATGTATTAATTCTATTTTATCATCTGCAGTTACGACATTTTATCTATTGATGACAGTGTTGCCAACAACCATAAGTATTTATCCAGTTGAGACAGATGTGAATACAGCTGACTTGCCAGTACACTGTGAGATCTGAACACAACTTACATTAATATGGACAGAGATTTATTCGTAAAAGATTACCTATATAATTTACTTGCTGTAGGCCTTTTCGCCACTCACTACAATAAAGAAAATTTATGATTGTTGGCATTTCAACCCGTGTAACCATTCTGGGCGCAATTCGGTCGCCGTGTGACCACTTTGTGTGCAGCGTGGGAACGGCGACCGGATTGCGATGGTTACTAGGGAAGTTTTTAATCAGAGTGCTCCTGTACCTTTTGACTTTCATATAGATAATTAAATTTACCTATTCATCTACACTAAATGAAAATACTATTCATATTTCAATGTACTTAAGTACTTATTTACTGTGTAAATATTATATTTCTATGTTGTGTACCTTATTGTGAATGTTCCCAATTGTTGCAATATTAAAGATTATATAATTAGAGTGGAATTCGTATAAGAATGCGCCGAGAATTCAAATAATATGGGGCACTTTGTTAAAAGGTATTTTTATTAACAGTCATTTTTTTAAACTAAGGATCGAAATAAAATTATACTTTTTACAAAAGGTCACAAAATAATGACATTTATTTTAATTCTCGGCGCATTCTTCTACGAATTCCTATCTGTCTTATAGTATATTGTAAATAATATTAATTACGATTCTATCTAGTCAATAAATATATCTGTGTATTAATATCACATGTACCTATTTACCTAAGCACAATACCTAATTAGTAATTACTACCTAAATATCTAAGACGATTTTACCTGCCATACTCCTGAGTTTCTACCCATTCAAATAGGCACTATTTATTTTAGGTTAAAATTGTAGAAATATGATCGGAAATTGAGATTTCCGTCAAAAAGAAAATCTGCATAATATTTCCGAGAAATGATATATAGGTACCTAAATGTAAAAATTTCTTGAAGGAATCGAAGATATTGGTCTTTTTGCTCCATGTAACCATTCTGGTCGCAATCTGGTCACCGTTACCACTCTGCACATAATGTTTGGAAACGGCGACGAGATTGCGACCATAATGGTGTAATAGGTTAACGTATAATAATAAGAATGTGTATTTGAGTAAATTGTTTCCTAATACATAAAGTATCCCGGTTGTGTCAAACTAAATGTGAATTTGAAAGAAATTAACCATCTGTTGTAAAATTATTTATAACTGGCGAACGCAGTCATAAAATTAGACTGAGACGGGACGACTACCTGCTTTATTCGCACCTCATGGCTCTGTCGCAAGTGGGAATAAAGCAGGTAGTTGTCCCTTCTCAGTCACATTTTTATTACTGCGTTCGACAGTTATAATTAATTCCATTATAGTCTTTCGTACATTCAGTTGTGAGTTTCCAATAGTAAATTAACAATCATTCATTGTTGTCATGGTTTGCTCCATTGGTGCCAAATGTACGCTGTGTTAAATAAAACGGGTGTTAAGTATTTACGTATTAAGATTTTTGGTAGTGATTCAATTATATACTAAACTAAAGAGGCATTTATATACAAGGTAACATTACTTTAGAAATATATTTTGTACCTTTGTTTCATAAAATGTTAAAACTAACCCACTGCCTAGCTTGGTGCTTGTGCATAGTTTTGGTTATGTTGTACTCTGGGACGAAGTCAACGATAGTATACAAGCCTGGACACACGAATAACATCACCACCCTGATTGGTGACTTC
This sequence comes from Ceraclea dissimilis, assembly GCA_963576895.1. NCBI lineage: Eukaryota > Metazoa > Arthropoda > Insecta > Trichoptera > Leptoceridae > Ceraclea > Ceraclea dissimilis. Next base: position 16,999,520 of record OY756361.1, read on the forward strand.
ACCTTGTATCGGTGACAAACACCTTGTCTCAGTGACAAACACCTCGCCTCGGTGACAAACACTTCGGCTATGGACTTTTTTTCCCATACATTTTCTCCCAATCTTGGTGACGTCATCATCCTCAAATGTCAGTTGAGCCGGGTCGGTATGATATGATATAACGCAATAGCGTTTGGCCTCGTCTAAACTATTACACCATTGTGACCTAGCTTATTTTGTTTAAAAAAAGTGCAACTTTTGAAAGGAGTGACATTTCAATGCTAAAACATCGTACATTACAAAATTCTTCTAAAGAAACACATTCTGAGTTTCTGCGAGGTCATCCAGCCCCAACCGCAGTCAAGCAAAATAATATGTTTATTTTTTAATAAAAAAATAATCTTACACCTTTGTACACTTAATAGTAAGCTTGAAAAGCTTGTGTCGTGAAGTGGAGTAAGTCGGCATCGGGAATCGAACCAGCACCCACTGGATTAACAGTCGAGCGCGTCACCAACCAGGCTATACCGACCACGTCTTGCTTTTTTGAAAAAATATACCCTTTTAAAGAAAAAGTGGGGCCGCAATAGTGTAATAGTTCCAGAAAAAGCCTGTTGCTTTGTTATTCTTTATATTAAGCAGATGTGTTATAATACAAAAAGTTTGTTGATAATAGAGTTAAGGAAGTTTCAATAATATCCGAATGTCAGGAAGCTACAAATCTTATTGCCTGTCTGAGGCATTTTCTATAATGGATATAGATTTGTTGAAATGAGGCTTTTTGATGCATTTAAAACTACAATTATATTTTGATCGAAAACAATCAAAATTTTATCAATAAAATGTCTGCGAGCGGTCTTCTATTTGTTATATAGTATTTCCCACTTCCCCTGTAAGTAATTAATTATATTTAGATTTGTTTTTTTCGGGTTTTATCGTGTGAAGATCTGATGATCAGACTTTTCAGCGGACTTACTGCCGCCTTGGTCACGGATTGTGAGGCGGCAGTAAGTTCGCCGAAACATTGGAAAAACAAATCTACATATGGATCATCGTATTAACTTGCAACTACAATTAATTATATTTGTTACTGTTAACATTAATAATTTTTATAAAACCCTTCAACGAATTAGATTATCCACCCCTTATCGTGTCACTGCCCTTATACTTACATAGTAGATAGAAATTTGAGTGAGAGAAAACGCAATCTTAATTAATAAGTTAATAAAACACAAGTTAAATTAAATTTATTCATAAAATTTGCAACAAGTGTGTAGATAATAAATTTAATTTGAGAGATGAATGTACACTTAGAGATTCATCTACAAATTAGAAGAAGAAGTATAGTTTTAATTGCTAGCATTTTACAAACAGTGGTTATATTATGAACTAGCTGAATTCCCGTGCTTCACAATGACTTGGATGGTGAAGTAGATCGACAGTAAGACCCGAACCGTATTCATCAGTTCATTCATTCTGACAAGGTTCTGGAATATTCTATTATCTTCCACAACTTTCTGGAAGGTTCTCCAAAGTTCTCCTTGTTTCCATAGCCTTCTAGAAGATTCCGCGTTATTCTCAATAAATTTCTTAGAAGGTTCTGCATTTCCAGAAGTTTCTACCTCACATCTTTCTTTTCCAGATAGCAAGGCATTTGTGTACCGAGTTTGGTCAAAATTACTCCAGGCCTTCCAGAGTTATGGTGAAACAAACATACTCATATATGTACATACATCCATTTTTATTTTATGTATATGAGATTGTTGCATTTGGCGCTAATTCAATCCAATAAAATGGTGCAATATACCTAATTCACACTACAGACTATGTACTTTCTATTTTAATTTGTAGATGGCTCTGTAGGTAGAAAAGAACCCATGTAGGTACTCTTTTGTGAGGATGCAAATTCCGCAATAACCTTAATATGAATTTTAAATGCAGGAAAGGTCTGCTCAGGTGTCAAAACCCACTAGAGCAATTCCTATGTCACATTTCTTCAACAGTGTCTAGTAGCTCAGTCAAATAGCACTCCTAAGTTGGCATAATTAATAGCAGATTGGACTCTATGCCGTATGATACCTTAGGATGGGGTGTTTCAGAATATCTGGTCTCCCCCCCCCTCCACCTGACGCGTCCCCCCCTGCCCCCCCGAATAGGTCCCCCTATGTAGTTTTCCTCAATTTTTAGAAAACCAGTACGAGATAGAAGAAAACTGCCAACGACAAAAATAGTCCTTAATAAATTCTCTACAAAATGAATCCGACACATTTTTTGATAGGACTAGTAATTTACCCGCAATAGCCGGTGAAAGTCACGTATTTTTTTATTAAGAACAAAAAAATATTTTACATACTCATATTGTTGAAAATTCATAAGTGCTACAAGAAAATGGTCAAAGAATGAATTAATTGCTATAGTTTTAGCTATAAAATGAGCTATTATTTATTTTTGCACGACTCATAGTTTTTGAGATATTACAAAAAATTTCAGTGACAGAAATCTATAAAATGGAACTTTTCATACAATTTGTATTGAAATGCTGTGAAATTAAAATTTAGGTTACGCCTGTATAATAGACACTACACAAATCTGTGAAAGATAAAAAATGTAATGGGGCATGATTGGATCTTTATAGTATTTTAAGGTATAATCTTTTAGAAGTTCACTTTAGCACTTTTGCCAGCTATGTTTCAAAGCCATTATCCTAGTTTTACAGAAGGATTCGTCAAGATCTTTAAAGAAGAAACTTTTGTGTATGTCTGTGTAATATACGATGGCCGGTCGAACACTTGGTAGCCCTGAGAAAAAAAATGTACTGGACAGTTTCAGTTTATTATTGATATAGATAATATAAACCTCATTAGGGCTATTTACAAAATTTGAGATCGATAGGTCGAATCTAGCACTCTTGGCACCATTTTTATTTCAACGTGTTTGACATTTTTGTGAATATGTGAATTTTTAAGCCGCAATCCGCGATAAAATATTATTTTATATAAGGTTATAAACCGACACGAACCATAAAAGAGATGTCAGATTCATAATTGGAGTCTGTTCCATCACATGCCATGATTAGAAAGTAAGTGGCAGATTTTGAATGGGCACAGCATTGTGGCAAAGACAATCCTCGAAGTGGAAGGCAAAAAAATGCGGTAGTTCCGGAAAACGTAGATTAAACCATGGATAAATTTTTCATAGGTCGCTGAATTATTGCTTAGGTGATAGCAGAGATTCCAGTGATCTGATTTAAATCAGTAGTGTTCATCTTAACTTCAAAACAGGACTTGTACAAACCCTTGAATCGCCGGGTGCCAATGCTTTTGACCCATCGTAACCTTCAGGAATCCTTCTGGAAAACTGGGATAATGGCTTTGAAATATGGCTGTTAAAAGTGCATTCAACTTCGAAAGGAATATATCTTAAAATACTAAAAAGACCCAATCGTACTCCAATACATTTTTTATCTTTCACATACTTGTGTAGTGTATATTAAACAGACGTAACCCAAAATTTAATTTCACAGCATTTCAATACAAATTGTATGAAAAGTTCCATTTTATAGACTTCTGTCACTCGATTTTTTTGTAATATCTCAAAAACTAGGAGTCGTGCAAAAATAAATAATAGCTCATTTTATAGCTAAAACTATAGCAATTAATTCATTCTTGGACCATTTTCTTGTAGCACTTATGAATTTTCAACAATATGAGTATGTAAAATATTTTTTTGTTCTTAATAACAAATTACGTGACTTTCACCGGCTATTGCGGGTAAATTACTAGTCCTATCAAATAATGTGTCGGATTCATTTTGTAGAGAATTTATTAAGGACTATTTTTGTCATTGGCAGTTTTCTTCTATCTCGTACTGGTTTTCTAAAAATTGAGGAAAACCACATAGGGGGACCTATTCGGGGGGGCAGGGGGGGGACGCGTCAGGTGGAGGGGGGGGAGACCAGATATTCTGAAACACCCCATCCTAAGGTATCATACGGCATAGAGTCCTATCTGTTATTAATTTTGCCGACTTCCCCATACATTGATTTCTAGAATAACTGAGCTATAGGGTGAGAAATGTGTGAAATATTAATGACATATATGTGTTGAAACTATGAATACGTTGGAAATATATTTGACAGCAATAATTTTTTATAAGCAAATTACGTAATATTATATGAAAATCTAAACATTGTAAAATTGTGGGTATTTTGTTACTTTCACAAAGTTATCAATAATATTTTTCAAAAATATTGACGTTTATTTACAAAAATATATGTCATTGTTGCCAGCATTTAAAATTGTAGTTCCTAATTAACTTGAAACCATCTCTTTCTTGTGTATTCAAATTATTATTTAGGTATATGAGGTGCTGGATTTTAGTTATTCACTGAAATAGATTCTTATACCTCATTTGCGATAAACTAATTTAGAGTACCGTCACACTACATTGTTTTTTCTTTTTTTAATAAAGGATCTGGGTTTGCATACACAAACCCAAATACTTGCCTGCGCACCTTGCACTAGGCTATGAGCCTGTATCACAAAGTGTGGAATACATCGCCAGCGCCAAGGTCTGAATCTGGCACCTCCCACTCGAAAGACTACCACTCAACCAACTGCGCCAACCATGTACATGTTATAGTAATTGGGTTGATTGGCAGACATCCACCCTTTACATGTTAGGATCATTATATAATAAAATTATTTATTTATTCATTTACCATCCCTCTGATTCAATATTCTTCCAGGTTTTCATCAAAGTAGATAAATAAATTATACCTAATATAATAACTTCAAAATCTACCTACGAAATCTGTATATAAGTAATATAATAAAAAAAGGAAAATAAATAAAAAATCAGATAAGTACCTAATTATAAAATGTATGATATAAAAATATTTTAAAAATATGTAAAACTCTACGAAAAAATCAGAATTTATCAGAATATAAAGTTTTATCAGATTAATTAATATAAAAATATATTGAAATATTATATTATATATACATGTAGATAATAAATTATTAATATTAATGTTATAAATCAAATTATATTTATGAAATTGATCCCAAATGAAATATAAATTATTGTGAATTAATTGAGATTTTATTTTGTTTACCCAATTCATTGTTTACTGTAAAAAGTGCCCAATATAATTAAAAGGGCTAAAATCCGTGTATCATTTAGAACCAGCTTTTGTTGGTAGAGGGTATTTATGAGGTGTATATGCTGAAAGAACTATTATTACTAGGTATTATTAATTCTCTACTAGTGGGTATTCTCTACATGCGACACAAAAAGTGAGACTTCGAGGAAAATTTTTAGCCACCCATGAACGTGTCGTGCTTTAAATTTAGATACTTACATATTCGTAGAAATTGCAAAACTTGCCACACAAACTTACAAACATACCGGACTTGGATTCTACCAGTATTATGGATTCTTGGATTCTACCAGTATATTACTACCAGTATTATCAAGTTGATTCCCAGGCCCTTCACTTTCCTGCGAGTAATCAAGAGGACTCTAAGCTATTTTAAAATAACTAGAGACATCTATGTAGCAATAGCGAAAATATTTTCAAAAGTTTCATAGTACAACCAATGCTAATTAATTAATGCAGTTCAGCAGAACGCTTTATTCCCAAGCTTTATTCAGCCATAAAAATCCTAGGTTCAAACCTCACATTGCTTTCAAATATTTTTAATAGATGTCAATGTCCGTAATTTTCTATTTCAGGCCCTTCACTTATTTGCGAGTGATCATATCTGTAATTTTTCCCATTAAAAAAAAAAACAGGAATAAGGTAACTATGATAAATTTTCATCCTGCTCCAAATATGAATAAAATAATTATTAAAAATTTGAATTAGCGCCGCAGACGAACTTTTTTTTTTTAATAATTTTCGTTGTTTAGATTTTCATAGTGTACCTAAAGCCGCAGGCGCGGATCCACCGTTGTGGGCACGATGGGCATGCCCACAACCCTAATAGACTCGTAACGTCACACTTTCACTGTGTATTGAGATCGATAGGCTGATGAAAATTGTCTCATTCGTTTCTTTCGAAATTTTTATGAAAAAAAATTCGCCTGCGGCGCTAACCTAATTGTACTGGGGGCATGATCACCAAAAATAAACTGGACTTTTAATGAGTTCTTTTTTATCTACCTTCTTATGTTTTATGACAAAATTTCGCCTGCGGCGCTAATCCTTTGTCATGATGTAACCCCAGAAATATCCAGAAGCCTTACAAATTCACCCATTTTTGAAAAAATTTCGCCTGCGGCGCTATTTCTTAGTTTTTCTTCCATTTGGTAATATCAAAATTTAAGATGTCCCCCCTAGATTCGAAGCTGGCGACGCCCAAGGTTGTTACTTATTGTTTCTGTTCCAGAGCTCGAACAGTCGAACCCCCTCCGAAATGAATTCCTATCTACGCCCCTGGCTGTGCCCACAACCTTTTTTGAGGGCTGGATCCGCGCCTGCCTAAAGGTATGCCAGATGTCTGGATCCGCTATATCAGTGCACATGGGCCACCCACTCCGAATGTCATATAAATGTTTGCATCTGCGAAAAAGAAGAGGTGGCGGCCGTCCATGAACTACTTGGCTTGACCATGTCGACCAGTTGCCCGAGAACAGAGGTGTTTTGAGTAATAGCTAGGAATCGCAGAGTGTGTATGACGAATCGCATGAATATGACGGAAACAAGAAGTGTGTGTATAGATTATAGATAGGAAAGTCTACCGATCCGTTCTCTCTGCCTACCCGGCAAGGGAGGCGGCGTGAGGGGATGGAAAAACAAAGAGAATGGCAGCATTTATAGGTTACTTCTTTATTGGAATATAATGTACCTAATGGTAGTAGGTGTAGTGGAAATGGTAATCCACTAATTTTTCAAATCAGTTGAATGTATTTTATTTAGGCAATATATGAATACGATTTTGTATTTATATACGCGAAGGCATGACTTTGCCAACACACTTCTCAGTATTATCAGCCAGAAGAGTCTATATACAATATTATACATTCATGATTCACATATAAAAAAAAATTCACCTATCCAGATATCACGGATATCACAGGATTAGGCTCAACGCGGGGCCTAAAATACAAGAATTATGCCTGAAATATCAGTATTTTTAAATTATCCTATAATAATTTATGTAACATGATTTTATTTATTAGTAGATATTATTATAATGTCAAGCGATGGAGGGGTATTTAAAAAGTCGATTTCAAAGCCATTACCCTTTTTTGCAGCGATAAACAAAATGGTTTAATGACTTCTTAAAAACAGTCAACCGATTCCCTTCATGAACAATGGCAATGATAATATGGTGATGTGAACTATCAGATATTAGAGTATTAGACCCATTAGGGGACTTCCCGGGGGAGGTGACATTTTAGTGACTTTTCCAACGAGAGATAATATCGCTCTATAATTGAACTTTAAGTCGTTTGCGAAATGTGAAGTTCAAAATGGATCGTTTACTTACTAATTGATGTGAATTAATAATACCTCTACACTTTTAATCAATAGGAACCTATGATTTCCTACATTAAGAGTGTGCATACCGACATTTCAAAAATTTCTAAAAACGGAAGACCTTCTATCTCGACAACCGTTACTAAATATGCTTTGGAACAAAATAGGGTAGATGCATTGAACCTTTATCTAGGGAATAACCGTAAAATATTTTTTATATCTTGCATAGATTTCTCAAAAAACATTATTAAAAACACCTCTGATCATTTTTCCGAAAGACGGAAACTCGTTTCCCGAAAGTTGCGGAGTAAAATTTTATTTTTGTACTGATGATATGCATTAAAATCTAGGGAATAACCGTAAAAGTTTTTTGATAGACGCAAAATTAACCCCAAAAAATGGAAAAAACGCTATTTTTACCATTTTATCATGCGATTGCCACGCAATTTTGAACCTTAATGCCGTGGGAAAAGACTGTGACGTCATTCCTGGTGCCATGCCCTTAATATCAATAAGTATCTATATTCTATATTAAAAGAAAGGATTAGCTATTTAAGCATGTAGCTATTTAAAAAGAAGCATGTCGCTGTTTAAAAAGGAGAACATATGCGTCGTAAGGGGGGGGAGGGCAGGGGGGTCAGCTGCCCCCTCTCCTAGAGATTGGAATAGGTATATATTTTTTCATACTAAATGATAAAACCTCCAAAAATCTTCTTTTTATCAGCTTCTTTCTCTCCACTGCTAGATATAGGCCTCTTCCTGTGTCTTCCACAATTCTCTATTTTGGGCGCTTTGTCTCCACCCATGTTAAAAATCTTAAATTATATTATTACTACAAGTTTTCTCATCATAACATAAATTTTCATGAAAATCCATCAAATTACAATTATTTCATTTAAAAAAATCGGCTGCGGCGCTATTTATCCGTTTTTCATGCTATATATGATTTTTTAATATTTTTTTTGCCCTCCCTCTAGCTCCGAGGCTGGCAACACCCAGCTATTTAAATAGTATCATGCATCTACCAGATATACATAACAACTCACCTCATCACTACAATTACTTAAGAAACCATCACTATACAATTGTGTCGGATCTTCCCCCAATTAGTAAAATCGTACTCGTCGACAAGCAACAATTGATTACCAGCGGTTTTTGAAACATTTTTTTATTCGACCCACCTTAAAAATACAATTGGAACCTTATTGACCAATCCCACCAACCTACACCTAGGAAGGGGAGCCCTAAGTAATTTCCATACAAAAACAGAGAAAATATTATTTATAGAATAAATAACATCAGCCAGCAGCACCAGCAGAGCCTAAATCCATATAAAATTCTACATTGGGGAGATTCTGGGCGGATATATTTGGGCACCTAACGTAGGAGAGTCGCATGTAGAATTTCATATGGATTTAGGCTCTGCTGGTGCAGCTGTCTGATGTTCTTTATTCTATAAATAAATTTATCTCTGTTTTTGTATGGAAATTACTTAGGGCTCCCCTTCCTAGGTGTAAGTTGGTGGGATTGGGCAATAGAGTAACATAAAAAACTTATTACCTACACGAAATCGACGCGGACGGAAATTTTCAAAATCTGCTGACGAAACATACCTATACCACAATGTGAGGTAACCGGTGATAAACGTGTTGGTGTACTTTATCATTATTTTTTTTCAAGAGACATCCAAAATTTCCTATAAACGGAACGATTAACCAATTACTGGAAGAATGTGTCTCTTGTATGTTTAATTCTCTCACATATGAAACACTAAAAAACAATATTTTAGCTAAAAAGGCTCGAGTGAGTGGTTCAAATTGTCATCCACAGATATGTATTTTTTTAATAAAAAATCGAGTGTTTATCCGGTTTATCAAAGCTTGTGTATTAAATGGTGTAAGTCGGCATTGGGAATCGAACCCACATCCACCAGAGTGACGGCCGAATGCGTTGCCAACGCAGCTACCGGCCATTTCAATATTTAGTCTACAGATGTGTGAAAAAAATGTTTGGGAACACTGCAAGCATCTACCCTCCTAAATATACAGTACTTGTAGTATACTCGACATATCAGCAATATCTACACCACATTATATAAGTATTTATCAGTGGCGTATATAGGGGGGGGCGAGGGGGCCCGCCCCCCCCCCCTCCCCCCGAAATGTTGAACAATTATTTTAAAAACGTTATTTTAAAACATGACAGTTATTGAAGTTCATCACTTTACCTATAATTAAAAAAAGATTCGCCTGCGGCGCTATTCTCCTTTAAATTTTCTGCACAAAATATTAATATCAATCTAAAACACGACCGTTTTTACTTACATTCACGAGAAAATTTCACCTGCGGCGCTTTCATAATTTTTATGCTGTACGTCAATGTTCAAATTTTTATTGCCTTCCCCTCAGTTTCGAAACAGGCTACGCCCGTGTTTCTGCCCGTTTCTGTCTCGCCGTTGACAGAAGTCCCCCCCCCCCCCGAAATGAAATCCTATATACGCCACTGGTATTTATAGATACCTAATAAATATAATATGCAGGCACAGTGCAGCACACTCTATAAGGGTAGAATGAAACCATCCCTCGCATGAAGGGATGACTTAAACACTATGAATAATAATATTTATATTGTAGTGTGTATGGTGTATCTCCGTGCTCGTCAAAGTGCGGCCCGAGACTGACATTTGTTTGGCCTACCAAGCAACTTTTCATACTAAATGATAAAACCTCACGAAAAAATATTATTACCACACGCTTTTTCATCATGTAAAAAAAATTCTAAAACCATTATGGAAATCATTTTTTTCTAAAAAATTTAATGAAAATAATTTTGATTAGGTATTATCAAAGGGTACGTATAAAACAATTAGTATGGAGTGAAATTTTGGAGTTTCTCGGACCCGAAAATGAAATGAATGAAGTATGGAGTGTAGCCACCAACTTTCCATACCGCTGTTTTCATATTGAAAAGAAGGCTATATTATGACATACATTACTCATAAGACATTAGAATTGATACTTTTAATGCAAATGATATTATAGAGTGCGGAATGATAATATTAGAGAGAGCAGCGTTAGGAATGATATTAGAAAAGACAGAACTTTGTGATCTTCCTATGTTCTCTCGAGGAACTTGAAGGGTGGAGTAGTAATAGTGGTTACACAAAAACATTTTTAACCAACCCTCTGTGAATTTTCACGGGCAGGTACCCACTATTACCTACATAGTATTCATTCATAAGTGTGCGGTCCGCCCTGATAGCTCATATGGTCCTATGTGACCCTTGACCAAAAAAGTGTGACGACCTCTGGTGTATGGTGATCGGTGTGGTGTGCAGTGTGCACGCTACTTTACAATGATTAGTGTTACAATGTAAATAATTGACCTAATCACAAGGGCAAATAATCGTAAATAAACACATAAGAATCTACGCGTATTTTTTCTTTAAGAGTACGCATACTGACATTTCAAAAATTACTAAAAACGGGAGACCTTAGATCTCCACAACCGTTACTAAATATGCTTTGGAAAAATTGGAGTAGATAGAACCTTTATCTAGGGAATAACCGTGAAACCGTGTAACCGTGATTCATATATCTTGTATAGATTTCTAAAAAAAAAAATGTGAAAAACACCTTTAATTTTTTTCCGAAAGACAGAAACTCGTTTCCCGAAAGTCGCGGTGATTTTTTTTTGTACTGATAATATGCATTAAAATCTAGGGAATAACCGTAAAAGTGTTTTGATTGAAGCGATATTAACCCCAAAAAAAGAAATAAACGCAATTTTTTACATAACATAATAAATGAATAAATAAACGTTTTGGAATTAAATGACTATTAATAGAAATTAATGTCATCGCTTTGATTCATTAGCGTAATACTGAATGTCTGATATGAGTGATATGTCATCTTCCCATGACAAGACATGAGAAGACAGCATGACACTCCCCAGCTGATACGGCACGCTTCCACTACTTAGGATCGTGACAAACTCTCCTATCTGCAAACTGCTAAGCTGCAGCATTATAGGGAGTGCAATACTTAACGTCGGCGTGATTAAAAAAAACACAAAACATCGAAATTTGTTTAGATCATGCCCTCCGCAGTTCAACTTAATAAATAGGCGGAAAAACATGCCGATTACTTATGACAACATACTCGTAATTCAATAAGTTAATATAATATGTATGAAAGACGTTACGTTATAAACCTAATTTAATTAGTCGTCGGTGGTGGAGGTGGTCGGTAGCCTGGTTGGTAACGCGCTAGGCTGTTAATCCAGTGGGAGCGGCTTCAATCCCCGACTTACTCCACTTCACAACACAAGCTTTTCAAGCTTTCTGTGAAGTGTACGAAGATGTATTTGGGTTTATTTCGATAAACTCAGATTATTATTTTTTTAATAAAATAAAATAAAAAATGTACCAAAAAAACAATAGTTTGATACTACTACTATTACTCATTCTTTAGCGCCACACAAACAATACCGAGGTTATTTTTCTCAGAGTATATCTCCCCTTTCCGTGTCATATTCCTAAAACTCTGATGTCATTAATAAAAAATATACCTATTGCCCATCTCATTGTCGATGATTCTATGAAAGATATTCAACCACTAGTGATGTATGGGAACAAGATTTAGTATGATTATACCTCATCATAATAGAGCCACTGCATCTCAACACCAACCTGTATGACAACAAAGTGTTTATGTTGTGAGTAACAACATCTCCCTCAAGGACCCTGGACTCTCCTGCAGTCAGCCAACATGTCACGTATTACGTCACTGTAGTGTGGGGAAAATCTTGTATAAATTGGGTACTTACCTAATGCCTATGTTGTTTTTCTTTTAAGTGTGCTGACGAGACAAAAATATACCACACTTACACAGCAGACGCCTGGGAAAACTGCGGGTATCGTTCATATCTCATTTTGTTGTGTATAATTTGTACCTATCTGGGTTGGTAGATGATTAATAAAAAGTACATAATATACCTAATATGTTTTATCCCAGTTTGCCTCCTATGTGTAGCATGTGGTTGTTGTCATTCTGTTTTTTGCAGGACACTCAGTCAGGTACTGGGGATAATCACAGAATTCAGGAAAACCATTGAGCAGGTTATATATAGTCATGGCTTCCAGGCGCGATTCTAGTATTTATATTGCAGACGACTGTCTCGGTATGGCAAACACTTTTGGAATGGTCCAGCGAATATTGGTTAGAGAACTTTGCTGTGTCGTTGTCACCAAGACAGTTGTTATTGCAATCTGCCCTGACGTCTGCTGCCTTCAGGGTTTTTTTAAGAAGGTTTGATCAACACAATACACAATGAAACTAGGTTCCACTTGTAACAGAATATGTTAGCGGATTGATTCATAGTAGAACATATTGTAATTCTATCCGGCTTTGTGACCGCCATGTATTCTCTGAGGAATGTTAATGGGTGTAATTTTAGTACCCAGTTGTCATGTTTTTCCATACACTTTAATATAATAAGTATTCACAATCAATGACTATATAGCTCAATAGTTCATTACACGAGAGACTGGATTATACAGTTATACAAACCTGTATCGAGTCATTTTACAATAATAATGCGTCCACATTAAGTAAACAAACACTGTAAATAAGACGTTTTTATGTAAAAACCATTATTTTATTAAAATACTGTGAAGGAAAAAAGTGTTTAGCGAGAATGTGGAATAAAAACTGCATCATGTTTTTTGTTTTGGCAATTCAATTCTGTGAACCGTTCCCAAGTAATGTAAAAAGTGTTTCAACGCAAGAAATAAATCCGGGCAGTGAAACTTTAAAAGATCGCGAAATAATTACAACAAACTCTAGTGAAAATAATAATGAGACTGCTAACAACAGTGAGAAGTTCAAAATAGGTGCGAATTTTTTCAACTTATTCCCGAAAAAAACTCAAACCAGTCGATTTCCACCAATACTCGAATACATCGTTCAAAGAATACAAGGATATTATTCAGTTTATGTTCATGCAGATGATAGCCTTCTTGTGTATAAAACTACGACCAAAGTGCCTCATCTGGCTGATACGCCCTACGAATCACTTGATAACGATACAAGGAGTAATTTAACACTTACAGATAGCAATGAAAATACTCAAAATTTGAATAATATAACAACTACGGAAATTCGCAATAATAATACATTTAATCTGAATGGACAACATTATGTTTGGGTTGCTGGCTATAACGACACACAAAATGGTCTAAACAACTCTGAAACATTGCCTCAGGAAGTACTAGACAGTATCAAGGAACCGCTGAATGAAATCGTTGTGCCTATAAAAGTTCAATACATCGATAAGACTACAAAGAAAACACCAAAAAAACCTCAAACAGACTTGTGGATTGTTGATTTTGGTTCACCAGGTAATGGAGAAAATTCCACGGATGTGTTGGATGTGATATATAACGATACAGTAGCTGCAACACTGGAAAAACCTTTAAAAGAAGTAGTTGTCTTTATTCATCCTGATGGAAAGAAAAATGGAACTCATTTAATTAAACCGATGTGGCTTGTTGACGAGAGCGGATTTGAAAACGGTATAAATAACAGTGATGTTTTAGATCCAGTAATTTTAGCAGACTTAAACAGTACAAAAGTTAAACAATCAACTGAAAAACCAAATTATATTGTGAAGGTTCCAATATACTCTTGAATAAATATATGACATATTGAATTACAGTTTTATGCCTTTAGCAAGAAACTACCAAAGTCCTACATGTTGGGTGTATTAATTTATCAAGCATTATTTAAAGAAAATATTATCGTACTTGCTCTTGTTTTTATACTCCAGAGATCTCTGGACCTGATTGGTAAATCATCCAATTTTGATGACAGTAGATGAAACGGTAACTTTAATGTTAACGATTACGATTATTTCCAGTAGTTTCCACTATTTTTCATTCAAAGCCGAGTACCTACGTTATTATAAGTAATTGTAAATTTTCACAGTGAACGCACTTGCCACGGCTGCTTGATTTTCGGATGAACCTGTTAAGATTGACTTTTGATGACGCAGGAGTGTTGAAACGTCATGTCAAAGAGTTGGCCCGAAAACCATGAGCCGTGTCAAGAAGTATGTTGCATTTATCGTAACAAACTGCACTGTATTACCTATACCAACTGATAAACAGTATTGAACATACTTTATTTTTTTCAGCAATAAATTCGGAACCCGAGTAACTTACTCATATCCGGGGATTACCACGAACATTGCTAATCACATTCTTACTATGTATATAATAATTGTAAAATGTATTTTATATTAAATAAAAAAAATAATAAATAAAAAAAATAAATTATACCTAATAATGTGTAGGTACTATCTACAGTATGTGAGCCTTATGTATAATACTGTATACATGTACGTAAAGTATACTAGTAGGCATCTATGTGTAACGAGACGAAGCTGTCGAGTAGGTATAGTACGAGTATAAAGTAGATAATATAGGTGTGTAGGTATTGGGATTGTTACCTCATCTTTCTCCATCTGACGACCTGTTAGGGATGTTTCAACCCCTCGTTGTACGAACACCAGAGGAAATCATCTCGCTGAAATGTATCAAACTAAACTGAAAATATTTTATGATTGACAATCATTTTCATATGTTAAAACTCACTTGATCATTCATATCGAAATAAAAATATATACTTACCTATTCATTGTACTTTTATTGATGGCCTAATTTGTTAGTTTTTTTTTTAATATAAGTGTATCTGGGTTTATCGAAATAAACCCAAATAAGTCTTTGTACACTTAACAGAAAGCTTGAAAAGCTTGTGTTGTGAAGTCGAGTAAGTCGGGGATTGAACCCGCGCCCGCCGGACTAACACTCGAGCGCGTTATCAACCAGGCTACCGACCACCTCTTTATTTTATTCTTAAAGTGAGCAAAGTGCAAACAACCCTATTAATACTAACATACTTCATCCCGAAATGACGTTAGCACGGGCGTCGTAAGTTCGATACATTTCGATAAAATTAGACTCAGTAAAGAAAACGGAAAACATTTGCGAACCAAAACTAAAAAACCACACGAAAGCTCATCTTGCTCACTGAGGCAAAATTATCGTAATGTATACTGCAATTTTTTTTCAGATAACATAGGGAACTAGTATTTTAGAAATCAGGTATTTTTGTATCTATAATATAGTACATTATTTTTTTAATATATAGTATTTCTTATTAACACATTGGTGTAAAGTGTAACATAATATGATACCCGAAAGTTTATAAATTTCAGCTTCCTTCCATAGGACCACTGCTCAAAACTAAGAAAGCTTTGAGGGGCTGTTTTTAGACACATTTTTTAAACTTTAATTTTCATAAATTTTTCAATTCGCAATTTGCAAAGTGCAATGGAATTTATTCCAAATTTAAATTTGAGAAAGCATAGAAGGTTATTTCCCTTTTATCTCTAATCCCCTAGTTAAGGATGATGGGCGGAGTTTAACCTAACCAGCCAATAGAAGGCGACCCATCCATGCCGCATTATCCAATAGCGGATAAGCCGGTGAGCCATGTTGAATATGGAAAACAGGAAAATCAAAAGAATTTTCCAAAATTATCCGTATAAGCACCTATTATAGGTAGAGGAATACTTTTAAAATTTTGTAATTATCTGTATCACCTTAATTATCTATTCTTTCCTTCGTTATTCCATGGAGATAAAAGTGAGTAAGTATTAGAAGGTTGAAACGATCATTAAATTATTAAAGAAAATTAAAGACGAGATCAGAAGTAGATAGGTATATTAACTTAATTAAATAATAAGTATAAATTTTATTTAGTAAGTCATTTTAAAAATATTAAGGGACAGTTTTAGCAGCACAATATCTATTCATGACATCACGATATCTTCCACAATGTGGGAATTCCAAAAATAGTGCACTTTCTTTTAACAAAACCTCGGGCATATCACGATTCGCCGGTTTTTATATAAATTATGTTACTATTTAGCAGTGGCGAGGGGTGGATTTCTGCAGAAGGGAAGCCGAGACTAACATTTCTTTTTGGATTATGTCGAATTTTACACTATTATACCTATCATTTAATCCAAAAGGTAACCGATGGGAATCGTGTTCTTAGGTAGCTTCGCGCCCGTTATTTAGGTGTACTTGAGAGCATTATTTCTAGGAGACTTGGAAAAAAATGCAATACTGACGAATCATAATCTGAGGTCAACAAAGGACTCCATAGGAAAATGATCGAAATATCATTTTATCTTAGTATGGCTTATCAAGCCACTTTGTGGAGCCAATGGTAAGGAAATCGAAGACGGATCATAGGAGGGAATGTCGTATGCAGAATGTTGTATAAAAAACCCTGAATTAATGAAAAACTAACGTGGAAAATGTTGACAGCGACTCTCTCCAATTCCATCTTGAGGAAAAATATAGTTAATTTCCGACTGTTTCATCTTATTTAACAAAGTATATTGATTAATAAATTATACATGTCATGCGAGTTCACCATTCCTATGAAATAAAAAAACTGAAATTTTTTGACTTTCTTAATGCATTGCAAGAGGTGTTCGGTAGCCTGGTTGGAAACGCGCTCGACTGTTAATCCAGTGGGCGCGGGTTCGATCCCGATGCCGACCTACTCCAAACGGGTACAAAGGTGTATTTTAAGTCATATTAGAAAAAATAAGATTCATTATAGTAATCATTCACTCGTGGTTATGGTGGGCCCTGGGCCATGGATTCGGCCTTATGAAATGTATGTAGGTGTATTTTGTTCGTAATATTTTGTTGCTTGGTTTTTCGGGTGAATCAATGTCTTCGGAAAAGGAGGATACCAGTAGGAGTGTAGAAACGTCGATCAATAAGTTAATCTACACATGGTTCACCCGAAAAACCAAGCAACAATGTCAATCGCACACCGTGAAAACCTTCAACTAGTAATATTTTGAATTGTAAGAAATTTTAGTTCAGTTCAATCAAGCAGGATTTTGAACTTTCATGAGGATTAATAATTAAATTGTTTGTGTATAATTTTCATTGAATTATCGTGTCGATATTCGATAATCAGGTAAGTACATTTAATTAATCTACACAATGGACGTTAATGTCTGCACTGAAATCTGATGCTCATATATAATATAAGTACTGTACCTATTGTCTACGTAAATATATACACTACGTATCTAGGTAGTTGATTTAATAATGATATCAAATCGGTAATTATAACGTGAAAATGGGGCGGTTCTTGTTATAATAATATTCCCTCAAACCCTCGCATTACACAGGGTGGAAGGGTGGTGCTTAACTCCTGATTGCAGGCAACCCGCCTCAATACATAGGACGGGGGGTGGGTTTAGTTTAGTCACCGATTATACTTCATCGCGAAAGGATCTACTAACATTAAATCCATCATTCGGTCCATTAATGTAACTGAGACCTTTAATCCGGGATTATAATATAAGTACAATACATCTTGCAATAAATCATGCAAAAACATTTATGAAGACTTCTCAATGAAACTGAAACTTTCATATACCTAAAATACATTGGTTTTTCAGCCGTTTTGTTTAAAACTTTCTCAACATTTATCAAAATTTTTAAAAGTTACTTGAATCTTAGTTTGCTAAAATCTTGGAGAGATGAAAAAATAAAATTAGTATATTTTGCTGAGCGAACTTTTGTTGAATATCTTTTAGTACAAAATGTTTCGATAAAAATAAATTGTTGTGATAAGTGAAGTTAAAACATGGAGCTTCGTAAGGGTTTTGACAATAAAATAGATTCAAATCGTTTTAATAGAGAAGACAGTGAAACAAATAAATCAATCGAAGAACCAATATGTAAAACATCTTTTCTAATTGAGGATATTCTCTTTAGAGGTAATAGACCTAAACACAATCCTATAGTAAGACCATCAAGAGAAGATGAAAGTCATGAACCACCGCCGTATGATTTGGTAAGATCTTCATCACCCAAGAGACCCGCTTTCCAAAACTGCTATGGGTTGCAGGAGATTCAAGGATATCCTCAAAGAGGCTCGGAACTTTCCCCGCACGACGGTTACATACAATCAGCAATGAGTGCTTTAGGAGTATACCTTAACACTGGACCTGGACCATATAAAACCGTTGAAACTCCATATTTTTTATCCCAAGGTTGGTATTTTATTTTGTTCTTCTAAAAAACCACAACATTTACAAGCTATTGTGTTAATCTAGTGATTTGTTTGGTAAGTAGGTACGGTGATTTGCTATCCTAGACAGTTATATTAACTTATCTATCTTTATTATCTTATGCTATCCTCGACTTTTTTAAGGGTTTTAAGGGTAACGAGTTTTTTAGGGATCTGAGCTCTTTTATACAGACCCTAATACTTTATGCATACTCCACAGTAACCCAAAAGCTTGTGTCGTAAAGTGCAGAATACATCGTCCACACCCAAGTTCGAACCCGGTACCTTCAAATTGAAATTCCGTGCTCCAACTAACGGCACCAATTATGTATCCATTAATTCACACAATATTTTTGATCAAGGTTCTCAAATTTCTCTCTCTCCCCAATTGTTACGATTGACTCGCAGCAAAGCCTCATGTCTCCTCTTCCATTCATCCCCGTCCTGTGCGGTTCTTTTTAACCTTTATATGATGGGAAACCCATACTCTGGAACAAGTCGTCTAGGTATTCTTTTCTTGCTCTTCATCTTTAGTTTGTCTCCATATTCATTCCTTCAACTAATTCATATAAAAGCAGCCTCTTGACGCACTATGTGGCTGATCCATCAAATCTAATCCATCTAATGCAATTTAAACTTCATAAAATTTTCGTCAATATGAAATTGTGGAATACGGACATTATACTCATAGAAATATAGTTTCCCGTCTCTTAGATAACATCCCCAAGCAAGTACCGTATGACAATGATAAAGAGCATTCTCTTCCCTTCTTATCCATCGGCATTCAACTCGAGAGATGTCAAGTGGTTCCACTCCTTTACTCTGATAGACGATAGAGGAAGTGACTCCCCACTTCGCCTGTACTTCTATCCGTCACCCGTTCAACTCTATTACTTCCTTTATGGTAACAAGTGACCTACCCTTTCTTTAAAAATCATCTTGAGATATTATGATATCTTTTTACATCATTACATATTAAAATAATTTTAATCTAACGTCGAGCCCCTTGCAGAGTAGGCATTATAATGATACCACGATACCAGTTGGTATAAATGTATCTTCTTCTTCTTCACTAGCCTTCTTCCCTCCACTGCTGGATATAGGCCTCTTCCATCCGTTTCCACTTGCCTCTGTTCTGACCCTTCCGCATCCAGGTTCCTCCAGCGATTTGGACAATGTCGTCGGTCCATCTATTTGGTGGCCTTCCAACGCTCCTTCTATCTATAAATATATATACTAATCAAAAGAAACACCCCCCCCTAGAATCTGATTTATTGAATAGGAGACTAGTTTACTGAACTTTCTTTACAAACTTTACATTTTATTATTTATTATTACATTTATATTAGACGAAAACGCTGACCTTGAGGACTTTCAACGGCTGGTAGTGGGATACTTCTGGTGGTGGTAGTTCTATTTATTCTATTTATATTTCTATTCTTATTATATTATTTTGTATATATATATATTTCTACTAACATGGTGGAGGGAAACCAAGACACGGGACCTATAGGTCCTAAGATGTAAGAAATTAGGTGGTGGTCTTGACGCATGGAGTCGATGAGGCTCGCCACCCATCACGCCGCGTCAAGGACCAGGGAGGGCGCAAAGAGGAGGGCAGAATGCCGGATTGGTGTGTGGAATATAAGAGGAGATATGGAAGGTAAGATGAATGAATTGCGTGATGTTTTGCATGAGAGGAACTTAGATATATTGTGTTTATGTGAGACGAAAAGAAAGGATAGAGATTGTGATGTGGTGAATGGAATGGCAGAGATGTGGTCTGGAGTGCCTGAAAATGAACATGGACGTCAGGGAGTGGGTGCTATATTATCAAAAAGAATGACTGAATGTATGGTGAAGCGTAATGGGTATGGACTGGTAGGACCGAGACTCATCTGGATTCGTTTCAAGGTAGGCATGACCAGGCTGTTCCTTATTATAGGTTACGGTCCAGGGAATGATGCCTTGGATGATGAGAAGGATGAGTTTTGGAACTTAGTGCGGGAGACAGCGGATAAAAGAAGAGCGAATGAAAAAGTAATATTGGCAGGTGATCTGAATGGTTGGGTCGGTGTCAGAAGGAAGAATTTTGAGAGAGTGTTGGGATTGCATGGCGATGATAGGGTGAATGATAACGGGAAAAGAGTGTTAGAAGTATGTTTGGAGTTGGATCTCTTTGTGGCGAACACATTCTTCGCACACAAGGAGATCCACCAGAACACTTGGCAAAGAGAGAGAGTTGATCGTATTGAAAGGTCGATGATTGACTTTGTATGTGTGGACTCTGAGCTCCGGAAGGCGACAAAGGACACCCGGGCATTTCGGGGCGCCGGACTGTGGACGGATCACTTCCTTGTGATAACAAGGATTGATCTTTTCTCCGGTTGGCGCTCGAGGGCTCGGAAGTTGGAGCCTGTCCGGAGAATCAGGGTCGAAAAACTGAAAGAGACGAATGTTAGGGATGAATATGAAAGACTGACTAACGAAAGGCTAGAAGTACATGATGATGAGGAACGCTCGACGAGTGAACTATGGAATGTTATGAAGGAGGTGCTAGTAAAGAGTGCAAGAGAAGTATGTGAAGAAGCGTTGGTAGGAAGGAAAAAAGGTGATGCGTGGTGGGATGATGAGGTGAAGGATGCTGTAGTGAGGAAAAAGAAAGCGTGGAATGATGTGCTTGGTGCGAAACCAGATGATGGAGGTGAGAAAGAAAGAAAGAAGAATATATATAAAGCGTGTAGGAAAGAAGTGAAAGAAATGGTTTGCCAGAAAAAGAGAAAACTTGAGGAAGAGGAATGTATGAAATTATCGAGGAACGCCGAGGAGAATTTGAAAATATTCTGGAAGGAAGTAAAAAGAAAGAGATCTGGAAGTGAGAAAAACAGTATGAATTGCATCGAAGATAAGAATGGTGATTTAGTGATGAATGGAGAAGAAGTTGTTGAAAGATGGAAAGAATACTTCGAAGAATTGTATGAAAGTGGTACTAGTACAAACCAGACGAATGTAGCAGATAGTATGAATGTAAATATTGCTGAGGACGAGGAAATACGTATGAATGAAGTTGTGCTTGCATTGAAAAAAGCAAAGAATGGTAAAGCTGCGGGACATGACTGTGTGGCCATAGAGTTCATCAAGCAAGGTGGCCCGAAGATTCTCGAGTGGTGCCTGAGGCTCTTCAACTTGTGCTGGGAGAGTGGCTGCACTCCTGAGGATTGGAGGAGGGCAGTCATCTGCCCTTTTTACAAGGGGAAAGGCTCAAGGTTGGAATGCGGCAGTTATCGGGCTATCAGTTTGCTGAGCTCTGTGGGCAAACTGTATGGAAAGGTATTGATTGAAAGAGTGAGAAAAGTGACTGAAAGTAAAGTATGGGATGTGCAGGGTGCTTTCATGAGTGGCAGGGGGTGCACCGATCAGATCTTCTCCCTACGGATGGTCGTGGAGAAGCTTCTGGCTAAACACCAGAGGCTCTTCTGCGCGTTCGTGGATCTGGAGAAGGCATACGATCGTGTGGACCGAGAAAGACTGTGGCGTGTACTGTCGGAATATGGGGTGAGCGACCGACTGATTGGCGCAATCGCGTCTCTATATACGGAGAGCTCTGCTTGTGTCAGGGTGAATGCTGCGTTGTCGCAGTGGTTCACTCTCACAAAAGGGGTTAAACAGGGTTGCGTCATGTCGCCTTGGTTGTTCAACCTGTTCTTCGACTACTGCATGCGTCCTCTGAATGAGCTGAATGTTGGTGTGGACCTAAATGGAGTGAAAGTATGTGCGTTAATGTTTGCAGATGATTTAGTGTTGATGGCTGATGATGAATGTGAGTTACAACGGTTAGTATCCTGTGTGTACGAAAGCTGCGATATGAATGGTATGAAAATGAATGTAAATAAAACGAAAGTATTAGTGTTCGAAAGAGAGGAAATAAGGACAAATTGTGTGATAAAGGTTGGTAATGACTGTCTGGAGCAAGTGGATGAGTATGTATATCTGGGAAGTTTGTTTACTAGAGATGGACGCTGTGATGGAGACATTGAAAGAAGGAAGCTGGCCGGTACTAGGACGAATGGTGCGCTCGGTCCGATTGTTAGTAGTAGCAATGTGTCTATGAAAGCAAAAGTGCTAGTGCACAATGCTGTCTTGGTGCCGACCCTGATGTATGCTAGTGAGACGTGGACGTGGATGAAGAAGGATGAATCAGGGTTGAATGCAGTAGAAATGAGGTCATTAAGAAGAATGTGCGGGAAAACGCTGAGAGATAAGATAAGGAATGAGGTTATTAGAGAAATGAGTGACTGCAAGACTGGTGTAGTGACAAGAATGAAAGTAAACAAACTAAGATGGTTTGGGCATGTTGAGAGAATGAATGATGACAGGATGACAAAAAAGATATATCTGAATGAGCGAAGAGGGGTGAGAAAGCGCGGCCGTCCGAGACTGACCTGGTCCGATCATGTCGACCAGATCCTCAAGGATGGACGCGTTTTGAGTAAAAGGAATCGGAGAGCGTGTATGACTAATTGCATGAATGTGACGGAAGCTAGGAGTGTGTGTAAGGATAGGGCTGTCTGGCGCTCTGTCCTCTCTGCCTACCCTGCAAGGGATGTGGCGTGAGGGTATAGATAGATAGATAGATAGATACATTTATATTGTTAAATTTTAGCCAACACTCGGCTCTACAATTTAAAATAAATTAAATAAAAGAGTGAAAAATGTTCGCCTATAATATCTGACCGCTAAAAATATGACCTACTTATCTGTTTTTCAACCGAAATTTAATTAGAATGAAAGTTTACACATACGGTCACAAACTTCGTGTTGGCCTGATGAAGGACACGGAAGAGACCGTAAACTAGTCGACTATTCAATCAATCATTGTCTGTGGGAGATATTACAATACTGTGCTATTCATTTAATATTATTGTAATCAACTTCCATCAAGAATTTTCGGTCAAAACTCTCAACCTTCCTACTACTTGAATTATTTTTGGTTTACAAATTATCCTTGTACATAGGTACATAAATATGGTACTTAGATTTCGAACTATGTTCTTCAGCTTAGCAATAATAGATGGCGGGTGTGTAATAAATACCACCCTCTCCCTTCTACAGTAAGAAATGCAACAATACATAGGTACTTAATGTACATGAAATTCACAGCCGTACTCGCTCCTCGTGGTGTAGTGGATATGATCCCTTACTATGCGAGACGAAGGTCTGGGTTCGAATCCCAAACTGAAATGACGAATGATTCTCGAGTGTAAAGTGGTCACTTAAGCCAGCCGAGGTCGGTCGTAAGCCCGACAATGTTCATCCTTAATTCTTCTACACTGTTGTAGGAATACTATTTGATTGTATACACGGTGTGATCCACGGAGATAAACAAAAATACCTATCTTCGTCTTCATGTGCCCTGTCGGGTCCCCCAACGTTGGCGATCCTGCGCCGCTCGGAACAGCTCCCCTACACTCCGGATGCCACTCCCTTATATTCCGCAGCCAGGATATCTGTCTTCTAAAAATACAATGGATATTCTAATATTAAACATAAAACGTAATATTACAATGAAACGATTTACTGGAAACACCAAAACATTACACCCCTTAAAATTTTTTTGACAAGAGACACAGATAGATGACCTCATACCACAAAGGTGTCTCCATAAATTGCCGAATGTGGATAATACGTTTGTAATAATGCAATTGACATCACTCGTATGAGTGAAACAGATTATGGTCGAAAATAATTATAAGATCTGTTCGTTTTAGAGAAATTGTGGTACCTATTCCATATTTGGTTACTTTCCTCTGAACATACAATCCCAGAACAGTTTATAGGTAGTTACAGATAGGAGTGCCTAAATGAAGAATAAATAGTATAAAATAAACCTATTTTAATTTCTCCTAATAGGTCTTCCTTACCACGCATTGTTCGGTCCTTCAGAACTGTCCCTCTCCGCCCTGAAGCATTGCAGAAGAAGAAAAGCGAGGACTGTATTTTCAGATCCCCAATTAACTGGTAAGAAAAATATATTTTTCGGAACAATTTATTAATATCATTCATCGGCTTCATGTTTACTAAATTCATGTTTTCTACGCCTATAGGTTTAGAGAAAAGGTTCGAATCTCAACGCTATTTATCAACACCAGAAAGAGTGGAGCTTGCCGGAGCGTTGTCCTTGTCTGAAACTCAGGTGAAAACTTGGTTTCAAAACAGAAGAATGAAACACAAGAAACAACTAAGAAAAGCGCAGCATCAGGAAAAATTAAAACAGAGACAAGGTTTGTAATTGACTCATTTGACTCATTTCGCATGACTCATTTCTCACACGAAACTAAACGTTTGCACTTGTTCCTCATATAAAACTAAATATATATTTTCGCTCATTCTGCACAAAACCTAAAAGTTTTCACTCGTTCCTCACAAAACTAAATATTTTCACTTATTCCTCACAAACCTATACGTTTTCACTATACTATACCCTGCTCCTCCTCCCTTGCGGGGTAGGCATAGAGAACGGATCGCCAGACTTTCCTATCCTGACACACACTTCGGGCGTCCGTCACATTCATGCAATTCATCATACACATTCTACGATTTCTTTTACTCAAAACACGTCCGTCCTTGAGTATCCTTTCAACACGGTCCAGCCATGTGGTTCTTGGACGGCCGCGTTTCCTTACACCTCTTCTTTCATCCAGGTGAATTTTCTTTGTTATCCTTTCATCGTTCATTCTCTCCACATGTCCCAACCATCTCAACTTGTTCACTTTCATTTTAGTCACAATATCCTTTTTACATTCACTCAACTCTCTACGTTTTCACTCATTCCTCATTAAACTTAAAAATATAACTAACGTTTGAACTATAACTATAACGTTTTCGCTCATTCTTTACAAAACTATACATTTTCACTCAATCCTCACAAAATAATATGTTCCTACAATATAGTAGATATTTGCGTCTCCACTTGCCCCCACCTGGCAAACAATTTCTCAACACGTAACAAGGTTTCCTCCAACATCTTTCATCCCTCGCTTATAACATTATTAAATATCCCTACCTACATGCCTCAAGATACGAGTATATATTGTACTGGATTCTATAGAAAGTACTTATTAGTACTTAATATAAACGCCTATTCAATGCCCGCCACAGTTTGTCAAGAAACATAAATAGTCGAACAATTTCAAAATTATACTCTGTTAAAAAATATTAAGTTTTTACTTAATATTTATGTGAGGTATGAGTGAAAATATATTTAATTTTAGACGGAATGAGTGAACGTTTATAGTTTCAAGAGGAACGAGCGAAAATGTATTGTTTTCTTTTACTATTTATTTTTGTTGTGACTTTCAATTGTATCTGATGATTGTTTTTATATGAATGGAATAGTTTTGCGCTTGCGTTTATTAGATGACGTATGAATGAAATGAGATAATTTAATTGATTTACTGACTATATTTATGTATGTTATCTGTACGAGTTCTTGCGAATAAATAAATACTCATTAGGTATATTATTTGTGGCGTAGCTTCAACTTTTAAACAAGAAAAAAAAATGTGTTTTGAGAAACCAGGCAATCTTAGAAAACATTTTTTTATCGAGAACTTTGAAACATTTGTTTCTCATTGAAACTTCTCACTTCCAAAAGTTCACATGCCTGAGTTACCATAGAACAAACCCTCACGACCTTCACATATCCGAGAATTTTCTCGAAAATTTCTGAACTCTTTTACCTACGTCTTTTATGTATCTGTATCTTTCAAATTATACTATACTTAACCTAATCGAAATATTGTTTCTGCCTGTAATTCATTGTTATATTCATGGTGTAAAGATTACCGAACAAAAAATTTAACAGTTTTATGATGACATCATTGAAAGGCACCGTAGCATGTAGAATTTAAACTTCAGAGGATAAAGTTTTACTGTTTGTAAATTAAATTTCCTCAAACAGAAACAGAGTAATATTCGACTCTACAGTTTGACTATACAAATACAACCTCCAAGACGTTATGATTTACTTACGAACTACCCCTAAACTCCTTAGGGATGCTTTCTTGGCTTGGGAGGGAAGAGGGTTGAAAAAGCATCTGGACCAATCACAAGTCGACCCCAACCGGGAGGAGGGGGGAAGGAAAACCAAGATGGCATCCATCTTGAGAAAATGGGTTTCGTTAGCGAGTTTCTGGGATCATTTTCGTATTTTAGACATGATTATTTACGTAGACGAGAGAATGATTATACAAGATGGCCGACTAATTGAATAATTAAAATTTAATCAATAATCTTTTGTATCAAATTCTCCGAAGACGGATACTTACTTTAATTCAATTTTATTAGTAAAAGAAAGGAGAATGTAAATGGAAGAATATTTTAGATTTTTGTAGACTCCAATACATTTTTAATCAGATTAGATATTCAACCTCGTAACTAAGGAGGTATACTTACTAGCTTTAGAAGAATTTTTAGTTATATGTTTGCCTGATTGAATTGGATTGTTTTTATTCTCAGAATCTACGGCATTGACTTTTCCACCTGGACAAGGCTCTCATGAAAGATTACAGGTAAACATATTTTACGATTTTCCCTTCCTTGTATTGTATGTCGACTGAAAAATAATGGACTTCTAGGCACTTAACTTTTAAGATCCTGTCGACGGATTCTATGTAGTCTGTCGTTGTATGTAATCTAATCTCATAAGTTGTCGACATTTTAATTCGTTGCCAATGTAACCATGTCTTATCTACGGTTCTGAACAATGTATAACCAATAATTATATTAAATCATTTGTCTAGCATTTCTCGTGATATTTATGTTACGTTTTTGAATATCAAAACGTTTTATCAAAAGTTTTTGCGTTGCAGATTTCATCGACGATTAGAATGAAAGACGCGCAGGGATCATCACGGGAAGGTTTTATTCCTGGTGTCTTCCAGACGTCTACCAGCGAACCTGACTCAGACTTATCCAATCACAGTGACAGTGATATAGATATTGTTGGGGAGAACAGTGAAAACAGTTACAATGGTTAAGAAAAGTTCATAACACATTAACTTTACTCATATACTGCTGTCGCCAGAGGCTACCTCTAGAAAGGGGCCTGTATTATGTTGAATATTGCATTTCTATCTCTTAAAATAATGTTTTCATTGTTAAATTAAAAAAAAACAGCTTTTGTGGGCGGCGGCGGGCCAATGCCCAGATTTTAGGTTTGATGCAACCACTATTGCATACATAGATGTCCTAGCGAGGATTCTGCTCTATCGTTATTCAAAATATGTAACCTGAGAGTTCTCTCGTGAAAAAGTTATTTCTGGACACAATTTAGTACCTTACTATTTTTGCCAAAAAAAACAGCAATTAAAATAATTTTTCCTGCTGCTTCAGAATTTCACAGCCCTCATATTTTGATGTGTACGAGCGACAATAATATTTCTCAAGCTATGAAGTTTTACAAAATTTTGTCTGCGCGTCGCTCGGAGGGAAATACTAAAAGTAATTCTATGCTTGAATTATTTTTGATTGTACAAATTTTTATTCTTGTAAAGCGTTCTTCATACTGTTGTGGGAATACTTCAATGTAATTCTATGCTTTTATTTTTTAACACTTTTGGTGAACAAAATACAGAAATATGTTAACATTTCGAATATGAATCATAACATTTGTTCACTAGGGCGAGCTAACCCATCGAGGGTCCGAGTTCTTGGTGACTTGACTTCTTTTTTTCCTCCACTTCATCCATGAAATAACATTAAATATTCTATTATTTTATCTATTCGTCTAGTCATTAATATTACCCACCCAACTTTCTTCCATTACGTATAGTATTGAAGAATTATAATTAGATATAATTATACAGGTATAGAAATATAAGTAGATTCTATGGGTATAATATTTCGATATATATGTATTTCTAGATACTAAGGTGATAAATTATTTTACAATAACTAACGTACTTAATATAATCCATTGAATAATTTATTGTTGATTGATAATCTAGTCCTTACTTTTAATGTGGAGAATAAAATTCATATTATGAAATTAATAAAAGGTATTTTTCTTGTCATCCCACTTCTTTTCTAATCTATAGGGAGTGGCTCAATAGTCAGATCTTGTCCATGCAAACATCTTCAAAAGTCAAAACATACTATATCGAAAAAAAAAACAGAATATTCTTAGTCACTTAATTACTGTCGATAAGAATGGCAACCCTTGGAATAATGATTATTTTCTGAATATAGGTAGTAAGTATTTATAAGAACATCGGATTTTCTGCATGTCGTAGTTCCAAAGGATCAATCCCCGACTTACTCCACTTCACAACACAAGCTTTTAAGCTTTCTGTGAAGTGTACAAAGATGTATTTTTATTTTAAAAAAAAAAGTGGAAAATCTCGATGTACCTACAGCGAAGGATGGACTGTCCATCAGGGTTATGACTGATCGTCGGCTGGTTTAATTTGTATAGTACGTAAGATAGATAGGTATTTATTTGCATCATTCTGATTTATACACAACCTTCATCCTTCGAAAGGAATCTGATGTGAATTTACAAATAGGTAAAGCACTAAAAAACCAAATCAGTCTTGTCTAAGATTAGTGATCTTTTTCTGTCCTCCTTCTGCATTCGAGGTTTTTCCGTTATTCGCGGACTTCAGGATTTTAACCAACACACGTCTCTACAGATTTTATTTAAGACCAAAAAGTAAATTACTTTAGTACATTTCTCCCTATAACACCTACATCTACTATTGGAATATTGATGTACGCTTTATGTATACCTAACGATAACATCCACTTCACAATAGGTACGTAACTACCTTTAACTATGACACGATGAACTCGTAATAGAGGGTGACACTTTGATTATGTTCCTCCTAGAGTAGGTGCATTATATTAAGCATCAGATAATAGGATTCAAACAACAATCAACTTGGTATGTACTGGATGAGGTGCACACTCAGGTCAAGATGAGGGAGTGAAGGGTCGAGTACCGGGGGAGAACAATACATTGGTAGGTATCTACAATATTGCATTATTATGGAAGATAAAGAATTAATCTTAAAAATATACATCTAGTTAGGCTTTTGTCTCTGGAGTGTTCGCCGCTCTATATTACTAAGTATGATATAAGCAAAAGTTCAGACACATTTATTGTATAATATCGTATCGTTAGAGAGTAGAGCCTAGCGTTTTTTCAAAAATGGGTGAATTGATGAACCTGGTTGATTTCAATAGTAATGCAACTGGATATATTTCTATCCGCAGTCGAAAAAATGTTATAAAACACAAAACGGTAGATAAAACAGAATCGTTTATAAATCAGATTAGGCAGGCAACATTTTTTAATGAAACAACTACCTATTATTCAATCTATTTTCTCAATAATCATTGAAAATTCATGACATGATGAAAAACGATGTGGTCATAATGTGATTCATTTCTCCTATGTAAAATGTATAAAACGCAGTGAGTTGGCTAAAGAATTTCGGACCCCCAAACCCTCCTGCCTACGCCCATGTGTACCTTTCAACATTTAGTACTCCTTTTAAAAAAAAAAACTCACAAAAATACCACTAGTATGTGCAGTACTTTCACCAGCACTTTAATAAAATCAAAAATCATTCTGTGACCAACAACATTTTATCGGTCAGGCAAAATGGCTGTAGACAGGGATCTCGTGGAACCAAAGAATTGCTTCTGATTGATAGTGTTATTTGCGAGCAAGTGAAGCACAAAAAACGTAACCTTTCGATGGCGTGGATAGATTATAAAAAAGCATTTGATTCGGTACCTCATTCTTGGTTAATAAAAATTTTGGAAATTTACAAAATTGATGTTAAAATTATTAATTTCTTAAAATATTGCATGTCTAATTGGAAAACAAAAATATCTATTTCAACGCCATCGGAAGGTTATGTTAGTGATTCGATTGACATAAATAGAGGAATATTCCAAGGTGATAGTCTGAGTCCGCTTTGGTTCTGTATTGCATTGAATCCCTTAAGTGCATTGATTGAAAATTCTCAATGTGGTTATCAGCTCAAAAGGGGTGGTTGTAAATTTTCTCATCTTTTTTATATGGACGACTTAAAATTATTTTCATCAAATTTAAATAATCTCAATAAATTAATTTCAGTAACAAAGGATTTTAGTGATACAATCAAAATGGAATTTGGTATGGATAAATGTGCAATAATTAATGTTAAAAAAGGGGTTATCGAACAAACAAATGAAGTGATTAATAACACAGTAAATTTACCAAATCTTACATTAAATGAAACCTATAAATATTTGGGAATAAATGAATCACTGGGTTTTGATCATGTATTTTTAAAAAATAATGTAAAAGCGCGTTTCATCTCTAGATGCAAATTAATTTTTAAATCACTTCTTTCTGGACATAATAAAATTAGGGCAATTAATTCATGGGCAATTCCAGTAATTTTGTATTCATTTGGTATTTTAAAATGGAACCAAACGGAATTAGACACACTAGACAGAAAGGTGCGTACTACAATGACAAGATATCGAATTCATCACCCTAGATCCTCCATGATGAGACTTTACCTTCCTCGCAAAAATGGTGGCAGAGGATTACTTAATTTAAAGAATTTACATAATAATGAGGTAGAGTCTTTAAAGAGATTTTTTGTAACTCATAGGAGTAAAGTAGGCTATGAGGACTTGATAGATTGTGATTTGAGGTACACACCTTTATGTCTCTCGAATCCTGGTGCTTCACTACCGACAATGTCAGTTGAAAATCGAGTAGACATATGGAAAAGTAAATCTCTTCATGGCCGTTTTCACCAAGTTCTGACATCTACAAATGTATGTTTTGAAGACTCAATCAATTGGTTAAGGTTTGGTGATCTATTTGGTGAAACCGAAGGTTTTGTTTGTGCAATACAGGATCAAGTCATTGTAACAAATAACTATGCAAAATTCATTATGAAACAACCAAATATAATTGATAAATGTAGGGCTTGTGGTCAGATGGGAGAGACATTACGACATATTATGTCGGGGTGTTCTCTTTTGTGTGGCACTGAATATTTGCAGAGACATGACCAGGTTGCCAAAATAGTTCACCAAAGATTGGCTTTGAAATACGGTTTACTCGATGAAGAAACTGAATATTACAAATATCAACCATTGTCGGTGCTTGAAAATAGCATTGTTAAGTTGTACTGGGATCGACCAATACAAACCGATCGTACAATTCCAGCTAATCGACCGGATATTGTATTGGTTGATCGTAGGGAAAAAAAGACCTATATTGTGGATATCACTATACCACATGATGAAAATCTCCATAAGGCTGAGCAAGACAAGATTACCAAATATCTTGATCTTGCTCATGAAATTATGGAGATGTGGAGAACACCTTCCACTGTCATCATTCCTATAGTGATGTCCACAAATGGTGTCATTCCTAAGAGTCTCAAAGTAAATCTTGAGAAGCTTGGATTGCATGGTGGGCTTCAATACGCCATGCAGAAGGCTGTCCTACTATCATCTTGCAGGATTGTTAGAAGGTTCCTCTCTCTATAGCTCTTAAAAACTCTCTCATGATAAGTGCATTCTAGTGCACATCGTGGGAGAGGGGGACATCCATTAGTATGGTAAAATGTTTTTAGTTCTATGTGATGTGTTTGTTTATTTAAAATTTTGTATTAATATTATTACCTATTATTTATTTTATATTTTTGTAATTTTTTATTTTAACATGTTTTTATATATTATTTGGTTTAAACGAATGTATTATATAGAGCTGAAAAATTTTGTATACTATTGTGTTAATAAAGTTGATTTGGAAATAATAATAATAATATTTGGACAATTTTAGGCCCCGTTTAGCGATTAAATCGCCCCAAGGGCGCCTTACATTTTTCTTTTCACCATATAGGATCGTCACAAACAGTAAAAATGATAGATAGATTAATCACCACATAGGATCGTCACAACAAAAAATAAAAATGAATCTAATCAGTTTTGGCTAATCATTGGCTGACCAGTGACCGACCCGTAGGTACGCACAAAGAGGTGAGTTTTCAGCAACCCCCTGAACTCCTCCAGGCCTTTGGCACACCTAACACTGAGTGGAAGGGCATTCCACAGGCTTGGGCCCGCTGCACAGAATGCACGGTCACCATAACCCGTAGAAACGACCCTCCGCGGCTCTTCTAGTTCATGTGCTAGACTCATAGCCGACCTCAGCGTCCGATGCCTCCAGCCATATTCTTTTCCACACACATTTCTTTAATATAGTGGGGCGACTCACCATGGATAGCCTTATATACCATCACGCATACTTTATATTCCGTTCTGGCATACACTGGAAGCCAGTGTAGTTCCCTGAGTAGCGGAGTTATTCTACAATATTTATTACCATCCATAATGAGTCTAGCAGAGGCGTTCAAGAGGGATTGCAACCGACTCACCTGTACACCCGGCAGTCTAGTATATATAATGTTACAATAATCTAATCTAGATATTACAAAAGCATTGACCAATGTCTTAAGACTATCTTTTGTGAGACAACGTTTAACATATTTGATTTGTCTTAGGTGAAAGAAACCATTTCTAACTGTGGCACCGATCTGGTCAGCCATTGACAGGCTACTGTCAACAATCACACCAAGAACTCTAAGTGAAGACACAGGCTTTACATGAGTCTCTCCAATCACAATCTCACTATTTCTGATAAGATGCTGTCGTCTATTCGACGCTATCCACATAAATTCTGTCTTATCAGCATTGAGGCATAGTCTATTTGAGGCCATCCATCCGGCTACTGCCTCGATGCAACGCAAAAAGGTACATTCAAGCTCATCCTGTTCACCCGGTGCAACGGAAGCATATATCTGTATATCGTCTGCATAAGCACATACATTCAAACCAAAACCCTCAACTATGTTCTCCACTTCATCCACATAAAGCACGAAGAGCAGGGGCCCCAGCACGGAGCCCTGCGGTATGCCTGCGTTAAGAGATCTTGGCTCCGCCTTTGCGCCTCCGAAGTTTACAATCTGGGAACGGCACGTTAGATATGACTTGAGCCATTCGATGACCTTCTCACCAAGTTCAAACCTCCTCTCCAGCTTATTCAGTAATATATGGTGGTCCACTGTGTCAAACGCTGCGCTCATATCCAGCAGACATAGCAGGGTAGCTTTACCCTG
Source organism: Ceraclea dissimilis (assembly GCA_963576895.1). NCBI lineage: Eukaryota > Metazoa > Arthropoda > Insecta > Trichoptera > Leptoceridae > Ceraclea > Ceraclea dissimilis. The sequence continues at coordinate 17,033,350 of OY756361.1, forward strand.
TTCATTTGACACAGTTATATCGGACAGCATCCTTGTGATGCTTGTCTCCGTTGAGTGATTCCTTCGGTAAGCAGACTGCCTCGCAGGCCACAGGGCACTCTCATCCAGGTAACTGCCCAATCTTCTGGTAACAACTTTCTCCAGCAGTTTCGAGAGATATGGAAGATTAGATACTGGTCTATAGTTTGTTTCAACATCTGGATCATGTGTAGGTTTCTTAAGAATTGGTGTCACATGTGCACACTTCAGGAACTGTGGCACACGAGATGCCAAGAGCGAACTATTTACAAAATGTACAAGAAATCCTTTTATTGCATCCTTACACTTTTTCAGCAACCAAACTGGTATAGGATCAAGCTCACATTGTTTGTTTTTCGTGCTCATAATAATTGCATCCATTTCAGTCAGTGTTGTCGGTGTGAGACTATCCAAGGAGCCTGTTGCCCTCTCACTTGGTTGTACACTACATGCATTTTCCACTTTACTCTGAATAACATCTATCTTGGTCTTGAAAAACTCTGCAAGATCTTCAGCAGATTTAGCTGACAATGATTGTCCCCTCTTCTGTTCGCATATTACATTAAGAGATCGCCATAGTTGTTTGGGATTTTTCTTTTCACTGTCAATCTTATCTTTCCAGAAAGAAGATTTTTTCCCATTTACTTCGTGGTTGTAATCCTTCTGCGCAGCAATCCAGTTATTTCTGTCCGTTGCGTCTCCACTGCTTCGGTACCGTCTCTCCAGTCGCCTCATGGTTCTTTTCTTGTTACGGCACTCATCATCAAACCAGCCGTCAGATGCACGTATTCTCCTCCTAGTACTTCTAAATGGTGCATGTTTATCCAGTAATGTTGTCAGAGTAGAGTTATACATTGATACAAGCTCATCAGTGTCCGTTGTGAAACTCGATACATCCCGACAGATAGAAGTCTCTCTCAGATCAGCCTCAAATTCATCAACATCAAAAGTCCTCCATGAGCGAGCACTCCGTGCTACATAATTAATCTGTGGAAGAGGCACGTCAACATCGGCGTACGCAAGTCGGTGGTTAGAAAAACCCACTTCATAGATAGTACTTTTCATAGGGTCATCCTGTTCAGATATCAGCACGTCCAGGGTTCCACCCAAAACATGAGTCGGCCCATCCACCCATTGGCAGTACCCAAAATCCCGGAGTAATTCCCTGAAGCGAACCGCATTCCCGTCCAACTCCCTGTCCAACCTAATGTTCATGTCTCCCATAATCACAACCCTCGCACACTGCCCAGCCAAAGTCTCCAACAGTAGTCCAAACTCACTAAAAAATTCACTATTAACATGTCTTGAACCAGGTCTATATATACACACCACTACAACACGCCGTCGAGAGATCACTGCCCCAGCTGCCAGACATTCGAACTGAGAGAACTGTCTTATTTTTATTTTTACCAATTTAATATTGCTTCTCGCTATTATCATGACCCCCCCATGATTATACCATGCAACAGTCCTTTTTTTATCTACATTGACAGGCCTTGCCTCATCCAATATATTGTACCCAAGGTTCCGGAGTGCCCTTACTGGATGATCTTCACTGCACTCATGCCAAGTTTCTGTCAATCCCATTATCCCCAATTCTAATTCTTGAAATACACTATGAACATTGTCTATCTTATTTCTTAAAGAGCACACATTCAAGGTACCCATTCTAAGAGATTGCCATCTGGATGTTGCATGTCTCTCTATTGTTGGTGTTACCAGGTTTTCCAGGTGTACCCCAGTCCCACACTGTTTCACTTCATTCAAGAACCTATTTCCCACAATCACTGTGATGGCCCGACGCACTCTTCTCCCGCCTCTAGAGCCCCGCACTCTGTGTTTACATAATCTAACTATTTTAAATTTATTCAGTTTGTCAATAATGTTCTTATCCAGAGAAAGTCCACTATTTTTCAGCATTAAAAGGTCTTTGTATGAATATTTATACATTTTTCAAATGTAACAGAAAAAATGGTTCATAAATGTCAAAACTGTTATTGTTACAAGTCTCACACAAAGCATACACAGAACTCAAAAAAACACATAATTTTCACTATTATATCAAGAATCAATGGAAATCTATCATGTCAATCACTTCCTGGTGTTGAAAAACATTTCAAATAGCCAAAACACTTGAAAAATAACCACTTAAAACTAATTAAAAAATAATTTGAAAATTAGGACAACACAAAAACACTGGCTGCTACAAAGCGCCATCTACCAACTTTCCTCATAATAAAACACAATAAACGACGGGATGTCTCCAATAACATTGCATTAGTATTCACTAACTCCCCTTATGATATGTATGGAGTATAATAATATAATATTAAGCCTTTTGTGCGCGGATTGAGCATTTATTCTTTCATCTCCCCGATATAGCACGTCTTTGATATTCACCAGGTAGGTGTTCTAATCTAATTAGATATAAAAGTTAATAAAAATATATTAAAATCAGATAAATATCGGGTAGTAATAATCACGATCATCCTTTCTTGAATGCTGGAAATAAAATAGGGTGTGAGTGAAAAAAAACGGACAAGTTTTAAAATTCCCTTCTCCTTCCCCTATAAAATAAATCTTTTAAATTTAAAGACAGTTTTGGGCAGCAGGCGAAATTTTCTCCGAGATGAGCTCTGAAGAATGTTGTTTTCCCATAAGGAAACATAAAAAATATACTAACGCGATTAGTTCAAAACGGTAAAATACTCAAGTTTTCACAAGGGATGTATGTAAGTGCTTACGTCTTATTACAAATGAAAAATGAGAGCATAATGGAAGTACCTAATAAAGATTGTATTCCTTCGTAGGGCGTTTTAAGAATAGGTACTTGATAAACATATGTATAGGCTTAATCATGTCGAACTTCTTGAGGTCCGACAGCCCTTTGTCCGGTATTCCAAGTTTTTTTTGACCGGGCAGATGTAATAAAAACCGTACTGTCCAGTCCAAAACCGGACATCTAATGGCAACCCTACAGTGATTTATGAACAGAATCAATATTGACATTACTTTGTATGAACGATGAGGGTTACAATCAAAGAGTGAATTATTGCTGAAAGTAAACTAATTATCAGGACTGTGAGAATGGTACCTCCCTCGCAGTCCCCAGTCCTGAATGAGCAGACCTAATAATTTTAGGCTGAGCCTGGAATTCCCAACCATCCACGCCCCACACTTGGGTATTTGGGGGGTGGTATTTAGGGACGGCACGCGGCAAGTATTACAAGCACAAAAACATTTAATTTCCCAATTAGGGAAACATAATACTTACCAAATTTCTGTAAGGATTTCAACAGGGGCGAATTTAGAATTATTTTTATACTTTTCATGGTTGAACAGAGTGTAGAAAGATGCATATTATGTAGTTGACATCACGAATTAAAGAAGTTGAATTTTCACACACTGGGATATAATATGTAGGTTAAAGAATGTAAAGAATTGGTAACAACTGGAGAAAAAAGCCAGAGCCTACAACAAGATAGAGGGCCAATAATAATGGTATTTTTATAACTGTATAGTACCTTCGTATCTTCATGAGTACATGGGAACACGAGTAAACTCTCAAGCGGGAGGTGCCAGGTCAAACCCCGGCGCTGGCAATGTATTCCGCACTTTGCTATACTTACAGGCTTTTAGCCTAATGCAAGGTGTGTAGGAAAGTATTTGGGTTTGTGTATGCAAGCAAAAAAAAGACTAAGAAATTTTTACAGAGACATTGTTGAATAATTTTAATTAGTTTGAATATTGCATTATTATTATGTTCATATATTCCTCGAAGTGCTACTATTATACACCACACAGTACGTCAAGAAAGCGATGGTCTTGGATTAAATTGCAACTACAATTTTATCTGCAGGCAACAATGAGATTGCTACTGAAATTCTACAAGCGTTGCCGCTATGGTTTCCAATAAGCTACATGTAGCTATCTCATCAAAAAGCATTACCTTTCTTGACAGGCTGTAACTATAAATCGTTAATGCTCATTTCCAAAATACCATATATATTTACCTGCATACACAGATAAGCTAATATAATATTTTCTGAATAGTTCCAATGCACTCCTGATGTATTATCGATATTTCACATTTCTGTGTATTGTATACGAAGGTAGATCTTCTATGATAAATATGACGTAGTATTGGTATAAATTTAAAGAGGGTGTAGAAGTATAATTCGATATAGTATATTGTTGTAACAATATTTCTATATTCCAAGGAGCAATCAAAGTCTTCTAATTCGATAAAATATTATTACATACCTACCTACTTGCTTGTACAGCCTCGCAAATATAACAAGACTACGGAAAAGATTAAAAATTATACCTTTAATTACGTTGGCAAAACGATTCATAGATAAAAAAATCTGCGATCTGTATAACAGACCGAATCTGTCATGAACAACAGGCATAAAATAAAAGCATGCAATAAGATCACAACGTGACGACTATTGACGATAAAACTTTACTACTACTTCGTCTATGTCATCACGATATATTTCAATAGTGGAGCAACCAGCGAATGCACACACACAACATTCTCCTTGATCATCAAACACTTGTAGGTACTTCTAACATTCAAAATTCTTTGGTTGCGAAGTATCCGTGGGTTTGGGTTAGCTGAAAGAGATTGCTGCATAGCGATAAGCTCGCCCTAGTGCTGACCATTAAATATTATAATTGTAGATTTATATTATCTTGTTTTTTATATACCCTTTTTTATTACTCAAATATACCGTATGTTCACTTGAAGAACAAATAAATAAAGAAACAATGGCACCCACCTTGACATTCCAGATATTTTTGGCGAAGTATACCTACCTACTAAATAGATACAGTTCTAATGATGAAAGGGTCCCACAAATTGTTGAGATTGCTTTCAATACAACATATCTACCATATTATTACTTTACCCACGGATTTTTCACTCAATTACAGGAGCGCGGCTCTTAAATTGACAACCTCTGTCTGATATTGAAGAAAAATAAATTCAATTAGTCCCTCCCCTTACAATTTCACATATGACAGGGGTGGTCGCCTTTTTGGCATTAAAAAAAATTGTTGCTTTTACTCTTTCCTTTAAAACCTTCGTACCGTTAGACTATTTTACGAACATTTAAAATTGTAGGTAATGATGGAGGTAACAAAAATTCCGTAGGTGTTTTAGACTCAGTTTTTGTATCTGGATTTTACATAGGTTTGACATAACCACTATCCCTTTGCTTCCGTCACATTCATACAATTTGTCCCTTTTAGTTGGTTCCTTTTACTAAAAACGTGTCCGTCCTTGGCAATCATGTCGATGTGGTCGCACATCTTCTTTCACCCGCATGTACCTGTATATATTTTGTCATTCTATCATCAAGCATTCTCTCAGCATACCCCCAACATATTCATATACTATACTAGCTGAGTTACCCGTGCTTCGTAACGGCAAATTTGGATGGTGAAGTAGTTCGACTGTTCGACAGTATGAACCGAATCGCGTTCATCTGTTCATTCATTCTGACAACTTTTTAGAAGATTTTGCAATGTTCGATTAATCTCAGTATTCGTTTCCATATAGCAAAAGGCATTCGTGTACCAAGTTTGGTTGAAATTGCTCCAGGTTTTCCAGAGTTATGGTAAAACAAACATACCCTCTCTCTCTCTATACCCTCACGACACGTTCCTTGCAGGGTAGGCAGAGAGGACAGAGCGCCAGACAGCCCTATCCTTACACACACTCCTAGCTTCCGTCACATTTATACAATTTGTCATACACGCTCTCCGATTCCTTTTACTCAAAACGCGCCCATCCTTGAGGATCTGGTCGACATGGTCGGACCGGGCCAGTCTCGGGCGGCCACGCTTCCTTACACCTCTTCGTTCACTCTCAGATATATCTTTTTAGTCATCCTGTCATCTTTCATTCTCTCAACATGCCCAAACCATCTTAGTTTATACATGTATGTAAGATTGAATAGATGTGACATGTTTAATTTTATTATATTTATAGCGCGTGTCTGAAGGTACGTACCTACAATGTTATTACTTATTACTAATAGTGAATAGTGTGTAATTTGTGTTATTACTACAGGGTAATATCATTATTATACATTAGGTACGTACCCTACATACTGGGTTAAATCTTTTCATGTAGCCAAACGTCACCCTAATTCTACCAGCAACCACGGGCGTCGACAGGGGGAGGGCGAGAGACAGTTGCAAAAATGAATAGATCCACCGCCACCTAGACACTCTTTCTCTAGCCATGCTGTAGAAATTAGGGACCACTTTGTTTTAAGCTGCGTTGCCATCACCGTCGCTAAGGAAATGTTAGAAATAACAGTCCCTTAACAACGAGTATGATGGACCACGTATTATATTCTGTTACGAAATTTGACAGGAGTAGTGGCCCTGTTTGATCATTTTGCTATGTTGCCAACTGTTACAGCATGGCTAGAGTACCGGCCTACTCCAGGAGGCGGTGATAGATCACAAAAATCGTAGTAGATTTATGCCCAATCCCACCAACTACCACCTAGGAAGCAGACCCCTAAGGAATTTCCATACAAAACCACAGATAATTTGAGTGATTATTATAACTGTCATAACCTTGTCCATACAAAATACAACATGCAGCTCTACTTAGTTAGGTGCCCAAATATCTCCGCCCAGAATCTCCCTCACTTAAGCAGCTGCATGTTGTATTTTGTATGGACAAGGTTATGACAGTTATAATAATCACTCAAATTATCTGTGGTTTTGTATGGAAATTCCTTAGGGGTCTGCTTCCTAGGTGGTAGTTGGTGGGATCGGGCACTAGTTCTGTAACTATTCAAGTGCATACTAACAAAATAATACGTTCTTTTTTCAATCATTTCATAGCAAACTAAATTTAGAACACACTTATGCTGGATTTCACCAACTTTTTAGGTGAGGAATAGCGGAGATAGGAGCCACTTTTAATTATTTTTCATACAACCTTTCTCCGCTATTCCTCACCTAAAAATTTGGTGAAATCGGAGAAAGGAGCTATCTAGCACAAATTTTGTATGAAAAATAATTAAAACTGGCTCCTATCTCCGCTATTCCTCACCTTAAGAAGTTGGTGAAATCTAGCATTATTTTAGTGCGAATAGCTACAGACTTTTTCGTCATACGAAAATTCGTTTTTAATCATAAATTAAATGTCTATTTTTTTGCCTGCGGCGCTAATTATGCCTGTAGTTGTGTAACGTATAGAAACAAACTGATCTAAGTAGGTTATACTAAAACCATTTCACTCAGTCTCACAAAAAATTCACATGCTGTGCTATATTTGCTCCTTTTTTATATCATATCAATATAAACATTTTAATTGCCCTTTCTCCCCTGGCTTCGAAGCTGGCTACGCCCCTGCCAGCAGGGTATAGCAGGTATCTTATATTGGTACACGTCACATACAATTACTTGAACACTGATGTTACATAAATTGTTTGGTAGCATAGATTGCTTAACTTACATTGTAAATTGCCATTTGATGCATTTAGTTCAGTATAAATGTTACAGAGAGTTGTATATAATTTCTGAATCAATATTTATGATCAAAGTTAGAGTTGAACGTATTAATGAAATACGGTTCACTTGTAGTAATATGGCCTTTTCAAAAGACCAATAATGCTTTACCTAATAGGTTGATACCAGTTTTTTGCAATGTTTCGTTCGTTAGGTATATTTTAATAAAATATCTAAGTAAATAAGTAAATCATTATTAGGCCGTATTAATTACAAAACAAGAAAACAGTATTTTGCTGAAATGATAATGTTTTTTTTTTTGTATATCATCATCAAGCATTTCCAAACAATTCACCATCATTCCATTGATTTGGAGCCTAATTGAGGCATAATTCAAGGTAGATACTTAAATTAAGACTATACACTGAAATGTTCTAATGTCGCATTTAGGGCGGGGATGTCGCCAGCTTAGAGGTCCCAGTTTGCGTGTACCAGGTAGGTACCCATCTGAAGTTGTAGTTGGTTACCACCCATTTAATGGGAAATGCCCTGATGGTATGCGGATGCTTAAGCATAATTATTTTTACAAGATTTTACTTAGGTAACTTCACTCGGTTGACTTTTATTTTTTGTTTTTGCTCAAATCTTGTAATTGATTTTTCAACCACTTCCCGACTACTTAGAGACCTGAAACTCTGCAAACGTACGTAAACTTGGTGACAAAACGATTCTTTGCAAAAATGAATCATCCTTCTCTAGAGACAAAAAAGTTTTAAGGTGTTTCATGGGATCCAAGGGTCGTGTGGGTCATGTATGGTATCGTATGAAAAGACGTTGAAAAAAAAATCCAGATCGTAAGTCAGATGTTGTTCAGCTCAAACCTTGGAAGACACCGAGCGATCGAGAGGATCCAGTCACCGCATACCGTGCTTGGTATCTCACGAAGGTGCTTCACGAGTAGAACTCGTATCTTTTTTCAAATTTTGATTCTGTCAATTCTTAGTGGGAGGCGCCATTAGAATGAAGGAATCCAAGCACCTCGGATTGGCGTGTATCGTTTGGAAGACAGCAAAAAACAGTTCTAGGATGCAAAGTCATAGATGCATTGTTATGGTAGGTAATATTATAACTATTTCGGGTAATTTGCGTGCGTGAATTGGATCGATATGTTGGTATGGTATCGGTTGAAATATGAAACTCAACACGCGTCGGGGATAAAGGAATAACAGTCCATTTTATGTCAGATTACAGGATCAGTACTTCGTTATAGTGTAATTACTATAATGATCACAAACAAGGATTTATTGCTGTTACTCCTATAGTTAGTTGAGGAAATATATTTTTTTACAAGTAGATATAGGTAAGCCACCATAGTACTTAAAAGAAAAATGTTATGGCATTTATAAAAACTATAGTCAAATTATTTCAAACTGTCGAACTCAGTCATAAAAGTGTGACCGAGAATGGACAACTACCTGCTTTATTCGCACCTTATGGCTCTGGCATAAAGAATAAAGCAGGCAGTCGTCCCTTCTCTGTCACACTTTTATGACTGTGTTAGACAGTTTGAAATCATTTGACTATAGATAGGTTGCGACATGATAGCGACCAAATGTGGATAGGTGTAGCCTTACCGGACATACCTACCTGAATTCAACATTTTGTAAGTACCTATATCACTAATATTTGTCTATTTTTTTTGAGTTAATACTTTGTGACGAAATAAAATAAAACACAATCACTATGTTTTTTTATCACTTTATTTTAGACAGAAGATTTTGACTTCGGCACAAATCACCCTGTTCGGGTGTACTTCCCCGACTGCCGAATTATGCAAAAAAAAAATAGTCCTGACTTTTTGTGTTTGTGTTTTCATTTTACTGTATATTTATTTGTTAATTTGATCGGTTGCATGTTTTAGGAGGTTTTCACTGCGTATCCTGAAGATGGTGTCAGAATCTCTCAAAACCAATACCGAAAGATAAAACATCTCGAAGGAGAATTCACGCTTCGAAAGCTTACAAGATTATTTGTTTGAGTTTGTCCTTTTTGGGGTTTATTTGGGCTAATATTCTTACAATATTTTCTCGGAAAACCCAACGCACTACCGACCTATTAAATAGGTAATGATATTTTATTTTTGAAGTTAGTTGGTTCATACCAAGGGTGCATATAGTATACCTATCTACCAATAGACAGGTTTAACTTTATGTACCTATAGGTCCTACATATACATATAAGTGTTAGATCAATATTCTGTTTCATTTTCACTAGTAGACTACCGCCGCCGTCGGCATCGCCGTGAGGATAAAAGAACGTCTTACAATTATTAGAAAAGTCTGACTGAAATATTGTGATTCAACCTATATTCGTGTCATCGAGGGAGCGCAAATAAAAATTTGTAAAGTTTAATTCATACAGGTAAGTTTTTTATAGCTTTGACTGATGGCTACCGATTATTTATCGATAACCAGCCACATACCTTCATTCATCAACCCAATTTATTATTTTTACCAGATTTTAATCGCCTGTAATTTGCTTTAAATACAATAAGTAAGTACATAGGTACGTGGTACAAATAGGTACCTACGTGCATAATAGAAAATGTATTTGAGGCCGGGGCCAACTGACATTTAACGATGATGACGTCACCAATAGTGGGAGAAAATGTATGGGAAAAAATATTCCGTAGTTCAAGTGTTTGTCACCGAGACAAGGTGTTTGTCACCGATACAAGGTGACGTCACCGATAATGGCGAAGATGGAATCCGAGGATGTAGGCTTGTACTCTACTATCGCAGGCTTCGGTGTATTTTCAAACCATAGAGACAACCATAGACCACATTATGGAATCTGGAATTCCCAAAATTCAAATTTTGACATTCGAGAAATTGCGAACAGTTTGACAATTTTGACATTTCCAAAATTACTACAGAAGTTGTTTAATCACACATACAATAGATTTTTTAAAGTTATTTCGCAAAATTTAAACCTGAAACATGGCGAAAGGCAAGGGAAAGAAAGAGAAAAAGGATGAGCCTCCGCCGGAAAAGAAAGAAAAGTTAAAACTCACTCCCGAAGAAAAAGCTAAGGTTATCCAAATTCAAGACAAATAGCCAATGCATTTGCAGTATTGTAGTCGTTCAATCAGAGCTGTGCATTCGTAGATTGTGTATTTTAGACAAGTTTTAGTAGAATGTTTCACTACATTTCATTGCTGAAAAGATCTTGTATTCCTATAGTTTCATAATCTTCTCATGAAAATAGTACCTATCTTCAGATTGTAATGTAACTATACTTATTAGGTTTGTACATAATCTTCTTCACTATTTTCTTACAATACAATACAACATTTAAATTTAAATTAGGTTGAACTCAACTACTTCTTCATTATTTTACAGGCTAAGAAAATGAACAAGGCACAGAAGAAAGCATATTTGGAGCAGTTGGCTGCAGAAAGGAAGAAATTGGAAGAAGAAAATATGTAAGTGCGAACTGATCCCTTTAATATTTCATTTATAATATGTAAACATACAAGTGAAAAATTGGAAATATAATTAAATTGGAGACCTCGAGATGGGAACAAAAGTGTGGGATGGCCACAGCTGAGAGAGACGACTTGGTCCGACATGTCAACGCAACCTGGATGCAGTCTGCATAGGACAGGGCAACATGGAGGGAGATGGAGGAAGCTTTTGTTCAGGAATGGACGGGGATAGGGTGATAAAGAAGAAAAAGAAGGAACACACAAAAGCAGAACACAACACTATATAAAATCATCCAAATATTTTCAGGCTAAATGAAGTAATGACGAAGCGAGCAGAATACAAGACAATGATTGACAACCTGAAGGTGCGAGATGACGAAGAACAAGAAACCAGGGACCTTGTATTAAAGAATATTGTGGACCAGTTTGCAGGTTCGTAGAATACTCTACTATCCTACTTATCTTGTTGCCTTATATAATATGTTCATGCGTGTCGCCAGCCTCGGAGCTAGGAGAAGGCAACAAAAATTGAAAAATTTGACATAGCATGAAAAACGTGTAAATAGTGCCGCAGACAAAATATTTTTGTGAGACATACTGAAGAAGGTCGTGATATGGTTTGGTTTATTTGAAAATGTATATAATACTTTGCACAATAGTATATATGAAAAATGTATTTTTTATAAAAAAAGTAATAATAAAATAGCGCCGCAGGCAATTTTTTTTTAGAAAATGATGGATTTTCATACTAATTTTAGAAAATTTATGATATGTTGAGAAAATGTGATTTTTTGTGAGGTTTCACCAATAAGTATGAAAAAATAAATACCTATTCCAATCTCTAGGGCAGCTGCCCCCCCCCCCTGATGACGCCCATGTTATATATAGTTGAAATTTCCGCATTATATTTTTTCAGAATCATCAACCTTGAAAAGTCAGTTCGAGCAATCTCTTCAAGAAGAAGAAGAGGTAAACTTAACTATGTTGCAACACAGTTTTAAAAATCTTAATTAAAGTAGTAGTTTAATAATGTTCATTGTTATTTACATTTCAAAGTGTTTTAATATAATTTTGTAGTGGCGGATTTACATGAGAACGGATGACAGTCCAGATCCTCGGCAGCCACCAGAGTTAACCTGCGCCCTCTACAGGTGGGAGACGGAAGAGGCGGAGGATAATAAATTCATATTAGCCAAGAAGAGAGATGCGCAAATACATCCTGTAATTTTATACACGTTTGTCCCATTTTAATTTAACTACATTTACATATTTTTGCATATTATAGTTTTAAGTATTTATTTTTCAGTTAATGAAAGTATTGAATGAAGTCATCAAATACCCAGATAACTATTTGCCAAGGCAGTTGAGAATATTTCAAGAAGTAAGTATATTTTCATCTTACCAATTTATTTGTTCCTAACAAAATCTAATAAAATTGGTTGTGACAAGTAGTTAAACAGATATACAGCAATTAAAGGATGAACATTCCATCAGGCTGGTTACTGATCGTCGGATGGTTTAAGTCTATCGATCTGCAGCGGCCAGAATTCGAACCCAGACCTCTACCCCAACACAGGTTCGATTCGCAGCAGATGGAAACGAGTGGAATTGGTGGATGTTACTTAAGTCTAAAGTGATCACATTAAACCAGTCGACGATCAGTCATTGGAAAGTCTATCCTTTGCTGTATATCTGATGAGATAACCACATGTAGAAACGACATCTAGAAAATCCGATGTTACTCACAAAAAAAATGATTTATAAAAGAATTGTTGTATCAGGTAAAAACAGAGCTATTTGAAGAAGCTATGAGGACAGTGGAACGCAGCTCATGGCGTTGGGCCACCATCCCAGCACCCCGGGCCCCGCCGGACCCTGAAAGACATTCCCACAATGTAAGTCAGCATTCCTTAGCAGTGTGGCTTCTGCCGCCTGGACCGCCTCGGATGATCAAACAAAATGAACCACCAAGGTAAGCTCTAATTAGATTCTTTATGCAATAGGTACAGATAAATCCAGTTCCATAGCTTTAGGTATATCTCAAATCACTTACTATAATATTTTAATTTCCAGTGAACCAGTAGAGATTAGCTTCTCAGACTTGGGATTGACTGTTACCCTTCCAGGAGGTCACAATTGGTATGGAGTGACGGTTCGAGTCTTAAGATTGATGTTGGATGTCCTCAGCCCCACTAATCCACTATACAGAGACCCTAATCATGCTCCAATTACAACGGGAAATGGTATGCTATTCAAATCATAATAAATATCAGTAATTTGATTGCCACTAATGCTTAATATGAAATGTTTTTAAGACGAATGTCTCAGATGTTGAGGTGTCATGTTTTTTTTATACTAGGGTCAAAAACCTTCTAAACTGGCATCAATATTGGCATAACAAACTGTGTACGTAACCAACCGTTAATGCCTTTTTACTCATGAGTGCAAAAATTGTGGACGCTCGGCAAGCGTGTGGATGAGGCGTAATATATTTATAAATAGACGACATCTATTTTTTTGCAACATACAGACAAAAACAGAGTGTCTTCCGAGTGAGTCTTTGAGAATTCAACTTGACTGCTTGGCAGTTGAGTACTGGATTATATCCTTAGTAACTCTATTTTCACACGTCTGGCTAATTGTGTAATAGATTCCCATTTATTGCATTGTTATCTTCCAGATTTGTATGAGTTTACGAAGTATCAGCATGAAGAAATCTTGGTATTGAGAGAGGAGCAGGCTAAGGCTAGAGTACTGTTCTATAATGACATCAAGATACAGATGGATAATTACTATAAGATGGCAGAAGACAGGTGAGCATTTGAAACAAATTATTCTTTGTGTGTATGGATTATCGATAAATGTAAATATTTGGAATAACCATAATCCATCTTCAATTCCCAGGACCGCCGCAAAGACTGGTGAACAAGTAGATATATTTCAGTTGAAGATTGCTGAACCTGAGCCAGTTCCATTACCGAGAGAAATTTTGTATACAAGAGAAGGTACGAGCATTTCCTCATATTTTCTGTAGGTTTATTATATTGATTTTAATAAAAATAATCCAAGCAGGTAATATTGTCGATATGCCATTCAACAACTAACACTCTTTTGGCTCCAAACAAACTCAATATCATGGCCCTTTTTCAGTTCTACAAATAATCTAGAAAATTTTCAATAAAACCATCCCTTCACACCACTTCCCTTGCAGGATAGGCAGAGACTACATAGAATGCCCTATCCTTAGACACCCTCCATGCTTTCATCACTTTCATACAATTTATCACACACGCTCTCCGATTTCTTTTACTCAAAACGCGTCTATCCTTGAAGATGTGGTCGACGTGATCGGTCCAAGACACTCTTGGACGGTCACGCTTTCTCACACCTCTTCATACATCCATATATATCCTTTTAGTCCTCCTGTCATCATTAATTCTCTCAAGGTGACCAAACTATCTGAGTTTATACACTTTTATTCCAATCACAACACCCGTCTGGCAGTTACTCGTATCTAATATCGACGTTTGTTTCCTGTCTCTCAGTATTCAATGAAGCATTTTCAAAAAAGTGAAAAACAAAGTTTTAGTTTTTTTGCTTTCAATGGAGAGTTCTGACATTCTCAAAGAACATAAATGGACTGAATATACTGTTGTTCATATTAATTTTGTATTCTGTTTTAGAGGAAGAGGCCAATGAATATTTAGAAGGTCTCCGTGTGGAAGTAGAGGAGGATGAAATAAATCTGAGAAAGTACAGACTGTGTGGTGGGATATTGAATCTGCAGCTGCTGAGGCAACCACCAAGACCCAAGACTATGGAAAGAGAAATCACTCTTACTGCATGTAAGTTATCATAATTATCTCTTTTCTGTTCTACCCTTCACGCCGCATCCCTCGCGGGGTAGGCAGAGAAAACAGATTCCAGACTGTCCTATCCTTACACACACTCCTTATGTGGTCCTACTCCCATGGTCTACAATTTCTTTTACTCAGAACACGTCCATCCTTTCGAACCTGGTCAGCATGGTCGAGCCATGGGGTTATTGGATGTCCACGCTTCCTTACGCCTCTACTTTCTCCCAGGTATATTCTCTTTGTAATCCTTTCATCATTCATTCTCTGTACATATCCCAACCATCTCAACTTGTTTACTTTCATTTTAGTCACAACATCCGTTTTACATTCGCTCAACTCTCTAATCACTTTGTTTCTTGTCCTATCTCTCAACCTTTTTCTACACATTCTTCTCTTGTTTGTTGTGAATACATATTTCATTGATCATTACAATTACGGCAGTCTTTCTAAAACGACTTATCCTTATAAATGTTATACTAGTATCTTTGTGCAACATTCCCTGTTTGCCAAATTATTTTATCTTGCCTATTTTTTTCTAAACAGTCCATAAAAGGCTTTTTTATGATTCTCAAGCGATTTCCTGATCCCCTTCGTTCGTACAGGAAAATCTTTAAACGCTTTTAGTACAAATATTATTATCACTTTATTGATATTTTTATGTACGTAATTAGTAATTGTTCTCCTATTTTATATATTTACACATTAACATAAAATAAAATTACCCTATGTTTTCGTATGAGTTACGTTGGAACAATTCTAAAGAAATTATTGTTTTTGGCCTAAGCCGTGCTATATCTATCAAAATTCTTTCCATGCATCAAGGATTTCTTGAGTCGTTTCCAAAACTCTGGTTGTTCCGATGGCTTCTTGCCCGGCCAAACAATATAAGTCTTTGTCATCATCAAATAATGTAAAGTGTTGGGTCTCTTCCTCCGTGGAATATCTTCCAAGAGGACTAATATCAATTGTTCCCTTCTTGTTTCAAGTAACCTGATAAAACATAGAAATTTTCATTACTAAAACATCTTTCAACATTCGGTATTCGTAGGAAACTACTGTCGTACAATGGATTACCTGTGTTGTGCCAAATGCATCTCAAATTGACACCATTGACTCATGAGGAACTGATTAGAAACTACCATCATTAGTACTCGAGATCTGTCCATAGATGAAATTATGTTTTCGAGAATAGACAATCCAACCTGAAACATAGTAAAACTTTACGATCGTTGCGTAACACATTATCGAAGCATCCAGTTTAATTTCATTTATGTTGTCGTTTTTGCCAGATTACTGGTTGTGTATCCTTACCTGGAAATCTCTTTCATGTAAACATATGCTGATGGGAGTTGTCTGTTCCACTTCCGGCAGTAGATGTTCCAAAACCCACTTTCGGTCCTCGTCACAATAACTGACGAACACGTCATATGTAAATACTTTTTCTTCATCTGGAAATTAATTTGTTTCTTTAATACAGTCAGCCTCAAATTCTGGCTTGGCCTCACACCTTACTACTATTTTTACTTCGGCAGTTCACTCGATGTCGAGTGAATGTATGCACTCGAATAATAGAAAAAATGTAACTTAGAATTTAAACAGAAAATGTTTTACCATCACATCCTTTCCCATTCCCCATGATACTCAGTATGGCAGCATTCTTGATCATCATTATGAAATACCTAATGTACCACCACTTCCAGAATATGAATGTTATCATCACGATCACTGCAGCCATTACTACCAACAGAATGATGAGTAATGTTGAGGTTTTCATGTTTTGCTTAAAGCCTGGCTCTCTCTCACACGTTATATTATTGAACGTCGATATTTCCATTGTCCTAGAATCTATACAAATATCGCTTTGATCCAGATAGTCCAAAAATATCGTCGAATAATTTTCTAAATTGAGTTCTCGACCAAACGAAAATATACGTCCAGATTTGCTTGGGCGTATATCTTTCGTTGTAAATGTAATGTTAATTCTATTTTGGATAATCTTTTCGTAGTGTCTTCGTACATTTAAATAATAAATATTTTCGGAAACTTTTATATACGTTATATTTTTATAGTGATAGTTCTCAGGATCGTCCCACGTGAAATTCACGTCAGAATAAATTGCATCTTGTGTATTTTGTATTCCTTTCAGTACAAAGTTTCTCAAATCACAGTTGCATACAAATTTATTGTTAGCGATTCCCAAGAATTTCACCTTACTTAGATCCTCTAACATAGTAGACGTCATTAAATTTAAATTGTTTCCTCCGAGTCTCATAATTTCGATGTGTTTAACATTATTAAATATCGGTATAATCCAGTTGCTAATTCTGTTATTCATGAGATCGAGTATTTCGAGATTGACTAGATTCAGAAAATGTTTGGCATCCAAATATACTATGTCGTTGTCACTCAGAGACAGAACTTTCACTTTGGTCAAATTCGTTATCCATTCTGTATTTTTAATCCCTAGTCTATTGGCATTGAGTACTAAAAGACTGTTTTCAATTCCTTGGAAAGCATCCTTTTTCAAAGCTTCCAACGCAATGTTGCCTGATATATCGATGAATCTTATGGAAGTTTTAGAAAAAAAACCGTTAGTGATTGATGGAAACTTTGTATAACATATGGAAAGCCTCCTGAATGATCCTGTCAATTCTGAAAATCTCTTGGCGGAAGATGGCATTATCTTTGAATAAGATAAATCTAAGGATCTCAATTGTTTAAGTGGTTCAAATACGCCTTTTTCTAATAATATCAAGTCGCTGGGTTCTGATGTCGGAGATGGTGCTATTATAAAACGATTTTGATTGAGGATATCATTATGGGATACATCAAGGTGAACAAGATTAGTTAACTTGTTGAAAGCATTTCCGTAAACTATTTGAATACTGTTGTGAGATAAATATAGGCGTCTTAGGTTTGTTAAATGTGTAAATGTGTCGTTCTCAATAGACTCTATTCCGCAGCTTCGTAAATCTAATTCCAACAACTCCTCCATGTGGATGTGCTGCAAGTCTGACGCCCAGTTTGATTTATCTGAAATTAATAAAAGAAACATTTTAACACATACAGAGAAAGAGGAAATGTTTTACGTAGTATGACTGGGTTGATCTACAAAGAAGTTATCATTTTAACAATTATGTAATCTCACTTCATTCACTACAAAGGATGTTTAATATAATACTTTCTCATCTCTTCAACAGATGGCAGTGGATAAAAAAAGGTTGGCCTTTATAATTGGGTTTCTTCACAGTCAGCCTGAGACGGCTTGTGGATTAGTGGGTAGAATCCTTGTTTCACAGTATAATATACTCTGGAAAAGGTGTAAGAATACTAAACACACAGGGCTGAATGGTGAACATTTTTCGAGAGTAAAGTGATCACCTAAGCCAAACTTATGGCTGGTCGTAAGTCTAACATGCCCATCTTACACTGTTCGTTAGTTGAGAGACTACATAATTGTTAAAATTTTAACACATAGTATAAAGATGATGTTTACCCCCCAACACATGTATGTGTCGATTGTCATACTGGTTACTACTCCCACACATTGTGAGATACACCATGATTGTTATTAAAGTTGTCTCTTGAAATAAATAAATTTTATTGTTACCTTTAGTGACTCTCCGAGGATCTATTATGACTTCTTCGTAGTCAGTTGCATTTATATATACACTAATTCCTGATTTTGTTGCCAACTCCTTCGGATATCCAAAATTATTTCCATAAAATGACAGAAAGCGGAGACGACGAAATGTTAGTCTGGAAATTCCATCAGAGGAGGAGTAAAATAATGGAATCCTGAAACATAAAGGAAAAACATTGCTTACTTAGTCTAAGCAAAATAGAGTTTTGTATTGAGGCGCCAACTGCTGTGAAATGGCTTTGGCGATACATGGTGTTCTCAGCCAATACTGAGAATGTCGTCTTGATACTGAAGACAGGTAAACATGGTAGTATGATTAAACATTCCATTACTTTAATTATTTGGCATTTCGTTCATCGTAGCCATTCAATGATTTACACAAGATGGATAATTCATATTAAAAAAAATAATTGTAATGTCATAATACCTGTATAGATTATTGCTGGCAAGACTCAAATAAACAACATTTTCCAAAGTTTCCAAATTTATTAGATATCTAGAATCCGTTGATCTTGTGATTGTATCATCGCCCTTGTAACTCATTAAGTCATGATTACCCATCAGTAGTCTGAGCTGATCCACAGCCAAAGGGTTGCTGGACAAATCCATGCTTTTGTGTGGTTCTAGTGACAAATAAACAATCATGATTATTTCAAGCAAACTGTTCCATGCACAAGATACAACTAAGTATGGTTAAGTGATCACTTTACACTCGAGAAACATTCGCCGTTTCAGTTCATCCCGGCTGGGAATCGAACCCAGACCTTCGCCTCGCGTAGCAGAGATCATCTTCACTACGCCACGAGGAGCGACGGCCGTAGCGCCATATTCCGCATATATTAAGTACTTTATTGTTGCCATTCTTATTGTTCGAGGAATAGGGGGTGGTATTATTATACACCCACCATCTATAATATACTACGAAATGTGGAAATTCCAACGCTTTACAAGAATGATTTCAGATTTGTAAATTTAAAATAATTTAAAAATCAATATTTATCTTACCCAAATCGGGATTCAACTTTCCATCTTCAGTTACCCAGTTCTGTACATCATTGAAGCTCCCAGTGAGACAGAGGCCTTTATCACTATCAAATGGATCAGCTTTAGTTTCAATTCCTAAAACGAACATTACCAACGCCACGAACTTAACTAATCTCTTTATGCCGTTACTTCTTGCATACTTTGCTTGACAATTCAGAAATTTTAATGCACAATATGTATAATAGTAGTCTTGCTCATGTTGCTTTGTATTGTCTCGTTGCTGTGGTCTTGTCATCTGTGATGTTTTATTCGGATTTTGTTCAGTAAGTTTATTACATTGGTGTTGAATGATTGATACGTCTCCATCTCTATGCAATGTAACCATTTTCCGTACAGATTATTTTTGATACACTTACATTTTCACCTGAAACATTAATTTCAATATATGTAATACTTTGTACTAAAGATAAAATCATTAATTACTGGTTCTTAATCTCAGGGATTGAATTTTGATTTGATTTTTCTTTCCTTATCAATGTTCTCCTTTGTTTCCTTTATCTTCAATACAAAAACAGCTTTAATTTCAATAGTTTTCTAATGGAATTTGGGCTAATAACAGGGCCAGCCCGTCCATATAGGCAAGGTAGGCAACTGCCTAGGGCGCTGGCATTCGAGGGGGGCGGGGCGCCATCAGCGCCGGTGCAACGTAGCAAACGGGTGATTTAAAATGATAATAAACTAATTGGTTTGATGCTAGCGTAGCAACGGTCGTTCGCATATATGTAGCTCGCATCGAACATAGAATTGGATCTGAAACCTTGATTTCCCACAAGAATTTTGAAGTGTGAATATAATTCGCAACCACTGAAGACTTTTGTGGTCAGAGTATATGTGGTAGGCGGAAAAAGAAAGTGGATACACTCTCCTTCATGTATATACATCTTATTTGTTTTATCTGATTTTTGTGTTTTATTTCACTCCATTTTTTTTAGTTTTAAGGGGGGGCGCCGTTCTAGGAGTTGCCTAGGGTGCCAATATTGCACGGGCCGGCGCAGATTGCTGGATTTGGGAGCCGTAGATAGTCAGTGAGCAATAATTGTTTACAGTAGTATGCGTAGCACTCAAGTCAATACAAATTGGGAGCAAAAATTCCCCAACCGTCACTTCACTTGTTTGTGATATGATTATATGACGCCATATGATTGATCAGCGTTTAGTGATAAATAATCTTATTTTAGACGTTGACACGTGTGAATGAATTTAATAATACTATCATAATAGGTATACAAAATTGAAAATGTATATTAATTAAATAAGTATGTTAAGGAAAAATAGTGAAATATTTTCTAGTTTTTATCAGATTTATGTATACATTTCAATATTCTATATTTATTTCCAAATATTCTGTATTCTATATAGCATTATTCCTGATTATAATCGTATGATTACTACTACATCAAACTGCATATAGATATTGATAATATAATGAAAAATTATCATGTTGTGTACTCACCAAAGATTATGTATAAAAACCCTTCCACACACTTGATTATTTTATTTATCTGTAGATACACTACACTTCTTCATATTGACAAAACTGTTTACGATTCGAAATAAAATATGAAAATATAATTATTTAATATTACGTAGTTGTGTCTGAATAGACAGCAATATGAACACTATCTTGTGTATAATAATGAAGCATCATTAATGGCTGATAGACCCATTGTAATTATCTGATAACACTTTCATCATTACTACTTGGTGGTGTGTGAGTGTTTTGTATGTTTCAAGTGCCCTTCAAGTGGTCAGTGCCGGAACAGAACGTGATTGACGGCCTCGGGCGTAACAGGATGTAAGATTAAAATTAAGGTGGCTCACTCCCTACTTTCTACGCGTGACTGGACAAAAACTCATAAGAATATTAATCAACATGAATGAATCTCAAAAAGACAAAAATCCTTTAGAATTTTTTTCTAGGGACGAAAGCTCAAATCTAGTTGGATTTTGAAAATAAAATAAATGTATCTATTAGCGTACGATTTATTTCAGTGCGTTAGAAACTACCATAGATTAGAAAATAAACAAGTAAATAAACAGATCTAAAAGACTTATATATAGTCCACTTATATCGCAACATTGTTTAATGCTATTATTCAGCAAATGAATTGCCACATACCACCCTCGTTACAAACAAGTATGCCGTCAGTACAGGTGAACTTTACTATACAAAATATTTTCTTTGTTTATGAATGCTCAGATGACTATTCCAAGTGTCCAGATGGACCTAACTGAGGATGAGTAAAGATCAAATGATTTGGAATATACATAGACGACTGCAGGAAAAGGTGTAAGGAAACACAGCCAACAAGAATCATCTATTGGATCATGTTGACTAGGGGGTCATGTAAAAGATGTGCAAAGCTATAGGGCAGTATGGTAATGTATTATGTATGAATTGTATATCGTGTGTGGAGTGTACGTATATCAGGAAATCTTATCTGTAAACAAGATAAAACAAATTAGTATTGAACATGTGTAATGTGAAGTATTCTGTTTAGAGATTATATTATGTTGATCTCTTCTATTCAACCATTTTGGCAATCAGGGGAGATAATGATACTAGTAATCTCTTTCATTAATTATTGTCAGAGTATTTATATTTTGTTTTATTCTATTCTAACGTCACGCCGCATCCCTTGCGGGGTAGGCAAAGAGAACAGCTTGCCAGTCTTTCCTATCCGAACACACCAGTGGCGAAGGGTGGATTTCTGCAGAAGGGAAGCCGGGGCTAACATTTCTTATTGGATTACGTCAAATTAGACACTATTATACCTATCATTTTATCCAAAAGGTAACGCGATGGGAATCGTGTTCTTAGGTAGCTTAGCGCCTGGTACACACACTTCTGGCTTCCGTCACATCCATGCAATTTACCATACACACTCTCAATTTCTTTTGCTCAAAATACCTCTGTTCTTGAGCAACTGGTCAACATGGTTAGGCCACGTGATTCCTTTACGATTACGCTTCCTTACATAGTGTCTTATTTCGTAACACCAGAAATACATGAAGTACACATGTTTGAAGCATTGTGCATTTTTCTTTTAGTGGAGGCTGAAGAAAAAATGAGCAGTATAGACTTTCATGAAGAGTACCTCCCCCCTCCAGCCCCCGAGGCTGGGGCAGTCCGGGCTCCCGAAGAGATCGAGGCGGAAATAAGAAAACAAGAAGCAGCCCTCGAAAAACTTATTTTGATCAATATAAAGTAAGTAAAATATCATTTCCAAAACGCCTAATCACATTGTCAAAGGAAGTGTGTGTGAAAGACGGTACTCACACTAAAAAAACATTCTCTCGCAATATTTTGTGTCATTAGGGTCTCCCAAATTATGTGTCAGCTCTGGTGCTCTGAAAAAAAATTAAATTGTCTGTAAAAATCTAAATTGGTTTTGAATGTTACTTTTTGCAATGAAAAAGCTATCGAAAAGTCTTAATAAAATCTACAAGAATTCTGATGTTCTTTCATTTACAAGTTTTAAAAAATAGTAGGTATATATAATAATTATTTATCTAAATAATTGTTTAATTTTTCAGTCAACAGCTATATATGTTATTGTCATGATTATTTTCTTTTATTAGTTATTAAAGAATTGAATCCCTCCCCCCACGGATTAATTGTCTTACGTAATGTTATCTATTTGTTTTACGTACGTGCGTTGAATCACCGTGTCATTACCTGGATTAAAATAAATTACTTACATATCCAATTAATAATTTATTTTTATCAATTATTTCATGTTGAAATAGATTTCTGTATAAATTTGCAATTAATAATGTGTTGCACAATATTAAACAATACATTATTTGTTTTATTTTCAATGTATAATTTCAACACGAGGTAGTTGATGACCGGATCGATTATGTCCTATGCCTAGCAAAGGGTAGGCGTGTATTTAATCTCCGATGCCGACTTATTCTAGTTCACAACACAAGTTTTCCTAGCTTATTTTGAATATGTACCCAAATTCATGTACTCTAAAAAATATATGTGTTTTATATTTATTGAAACAAGAAAAACATATACAGTAGAGTCTCACTAATCTGGCACTGTTACTAGATTGAATAGGGAAATTCAATGTAAATTAAACATTACATATGTATTAATAAGGACCTATAAATTTACATACTATTTCTTTATGATAATGTTTATCTTGCTTAAATAATTTATCTTAAATTAGTTCTTAATTAAGGCCTGTTTTTGCACCCTGCAGTTCTTGTTTCAAAACTTTTGTTTTTGGGTCCATACTACAGGACGCGACAATGTTGGATTTTTGAGACTCTGCTGTACATTTTTATGCAGCCAAATCTTTCGTAACCATAATTTTACGATACAATATAAATGTATTGAATGTATTTGTTAAATTTCATTGCAACATGTGACAATTATCTGTTGAGTCTTACAGATACAGTTCTCTGGCTCGAGCCTCCAGTGGTGTGTGGATGGGACGGTAAGAGAGGGACGTGGATCATTAATGACATACATGACATCAAGTACAATGAAGATAAATTCACTCTTGCCTTCAGAACTGGAGCGTTAAGTATGCACACACCTAGAATTATAATATGTCTCTAATCATAGATTTATTTAGGAGTTATTGCACAGTTATCGAAATGACTAACCATCAGATCACAAGCCAGCACCAGAATATTTCCTGTCCATTTAATGATAGCAAATGTGTGCAACTTATAGCTACCTTCTGCTGTTTAGTGTGAACTTCACTGCTAGCCACTTGCGTTCCACTGCTGGACATAGGCCTCTTGTAAACTCTTCCACTGTCTTCTATCTTGGGCTATCTGTTGCCATCTACGACCCGTAAGCTGGACAGTGTCATCTGTCCACCTTTTCTGTGGTCTTCCTATGCCTCTTTTGTTCTCCCAGGGCCTCCACTTCAGGATTTTAGGTGCCCATCTGACACTGTCCTGTCTTGCCACGTGTCCCGCCCACTAGTGTGAAATATCACCCAATAATTCAACCCTTTTCCTATCCTTTCAATAAATAAACAAATCTTTATTAGCCACAAATCGTGAAGAGATACAAAACAAGACAATAGTAGTGTGCTTATTGCAAGAGCAATATCTTACAGTGGACCTTGTAACTACATCATTGTATGTAATACAATACAATATGCCTTTTATGAAGCCTTTTGTCTGTGGTATTTAATTTATTGATCAATGTTACAGGACCATTAGCATTTGCGACTCCAAAATACAGCAATTTGCCGTATCAAGGGTGGGAACTGAAACCTAACAGTACAAAGTATGTGATACATATTACGTAATACACTTATGCGAACAAAAACTGCTCCAAATGATTTCATTAAGACAAATCTCTCCTAGCAAATTAGGCAAAAAATATTACATGTTATGGAATTATGTAATCGTGATTTGTTTTTGCAGTTCGGGTGCCATTGTCACTATAATGGGAGCAATCATCGTAGCCGAATTTGATGTGACGGAAGAAGGAATCAGAGTGAAATCAATTCAGAATGGAGGAACTCAAGCTCTACAAGATATGGTCGGCAATGTGTTTCCGTTGAAGGAACTAATTAAGGTGAATCCATGCTTACGTACGGAATTTTAACACCCACAATCTCGTATCATTCTCCAATAACAACTAGGTATATATAGATAAAACAAGTTATTTCCTCTCAGAAAAACAATTCTATTGATGGTGTATCGAAACGGAGATGGTTTTCGCTGAGGGCACTGCATGTAGATTTTTGGCTACCATTTGAATCTATGATTCATGATGAAACATATTAAATTCTGAGTATGCACAACAAAATAAATAGTACATAGCAATTTTAGTACTTTGTATATCTACTTACTTGTTTGTTTTTCAACATCCAGAGATTCCAAGAGGGTGGTGTGGATTTCTTCCCGACTGCGGATGCATCTCTCCTGATGGAAGGAAGCTGTAACAAGTTGCCTGTTTTAGAAGAGCATCTCTACCACTGCATGGCTCACACATGCACAGCTTACAACTACACTTGGTCTAGGTAACCTTATTAACGTTTCAAAACGACTATTTCACATCTTCAGACGTAATAAATTACATGAATGTATACATTTGATTGCAGATGGAATGTGGCAGCTGGACGACACGCTATAGTGTTGCAATATAGAGAATTTCTGTTCACCGATATTGAGGTTTGTTTTGGTGTTGCCAGATTCATTATTTTTATCTCTTAATTTAAGCAATCTTTTAAATGCTACTTTTACGTATGCGTCAATATTTTCAGACTTTAGAAATACTCCACATAACTCCCCAACAAGCGGCTGTGGTGGTCTCGACAGAAGTATCAGCAGAATATGCTACCACTCCCATTGCCGGCTTAGAAGTAAGCACTTATTCGTTCTTCTTTTTTCTGCATTTCTTTTCGAAATTATTTTAATACAAGTATCATACCATGCAGTATACAGCACACAGCTTAGATAGAGTAGATGTCTTCATTCATTCATTTTTGTTACGTTCTATTTCAGTTCTATCCCGATGTCTACAGTTTATTGGCCGGAATTGGCACCAATGACGCTAAAGATATTCTGACAAATATACCTTGGCAACTGGTGGAATACGTTCGGGAATTATTATGGGCTATGAAACCATGCAGTTATTCATAAGAAGCAGCCATCTTTTCCTTTGCAGTAATATAATAGATTTTGCACATACAACATATCGGTACTAATTTTATATTCTAGTACAAAATTTAAGATAATCATTTTTTGATAAGTAATATTTTTACACTTTTATAGTCTAAAATTATTGCGTACAATTATGTGTTTATTATTGTGCTACTATTGATAATGTGAATTCATTCACTACTTTGTGTATTATTGTTTTATTGTACATCATTTAGACCAAATCCATTATTTATCCTTCAACACATTGTAAAATAATAATTTGTAATTTTGTCTTTTAAATAAAATAATTTAAGTAAGTTTCTTTTTGTGTTTCTTATCTTCAAAACAAAATAATAAAAAGGGTAACTTATCTGTCCTTTGGATTAAAAAGACCTTCCTTTCACCTTTGATGATCTTCTTTGTGTGATGAAGATATTTTGTACCTTCCAAGATATTAGTACTAATTTTATATTCTAGTACAAAATTGGTGTCATTTCCCGTTTGATCAAAGATTAAGGCACATTTTCTTCAACCAGCGATAGGCGTGCATCATCAATTAAGCATTCCTAATCTGCCCTACAATCTGTACAATTTAATCGAATGTATCGAATAATCGAATCGATATAATTTAATGAATCGACTAGACTATATTTTATTTATACTCCGCAGTTGGACACTCGATTATATTCTTAGTAACTCTACTGTCAAATCCCATATCCGCAGGATTCCATGCGATGGCAACTGTGAAGAATTGGGATATTTCCGTATTCAGATTGCAAAGAGGTACTTGTATGGACAAGGAAGTGTGTTGTGCATCCTTTGAGTCAAAAACCTAACGATGCGCATCCCCACATCTGTAGCTTGTTACCCTATATTGATTAAAAATCTATGATGATGGATAGTATACGTACATTCAGTTAAGTTGAATTTTCAAGGATCGATACCAACTACAGAGAAGGAATAGCAATTATAAAAACAATTACAATGCAGTTAAAAATTTATTTACATCTTTTTTAGATTTGATTTCATAGGTAGCATAGTAGTTGTAATATAATAATATTCAATTCATTTGTATCATAATATAATCATTACACTCATCACATCTCGTGGATTCCGTCACATTTTAAAACATATATCAAGGAGCGGATCCCAATCAATTATACATAGTAGTACCTAATATTATATTTTACACACAATCATTATTAATTTATTACGGGTGAATAATAATAATAATACATAAACCATGATAAAATTTATTATCTATCATAATAAGTAATATAACTCTATTTTACATAAAAAAATTATTCATAAATTTAATGAGGTTTTATAAAGAACATTATCGTACATCCAAAAAAATTATCACTTCTTCGAAAACGTGTCTGCTTTTTTATTTATTATTTATTTAAAAAAAATACATAGAAATATATAAAATCAATTTATTCTTTCAATATTGACAGACAATATTGCAATTAAGACAAGAACATTCCACTATATATAATAGTAGTCGTCGGCTAAGTAATGAATCAACTAATTGGTAGTAGATACAAAATATAATTCTTTATCGTATAATAATATACAAACGTTAACATATACATAGTTTGTAGTACATATTATAATAACCTAAAAACTACAGCACATAATATAACTGCAAACTATCACACGGAAATATACTGACTTTAGATTAAAATGGAACCTATTTCGACAAGCTAGCAAATCTAAAACTATAACGATATTATCATTATATCTTATTACGTTAAATGACTTAAATTAAGAATTCAACACCACGAAATCGTAGAGATTATGTTACTTATTCAGTATACACAATTACTATGCACTGCACTGAAACAAACCGTTGAGACACGGCAGAGTATTGGGACATCGGTCCAAGGAAACGGAAATGACAAAAAGAGCGTCACAGGAAATATATATCTTTACCCACATTCGAAAAACTGAATGTGAATAAAGTATTTGCCTCGAGCTTTCATAGGCAATGACGAAATGTGAGGAAACTGACAAATGCTTGGTGAAATATTGATGCTATGCTAACAAGTTGCAAGCCAAATCTGGCACCGTGTTACAAAGGGGGACACCAAAGGGATTGAATTAGTAAAAAATGTGTCACAATTGCAAATTAGTAGATGCAACAAATGTTTAACTTCGCAAAACTTGACGAGTCCAAGTGCATGGGATGACACAGAAACAAAACAAAATACGTACCTATAGATAAATAGATCATGAAACAAATCATCCATTATTGAACGGATTACCAATACAAATAAATTACAGATTTATGATTCTTTGCCACAGAAAGGAAACAAAAAAAAAATTGTAAATTGATTTAAGACTAAGAAATTGTATAACATTATTTTTAAAAAACATAGTTACATAGTAATTAAGTTATGATATTTTTATACACAATAATTTGTGTTTTCAATCAGCAATAACTACAATATTTATTAACATTATGCATTAAACCTAAATAAAAAGCCGAAACGATTTACTTTTACACGGCTTAACATTACATAAATTTAATCATTATTATTATTTGCTACTTTCAGATTACTGATCAATGCAAAAGTGATTTAAAATTTTTATAGTACCTACAATTTAATATAGTTTTATCCAATAGTGTATCGTCGTGGTTTATTGAGATTCATCTTGAAAAAAATATATATTATAAATCTCAATATAAAATAACTCATTTCAAATAAATCAGTTTTGCATTTATCAATATGTAGTTTTGTAAAATTATGCAGCGACTAAGAACAAAATAAAAAATTAATACATTCGGAAAACAAATAGTGGGGATTTTGTAACGAGAAGTTGTGAAAATATCATAATGAGAATTTAAGAAATTTAGATTGATCCATTATAATAGTAGTTATTTTTTCAGCTTGTGACCGAGGTTGATAGCCGTGATTTTTTCGGTAATAGAAACTTATTTCTACATTACTAAAAAGATACAAAATAATATAAACTAATACATAAATATTAATTTAAGAATCTATGAACATAATAAAAAAAATATAATAATAGTAATAGTATGTATACATAAATCACCGTGGGTCGTAAAAAATAAAAGATTAGTTGCACACGTCGTCACTATTAATTTAAAATTCTAATACAGTGAAACTCGGATTTTAAGTTCCCGCATTTTACGTTTTCCCGGATTTAAAGTTTTTTTTTGTCGGTCCCGTTTCACCCCCATACATTCCAGAACAAAAATTTCCCAAATTTTACGTCAGGCGCCCAAACAATTCCCGGATTATACGTTTTTTTCTCGGCTGTAAAGTTGTACACGTAAAATTTAATTGTTTGTCAAAAAGTTGGACAAAAAATATTACGCAAAGAAAGTGTGTAAAGTCACATTGCTACCTTTTTACTTAATGCCAACACTTCCACGTGGTGGGCGGTGTTATCTTATCTCCCCCTCATAACACCTCAGTACATCGCTACGTCTTGATGCGTGGGGTGATTTACAGAGAATGTCAACATGTGCAGCGCATAGTAACATGTTAATTTTAATCGCCGGAAGTGTTTAGTATAACTTTAAAGTTTCAGTTTTTTATCCAGTTCATTGTAGTGCAACATACACATTACTCGTTTTATTTAGGTATTTAATATATACCTACCTACACGTGCATATTATTCCAAACAGTGCTTTGTGATTTACTTCTCGCGAAATTTTTGGGCACCAATTTTGTTGAATTTGAAAAAAAAACGATTCCTTTTTAATTTACATTAAGTTTGGTTGTTATTCCAATTTATATTTCCACAAATACAAATGTGTATTGTCAGCCTTAATAGGTGTTCAGAAGAAACTCGGGAAAGGCCCGACACACCATTTGATATTTGCAAAAGTTTTAACTAGGTCATTGGACATGTACCTAATGATAAACTCTGTCAAAATAAAAACCAACAACTAAAGTGACTTTTTGAAATCTAAAAGTAATAAATAGTTGTTTCAATGTTTACTCCGATATAAATTGTGTTGTGTACGAAGTGCTATTATTAGGTAATGTGAAATGCGCGGACCTACGTCATGTCGTGCGCATTAAATTACGTACTTATCCCGAGAATCAAATTTGTGACAAATATTCGACATCCACCTGGGTTACTTCCGAAAAATCGCAAGTTTTCCTTATAAAATTATTCAGTTTATTTTAAAATTAAAAATTGGCGCGAAATTCAAATGTTCGTGTCGCGTAATTCTATTTTTTCCTGTTTTCAGTTCTTTGGAATTTGAATTAACGGACTTTTATTGTATGGGGTATTTTCTGAAAATTCAATTCCTTCAATTTAGTTTTTTAGTGATATAATTCACTTTTGTTTCTTGTAAACATAATTACTGCCAAGAAATCACTCCTACTACATGACAATGAAGTTAACAGTGAAAAGTAACTACGTTTTTATAGGACATACTAAAATATCATTTCCCACATTTTAAGTTTTCCCCTATTTTACGTTTTTTTCCGGTGGTCCCCAGAAAAACGTAAAATCCGAGTTTCACTGTAATTGAAAAAGCTACGTAAGCCGTACATACAAACCTAATGTCCCTTCAATAGAGCTGCACCTCGTAATGCAAACTTCTAAATCGTCATTTCATCATAATAAAAAAAACAGAACAACAACTACTTAAACGTTATTAGAAAAAACACTACTATTTTAAATAAATATATAATAATACATACATACAACAATATTGTAACAAAATGTCCCGACTTATTAGAAATCCCAAGGAGAACTATTCGCCTAACGTAATGTCTTTACAACAGACACCATATTATACGTACGTATAAGTATACAATTATATTATAATTATTACTGTAGGTACAAATTTTACGGCACGAGATTACAGCTGAACAATAATTAATTAATAGTAATATTAATTTAATATAAAATGAATTCAAATATTTATAAGTTATTTTACACAGATAATAACACATTGAGATATTTCTATGATGAGCCTATTATATCGCGACAACAATACAACGGAATTAAAAATTGCGTCAATCAACATCTGAATTGACCGTCCGGTGCGTAATATAATCTCTTGTCAACAAAGTAACTCGGAGAGCGCTTCTTCCTCCTGCGACGATAGATTAGTGGACGAAGCGTGCGTGGCTAGAATGTTTCTAGGCAATGGTACGGTGGGACGCGATGTGACGGCCGTGGCGGTGGGCGCTTGTAACGCTTGCTTGGCTGCAGCTCTCACGAGCGCCGTCCACGCGGCGGGCACAGGGCGATTCAGCATTGCCGCTCTCTCAAACAGAATCACCAGCAACGAAAGACCGAGCTAATAAAAAAGTAAACATCCATTAAAACTTAATGAATTTCTTATCCAGGGACTTATTATAAAAATACACACTATACAGGGTCAAGTGTGCGCTAACGCATTTTATCGTGCATCCAACAAAACTTGACATAACCAGTTACGACACAGTGAATGAATCACTCATTTGACATAAATGGTTGGAATGTGATTCTATTCTATCCCATCACACTGCATCCCTTGCTGGGTAGGCAAAAAAACAAATCGCCAAACTTTCCTATCCTTACACATACTTCTTGCCTCTGTCACATTCATGCAACTCATCATACACACTCTACGATTTCTTTTATTCAAAACAAGTTGGTCCTTGAGAATCTGGTCTACATGGTAAAGCTGCGTGAATCTTGGACGACCACGCATCCTTACAACTTTTCTTTCTCCCAGGTATATTTTCTTCATTATCCTTCCATCATTCATCCTCTCTACATGTCCCAACCATCTCAACTGAATTTCTGGCGTATTGAATATTCTGAGTGACTAATAAATATGACGCCAATTTGTAAAAACACTTACAACATACATAAACGAAATTTTGTTTTTAAATAATATTATAGTGCCGTATATGTAGTATTAATAAACCCAAGAATTGCTCCCACTCGAGAATGATCCTAGATCAAATTGAAAAAGACGACATATGTATTTACATACCTGTGTACTAAGCATATAGCTCATAAGTCCTCTATGTTGAAGGGCTGGAGTACTGGCTCTAATGTTCACACTGAATGTTAGACCCTGCTGTGCTCCCTCTGTTAACACTTGGCATAGGTCAGACACAGGCGCCCAGCCTTCAGTGCCATTCAAATAACTGAAAACATGACGACATACATACATTAATAAAACTACAGGCCATTTATCTTACTTGGCAATCCGGATGTAATCTGCGAGTGACTTGTTGCAAAATTGTAATGTTGGTAGCCCCTAACTGTCAAATTTTGTCCTAAGAGTTATCAAAGGCCCAACTTTCTCATGTTGTACTTTTTACAAGTGAGTAATAATGCTGAAAATATTACAGGGCATTTCTAAAGAAATTATTTTAAAGTTAATAGAGTTTTGCCAAAGGGAATAAGGACATAATGCTCCAATAATTCATTTGAACAAAGTATTATCACAAACTGCCACCATTACAGGTTTGAAAAATAATGTTGCCAACTTACTCTAACAATTCGAAAATTGGCAAATTTTTTTAAACAACACTCCTAAAATATAATTTGAAAGTAATGGAAAATGTTACCATAACTTTTATCAAATCGAGGAACAAACATTTTATTTCGTGTATCTTCTTAAGCGGATAAATGAATTATTATATTGTATGTATTCCTTACTTCCTAAAATGTGTTGTTATGGGAGCTAAGCAATGTGCGTCTCTGCGACAACACGAGGGTAGGCACCTCAGGAGACGAGGCCAGAGTCTTCCCAGGGGCGCTCTCCACCATTCAATGGGTGTGGCTTGATTGAGAATTCTCACTACGAGGGTCTGAAACAGAGCAATAGTAATTGACAACTTCTAGGTATGAAGACGAGGCTTGTTGGAGAAATTGCTTACTGTGAAATACATATTAGTATACAAATTTACATTGTACAACTACACGAGTTCATGGCTGGCACAGTTGGTTGGAGCACGGACTTCCAATATGGAGGTGCGGGTTCGAATTTTGCTGCTGACGATGTATTCTATACTTTACGACACAAGCTTTTAGTTTAGTGTGAAGTATATGGTTTGATATAAATAAAAAAATATTAAAATTTCAATAAGCACCTACAAATTTCTGTAGCAATAATTCTTACCTTTCCCTTTCTAAACAACAATATATGACTCAATCTCTCTTCGTACAGCAGGGCTGCCATCAATCTCCCGAGCAAGTCTGTCTTATTTTCATCTAACAGATTGGGTGCAGATATTGACAGTGATGTTGATGCAGATGACGTCCCCGTAGTGTCCTTTGAGTTCTGCTGTTTCACTACACTCTCAATACCGCGCAAGAAGTGATTTGCAGATTCATTTACTGGGGGCGAGGATGGCTCCTCATCATCTAATGCATTCTGCTGCTGCTCTAACAGGAGAGCTTTCTGCTTTTCTTCACGTTCCTAAACAATAATTATTAGATATAACTAAGTTGTAGCAATAATTAAGTAAAAAATTTGTCATTATAGGTCGGCACATATAATCCCATTAGTATTATCAGCTACAGGTATAATATCAAAATCACCAATAAATAATTTTAAAGAATTAGATTTACCGGATAATTTATAGTACATAAAAATGGGTAATTATTAATACTTGCAATATTGTAAGACGATTTCTAAATACTGATATTTCAGGCACAATGCTTTTATTTTAGGCCCCACACATCCTATGATGTCCGTGATATCTGGATAGGTGAATTTTTCCCAGTATTAGTGAAGAGTTAATAAGTCAATCATGAATGATCATACGTAGACTCTTTTGGCTGATAACGCTGAGAAGGGTGTTGGCAAAACCATGTTGAAAAACAGAGGCCATTGTGGCAATACTGACACCTGTTTAGCAGGCATCTAGACCCTAGTGTATTATAAAAATGCGGGATTTCTTTTTACCTTTAACACTAAAGCTGTGGCGATGGCCATTGGTTCAGACAAATCTTCGACTCTCAGAAGTATTCTGTACAAGGACTCGATGGTCAGGAGCGCTTGTCGGCTTCCTCTGGAGCTTGTGGTCGTATTGGACGTGGAGCCGTTGGTTTCAGAAGCACCCGACTCAGAAGCCACCACTTCCATGTCAATTATTTTACGTGGGGCTGTCACTGAACCACACTGTAAAGAAACAATGATTTCACTATTAGAAATCTTTATGAAAAATATGAAAAGGTAAATAATTTTCAAAGACTTTGATACTAACCTGCAACTTCCCTAAAGAATTCTCAAACTGCGTAGGAACATAAGTTTTAGGACCATCTTTATTAGCATTATTATCGCTTACACTTCTTGAGCTGTTGCGTCTCTCGCGACCTCCTTCTGTATTATTTGAATTATTACCTGGAATATATACATCGGCCGTTTAAAATCATTACATAGGTACTAATTATCATCCTCTTACTAAATCTCTTACGCATCCACTTTATATGGAAGAACTCTTAGAGCAAAGCGAAATGTATGCTTAGAAGTAAAAGAGAAAAACTACTTTGAAACAACATGCAAGTAATACTAGTTGCATAAAAATCTTTAAAAAAGGCGATAGTATCAGCCGTGAAAGTCTACAAATTTTATAGCAGTAGTTTAAGTATTTAGAACAGAATGCAACATTGTATTTACCAAATCTATTATTAGTGAGGTTATGTTGACTGAACGGGTGATTTTGTTGATTAGCTTTGTGAGCCTCTTTCAACTCCTGCTTTTCTTTCTTGGCTTGTCTATCCAAAAACACCTGAAATACACGTCAATACATGAATAAACAATCAAATATGTTATACAATAGTAGAATATGATTAAGAAACTCATTCTTACAGTATAATAGTAATCGTCAATATACGGAGTTCCAGTATTCAATTGCATTAATTGAATATTCAATAGCCACTGCTTCTGTCTCTGAGTCATCAGTCCACTGTATTGGTCTACGTCATTCCTCTGAGTATTCTGTTGCTGCAACAAATGCACATTACAAACATGTACACTTTACACCATAAGTCCTCAAACTTATTTTGAACACTCCCACCTTTTAGATCTTCCCCCATCATTTCATACACTTAAATATATATGTATTTTGTATTTGACAAGTGGTTGGTTGGCAGACATTGCTTATGGAAATAAACCCGCCATTTGAAATTTTTATTTTCAACAAAGATTTTTTTATTAGATTAAAAAAATATCTAGTGCTCCCTCTCCACCCACCATATTTTCTATCTATACTTTTTAAATTATCATATCTGTTGCATTATAAAAAATTGAGGAATTAAAGTTTAGATATTGATATAGCACATTAATCGAATCAAAAATATTTACAAAAGAAATCATAATAAAATACCTGAAGGTTATTTCCGAGTCCCTCCTCCATCTTCCTCCTATACATTGGCTTCAACATATTATTCTTTTGTAACAAGGGATGCGTCTCTTGAATCAACTGCATTACTTCCTTCTGAGAGAACACTCTAGTCTCATATTTCTTCTGCTGTAGATTGTTATTCAGTTGCTGTTGCATGTTGGCAGGTTGTTGTTTAAACGGTAACTGCTGTTGTTGTGGTTGTTGATTCATTCTATTATTTTGAGTATTCTTTTGATTCATTATACTGTTGGGTTGAAGAATTTGTTGTTGGTTCAACATATTCATCTGCGGTTGATGTTGAGTTCCATTAACAATCTGTTGATTCACTTTGTTTTGTTGTTGATTAACATTCCCTTGATTAGCGTTGTTTATGGATTGGATTAAACTGGCTAACGGTTGATTCTGTTGGTTAATTAAATTATTTTGTTGTTGGTTATTCATATGCTGTTGAATGTTCGGCATGGGTTGTTGAATGTTTGTGCCCGGTGGTGGATTGCTGTAAAGCTGTTGATTCATTGGTTGTTGCATGTTATTCATTTGCATATGAGGTGGAGGAGGGTGGTTCATATTACTCATCTGTTGCTGTTTTTCTAAAGTCTGTAAATTGGTTACAGTGTTGGGCGCCCTTTGTAAGATACCAATAGGCATTTTATTGACGGGTATATTTTGCTGTGAACATAAAGAAACATAATCATTGAGGACACAATCAAATAAAAATGAATTTGCAAAAAAGACTTTATTTACTGCTCTAGAAAAACATGTCAGTAATACAATGCGTTTGATTTCTTTGTATACTAACCTGCAGAAAGTATTTACGGTATAATAAAATGACTCATTTCAAAATTATGTCAAATAAAATTTACTATTATTATTAGTACTAAGAATTATGTGAGAAGTGAATATACTCCACTCAGGTTTCGTTATACAGTGTGATTAAATAGTATGTACTTACATTGACATTTCCAAATGGTAGTATAGGAGGAGGTGGTCCCGTCATAAACTGAGGCCTGGGGCCCATCAACGAGGGCGGAGGTCCCGGTGGTACAATATTGTTTGGAAATCTGGGCTGTAAACGTAGTAAAAGAAATTAGTAACCTATATCACACTGTTATTAAAGCTACAGGACTGGAAATACTAGTTTACCTGAAAGAACGGCAACATCATTTGCATTCCCGGATGCTGTTGCAACTGAGGTGGCATATTAGGTTGCTGCTGTTGCATCTGCGGTTGAGTCTGTTGCTGAATCTGCTTCTGATGTTGCATGTGTTGCTGTTGCAACTGTGGTGGCATCAACATGGTGTTGATTTGCTGCTGATTTAGTTGTTGCTGGTGAATGTTCAACTGATTCATGGGCTGTTGCTGCTGCATGTGTTGTTGATTCATGGCAGGGTATGATGGTTGCTGGTGTTGATTGGAAGACTTCTGTTGCGGCGGTTGGGAATTCTGTTGTTGTTGCCTCATGATATTTCTCTCCAGTTCTTCCACAGAGAGGGCATTTTTCATCCATGATGTTGAAGGTGGTGCCTTGAGATAAAACAGTTATCATTATTAATATTGGATGTTATCAGACAGGCAACTGATCTCACAACAATAATCACTCATTCAGCCTGTCAAGCCAATTCACATTACACACTTTTTTTTTTTATATATAAAAAAGGATCTGAGCTTGCATACACAAACCCAAATACTTTCCTGAAAACTTTGCACTAGGCTAAGCCTCTCCAGTTTGGGAGACTGCGGCCTCAACCAACTGCGCCAACCTGGTGGCAGACCATTACATGAATCCACACTCTATTGGATAAGAAATGTTTTCAGGGATTCTGCTTAAAACTGTTTGTTTAAATATGGACATAGAACTTCTAATTCCTCAGTTTGTACTGAAATTTTTATTTTCTTGTTTAATTTGTTACAGAAAAAAAAATGTTACTTACCGGCGCCATATTCGTAAGTGCTTGAAGGGCATTGGGAGGTTGCATGGGAGTAGGGATTTGAGACGGGGGTGGAGCTTGTGGTGGCGGGTGGTGATTGGAATGCTGTGAAGTGGAGGGGATGGGCATGGGGGCCGACTTGGTCTGGTGTTGTTGTTTCTTATGCATAGGGCTCTCTCCTTCGGGTGAGAAGTCTTCATACTCCTCCAGCATAAGGTGGGACAGGTATGCCTCTGTAGAGAAATTATATATACATAAATATTAGTACAGTTGTTGGAGGTTTCACAATGGTCCGTACTATGTGTTGGCTGGCAGAAATTGCCATTTGGCAATAAACCCACCCTTTGTATGTTTCTGTACAATAAAGATTATTTTATTTATGTAGAGTTTTATGGGTTCTATTGTATGTAGAAACCAAACGTTCGGACGTTTCAAGGAACCTTCTGCGATTGTGAGGTTTAATGGAACATCTGGTTTCTACACACGATAGAACCCAAAAAACTCTACATATCATAAATTCATTCGTTAAAACAGTTAGACCAAATATAAATCATGAATGAGTATATTGTTGCACTAGTTAATTGGTTCCAAAAAGGAGGTTCTGCATTCAATTTTCGGCGATAACACTGTACATTCTATACTTCACCATACAAGCTTATAGCTTACTGTGAAGCGAACGATTTGACATGTGTATAAGCAAGCATTATGTTCTCATACAAGTTGACGATAGGCTAGAAAGTTTTATTATACTCAACGCTGTCGCATGTGATTGCGTACAGTGAGTAAATACTATCTTCATTAACAAGATGGATATCATACAATTCTTATCACGACTGAAGCAATATCTTACACGAGTCATACATTTCAAAGGAATTATCACAACATGTATATTTCTGCATTAAAATATTTTCCAATAAGCAAGTTGTGAACTCTGGCAATGACCTGCAAGATAATGAACTGTATGACACACTACTAGATATATTGTGCAAACACACATACCAACCATGAATTATAATACAAACAATATTTTATACATACATAAACAGAATATTACCTACCTATTCGCTAACAATGCATATTTTATGTAATAATATAGGTAGGTATACATCGTAATTATTCATTTTCAAGTAAATGGGTTATACACGCTTGACATTCTTTATGAAATATATTATTATATTGTATGACACACATTCCATCAAACAAAATAAGAATTTGCGCATTTTCCGAACTTTTTTTCGACATTCAGAATGTGTGAAGGAGGATCTGGGCTTGGTGATTTTTTTCTATTCACTTTCAGTTGTTCATCGCTTGATGTGACGTACGCCAGGAGACTGATGTAGTTATTATCTGGCGACCAATGTGCGACAGCGCTAAACAGAATGCGCACTGGCCATGGCAGATGTGCCGATTTCTTTTTTAAATGCGGATGGCTGGATTCTCCTGGGTGCGACTGTGGAGCGGAGAGGCAGACTGTGAGCCATATTTTGTCTGAATGTGCTCTCAGGGCATATGGGGGTGAAATATCTGACTTTATGTGTCTAAATAAAGCGTCGGCGTCGTTTTCATTGTGCAATATACATGTAGTGCCTGTCTGATTGTTATGTATTGTTAATAATATATCGATGTGATGTACTGTATGACTATACGATAAATAAAATGAATCTATTCACTTCTTTGTTTGCGCAAATTAAAGCGATCAACACAACAACTTATAATAATTAATATTTCTAAGTACAACATATAAGACAAATGAAACTAAACTCTAATGTGTTAGGAGTAAATGTGATCCACAGTCCTGCATGTCAGATCCACACTACTTGATTGATGACTTATATGTTGGTGAAAAACATCCGTGTCGAACTAGTAAAAATATTATCAACTCACCCAAGTCTGAATGATTCTTATCTCGCTCCTGAAGCATGGACAACTCCTCATGTTGTTGTTCCCAATCTCCATCTTCTGCTGAAATCGTAAAACAACAATCAAAATACTACTTCATATAACATTATCACCCATCAATATAAAACAATTTAACTTCAAACAAATTTCATGACATTGGATTGTCACTTGAATTTTGAGGTTAGGTATTCAATCAAACATTCTCTAGGTGTTGTTGTAACACCTGTATTGTGCATTTTATCGTTTGGTATCAACATCCGTTACCTGATCCTCCGAATGTCTCGTCATTAAGGGCGTCATATTCATCTTCTGAGGCCTCTCGACCTCCGCCGTCATCACGTTCATTCACATTCTGAAATGAAAAAATATCGCAGTCATGGAATTTTTCACTTTTGTTTTGATTTTTCCTGCCAAAATTTGAGACTGATTATTGCGCATAAAATAATCGTCCAACTTACGCTCAAATAAAACATTTCAAAGACATTTAAAACGGTAACGAAACCTTGATTCAAACAAGAAAAAAGACAAGGTTCTAGAAGTTGTAATTCGTAATCATGGTGATGCAGTGTTTAAAAGATAAAAACAACCAGGTAAATTATTGCAAATCGCTCAATATTGATGGTGAAAATGGATAACTGTAATTCTAATGACATTGGGAAGGAAAAAGCCGGTAAAACCCCCAATTATTTACTTTGTAAGTGGCATGCTTCGCACGCAAGTCATTGAAAACGATGAAAAACTACATTTACACACTAACCATTGTGTTGATATCTACTCAAATGATAGGAAATATAGTAAACTTACCGATAATGATGTATCGAAACCGAAAAAAGAATCTGCCATTTGATATTTTCTGATTTAGTGGGTAAAATTGACATGACTCGTCACACCAAGACATATGTTACAATGGCGGACATTAGTTTTAGTTCAAAATTCTACCGCAATAAATTTTGAGGGCTAATGTTGCCATTACTTAGAATGTGTATAAAAAAATTATAATCAAAGAAATAATAAAGGAGCTCTTTCATTTCGATCGATAGCTTTTTCGATGTCATGGAAAATTGCTTGGGAAAATAATTTTAACCACTCATGAAAATTATTAGCCTGGGAATTAATCATGTTGGACATAGATACAAAAATGAATGACTAAGCCTCGAATACTCTGAATACCTTCGATAATAAAAAATAGCAACACTTGTGTCCAACTTAACAAATACTGGCTAAAGGCGATCGCCAAGCCTGTCACTGAAAGTCAATTAAAAAAAAAAGAGATAAATACCGCGAATTAGCGAATTATGTTTTTTTACATCCACTTTCCTAACTACGTCTTTTTGCGGATGGATCTTTTCCAAGAAGTTATTTTTCCTACAAGTCTAATTAGATACCATTAATCAATATTCATCAACAGTATTTTTGTTAAAACTATAGAAGAAAGAATGTGTTTTTATGATCTTGTTGTAAAATATTTACGGAGTTTAATCAGATAAGTAAGTACATATTTTTCAGGTTTCGCGCTATGTAGGTAGGTAGGTGTACCTATAAAGATGGTAATAATTTAAAAAAAATCAAACGATTAGCTGCATAATTTTCAGTAATTTGCTGAATAAGTGAATTGATCTAGATATGAGTTTACTACATTATATACCTATCAGATAAAGGATATAAATATAATTCTATGTAGTTATATAGGTACAATCTTAATAAATCTTTACAAAAAATGATAAATACTATAGGTGTAAGTCAATTCATTTTTTTTTTCAAATTCAAGTTCGGTTCTCAAAGTTATTATACATACTTATTATACATTTGAGTAATTTATGAATACACAATATT
Organism: Ceraclea dissimilis; assembly: GCA_963576895.1. Taxonomy (NCBI): domain Eukaryota; kingdom Metazoa; phylum Arthropoda; class Insecta; order Trichoptera; family Leptoceridae; genus Ceraclea; species Ceraclea dissimilis. The sequence continues at coordinate 17,074,509 of OY756361.1, forward strand.
AATAAAAAAAAAGACACAAATTGTCAGTGGCGAAGAGTGGATTTCTGTAGAAGGGAAGCCGGGACTATCCTTTCTTATTGCCTCACGTCAGATTGGACCTATTGTTTATTATCCTAAATCAAAAAGGAAACTCGATAGGAAATGAATTCTTAGGACCCTTTGTCACTGGCAGTGGCGGATCCATGATTTCATTTTGGGGGGGGGCGAAGATTAAAAAAATTTTCCCGAGAATTTTTTTGTTGACTTTTTTTTTTTTTTTAGGTCGTCGTCTAAAATTTGTTGACCTTGACGCCTAAAATTTTGTCGAGCGGGGGGGGGGGGGGGGTGAATTGCATTCACTATACTACATTTTCAGTTTAGTACTCAAGGCACTAGAAACGTCACTCAACATTTTGGGGGGGGCTAAGGGACTGAAATCCCTACATTTGTTCTATATATACTGTAGTGTATTAGAAGTTAAGTGTAGTACATATATAATATAGGCTCTAGATAGGCATTGCACCACATCATGTAAGTACCTACTCTGGGCTACAGTATAGTCTACATCCATAGTACTGGAGGCGGTGGCATAGGACTGGCTCCTCCTACTATTACACCATATAATGTAGTAGTGAGGCCAGGACGCTCCAGGCATACCAGAGCAGAGCCACTTCTCTGCAGACCACCAGACTAGCAACACTTACCAGAGCCCAGGACAGCTTGCTGATACTTGGGAGGTAAGTGAACATTACATATTGGCGACGTGGATAAATTTATAGAACAGTGATAATTATATAAAGTGATACCAGTGTAAATTATCATTATAATAACGTACATACAGTGCAAATAATAATAATTACTACGCAATCAAACAAATAAAAATGTTTTAAATCAAGAGTGAATTTAAACGGGTTTTCTTTGTTTGTATCGGTTAAAGGATATTACTAATAATATGTATTTAAAATTACTATAAAATACAAACTATTACACAATAGCATGCTATGAATTATTGGTTGCTGTGTCTGCATATAACTTAATTCGTTTCAATTCAAATCAAAACCTACTTAAGGCGGGTTATCCTAATTTAATAATAATAAAAAAAAGGGGAGAAAGAAAGAAAATAAATTTGGGTACCTATAAAAAGAAAAGAAAAAGTGATTGAAGAAGAAACCCTCACGTTTTAATAATATTTTAAGATATCTAGTGTACTCGTATCTTGTCAAATAAATGCATGAATTTGAAGGGCAAAAGAAATGTGTATAAAATTGTTGCGCAATCCGCATTCCAATGTTATAGAACATTACACATAATAATCGCGCAGTACCGATGATAAGGGTATTGCACAATCGGATAACATTGCAAAACATCGCATAGCAACAACCTCCATAAGATGTACGAGGGTTTCAGTTAATATAATAAATAAATAAATAAATATTTATTTCAATTAATAATGATTCCTTAACTAATAACAGCAAATTTAACTTAAATGCATTATACATAAAATAATCAAGATACATATTACATATACATTATTATAAAGAGGATAGTCATTTGTTTTTCTATGCAAGCCGATGTACGTTAAGCCAAGCATCCGATTATATCGTGTTATATATCAAAAGATGTGTTAATTTTTTCCCGTGACATAGGCTATTTATATTTTCATGTAGTATATGATAATCAATAATGCACTGTACATTTGCTTGTGAAATAAAAGAAAGGAAGAAATGTATATTAAAACATTCCATTTAAAAGTTCAGCAATAAAGCCTACCATCGAGGAAGAGTTTTGTGGACAATACATATGCATTTGTTGTGCAACCTTTGTTAAGGTAATGCATAACACACACATGCATTGGATGCTGGACAATACATAGGCATTTGTTGTGCAACCTTTGTTAAGGTAATGCACGACATAGACATGCATGGAATGCTGGACAATACATATGCATTTGTTGTGCAACCTTTGTTAAGGTAATGCACGACATAGACATGCATGGAATGCTGGACAATACATATGCATTTGTTGTGCAACCTTTGTTAAGGTAATGCACGACATAGACATGCATGGAATGCTGGACAATACATATGCATTTGTTGTGCAACCTTTGTTAAGGTAATGCACGACATAGACATGCATGGAATGCTGGACAATACATATGCATTTGTTGTGCAACCTTTGTTAAGGTAATGCACGACATAGACATGCATGGAATGCTGGACAATACATAATGCATTTGTTGTGCAACCTTTGTTAAGGTAATGCATAACACACACACACATGCATTGGATGCTGGACAATACATATGCATTTGTTGTGCAACCTTTGATAAGGTAATGCACAGCATACACATGCATGGGTCGTGCAACCTTGGATAAGGTAATGCAGGCCGTCTGTGGTATAAATACAGACAAGGTCTTGTGAAAGACTGGGGCACTTGGTGCCGTGCTTAAATGCAGTTTTAGTCTGTGGTATAAATACAGACAAGGTCTTGTGAAAGACTGGGGCACTTGGTGCCGTGCTTAAATGCAGTTATAGTCTGTGGTATAAATACAGACAAGGTCTTGTGAAAGACTGGGGCACTTGGTGCCGTGCTTAAATGCAGTTATAGTCTGTGGTATAAATACAGACAAGGTCTTGTGAAAGACTGGGGCACTTGGTGCCGTGCTTAAATGCAGTTATAGTCTGTGGTATAAATACAGACAAGGTCTTGTGAAAGACTGGGGCACTTGGTGCCGTGCTTAAATGCAGTTATAGTCTGTGGTATATGTAAATACAGACAAGGTCCTGTGAAAGGCGGGCACTTGGTGCATGTGCTTGAATGCAGTTTTTCTCAGCAATAAAGCAAAACGCAAATAAGATTTTGTCATTGATATACTTGGAAGCAGGTTGCATTGAACAGCAATGGAAGAAAAGGGCAACGCTGTGGCACATGGCCGGTATAGGTCTTCAAGAGGTATATTTTGATTTGCTGGGTGCCCGTGCAGGAGATTAAAACTTCGGGTGTTTTCCAAATAGCCCTGGAAAAAAAATGCAGGAGATGATATTAAATGAAAACATATAGTGGAGTCAAATTGTTTGGAAACAGTTACCCGTCAAGTGGGAGAATTCAAAGCAATAAAAATATTTAAAAATCAAATAAAAGATTGCGGAAGTTATTCCAGCCCAGATATTGACAGTGACCACAATATGTTAATTGCCAAAAGTATACTAAAACTGGAAAAGATTAAAAGAAAAACTACCAATAAATGGAACACTAAGGGTTTAAATTTTGAAAAGGTCAAAGATAAATACACGGAAAAAAACACAAGACTGTAGACATGGATGCTCAAGATGATGTAAATGAAATATGGGGAATAATAAAAACGAAAATCAAAGCGGCGGCAGAAGAAGTCATTTGCAAAAGTAGACCTATGGCAAGAAAAGTGAGGGTCAGAGGAAATCCTAAATATGATAGAGAAAACTGAAAAAATGATTCTAGTGACATGGCACAAAGCGAATACAGAGCATTGAGAAACAGAAAGTCTCCGGGAATTGATGAAATACCGGCCGAACTATTAAAGTCGGCAGGAAAGGGGGTAACAGACGCTTTGGTTATGATGATCCAGATGAGTTATAGTGCGGGAATTTTGACAGAGGATTTTGAAAAATGTTTAATTGTTGCTCTGCCGACGAAAAGTGAGCAACACAGAACATTAAGCCTAATATCTCATGTCTCCAAAATATTGACTAGTATTGTTTTAAAGAGAATCGAACCAAAAATAGAGGACGCTCTTACAAGATTTGGATTTAGAAAAGGCATGGGAACTAGGGAGGCCATACTGTCCTTACGTGTGATATTGGAAAAGAGAATAAAGAGAAATCAAAACACATATATTGCTTTTGAAGATAAAGAAAAGCATTTGATAAGGTAGAATGGAGAAAGCCCTCTGAAGTTACAAAAAAGCTAGGAGTGAAATACAGAGACAGGAGAATTAAATTTGTGTTGTATAAAAATGAAGCCGCTATAGTTACAAGTGGAAATGGCAAGAAGCCAAAATAAGGCAAGCAGTTAGAAAGGGATACTCTCTATCTCCAGGCTTTTCAATGGGTATATTCAGTGTGCAAAAATGAAGTCAGAGATAAAATTACTCATAAGAAAGGGTGTGACAGTGCACGGGAAGAAGATTGACATGATTAGATTTGCTGACGATATTGCACTGATTGCTGCAAGTGAAGAAGAACTCAGAGAAGCACTAGTAGCCATGGAGAATGCCTTAAATACCGAGTACAATATGAAGATAAATATAAACAAGACTAAAGTTATGAAGGTTGGTCTTGAGGAGCAATACATTAATCTGGTGATGTTCGGAGAGACATTGAAAAATGCAAAAGAGTTCGTGTACCTCGGAAGTAGGATCTCTTGGGATGGGAGAACACAAAGTGAAGTTGACAGCCGAATACATCGGGCAAGACTTGCATTAAATAAAAAGTCAAAGATTCTTGAATCAAACAATTCAGAACTAAAGCTCCGCTAGCAACTTACAAAAATATATTTATTTATTTAAGTAAAAATATTACACTCTTTGGCATTACAGCGCTCAGCCTTTGCGCCGAAGAGTGCACACAGAAGGTGTATGTATGGAGCATATTGATGTATGGCTGTGAGTCATGGTGTCTCACCAGAAAAGACAAGAGAATGAAGGCTTTTGAGATGTGGTGCTACAGAAGAATGTATACCGAAATTTGAATAATTAGTTGATTAACAGTTTTGTAAGTGTAATAACGAAAAAAAAAAAAGAGTCCAAAATTAAAAAGAAGGAAGAGATGTAGTGTATTAGAAGACAAGGCTGTTGTGAAATAAAAGAAACGAAGAAATAGACTATGCATTCCACATTGCGAATACGATAAATTACGATAAAACTGTAAATGTCTAATATTGAATGAAAGTGATTTTCAATATAATATAATTAAAATTCTGGAAGCAATAATAGTAATCAAATATCATGTATACTGAAGTGATTTAAATAATAAGATGATTAATAGTCCGGTATGTACAATAACGTTGAAAAACATTAAAAAGAAGGAAGAGATGTAGTGTATTAGAAGTTAAGTGTAGTACATATATAATATAGGCTCTAGATAGGCATTGCACCACATCATGTAAGTACCTACTCTGGGCTACAGTATAGTCTACATCCATAGTACTGGAGGCGGTGGCATAGGACTGGCTCCTCCTACTATTACACCATATAATGTAGTAGTGAGGCCAGGACGCTCCAGGCATACCAGAGCAGAGCCACTTCTCTGCAGACCACCAGACTAGCAACACTTACCAGAGCCCAGGACAGCTTGCTGATACTTGGGAGGTAAGTGAACATTACATATACTACTGTAATCCATGGTTTTGGGCGGGGCTTCAGCCCCCTAGCCCCCCCCCCCCTAAATCCGCTAGTGGTCACTGGTATAGGTACATATTATAATTAGGTACCAGCTCAGCAGATAAATATCAGTTTATTGTTTTCCTTGATTTTGTATTCCTTTTTGCCATAGCAATGTAAACATAAGTTGCTCGGAAGAATTACAATGCATCTTGCATATTTTCATGGAGACGTCCAACCCGCCAATGCTACGGTTAATCTAAAACGCAATCATTCTCAAACTGTTCAAAATATTATATGTAAGTATATGAAATTTCGCAGATTTAGAGGTGTACTGAAATAAGACGGGAATCTCTGGAAGATTAAAGGGGAGACCTATGTCCAGCATTGGAATCAAAACGCCTGAGAATAAAAAGAAGTGTACTTTTTAAATTGCTAGATTTCGAAAATTTAAACATAAAATTTACGTCAATAATACCCATAAAGTCAGCCCAGACTTTATGGGCCTCAAATTGTCAAATCTAAAAAAAAAACCAACCTTCATGGAGAAACATATGAAACGGTAGCCTAGGAACTTGGGAGCCTCGTGCTGGATTTCACCAACTTTTTAGGTACGGAATAGCGGAGATAGGAGCCATCTAGCACAAATTTTGTATGAAAAATAATGATACGTGGCTCCTATCTCCGCTATTCCTCACATGAAGTTGGAACGGGTGTTCTCCTAGCCTCAGGAGTACCCTGGTCTGGGGCCTAGCCACGGCTCCCAAGACCCTTGTAGAATTAGAAACAGAAATCACTCACGTGGGTTAATATTGGTGCTTTGGGCTTCGAGGAGGAGGGGGCGGCAGGTAGAAGGTTTGAGAGACTCCCTTACACAATCTCTCTTGTGTTCCTACCAGCGTCTATCCTGGAACTTTCGGGGCTCAACCCATTCTCCGTTCCTCCAGACCCCTCCTGCCTCGGTATTGAAGGCTAGAAAATACATAAGACGTCATTTAGTTTGAAACATGAAATTATAAAGTTTATTGTAACATATTTTGCAAGGTGGTTTTACAAATAAATACATTATGTAATCTATAACTAAAATGAGAGTTTGATTAATTTTAAATCCCTATTGTTTTTCCCTCCCCGTAGGTTATGATTCCTTGTGGGCATCCAATGGCTTCGCTGGTACCTCCAGTTGAATGTTGAACAGTAAAATTAAGTAAATATAAATCCCACCTCAATATAAGTAGTCCTTACAACTCGTGCAGTGCTTTTATGTAAATCTCCTGTTCATGATGGTACATAATAATATATATCAGGTCCACTTCCATTTACGTGAATAGTTTTGGCATGCATCTTATAGTTCCACAGCTAAAAGAAACACACAGCGGTTCACCCCTTGAACCGAAAATATTATTTTAAACTTTTATCGAACATGGCTGTTTGCCATTTTTAAATTATTTGCAAGCGGGAGGCGCAGAGCGCCCCCGCCCCGTGAACTCGTGTCCGATCGAATTCATTGACTTTTATTGAATAATCTCTTCTCCTTCAGGCTCTGCGCGCATAACCTTAGCGCATCATCTGTTTTGTACTGCGCATGCGTTCTCTACGATTTTTGAAGGACCTTCTTGTAGTGTAGGCCCTGACGCATGGCCTTCACGAAATCACGTTACAAAGTCTTGGTGAAATCCAGCACAAATCTCGGTGCAGAAATTTAAACTGCACCTAGGTTCGCAGGTCTGTAGTCTCGATACTACTAAACGTATAAGTAATTGCAATTGAGCGGGCTTATTATGCAATTGAGTTGCTTATAGTGCAATTGAGTGAGCTTATTATGCAATGGATCGAGTAGCTTGATGTACATCTGAGTAGCTTATTATCCAATTGAATTATTAATTAAGAATGCATTTACCTGATAATAGTTTATTGTAGAATCTGCGTTATATCTTGATACACTGACTGGCGTCGTTCCAACATCGACGTCGATCTTGTTGTCTTCATGAGAAACCGCTTGCGTCCGGACGCTAATATAGGATGAAGGTGCATAATAATATTATCTGAAAACTGGAGTGGATGAATGTTTTTATGTATATATATTATATTTTATCGTTTAGCAAGAATTAGTAGTACCTAATTCTGTTTATTACTCCAATGTCTAACCCCCATAACTTATTCTACATTGTGGCCCAACTCAACTCAACAACACATCAAGAATTCTCTCGATGCGTTGACATTTCGTATTAGACATATCACATTTATCACTGACAATGATGTCTTCTCGACTCGCTGATTATTTTTATTTTCACTCGTGTCTTTAATCTTTAAATTATTATTATTCGCCGTTGCAACGAGTAAACACACTAATCGCTATTAAACACGAGAACTTAATACGACCAAACAAAAATAAAATGTATTTTGCGAGTATGCTTTGAAGACGTTTATATATCGTCTCAATTTTAGAATCGCGAAAATAATTTCACATTCCAAATTATCGTCTGTCATCGTATAATAAGAAAACGTATTTTTCACTTTAAACTCGCAAGTTGCAACATAAAGCTTTTCGTAAGTGGGCACTACAAAGACAAAGCTCGTGCCTGAAAATTATTAAGTATTAACGTCGTAATGAATGGATTAACTTTTCTGAGAGACGAAATTTCACTTCATCTAACTTTTAAAATCTGTCATTACACGATCATTCTTAAGACAGTATATATTTTTTTAAACATCTCAATACTGCAATAGGAAGATTTGAATCTCACACTATGAAAATAAATGCCTGTCCTTTATGCATTTAAACCGTTCCACAATAGTTACTTTCGAGGATTTAGAAATCAGAAAATCATAACAGTCGAACTATCAATAAATTTATATATTTTTTGATGTACGATGATCAAATAGACATTATTTTATAGATATTACGTAATTACACTCAACAAGCATGCTTGCGGTACATGCTATGCACATATAACCGTAGGCTTTTGTAATGGGAAAAATACGGTGAATGGCAGCTTTCATAAAACCTGGTACCGGAACTGGAAAATGATCCAATTTTCGATTTATTAATCAATATTATCATCCTTTATTTGTTTAACACCTGTACATAAACATAACATCACTTTTAGGTAAGGCCTAGGGTCAAAAATCTCTCGCAATAATCACGGATATTCACCATACAAAAAATGCAATAACATTGTGCAGAAAACTTTGAAACATAACCATTTAACATTGTTATTGCACATTTTTTTTATTCCCGATTCATTTTCCACATAATACTACCTATTATATAATGCCCATATGATGTTAACACGTACGAGTATGTCTATCCTTATAAAATAAGACTTAAGTGTGCCAAAATTATTATTATTATAATAAAAAACTACCCAGAATACTCCCTAAAACTATTTATTTTACTAATAAAAAAGTTAATAAGCTATACCCAATACTTTTTATTTATTAATTAACAAAAATATATAATGAATACCCAAATGCATGCAAAGTACAAAATTACTCTACAAATAATTTCGAGGTGCGATTTGATTTATACAATTTCCTCCGTAAATGTGTACAAAATGAAAATATTGTTCACTTATTTAATGTGTTATACAGTCCTCAATCAGATAAACCTAATTTATTATGAATGTATGCTCTTAAAAATTGAGAATGATAGAACAACGATTGAAGATCGCCGCTTTGCCTAAGAAACGTAACCATTTCTAGGCGATTTATAGCGCGACTTCGCTCAGCACAAATTACAAAAACCCTCGTTTAGGCACCTATCGGCAGCCAATTTTTTTACCACTATTAGTAGAGATATTGGGGCTTTGAAATATTAAAAAACTAAAATGTACCTCGGTGTTGCAAAATAGTTACAAGCCTTTAAAAAAATATTTATATATTCTCAATTGACAAATTATATGCGTTTTTTTTATAATTAATTAAGTACATAATATGAAAATATTTCCAAGATATTTTTTTTTTAAATGTACACTATGTTTATTGGAATTCGAAATGACATAAAAAAATAAAACTGTTTAATACAAATTTATTGAGAAAAATGCTCTCTAACGCACAGCAATAAACGCATTGAATTGTTCTCAAATTTGATCTAGCGCGTGAACTTGTATTTCGCGATGTTGTCAAAGTAACCTAAAGGATGTACCAGTGTTTTCTTTGGTAGTTTTGGATTCCACATTTATCTAGCTATTTGGAAATACATTTATTTTTCCAAAAATAAAGTGTGAATTTTGTATTTTCCGCGTGCTAATTTGTATGGGAGGGTCTACTGTGCGTTCGTAGGAGGTGACATAAAAAATCGATATTAGTGTCGAATCTATAGTTTTTTGCATAAACGAGGTGAATGCCACTTTTGCACTCGTGTGAATGTAAAGGGTAGTAATTAGTAAAAATGAAACGTATGTGATCGTATGAACCCTGGATAACAGTGGCGGATCCAGGACTCAATTTTGGGGGGGGGGGGGGGCTGAATGTCGTCACATGGTATTAGGTGTCTACTTTTCATCATCCAAAAAAATTGTTGTCGACTTTTTTTTTAGTCATCAGAAACTAATATAATAAAAATAAATAAAAAGTACTCTCACTCAACGTTTTGGGGAGGGGGGGGGGGCTAAGGGGATGAAACCCCTAGATTTGTTGTATATAAATTACTGTCTCTCATGGTTTTGGGGAGGGGCTTCAGCCCCCTAGCCACCCCTGGATCCGCTAGTGATGGATAAAATATTATTTCAACGTTTATTTCGAATAGTTGTTACGGTGATTATGTGACAAAATGCTAACATAAATAGGTAAGTAAATAATTTTGCGAAAATAAAATAATAAAATTGTATTCTTCAAATGCTGAAATAGGCTTAAGTAAGAATATTTTTCAATTTGGTAGGATTTCCTCCCTCCTGTAGTCGCTTTGTAAATCCACTTGATTCCCCTACCTACTCAAAGGAAGGAATTACGTGTTCGGAATATAAATACAGAAATATTCCTATTCCTACTACACCCATCTTACAACTTATCAATGCCCCGTGCGATACCCAACAACCAAGCAGCTTCATATGAAAAAATATTATAGAAATGTAAATATTTGAGTTTGAGTGTCCAAATTTCATTGCACCAAACCTGGATTTTTAAGCTCTAATCAATTTAAACGGCTAGGCATATCGACATTAAAAAAAAATTAAAAAAGGGGAGATCTTAGATCTCGGCAACCTTGCTAAATGTGCTTTGAAAAAAAAAATAACGTAGATACATTGAATAAATGACCGTAAAATATTTGTTATATCTTGTATGGATTTCTCAAAAAAAAATGTGAAAGACACCTCTAATACTTTTTCCGTATTGATAAAATGCATTAAAATCTAGCAAATAACCGTAAATGTTTTTTTTAATGGAGCGAAATTAACCCTAAAAGTAAAAAATATATATAAAAAAAAAATCTGCGATTGTTCATGCGATTTTAAACCTTAATGCCGCAAGATATGACTGTGAGTCCAGTCGGAGTCCGAGCTTTAGGTAAAATTATAAGAAAACTTTACGTAAGCAAATGCCTGAATGTCAACAATTTCTTCCAGTCAACAGAGTTCATCTTCTACCAGCTAACCAAATATTGGTGATTTTAAATATTTCTCTGTCTGTTGTCATAATTCACTACGGACAAAAAATAAAATCGGTAATTTTATAAAACGTCCAGACATTCCGTAAAGTGTCAACAAACCAAAATAATAATAATTGCCGTTCATTATAATTGAGTTAATTAATGCAAATGGAACATCACATCAGCGGAGAATATTAATGGCACCAACATTAAAAATAATGCATATTTTAATTTAAACATTCATAATAAACGACGAGATTGTATACAATAGGTATATTAAACTATGAGGCCTAACTATTGCTATTGCATAAATGTCTAGAAGTACAGAAAATGTTGAAAGTTTTCGCGGTGTGCGACTGACATTGTTTCTTAGTTTTTCGTTTCATTTCGACACTCCTACTGGTTTATTTGAAAATGTACGTAATAATTTGCACAACATTATGTATGAAAAATATTTTCTATACAAATTAATGAAAAAATAGCACCGCAGGCAATTTTTTGTGAAACAGTTGTATTTCGATGGAATTTTTATAGGTACAAATTTTAGAAATATTATGACATGATGAGAAAATGCGTGGAAATAATGTGATTTTTTGTGAGGTTTTATCATTTAGTATGAAAAAATATATACTTATTCCAATCTCTAGGGGGGACAACTCCCCCCTGACCCCCCCCCCCCCCCCCCCCCCCTCCCTGACGACGCCCATGCCTCTCACAGAAAGACGTCAGATTCTCTCTGCCTTCTCCACAAGCGCAAACAACGAGTTACCATCAACATCAGAAGAGTTGTGAAGCCATTATTGTCTTGATGCTGAAAATTAGCTGAAAGACTAAAATAATCTTTAGGTACACCATAAAAATAACAAGGTTCACTGTTCGCGAATAAAAATCAGAGCGTATTAAATAATAAACTTATTATAATCACGCATAAAAAATAACATCATAAAGTACCTACTTAAGTATTTAATGTTACTTTATATGTTGTGTTACTTTTTATTCACTCCCAATCTGTTATTTTATGTCTCGTTCACAAATCTTTTTTAACGAGTGACTTTCATCGGTCTCATTAAATTCAAGATGGCGACATCCTTATAATTATATTAAAGGACAATATATTGGATTCGTATATTATCATGCCTCCACAACTTGCGGCCTTTCAGCATTCATCTGCATGAAATCTTACAACAAATAGACCGATAAGAAGTGTTTTTACATCCATTTTGTGGCGTGTATTTTTAAATGGTGTCCTTGAGTTCGTAAGCTTAGCTCAATCTGAGGTGCACATCTTGAGCCCTTCGTGCCCCTTCCCTTAGAAAAAATCCCGTATCTGCCACTGGCACTGCAAAATATGATTCCAAATGTGAAAAAAATATGTACGCTGTTTTTGGGATTTTATGCAAGACCTTCCATACGCTGTATTTTTTTATACATGTCGTCCATTATTAAATTTATGTATATCATTTTCAAACCCATATATTTGAATAGTTTCAGATCGAGATCGAGTGATTTAATCGTATTTAATTAATTAAGTACTAGGTAGTTATTTTCCTTCGGGGCCCTGTTGAAAAACCCAATACTGTCAACCCGTTTAGCAGGATTTTTCATCCTAGTAAGTAGGTACATTGCGTATGTGATTCACAAATTAGTAAACCTTTCATATTCAATAGGTTGAACATCCCTGATTTTGTACAGAAAGAAAGAGTGATAATATGTTGGAAACATGTGATAAAAACTCATAAAATTATGTCTTTTTTTTCGTTTTAAGAATGCATTCATGAATCATGTTGTAGGAGAGAAGGCGATGATCACCAGATGAAAGAAAAATTAATCAGAGTGCAATAGATTCACGCCTTGACAATTGTTTTATTTTTCACATGTTGCCACACTGAGAATTAATTTAAACTCGGAACTTTATTCATTTGTTTTTTTTTTGTTTTTCGTTTTAAAGTTAAAATACAATTTGAATGGTGGATTTGCATTTTCATGGATTAACTTTGAGGATTATATTAAACATTGTACAATGTAATGAAAAAAAATTCTGGAAAAAATCTAAAGATTAGCATTCCCTTTTTATATATTATGTACTTCACGTTCTAAAGTTTCCATCAATAGCCAAATTTAGAGAAAATGTTTTTTTGGAAATGAGACTAGTAGAATTAATTCATACATACATACATACATCTTCTTCCCCGTCTATCCTTGATTGGGTCGGGGGCCCAAAGGCCAAAGCATCTGCATATCTTCGCTAGAGGCCCCTGTCACTCGCAGCTTCCAGGACCTCTGGTCACTCCAACCACAGTCTCTCCTCGCACAACTTTGTCACCTGCTTCTGCCAACTATTTCTGGGGCGGCCCACCGGTCTTCTACCTGAATTAATTCGCAAAAGATAATTATTTATGTACCTACGTCATACTTACGTCGTATTCATAAAAAAATATGGCCCCACATCTGCAAAAAACAAGAAATACAAAAAAGTAACAAAAATAATTTTGAGCAAGTCTTGTGTGTAAGGCGCAAAAATATTAATGCAGTTTGTCAAAAATATTAATGCAGCAGTATGTCGCATTCATAAAAGAAATTTTAATCTACGATTTAAGTTAACACTTTGAATACCAAGAAATGAGTGTAATAAATCCGTGTGACAATGTTAATCTCATTTTATTTGATGTTTAGCCGTACAAAATAAAAGATTAGCTTAAGAATGAATCAACAAAATAATACTGTAGTACCCAGCTGGTATAAGAATCACAATTTTTCTGTCAACGTGAGCAAAAATGAGACAAATTAATTATCGTTCTTTTCTTTTATACAGGAATCTTCTTCTTCTCTCTCAGCCATCTCTCCACTGCTGGATGTAGGCAGGCCACTTCCAACTTTTTCCAATCTTCTCTTCTTTGGGCTTTCTGGATCCACCCACTACCAGCGACGGGGACAATCATCGGCCCATCTTTTCTGAGGTCGGCCTATTCCTCTTTTCATGTCCCACGGTCTCCACCTCAGGACTCTGGGTACCCATCTGTCCACTCCCTCTCTAGCAACATGGCCTGCCCATTGCCATTTTAATTTGGCAGTGCGATACACCACATCGGCAACTTTTGTCGGGCATATGATTTCCTCATTTCTGATTCTACTCGTATCTCTCAGACTTACGCCTAGCATTTGCCTCTGCGTAGATCGCTGTCTACATTTGAGTTTCTGTATGGTCCTATTGATTATACAGGAATAAAGTCTGTAAAGAAAAATATGGTATCGGCTTAACTGGGAACTAGAATTTAGGTTGCCATTACGGTTGACAAAAAGCTACAAGTAGCGCCCTCGTTGAAAACGATATCTTTCTTGACACACTATATTATTCAGCACGGTAGGTACAGGATAAAAATCATAAAATAATTATGATTTTTTTTATTATTTTTTTATAATAAATAAATACCTACTATTATATACCTAATCGTGTACCTATTATTATGTGTGTGTGTATGCTTGAATTGTTAAATTGTTACGCATTAGTATTCAAAATTCAAGACACCTCCCATACATGATAATATTAGCATAATGACTGATGCATAATAACATTTTGTTAGCGATTCTCAAAAACAATTTGCGATAATAATGGGTTTTATATTCCTAATTGTAATATATTTCCCTTGAAAGACCACCTTCGAGGTAAAGCCTATACTTATTTTATCGCCTTTGTAATATATTTTTAAAATTCATACGTATTTTATACATCAAACCTAACTAACCAACAATAATTATTCTCTGGGTAAAAATGTGTGAACGAAATGCTATCAAAGTAACAAACTAAGTAAATGAGTAACAGTTACAAGTTGTCGTCAGATGTCAGTAGTGGTGAATTTGATATGAAATCAATAGATGACAATTTAGAGTGCAGTTGGTAAGTGAGATTCTCTGTGTCACTGAATGAAAAATTTCATAATTTTTGACGGGTAATAACTAGTTTTAGTGCGAGTAAATATTTAAGTACCAGTGATGAAGAGTGAGTTCCTGTAGCAGGAAAGCCGGGGCTAACAGTTTTCATTGCATTATGTGAGCTTAGACCTATTATTTTATTATCCTAAATCGAAAGGTAACTCGATGGGAATCGTATTCTTAGGTAACAAAAGAAACTAAAACTGAGGTGGTCGGTCGCCTGGTTGGAAACGCGCTCGACTGTTAATCTAGTGGGCGCCGGTTCGATCCCGATGCCGACCTACTCCACTTCACGACACAAGCTTTTCAAGGTTACTGTGAAATGTACAAAAGTGTATTTGGGTTTATTTCGATAAACCCAGATTATTTTTTTTTATAAAAAAAATGTTTCAAGTTTTCGTTAATGGTAAAGTAATAATTTTCAATTACATAATTGCAATCAACGACATAGTTGAACGTTTTTGGAAAGAAAGAACTCCGTAATTTTTGACGGATTATAACTAGTATTTCGATACAAGAGTTTATAGATGCAATAAATTATATTAGCAACACAATACTGATTATTAAAACGTGCTAAAAAATAAATAAAAAGGAGTCGATGAACCGATAAATAATACCTATAGCTGTTGGTGTCTATTCTTTAAAATACATAGGATGCTTTTAGGATGTCACATTGTGGGCGTAAAGATTACTTAAGAGTGTGCATACCGACATTTCAAAAATTTCTTAAAACGGGAGACCTTATATCTCGACAACCGTTACTAAATATGCTTTGGAACAAAATAGGGTAGATGCATTGAACATTTGTCTAGGGAATAACCGTAAAAGACTTTTATATCTTGTATAGATTTCTCAAAAAAAATAATTATAAACACCTCTGTACTTTTTTCTGAAAGACGGAAACTCGTTTCCCGAAAGTCGCGGATTAAATTTTTTTTTTGTACTGGTAATATGCATCAAAATCTAGGGAATAACGTTATAATAAGTTTTTTGATAGACGCAAAATTAACCCCAAAAAATGGAAAAAACGCTATTTTTACCATTTTATCATGCGATTGTCACGCGATTATGAACCTTAATGCCGTGGGAAATGTCTGTGACGTCATTCCTGGTGCCATGCCCTTAAATTATTGAGACAAAATTTCGTGGGAAAGAGTTAGTGCAGACAAGAGAGTGCGAATAAATAAACAAAAATCTTGATTTTTTTTTGTTGTCACTCAATGCTCAGATCAGCAAAATGATGTCATCATAGGCCGACTACTAAAAATGTGAGCTATCTGTTCTTTATTCGAAATTTTATTTAAATTAATGTTGTCACATAGGGTCATGCAGTGAAGCCTGAAACACGGAAGACAGAAAAAAGAAGATTCTGGCGCGATCGTGACGTGGAGAGAATGTATAATAACAGACTTCTAATTCTAGAACTAATAACAACCCAGAAAGCAACCGCCAACTAGGAAGATCAGCAAAGATGTGGCGAAATAGTTGGAGTTCGCTGTCCTAGGAGACCCCTGTCCAACAAACCTCCGGATCCAATGGAAGAGAAAGAAGAAGACATACATGGTTGGCGCAGTTGGTTGAGGCGGCAGTCTCTCAAGCGGGAGGTGTCAGGTTCGAACCCCGGCGCTGGCGATGTATTCCACACTTTGCGATACAGGCTTTTAGCCTAGTGTAAAGTGTGCGCCCAGATCCTTATACGAGTATATATATAAAAAAAACATAGGGTCATACATCGCCAATCGCTATAAGGTTGTCTATCAAAATCTTTCGCTATGAATTACGCGAGTTCTGACTATATGGTCTGGGTTTTCGGTCATGAATCAGTTAGCTATAAAAACTCTTGAAGTATATCTACATATATTGCCTATATAGTACGAATATGACACGGCAATGATGGATTACGGAAATTCTTTGAAATATACAATGTTTTAATGTATGTATCTCATACGTGAAATGATTTTGACAAATCAATTTATAGTTCAGTCACTTTAGGAAATCAATGTATGGGGAAGTTGGCAAAATTAATAACAGATGGGACTCTATGCAGTATGATACCTTAGGGTGAGGTGTTTCAGAATATCAGGCGTCCCCCCCGCCACACCTGACGCGTCACCCCCCTGGCCCCCCGAATAGGTCCCCCTACGTGGTTTTCCTCTATTTATCAAAAAACTGTAACAGATAGAAGGAAAATGTTAAGGACAAAAATAGTCCTTAATAAATTCTCTACAAAATAGGTAAAGCACATTTTTTGATAGGACTAGTAATTTACCCGCAATAGCCGGTGAAAGTATCGTAATTTTTTAATAAGAACCAAATTTTTTTTATTTTACTCAAATTGCTGAAAATTCATAAGAGCTACAAGAAAATGGTCAAAGAATGAATTAATTGCTATAGTTTTAGCTATAAAATGAGCTATTATTTATTTTTGCACGGCTCATAGTTTTTGAGTTATAACATAAAATTCCAATGACAGAAGTCTTAAAAATGGAACTTTTCATACAATTTGTATTGAAATGCTGTGATATTAAAATTTAGGTTAAGCCTGTTTTTCACAAGCATGTGAAAGATAAAAAATGTATTGGAGTATGATTGGGTCTTTTTAGTATTTCAAGATATAATCCTTTCGAAGTTGAATGCACTTTTGCCAGTCATGTTTCAAAGCCATTATCCCAGTTTTCCAGAAGGATTCCTCAAGGTTAGGATATGGGTCAAAAGCATTGGCACCCGGCGATTCGAGGGTTTGTACAAGTCCTGTTCTGAAGTTAAGATGAACACTACTGATTAAAATCAGATCACTGGAATCTCTGCTATCACCTAACTAATAATTCCGCGATCTTTGAAAAATTAATCCATGTCTTTATCGACGTTCTCCAGAACTACTGCATTTTATTGCTTTCCGCTTCAAGGGTTGTGTTTGACACCTTGCTGTGCCCATTCAAAATCTGGCACTTACTTTCTAATCATGGCATATGATGGAACAGACTCCATTAATGAACCCGATATTTCTTTTATGGTTCGTGTCGGTCTATGACCTTAGATAAAATAATATTTTATCACGGATCGCAGCTGACAATTTCACATTTTCACAAAAATGTCAAACACGTTGAAATAAAAATGGTGCCAAGAGTGCCAGCGTCGTCCTATCGATCTCAAATTTTGTAAATAGCCCTAATGAAGTTTAAATTATCTATATCAATAATGAACTTAAACTGGTCTGTACATTTTTTTCTCAGGGCTACGAAGTGTTCAGCCGAACCTCGTATCTTACACAGACATACACTAAATTTTCTTCTTTAATGATCTTGACGAATCCTTCTGCAAAACTGGGATACGGCTTTGAAATATGGCTGGCAAAAGTGTATTGAACTTCTAAAGAATTATACCTTAAAATACTTACAAAATCCAGTCATACTCCAATACATTTTTTATCTTTCACATACTTGTGAAAAACAGGCGTAACCTAAATTTTAATATCACAGCATTTCAATACAAATTGTATGAAAAGTTCCATTTTTAAGACTTCTGTCATTGGAATTTTATGTTATAACTCAAAAACTATGAGCCGTGCAAAAATAAATAATAGCTCATTTTATAGCTAAAACTATAGCAATTAATTCATTCTTTGACCATTTTCTTGTAGCTCTTATGAATTTTCAGCAATTTGAGTAAAATAAAAAAAATTTGGTTCTTATTAAAAAATTACGATACTTTCACCGGCTATTGCGGGTAAATTACTAGTCCTATCAAAAAATGTGCTTTACCTATTTTGTAGAGAATTTATTAAGGACTATTTTTGTCCTTAACATTTTCCTTCTATCTGTTACAATTTTTTGATAAATAGATGAAAACCACGTAGGGGGACCTATTCGGGGGGCCAGGGGGGTGACGCGTCAGGTGTGGCGGGGGGGACGCCTGATATTCTGAAACATCCCACCCTAAGGTATCATACTGCATAGAGTCCCATCTGTTATTAATTTTGCCGACTTCGTGCTGCAAAAGGACTGAGCTATTATCCGGTATACGCCTTCTATTAATGAATTCTTTGAATACAAAGTGTATTTGCGGTTTGCGGCTGGGAATTTGTAGAAGGGGCGTGGTCTTCTGGCACCAATATATAATTTAGATATACATACTTATATCACACTTTTCCACTTACTATAAAACACACAAGTGCCTATAATCATTTAAATCTTATTTTGCCTCTGTCCACGTCATTTTTAATGTTTAATCAATAATCAGACGGTATGAAGGTATGGAGTAAAAGAATATCTTCCAGGACATAAAAAACCTCGTTAAGGGGTGCTCCTTCGCACTATCCTTTGGATGCTAGCTCAACAATTATAAAAACAGTACCGAAAACCCTGATCATTCTGGCAATCTATGGTCAGGCATTTTCAAAACATGGCTCAACCAGTACCACCATCTCTCGCGAATTAGGGAAAATAGCAGCTCTTCCCTGTTACAAAAATTACTCAATGCAACTGAATCACCTTCGTTTATTTCTACGTGGTGATTTAATTTATCATTTTACTGTTTGTGACGATCCTTTATGGTGATAAAGAAACATATAAGGTGACCTTGGGGCGATTTTATCGCTAAACGGCACCCAAAATAGTCCAATTATTATTATTAAATATATATTGCTTCTGCAGGAAGTCCGATCTTTGGCCTACCTACATAAATATCTTTAAAATGATTACTTGTTGCAGGTATGTTTTGAGCTAATAAATTACGATTTATAGAATGTATTTTTTCACAAACATTTTCGATTATCTTTATGTTTACTACAGTATAGCTATGCTATAATAATATTAGTTTAATATAAATCGAAAGTCTTTACAGTAGGAAGTTGATTGTAAATTATCACTGAGAGCTTCCTCAATCAATTGATAAAGCATAGAACGTGGTTCAGTTCCCAGAAATTATTTTCTTAAAAGGAGGATACAAAATTTTATCGTGTGGATATATTGATAACATGTTTGGTTTATTATTATTTATTTATCAAGGATTGATAGTCCTCGTTTACTTTTGTACTTTACCATTATAATGTGTATAGCTACCCTAGTTTTATGTCCTATAATTTAATGTAATGATAATAAAATTTAGGAGACAGTAGCATAACAGTTTGTTATTAGAGATGTAAACTAATTTTCTATACCATCGATTTTGTAGTCACATTACATTACAAAACTAAAACTTCACACAAAGATACGCTCAACAGTAGGTATAAGTACGAATTCTAAAATTAGTTACCTATACCTTCCTATCCTGCGTATTCGCATAAATGGTATCTTTACAATTCAGCGCTCATGCAATTATCGGCTATTTTCTTTCAGTGGTCCAATTTACATTCTCTGTCTAAGAAGGAGGAGAAGATACCTAAATCATTTAGGTATTACTGGCTTTTCATGTCTGCATCTCGCAGATGGCATATGTTGAGAATTTTCTCAACGAAAGGCGGCAGATATCAACATTCACATAATAACTTATGCGAACTCCCTTGGGGAGGGGAGCAGGATGGATGTTCCGACGCTTACGAGTCGGCTTTGGCTGGCTTAAGTGATCACTTTATGCCCAGGGCAACGTTCACCCATTCCACCACATCCTGCCAGGTACGTTCAACTTCGTAGACCCAAGGTAGCGAAACAACTCGCAGGTACCAAGCGTTGATCCATGAGAGATCATGGATCAACGTCTCTTACATTTCAAACGAACTGTCAGTTTGTAAATTTGTCGTTTGGTGCGTTTTTCTGTTTTTATACAATTTAATATATTAAAAAATGGCGTGAATTGCAAAAAAGTGTAATGTGAGTGGATGTAACAAGAGTACAAATGTTTTGTGATGTCATACTTCCGAATATTCTGGATTCCATCCCTTTTTTCAACTTCGCCGCGCAAGGTTGCACTTTTTCAATGGACTTGTATGCATTATATTTTGTTGTGTTATCGTTATTTAGAAGCCTAGTTTCCTATTTGTTAATGTTTTTACATTTTTAATAAACGTTTAAAAGCATATATTATTTGTATTAATTTGCCAAATCTTCCAAAACAATGGATATTATGGGAGCGTTGAGGGGGGGAGGTAGGAGGAGTGCTTATAGTCGGTGTTGGAGCGGGGGGGAAGGGAAGCACGCAATAGCGCATAAGACTCTCTCTTTCTCACGCATGTAGGGCGCATATGTCTATTACTTCTGTCTACCACCATAGTGTATCTATCCATATGTGTGTATGTACGTATCTATAGATGTTTCGCCAGAAAACCACTATGAAGTTGCTCATCTTAGTATAGTATAATCTTTGCATCCTGCTACCAAAATGAAATTTTTGGCCGTTGAGTATATAATATTCAACAACCTATTTCATATGCACCCAATTTCAGATACTACCGCCATCCGTTGAGGAGCGGTGTAACCTTTGGTTACACCGCTCCTGTTGGCGATAAAATATATTTACAAGTAAGTATGATAGTGGTTTGTTAGTGCTATTTTAATTCTACAATAACATTAGGAAAATCATGTTTATGTCAATGTTTCTCTTTTAGATGTTTGGCATCCCTTTGATTTAACACTAAGACCAGACAGAGTAATATGTTGGGTAGTTGTATTGTGTAGAGTCTGAACTCTGAGTGAACATTTCGGAGACACATTGCGGCCATTTGTCAAGGGTCTAAGTGGCGTGAAACATCAGTATCTATGTCTTATCAGTTGGGATATGGGGTGCTACCATTGCCACCATACCACCACCCAGGACAGAATTGGATAAAAATAATTCTCCAAAAAAAATGTTGAAATACAATATTATGCTCTTAATTCACTTTACGTAATATTTTGATTTCTATAACACATTTTTGATTAAAAAGGATTTATCTTTGTATTTGTGATGATTTGATGATAGAGAACAGAAGTAAAACCTATTTTGTTTAAGAAATGTATTGACTTGGGATACTGGTGTTTCTATTATTTTGTTAATCCAACTGCTTTTATTTTCAATTGTTTTACAAGCCTGGGCATCCACCTAACGTCATCTTGTCTCTACGTGCCCTGCCCTTTGCCATTGACAAATATTTTAGTAATCTATAAGTCAATATGCCAAATAGTGGGATTAGTGGGTGATGATTCCTCCCTCCTCCCTCCTAAATTGGAGACCTCCTGTTAGGAACAGAAGTGTGGGACGGCCACAGCTGAGATGGAGAGACGACCTGGTCCGACATGTCGGTGTAACCTGGATGCAGTCTGCACAGGACAGGACAACATGGAGGCAGATGGAGGAGGCCTTCGTTCAGGAGTGGACGGGATAGGCTGATGATGAAGAAGAAGAAGATATCCCTTTTATACATTGGTTCTTTAAAATGTTCCCACTTCCCCTCTGGAAAGTGAATAGGTAAGTAAGTAGGTACTATTAGTCAGATAAGAATGTTGGGTCTACGTTGGTATTAGACTTGATTGTCATAAATCAACAAACGAAAAATTCCCTTTTATTCCGGTATTCTCTTGTACAATGTACATAATACCTCTGTCTAGTAAGTACAGTAGCATCCTATAATACATGGTATTATTTTCACTATAATATAATAAGAGGGTTGTAAAGTCAAAGCGCCAATACTTTCAGTTACCTACATTTTTTAACATGCACTACCGAGAATCAACAAAATCTTTATCCAACATAAGCCACATTTTTCGAAAAATTAGTCCATCTCCATCTACTGTTTGACATAAGCTTGACCTCTAGCCATCCACTTCCGCATCAGAAGCAGAACGGATAGGAGTACCACTTCAGGCGACTTCTGTTACTATCGAATGTGGTCGCTATCAGCTGACCATCCACACTTTTTTAAACAGTTCTTGTTGTTCCCAGAAAGTAATCCAGAAAAGCTTGTTTTGTAATAAAAGTAGGCCTTTTTCGACACGTGAAATGGTCTTATCAGATATTTCTAAAATAGATACTAATACCTACTACATTATTTTTTTTATATTCATTAATTGAGTTTCGTTTGTTTATTTTTTAAAAATATTTTTACACAAATTCGTATTATTTTAAGACAGCAATTTCTTGTTTATTCTTTTCCTGAAAACAAGCTAAAATAAATATTTACATCGAAACGTAAATTAAATAATATTATTTTCATTTCGTTAAAATGTGTATTATTTTTTGCGCTGGCTGAAAGTACCCCTTCAAGGAATTATATCTAAACGATCTTCATTGTTTCTGGGGGTGAAATAAATTTATTATAGAAATACTTAATGTCACCCTTATCCTTATCGCTTAAATAATTATATCGTTGTCTAAATTTTCGCTCTCTGTAAAATAACGATCCAAAAAATAATTACAAAACTGAGAGTCGAAATTTTATCATTGGGTAGTTTATTAATTTTCAACCACAAATTTAAGTGGTTGCTTTTTTAACAGATTACCAACCAGCGGAAAGCGAAACATTTGAAAATATCGCGATAATAAGCTCACCAAGTGGGCAAATCTTTCTTTTATTTTAAAAATACAAGAATAATAATAGCATTTTTTTAATAATGCTCAATCAACCATTAAATAGGGACGCCATTGCTTATTTTTTCTTCTTGCTTCTTGAATTATTTTCCAATTCAACTTCGGTATAGTTTCAACCCTCTGGAGAATGGATCTTCCAGAGTTCTTCTCTCTAACAGTAAACTCCATCAGACCACAGCTAATTCTGATTATTCTATGCTCTTGGTCTTTCAAGCATTTAAAACGATTGGAAAGTTTGTTTATTCCTCATTTGATACTGTGTTTGTGTAAGCCCGCATGATAATTAATTTCCATTGTTAACTTTTGATTGTAATTGAAGTTCCTTTTAATTTATAGTGTGATAAAATTCCATTAATTCCAGGTGTATGGATACAAACTATTTTGTCAAATTGATAACATTATTATGTACCTAATATACATACGTACCTTATAGACTGACTTTACCGCATTTCACATCGATAAAAAATTGCAATATAAACACAAAAACAGTTCTGTACTTATACTTGGAAAAACAATGAAGCCATACAATTTATAGTTCAGAGCCATCGTTGCTTCCGTGGGGTCAAATATTGTGGGCACAAGGATCAGTAGTCATTACACCTAGCCAGTTTAAAGAATAATGGCCTTGGTTATTGCTTTGTCTAGGTGTAAGTACTCATTATTTAAAAAAATACCTTCTCCGTCTCACACAATTATGTCACGGTGGCACCAATTTACTGTTTAGCTCATTTTTAAGGTTGACTTTTTATTATGAAATTCATCCGGTCCGCTTGTAGATTTTCATCACAACGCACCCATCTAGATCCTGAGTCCTCTGAATTCGTCTTGGATCAGCCGTCATCCGGATTTAATCCACCATACTTACCAGAAACATGGAGATTTATAATAATGATTCCAATAAAACGTACCTACCTGACACAGTTTTGTATCGGCTTCTTTATGTGTCAATTTCTCCCGAAATAATGAGATAATGAAGGAAAATTAAACTATCTAGATTAGTAAACATTACCAAAAAATCATCAACGTAATATTCATTGACCATTTTGGTCTGCAAGTGACAGGTAACACACCTTGCAAGACAGTTCAAACACCAAAAATAATATATCATATTAAAATATTGTATATAATCTCCTACCTAAGGTGTGAAGCCTTTGAATAAATTAAATTTGATAGATACACAATTCACACTACGGATAGTTATATTGTATCTTAAAATAATAAAATACCTGATGGTATAATTATGTAAATACACCGGAAGTTATGTCTTATTCATATTACATCATATTATCCATTATTCCTGAGTATTGTATAGGATAAGTCAAGTGTTGATTCAACAGTCAAATATAATCTTAATATCAATCTTTGATTCATTATACAATGAACTTCTAAAAGTAAATATTCTAGCTATATAAATATGAAACATTGAAGGACTCCCACAGGCTTAAGGCCCTCCGCATCCCCAGGTAGCACAGGCGCATATAGCGTCCTCTTTACCCGCATTTCTTGGTAAAATATTTTTAAGAGGTGGGCTCAGGGTTAGCCAGAAGGGAGCCCCCCGACAAACCTCACCCCTAACTTACATTCCTTCAGTGTCCTTGTCCAAGGATGGAAACATATCATTTACAATTATTTACAGATACAAACATGAGTACAAAAAGAAACATGGTCGTACAACCAATAACCAAAGCATGTTCTAAACAATCTAAACTATTCAAAAGGAGATCGACTAATACATTATTTGCTAGGAAGGTGGTATGAAATACTCGTAGAAAGCCCCTAGAGCTTAAATGAATTATTTCTGTTCTTTGGCTCTTAGACAGAATGTTTTCAACCCAAACTTTATTTCGAAACAGATATTATAGAATTCGACAGGCCATTGTGTTTCTGTTGTGTTATAAATGTCTCTTTTTGACTGACATCGATTTCAGGTGTCCCATAGGTCGTGAAAGTTAGAAATTCGAAAATAAAAAAGAAAAATATGTCACAAAAAATGAAAAATTGAAAAGGTGTCTATTTATAGTATTCTTCTTCTTTCTCAGCTATTTTAATTCCAATGCTGGACATATGCCTCCCCTTTGACTTTCCACAGATCCCTATGCTAAGCACGCTGCATCCACTTGCTTCCTGCGATTCGCCTCACATCGTTAGACCATCTTGCCTGTTAATAGTGGATGTATGAAACTCAGACCGATAAAAGGGATGAACAAACCCCGCTCCAAATGTTCTGATTACCTAGATCAAAAAGGTTGCAACTCACATATCAACATCAGACATCAGTTGCAGTTTCCATTGTTTGTGCACACGAATAATAGACAGACGACAAATCGGACACTGTCAAATTTTCTGTACCTTTGACTTGAACTGACTTTGAATTTTTCATAAACCTTTTTTCATAGAAATAGTTATACATTCTTGAAATATGTTCTATTTCTTATACACGCAGAAAGTACAATTTCATAATTTATCTTTAAATAATTTCATTTAATTTCCATACAAATGTAAAAATTGAACTTTTTATGTGTAAGAAATAGAACATATTTAAAAAATGTGGACTATTTCCATGAAAAAAGATTTATTTAATCATAAACAATTAATTCAATATCACTGCACAGCCATTTTTGTCAGGGGTATAGAAAATTTGACAATGTCCAAAATAATGTTTGGCTACCAAAGGCGGGGTATTTTTATTTCTAAGTCCTTGCCTCCCTTAAACAGGAGTTATGCCACTGCCTTTTGAAGATTATTTATCAGACAGACAATAACAATATTTCCAAACTGACAATGGATCATTAGCCATTGTCGTCGTAATAACTCAAATTACGTGATACTTACCTGACACTACTGTGTGAACGAAACAGTCAGCGCCAGCAGCTCTGAGAGATCGACAGATATGTATGTAGATGATGCCATGCCAGTGTAGGAATGCTGTGATATTACTATTAGATTAGCCAGAAATTCACATCGACAATGATTTGGCGCTAAACTTGTAGACAGTGTTTCTTCCAGACAGAATTCTCCGAAGGGGGGGGGGGGGGGGGCATTTCACAAACTCGGGGGGCGGAGTAAATAAAAAGTCATCATCATTCGCCCTTAACGCTCAAAGTATAGGGAGGCAACCAGGCTCTTCCATTCAGAGCGATTCTGTGCAATCTATGTTATCTCTCTCCACAGCATTTCTGACGCTTTGATCTCGTTGTCAAAGGAACGCTGCGCAGTGAATGAGGGTCTTTCAAGCCGTTGGAACCCCTGTGGATGGAAAAACAGCGAACTGCAATTGTCACGGGCATTCGCAATTCTCAATTATATTATAGGTAAAGCAAAGTAATATTCATTATCATTCGCGATATCACGATAATTTTATGCACGCCGAGTCATTTTCCCAGGGGGGGAGATCGTCATCTCTACTAATCATCAGGTACTAATCAGGGGGGGCACCGCCTGAAAGAAACACTGCTTGTAGAGGTACTTATAATGTGAAGCTAGAAAATTCTGCGTTCATTATAGATACTATTTAGACGTGACATTAATAAATTTACAATAATGATGACGGAATCTGGCCTTGATAAAATGATTTACATATTAATTTTCACCACACTACTCGCAGAGGTCTATCCCATCATATTTTGTCTGTCTTCGGTATACGAATTAAGAACAACAACATAGTTACAAGACGTGATCACGCGACCCCCCGTAGACAAGAGACATTGTAAATTCAAATTAAAGATAGTAAAATTCTCCTTCTTCGTCATCGTTGGGCTGCGGATTTCTCGGTGCTGATATTGCTTATAAACTGCGTCAATATTTTTAAGCATTTTCCCCTTAGTGTATAAAATGTGCTTATTGATGAAGAGGTCCATAGGCCAAAAATCGTAGAGGGGTCACAGGTGTACGATTAGCGATAGGTGTATCCCTGTCGAATTCATGTAAGGTTAATTAGGTTCTTTTGTTCGCTGGATTTTCCTATTAGGAATATATTGCAGAACATATCCACCTGTATTGTGGGTAGGTATAGTAGGTATATATTTGATAGTAGATACTTAGTATTAAGGGCTTGGCACAAGGAATGACGTCACAATCATTTCCCACGGCATTAAGGTCCAAAATTATATAAAATGGTAAAAATAGCGTTTTTTCAATTTTTTGGAGTTAATTTTGCGTCTATCAAAAAACTTTTAGTTATTATTATTTCCTAGATTTTAATGCATATTATTAGTACCCAAAAAAAAAATTACTCCGCGACTTTCGGGAAACGAGAATCCGTCTTTCGGAAAAAAGGTCAGAGGTGTTTTTAATAATTTTTTTTTGAGAAATCTGTACAAGATAAAAAAAATCTTTTACGGTTATTCCCTAGATAAAGGTTCAATGCATCTACCCTATTTTGTTCTAAAGCATATTTACTAACGGTTGTCCAGATATAAGGTCTCCCGTTTTTAGAAATTTTTGAAATGTCGGTATGCATACTCTTAATATGCGTGTATTCCTTTGTAAGCAAGCACACACAAGACGAACTCTACAACACCTCAAACACAACTTTAATGGACTTTACAAGTCTTTATTTAAATATATTCACCTCACCACGCATAGACAAAAC
This sequence comes from Ceraclea dissimilis, assembly GCA_963576895.1. Taxonomy (NCBI): domain Eukaryota; kingdom Metazoa; phylum Arthropoda; class Insecta; order Trichoptera; family Leptoceridae; genus Ceraclea; species Ceraclea dissimilis. Next base: position 17,102,452 of record OY756361.1, read on the forward strand.
ATCATACATAATGGTACTCCGTCTTATAAAATAATCGATACATTATTGTAGCGCGGTAGTCCTCGTACACGAAATAGCTTTTAGCGAGGGATCTATTTGGAGTCTAGACAATGGATGGAATCCAGTTTGACACAACATATTATATGAACAAGGCCTAGTAAATAAAATTATTTAACTGATTAATTGCCTCGCATGTTATTTCAATACCCACCTACTTGTATGACGATTCCAGGTTCCAGGATATTAATAAGTTTTCTAATGGAATCAGTTTTGACTCACAGATATTTTAAACAAAGATCGTTCCCACTGTCTACCATAGAATATTTATTATCTGTGAAAACTAGGAAACGATTTGTTGGTCGGTATAGTTGACTGTAAGATATTGCTTTTGTAATAAGTCCGCCTTTTGGCACACTGTATTGTCTTGTTTTTGTTACGATACATATTTACTGGCTAATTAAGATTTATTTATTTATAGTGTATTCTGCACTTCATAACACAAGCTTTTAACTTACAGCGAAGTTTTCGGGAATGTAGGTATTCGGGTTTGTATAGATATGTGTACATACATATGGGTCCTAGGGCCTAGGGTCCTTGAAAGAAAACAAAACACTGGATTTTCTAAATAATATATCTTGAAGAAATGTAAGGCTAATAATAATAATAATAATTACAAACCTATTTTACATTTGTGGAGGAAATAGGTACAGTGACTGCTTTAGGTACAATCTCAAAAGCCGGACTTTCCTGTAATAAAAAAAGCCAATAAAAACAAGCATAAAAAGATGGACGCTGTCGGCTCGGGATAAATGCTTATTGCTTACACGAGCTTACATTTCACATGGTTTTTCATATACCCAATTCATCAGCTTACATGACTTCAGAACCCCAGACACATCACTGTAAGATCTAATCTCTTTGCAAATAAAACAAACCATGTTTTCTTATAATTTGATGAAAACTGAGACAGGAAATTCATTGAATATCAAAATTGTAATAAGTATACAAAAAATCACAAATCATTCAAGTTCTTATTACTTCCTTGTACCCATACGTAGCCCCGAGCTGTACTTGTAAGATATTTAATAAAATTTTAATAATACGAAAATATTTCTTCCATTCGATACGCAATGTGTCTGTCTAAAAATATTATGAGAATATATTGAGTTATAATTCTTTTTTCACATCACTAAATCAAGTTATATGCCACCCATGAAGATCATATTGTACCTAATATTAATTTAACATATTAACATTATGAACATATTATTCTTATAGTATGAAGAGTTACAACTTAATATTAATTTGATATTAAATCTTGGAATAGGTAGGCAGTCGACGCCTCAATTAGTAAACGTCATAATCATTTTATTTCTATGATTGTATGGATATACATCCAGGTGTTGCATTTTCGGCTGTTTCTTTTCTATTAGGCCCTTTTCTTTCCAATTTAGGTAATACTCATGGGCAGTCAGAATATCGAACTTCTCCATCTTAAATATTTTTTTGTCTATTAACCATACGCTATTAATCTATTCTGGAGAAATTCTTCGGACACGGTACAACTTGTGACCTGTAAAATTTGGAAATTGATGAGTTATTACGGGTGCCATCACGGAAAGTATAAGCTGCAGTCTGCAGAACTGCAATTTGTTAGATGGACCGATTGAACAAGACATACGCGAGTCAGAAGCTTTGTTGAAAGATCAAAATACGAGAACTTAAGAGCTAACCGGAGAATAGTACCACCAGAAATAAAGACTTTCGGAACCGTGTCTCAAAATCCTAGAGTTTCATAGTTAAGATCATTTCCCTTGGCTTTTCAATTTAGTTTTTACGGCGCTAAATTAGTCAACACATAATACAATTAAACTGTTATACTTCTTACGTAGATACTACGTTTTAATAAGATTTATTTTTGCGTTATAACTTCCAGTTTATTTAATATGAATTATATTCAATTTAAAGCTCATAAAGCCGTCAGCCAGTTGTGTACCTACGTGTGAAATCTATCCCTTGGGATAATGCTTGCAAGAAGACTAGAATACTATAGTAGGTGTTGTAGGTAACACATAGCATAATGTATGTAGGTACTAGGTACACCAGTCAGTACTATTCTTAGATCATACAGATGGGAATATAGTCATTGTATTATTATTCTGTTTGAAAGTAAAGTACTGTCTAGTAAATGTAAAAGTTTACTAGGGTGATGAAGACAAGATGAAACTGACTTATTATATGGTATACCAACTGAAATACTGTAATTTATAAGTTCGACTGAACATTGGTAAAGAGAAATTTTGTAAATGATAGCTTTCTTGGTATCTTTAACAGATCTACGTCGTTCAAAGTAAAATAAGCCTGCACTATAGTATAAGTTATTTCGCTCTCCTTCATAGAAGTTTATGGCTCAACTAATCTTGCAAAGCTTGATCAGACATATTAAATAGGTATATTGAGACTCTAAAAAAATTAATAGAAATTAATTTATTTTTATTATTTTTAAGGAGAGCATAATATGCTATGCAAGAGGCATATAATATGTAGGTACTTTCTCGAAATCAAATTTCAATAACCAAATAATGTCAGTGATATTTTTCTGAAACCCTTTTACAAAACCAGTCTACCGATATCTTTATTTTTAATGCTATTTTTTCGTTATAAATATAACCTTCCATCTACATATATTCAGTTGGCTAAAAATACAGATTTGAAATCCTCAAATTACTGAGCATTTCTTATATGGCAACCCTGAATACTGTGTAATGTCTTCAGATCTATAAGATTCTGTACATTCTGATTTATGGCGTTAAACGAACACTTCATACAAAAGCGGTAACTGCCATGCGTTTTCTGTGTTTTTTCATGAATGGAATAAGTATATTTTTAATACAACTGCATCTCTAAATGTAATATATTTTAAAATGTGTTAAACTGCAAGATGTCGTCACCAATGTAGAAGTCATCTGGCGTACGCGCCACTGATTGGAGATTTATCGCTTTCTTGTTTATATCCGAATGATAAATTTACCATATTTTCTAATTTTGTGAGACTGAATTTCTACAGTAACAGTGCTCAAATTCTTTTCTGTAGTTGTGTGGTAGCAACTCAAAAATTGACAACTAATTCGAACAACACTATACATATCAAATTCAATTAGATTTCCTATTGGTTTTACTAAAAGCACTTTGCCAAATACCAAAACATATCGCCAACAGTTTATAAAGCTTTGTGATTTTTTTGCCCTAGTGAACTTTCGTGATTTTTTAAAGGTATCCACTTTTTATTGTACATATATTCTTTGTTCACTTTAAGAATATAAAAAAAAAACTCGTAAATATTTATTTTTAACTCAAACAATAATCATTTACACAAGGCACACGAACTGTGCAAACTCTTGTATGAAATCGGCTAGTGGTATGTAAATTTTTAAGTAATAATGACTAATTTGGTTGGTAACGCGCCGACTGTTAATCCGGCGAGCGCGGGTTCAGTCCCCGATGTTGACTCACTCCACTGCACAACGCATACGTTTCAAACTTACTGTGATGTGTACAAATGAGGATGTGGGTTTATTTCGATAAACCCAGATTAATGTTTAATTAAAAAAAAAACTTATCTACCACATGGGTTACACTCATACGGTTTGAATATATTATTATATGATTCCCCATTGTCGAGTTTACTCAAAATAATACCTTGGGGTATCTAATTCAGCTGCTGTGTGCTCGAAAAATTCAACGCACAAACAATTTGCACATTTTTTCTATTATTAGAAACTTAATTAAATTATTATGTGATAGACGCTATGATAAAAAATATTATATTTAATTCATAATTTTTCTGTCTATTATTAGTCTATATGTCTGTGAGAAAAGATTGTATCAAGTATAAATTAATTAGGGGCGTTAATTTTTAATGTTATATTTAATGTCTGATAATTAATTAGGTACCCCACACAATATAAACAGTTGATTATACCTAATTTATATTTTAATGTGAGAGAATAAGATGATAGAGAAATATTTAGTCAATTCTTTATGATAAAATACATGTTTTATTTTTTTTTATTTTTTTTCTATTCATATTCATCGTCAAGTGATTTGGTTCTCGAAAGAAATGTAAACAAATTATTATTATCGTTCGAGTTTTTGGTAAACAAAACGTGGGCACCTGTAAAACTCGAGAGGTCATTGCAGATGTACATAATATATTATGAATGACCCTAAAGTTTAGCTTTTGGTTGCTAGAGGATTGTGGTGTAACTGTAGAACAAATCATACTTTTTTTATTTTTTTATTTATTTAATATCAAAAAAAAAAAAACAAAATACAATATTAGAAAAGAAGTACTTACAGGATTTTATTGCCCCACTAGGCGATAGCCTGTTCTGGGGCAGTGTGGGACCTATGTGCATATTGTCGATATATTTTTGTTGACTGACTTTATAAATCTAGCACAGGATTATCGAAAAAGATGCACTCTATTTTAAAAGGGTATAACTATAAAAAAATCAATTGCATGGCAAGATTCCAAAAACAACAATTTAAAAATGCAAAAAAATCAAGACACTGTGCTTTCCGTTGCACGATCAACATTAGAAAATGTGGTATATTGCTTTTGCAATAAGTCCGCCTTTTGGCACACTGCATTGTCTTGTTTTTGTTGTTACATATTTGTATTTACTGGCCAATAAAGATTTATTTATTTATTTATATTGGAAAGTGGTAGATGAAGAGCGTCGATTGGCTATATGTCGACCGCGCAGTTAGTCTGCGCATGCGCTATCGTATTGTATTGTGCATCAAACAAAATTTACATTCATCAGGATAATTTTATACAACAAAAAACTTGTTAAAAATATAATTGAAAAATAATTAAAAGTAAACAGAGCAGGTACCACTAAAAATAATAATGTTGCCATGTGTATGTATTTTTTTAATAGTATCAAAGAGTACCAAAATATGAATATTAGGTGTGCGTACTGCGTAGGTTGGTAGGTACTTCACCCCTCGTTATAATAATTATTTATCTAGCGATGTTTTTTCAATGATATGACAACGTTGAAGTGTTTGTTCGGGACTTTTGATAGACCTCATTCGTTGTTTTGTTAAGTATGAATAAAAAAAATATGAGTAAATGAACATTATTATTTTATTATGAACTGCCGGGGTATTTTTTTCTTCCTACTTAATTCCAGACTTCCACATTTTTTATATGAAAAAGGATGTAAGTACTTAGGTTAAAGAAATACTTGTAAACACAAACCCAAAACATTTTCCTGTGCACCTTGAACTGCACGGTTAAAAGCCTATATCGTGAAGTGCAGTGTGACTGTGGTATTTTTGTGATAAAAATATCAGGTCTTAAAATAGAAGGTAGGTATAATATCTTGATAGATTAAATATTTTCGGAAAAGTTGGTTTTCATATATTTTTTAATGATATTTTAGAAGCTAGTTTATAGGAAACCCCCTCCCCCCCACTCCTGGCAACGGATGAATAATCTGGTATTTTTTTTAGTATTTCTCCACATCAATCTAGTATATATTCTAATATTTTTTCGTCAGAAAGACGACTGGACACTGTAGGCATATTGATGTATTTTCTTCTTCTCTTAAACAGCTTAGGCATGTTAACCATACTGCTATAGTGTTATAAACTAGTTTATTTTTCGTGAAATAAAAATACTTAAGTATAAAAAAATAACCTACAGCCGCCTATAGCTCTATATACAGTTAGTAAGTTAAATATGAATCCAAACATATCGCCTATTAACATTATGAATTTGAGTAATGTCGTGGCGTACGGTTATGCCCGGTGTTTTTATTTTTTTCTTCCTATACGAAAGCGAAAGGTCAGGAAACGATTTAATTTGTAGAGTTAGTCACTCGTGACTAGGGAATGCAATCTCGACCCAAGATTGCAGATTCGAGATCTCGTGATGTTAGAAATTACAATCTCGCGAGATCTCGGTATTTTCGAGATCCCGTATAGTTTTCAAAAAATATTGATAAATTCGGATGACCAAAAAGCGATGAAAGCTGACTGATTGTTAATTTATAATTATGAGGTTAATTAAGACTAAAATATTAATTAAAAGAAAAAAAACTTTATTCTTTAATATAACATCAACAAGAACAATAAAATAACACTGGGAAATTTTAAGTTCTAGGGGTGATTTTGGAAATAACTTCTTAAAAAAACAAAGAGTATTGAGGGTGCTGTCTGTATCAGCTGAAAATGCCCTCTCTGATTCAACACTGCTTGGCACCAGCGTGAGCCCAATATCCCGTCGATCTCGAGCGAGATCTCGTCAAATTACGCTTCGGGATTGATCTCGAAAAATGACTCGAGATCTCGCGAGATTGAGATCCCGCGCGATCGGGATTGCATTCCCTACTCGTGACATGAGATTATTTCGCAGTCAACTCAGGGTTAACACTGAATATCTGAAAATATTTTTTTCCATTATTATAAAATTGGAATTTATTCTCACGATATTTGAGTTAGGGTTGACATGACGAAATATATTTGATTAAGTACTTCAATAATCAAAGGGGTTGACACACAGTAATATGCAATTTGTACGCCTTTTATTTTCCACGTTTGTTTTTTTTTTATTATTATGATTAGAGTTACTAGAGCCAAAAGGCCTGCGACAGTATTGGCTAAGTAGCTTGGGTTTTCCAACATGATCCTGAAGGCAAAATAACGTCCTGAAGCCACGGCCTATCGCATCCGATATTATTTGAAATATTTAGGTTAGAACCTACGTAATTGTGTAATACTATAAATTTAATGACGGACAACATCTATTAAAAAATACATACGGACTACAACCGAGTGCAGACGAAGTCTTTCGGAATCCTTTGGACTATTTAATATAACTTGACAGTTCGGTGTTCGATTATATCCCTATTAACTCTATCTTCAAACCTAGTATCCATGGTGATTCATGCAACAAATAACTATATACTATCTATGTATAGACATGCCTACACTAGTCCCGACTACATAAGTCCTGAAGATGACCTCAGCAAGTAGGCTGAAAACTTGACAACATCATCGACAATCTACACACGGTACACCCGAGAAGAATGGAGAAGAGATACCTATATATACGTACCCAATATATATATTTTTTTAATAAAAATGAACCTAGGTTTATTGAAGTAAACCCAAATATATCTTTGTGCACTTCACAGAAAGCTTAAAAGCTTGTGTTGTGAAGTGGAGTAAGTCGGGGATTGAACCCGCGCCCACTGGATTAGCAGTCGAGCGCGTTACCAACCAGGCTACCGACCACCTCATATGTATATGTACCTACTATGTACCAGTACCTATATTATATGAAATCGGTACGTATTACTTACAGAAATAATACAAACAAACATGTTTGACAGAACACATCACTTCTTCGTCCTCTCATTATCTACCCCAACCCCTGCTTAGTTTGACTGTATATAGATAGTATTTAGGTATTGTAGAAATTAGTAGGATTGGTTCACGCATATCATATTTCCCTAAGTTTTACAAATCACACACACCTTTTGTCACGACCTTAACTAGGTACCAATACCAACGCATTAATAGAGAATTTTGATTTTACGATATGAACTCAGAGGTTTTGTACCTATTTTTTTTTAATATTGACGTAAGTAACATAAATTTAAGTACACAAGGATTCGTAATTTGAATTTATCTAGATTCTTATTTCTGTAACTCTAATAAATATTTAATGGGCCATATAGAATGGAATGATAATCTCTCCACATCTTCTGTACGTCCATTAAATTATTCTCTATAGGTAGTTGTTTCATCAAATAATTCCTTCAAACTCCTAGCTTAATTAGGTAGGTACTTTTCAATAATAGTAAGCAAATTATATGTAGGTACCTACCTACTTACTATTAACGATTCGAATTCATTTCGAAGTCATACCATCCTTATGATAATTAGAAGCTGGAATCTTTATCTGTGGTTTTACCTATAGAAATGACACGCAATCTTTGCAATCCTGCGATCCGCTGGATTTTCAGGAGTCTTCTGTACGTCTGTAATCAAGGTGTACTGATAATATTTTCATTTTCAAAGAAGGTGCCCTTTAAAATTGACAACATCTGACGATATTTAGCAATATCGAATATCAAAGATAACAAAACTGGTTTAGCTGAAATGGGGGGATTGTGGATTGATTACATCTACACTAGTATGAATGAGACAAGGATATGTTGCATATAGTTGCATTTATTCGGGAGATTCCCATTCATAAAATATTATAAACATATGGGAGATTAGTATTGGAAGGAAGTGCAATTATTCATTAGGAATCTGTTGAGGAAACCATGCAATAAAATTGTGACTGTTACTTTTCGCTACTCAATTTTTTTGTTGTAATAAAAATAGCAGGTTTAAAAGATTTCTAATTAAATTGTCTAGTATTTAGCCAATAAAGTATATTCGGATCACAGTATACCGTGACAATGAGACAAGTTTAATGCTAAAAATGATGATTCTAACAATATTATTCACATATTAAACATCAACAACCTACACACGATACACCCGAGAAGAATGGAGAAGAGATTAACAAGGACCGTGAAAATCTACAAAGCTATCTAATATTATTCACATTGGTTGCCGTAATTGTTGCCAAAATATATCCAACCATTGACAATCCGTGAATAGTGATCAGATTCACAGATTCACTTAGTATAACAGAATGTGGTGCATCAATATTAAATGAGTATCTAATGAAGCTAATATTTACACTCATTGTAAAAATTAATAAAAAAAATATGTGGAGAATGAATGTTTTGTTGCTTTTATAAAACAGATCCAGAAATCACAATCAAAGGATGTTATTTTATTTGTCAACATGTGAAATATAGCAGTGAATTAATTGTCGTATCAGATGTAGTACCTAGATCCCAAAAACTACGGAAGGTAGATAGGTACTACCAACTTTCCTACCTTTACGAATAATCCAGTTCCTTTTAAAAACACTAAAATATCAAATTACAAAATTCACCCATTTTTAAACGCATGATAGAACTAAATATAACTCACATTTTTTTTGTTTAAATCTCCCCAAAGCGGCAGCTGTACTGAAAAATAATTATTTTACTGTGATTTTATGAACTGGGTTATGAATATTCATGTTATTGTTATTAAACTGGCAAAAAATTATAGGTATTCAAATATAAAATTTAAAAAATACAGAGACGGTGTACTGTTTCAAACAAATTGGTATTCAATATAGATTTTTTAATGGTCCATATTTTTTTAAATAAAAGGATCAGTGCAAACTAAAGTACTCTCCTGAGCAGTTCACAGTAAGCTAAAAGCTTATGTCGTGAAGTCCACAACGAATCGTCAACACTGAGATTCGAGCCCGGCACCTCCAACCAACTGCAAATTATTCGTTCTATTTATTTTCTCCTAAAAAATGTTTTGATCAAGAAGAACGCTAAGAATTTATTCCAAAAAATGGACAAAACGCTATTTTTACCATTTTATCATGCGATTGTTCATGCGATTTTGAACCATGCCGTAGGAACGTCATAGTTGGGTCGGGAGCTTTAATTAAAATAATGAATCTGATCCCTCCCCACACACGAGACTTGTCTCTATTGGGATTGGGAGGTATTTCGAAACATGTATAGTTGTAAGGAACCATATATTTTTATGTGTAAAATATTGAAGAAAAATAAAAAGAATTTTGAAACTGAATTGAATTGAATTGATTTATAAAAAATATAATAAAGAATATTATTATACATAATTACTACATTGTATGAATCGAAGTATTCTGTTAGCTGGTTAATATGGGAAACCATTGGACGACACAGTGATAATGTGAATTACATACACCGATCTGACGTAATGTATGTAGGTTAGGTTAGTAGTTAAGGTACATAGTATATTTCTACTACACACTTTCATGATTTTGCATATAAATTGGATTGAGGCTAATCGAATAATTTCATTAGCAAAGCAGTCATAAAGTCGGATGGGATTATAATACGATGGATAAGGGTTAGAATATAGAATCGTATAATAGGTATGACGTATCTTCATACATTCTATTTTATATTATACGCTAATCCTTTATCAAATCATATTATGTGTGGATTTCTTTCACTTCTATATTTTATTTTACATGTTAGGAACATTGACAGACAGTTGATAGGGTTAACCTGTTTCTAATACAATAAAATTAGAAACAGAGGTCAACCCTCCAATCAGAAATGTCCAAATTGTGTATGTATGTACTATGTAGGATGTATTGTATCTATGAGGCTCTCCACATGCGTCCAGAAGCACAGTAGACCGTTTGCAAAAAAGCTCCGACCAAAGCCTCTCTCTGAATTCATGTTACCCTGATTTTGAATTCGGAAAGAGGTTTTTGCTAACGGTCGATTCAGTTGACTGAAATTCCGGACGTGGTTGGCCGCGCTTTGGCAGTGGTTTGAAATATCCGGTCATCAGCAAATGGATCTAGGATCGCGAGGAGTTTCGAGTGAAAGACTTTATTTTATATAGGTACTAGGTAGTTTAAAAATTAAGATTCACGTGTTGACTTTTATTTCTCGCCACCGGTGTTCAAGGACTTACGTCATCATCATCAGGCGACACAAATCATGAGAATCATGTGTCTTTAAAAATAAAGTTAAATGCAAAAAATAGTGTCAGTGACCATGCACGGCAAATTTTTTCCGAAACCGATCGAAACAGAATACCGAAAATACACAAACATACAACCAGCTATAATATACAATTAAGCTTTAAGGCCTTGGTACCAAGAATGACGTCACAGTCTTATCCCACGGCATTAAGGTTCAAAATAGCGTGAAAATCGCATGATACAATGATAAAAATAGCATTTTTTCCATTTTTTGGGGTTTATTTTGCGTCTATCAAAAAACTTTACGGTTATTCCCTAAATAAATGTTCAATGCATCTACCCTATTGTTCTCCAAAGCATATTTAGTAACGGTTGTCGAGATATAAGGTCTCCCGTTTTTAGAAATTTTTGAAATGTTGGTATGCATACTCTTAAGCTTTAACTTAAAAAAAAGCAAATAATGTGAGAGTCTGAACAAATTAATTAAATCCACGTTACCAGAAATTCCTGGATACCTACATCATTATAATACTAATTAAATATTTTATTTATCCGCCAGAATCTCAGGACCATAAACCACACGTTCCTATACCATACCATAAAATGTTGGCCGGATTATCTTAAATTAAATTAAGTTTTGTGTTGTGGTTTTTTGGATTATAAAAAGGTGTTTTTACCTGGATATGGATAACTACACCAACTATACTATCTATTGTAATACTTAGGTGTCACTAATTTATGCTGTTCTATTTATCTAAATTCTATTCTCTCTCTATCCATACCCTCACGCCACGTCCCTTGCGGGGAAGGCAGAGAGGACAGAGCGCCAGACATCCCTATCCTTACACACACTCTTAGCTTCCGTCACACTCATACAGTTTGTCATACACGCTCTCCGATTCCTTTTACTCAAAACGCGCCCATCCTTGAGGATCTGGTCGACATGATCGGTCCAGTCCAGTCTGGGGCGGCCGCGTTTCCTCACACCTCTTCGTTCACTCAGATATATCTTTTTTGTCATCCTGTCATCCTTCATTCTCTCAACATGCCCAAACCATCTCAGTTTGTTCACTTTCATTCTAGTTACAACACCAGTCTTGCAGTCACTCATTTCCCTAATAACCTCATTCCTTATCCTATCTCTCAGCGTTTTCCCACACATTCTTCTTAGCGACCTCATTTCCACTGCATTCATCCCGGATTCATCCTTCTTCAGCCATGTCCAAGCATTGCACTATATAATTTAATATGTACCTAACCTACTTATATGTTTGAGATTTGAATTGCATCAATGTGAGGGTATTAAGGGCTTGGCACGAAGAATGACGTCACAGTCTTTTCCCACGGCATTAAAGTTCAAAATCGCGTGACAATCGCATGATAAAATGGTAAAAATAGCGTTTTTTTCCATTTCTTGGGGTTAATTTTGCGTCTATCAAAAAACTTTTACGGTTTTCCCTAGATTTGAATGCATATTATCAGTACAAAAAAAAGTTTTACTCCGCGACTTTCGGGAAACGAGTTTCCGTCTTTCGGAAAAAAGATCAGAGGTGTTTTTCCATTTTTGTTTTTGAGAAACCTATACAAGATATAAAAAATCTTTTACGGTTATTCCCTAGATAAAGGTTCAATGCAGCTATCCTATTTTGTTCCAAAGCATATTTAGTAACGGTTGTCCAGATATACGTAAGGTCTCCCATTTTTAGAATTTTTTTAAATGTCGGTATGCATACTCTTAAACTAGTAAATCTCGTGTGATAATGTAAATATCTACCAGTGGCGAAGGGTGGATTTCTGCAGAAGTGAAGCCGGGGCTAACATTTCTTATGGGATTACGTCAGATTAGATACTATTATACTTATCATTTTTGCCAAAAGGTAACTCGATGGGAATCGTGTTCTTAGGTAGCTTCGCGCCTGATATCTACATCATATAAAAGGACGTGTGTGTGTACAAATGTACATAGATGCATCTAAGTCCAATAGATCACAAAACAAATATATAGATGAAAAGTTCTCAAACTTTAGGTGCAATTCTATAACGTTTTGAAATAAAATAGGTGTGTTATATGTTCGCTTTTACATTATTACCGACTCATGGCTGCGGGTTGTAAGCAATTCCTCATTTTCTTACTGTCACGTTTGCGCACAGATAATATTGTGAGTGTTTTTATAGTGGAAAATTCTTTTAAAATGGTTTTAATTGTGGTAAATTATCATTTACATTTTTCCCTGCATTTAGGCGAGGAAGAAAATTACGAAAAAACAGGTGACCGATGGCTCTATATTTTTGTTATTCCTCAAAATAAATTAGTGAAAAAGTCACAGTTTTAGAAACATGGTTCTGGGACAAGGACCCGTTTATTCTGTTCTGGATGATACAGTCCTATTGTACTATTTTTTAGACAGGGTCCCACCCCATCGTGTTAACATAATGCCCCTAATCATCATATCGTCCCACATCCCACAACAGTACAAGGAGGTCATTGTTGGAGGAAACCAAACCTAACCTTTTTTACAGTTTTTTTTCATACAAATTGATCCAATGCATGTTAAATCCTAGAGCACCCATGTTTTTTTAATCCCTAAAATGGATCGCGTAAAATTACCTAGATATAAGCACCTATACATGGTTGGTTATTCAATACAAAATATTCTATTCAACCTTGAGGGGTAGACAGATAGGCCAGAACCACAGACTTTCCTATCCTTACACACACTTCTTGCTTCCGTCACATTAATGCAATTCGTCATACACATACGCTATGATTCATTTTACACAAAATGCGAGTATGCAGCTTCAGAAATTTGAGGGGAGATTTTAATACTTCCATTTTTTACAGGACACCGCAAGATGATAAAAAAGCGTGGAGAGACACAAAAGCCAGGTGCTCCAAGGGAACTATCTGTCTATATTATACGTTCATATATATATTATGACATAAGGTCGCAGTAGATGTCATAAAACTAGTATAAGCACTAGCGGATTTAGGGAGGGGGCTAGGGGGCTGAAGCCCCCCCCAAAACCATGGATTACAGTAGTACATATAGAACAAATGTAGGGATTTTAGCCCCTTAGCCCCCCCCCAAAATGTTGAGTGACGTTTCTAGTGCCTTGAGTACTAAACTGAAAATGTAGTATAGTGAATGCAATTCCCCCCCCCGCTCGACAAAATTTTAGGCGTCAAGGTCAACAAATTTTAGACGACGACCTAAAAAAAAAAAAAAAAGGTCATCAGTTGATTACGGCAGGATTCAAAATTTTAGGCGAGGACCAAAAAAAAAAAAAAAAGGTCAACAAAAAAATTCTCGGGAAAATTTTTTTAAACTTCAGCCCCCCCCAAAATGAAATCCTGGATCCGCCACTGAGTATAAGTAATTTATGTCCTGCGATTTGATACTTTGATAAGATACTAATTTAATTAATAGAAATACATACATCAAGGGGTGTCCTCGGATGCCATATTTTTATTAGGTTATTTATTGTCAATGTTAACTAAAAGAGTAATTAAGTTAATACAGATGGACTTTTCTGCATCACCTGCGGGGTATATAGAGAGGGAGGGAGCGTCTCACATTTTAGATTTCTAGCTTCTATCACATTTAGTCTATTATATAGTCTCCATAAGCAATGCCGGTCCACACGCTTGTCAAACCTCGATCATCACAAAAATGATTTGTTTTGGCTTGTGCTTGCTAACGCTTGTGGCTGACTAGAATGAGTGTCGGTTTTCTTACAAAATCAAAGGAAGTTTTCAGAACGAATTAAAACAGTGGATAGTGCATTTGTCTTGGCTTGCGTAGGCTTGTTAGCGCTTGAGGCCGAATCGAACGAGTGTCGGTTTTCTCACAAATTGAAATCAAAGGAAGTTTACGCCAAACGCTTGCAAAGTGTCTGAACGTTTGTTGAGGCTTGGAGTCTGTACTGTGGCATGTGCCAAACATGTGGACCTGGCATTAGGATTATCTATCTATCTCTATCTATACCCTCACGCCACATCCCTTGCAGGGTAGGCAGAGAGGACAGAGCGCCAGACAGCCCTATCCTTACACACACTCCTAGCTTCCGTCACATTCATGCAATTAGTCATACACGCTCTCCGATTCCTTTTACTCAAAACGCGTCCATCCTTGAGGATCTGGTCGACATGATCGGACCAGGTCAGTCTCGGACGGCCGCGCTTTCTCACCCCTCTTCGCTCATTCAGATATATCTTTTTTGTCATCCTGTCATCATTCATTCTCTCAACATGCCCAAACCATCTTAGTTTGTTTACTTTCATTCTTGTCACTACACCAGTCTTGCAGTCACTCATTTCCCTAATAACCTCATTCCATTAGGATTATTTGTTACTAAATTCATAATTCTAAAATGTTTATAATTCTGATCTTATTCATCTAATTCGTTTTTCCTGTCTAATATCAATTCATTTAAATCCATTTTAATCAACTCGGTAACACTACTGAATATCTACAGACAGAATGAAAATATATATACATAGGTAGATACAACTTATATCATACAATACAAGTAAAACAATAGGAACTGCCGTAGTTATTATGGACTTTTTTCATATCCCGATTAAAATCTGTGATATTTATAAACACACAGTGATACAAAACGGAAAACAATAGATCTGGAGTTTGATAATCTCAATTCAAAAGCTCATTATCCATCTCTACTTCCTTGTACATTAATATAAAGTTAAAACGAGACAGCTATACGTTTGTTTATTCGGCGCGCTATCGAGATGGGAGATGCATTTTTGTCTCGTTTTGTTGCCAACTTCACGTCAATTCAGTAACGAGTTGAATGCGCGGGGTGGAGGTTGTGCCGCTCGTTGTTAGAAAATTGTATCGAAATTCGTCGCGATGTATTTTTGTTTGTATAATGCAATAAAAATATACCGAAATTTATATTAGGGGTGAATAATTACATCAAACTCGTTTTGAATCGAATTAATTGTGAATTATTATTGATAACTATCGTAAATGAATTGTTTTCGTGTATAATTTTTTGTCATAAACTAGCAAAATACAAAATATTGTGCAATTTTTGTGAACAAGTTTTAACAACTTTGTGCTTGTTTGGATAGATAACAGATACATAGTGCAAGTTGTGTTTTGAATTATAATAAAATTGTAATAATATACATTTAATTATTTACAATCAATGCCAAAAATGAGTGTTTTTGATCGCTAACTTAATAAAGAGAGCCTAGTAATTCAATACCTGAGTAAAAAGTGTTATTGTGATCGAATTTCCCATACTAAATTAATTAGTTATTAAGTGATATTTTAGTGAATGTGTGTATCTAATGATTATTATGTTGTGAATTATTTCATGTGTTTCTCTGAGTAAATATTGGTATTATTTTGTCGTTTGAAATGGCGACAAAATATAAAGATATTCACTCATCTCTCTCGGGACGATGGAGAATGGATGTACAGCTCCTGATTCTGATCCTGATTTACAATTTTTCTGGAGTACAAGGTATATTTTTATATAATAGGGAACTTGCACACTTTTTTTTTATTATCCAGAATCATAAAAAAAGTCATTAGAAACACATACCAATTTTTATTTTTTCGATGCGTCGCCTAATGGCTATTTTACAGCACTTTGAAATTTGAAGTTTTGAATTCCCGCGAAAACGCTACTTTCAAAGACGCCGTACGACGCCGTATTGATGACGTCACGAGGTCTATATGTGTTTGGGTTAACGTAGAGTTCGGTATGTTTATGTTATTTTTTTCAAGTTAGTGATAGTTTCAGGTCGGTTTTTAGCGTTCCATCTGCTAAATGTATATATAAATAATATTTAGGATGTTTTTGAACTTCAGTTTTTATTTTATTCATATGGGATGCTCCTCTCTCGAACGCGTGTTCGAGAGAGTAACCAGTAACCGGTAACGACGTAATGATATCGTTAATATATTATGTTATGTAAATATTGAAATTAATTAATAAATAAATATTTATTGAAAAAATATATATTTTTCAAATGGCGGGTTTATTGCCGTCAATTTCTACCAACCAACCACTTGTGACATTCATTTGAAGTACAAAATACTCACATATTTAAGTGTATGAAAAAGATTACTATAGTAGAATATACCGTAATTTTTTTCTTAAGGTAGTAGGAAAGCCCAACTGCTTAATTTAAAAAAAATGCAAATAATGGAGTTATACGAAACGTACGTAAATACTCCTGGTTTCAAATAACTTGGCCACTGGCTACATAGTAATTCTATAGAAAAAGTGTGACAAGTAAGGTGAAACGAAATGTAGGTACTTCCATGGGCATCGTCGGGGGGAGGGAGAGCTGCCCTCCCATAGAAAAATTTGTATTTGGGTGTATATTGAATATCTACTTTCACTCATTGAATGACAAAACCTCACCAAAATAACCTTAATACGACATCGTTTTCTCTTCATGATTCTATTTTCTAAAATTATTAGATAACCCATTCAGTTTCAACTATTCCAATAAAAATTTCGCTTGCGGCGCTATTTTTAATGTTTTTTTTTTGACAAAAAATCGATTTCCATACCAAACTACAACATGACCCTATTCAGTCCTTTTACTTTTTTTATATTAATTTTTTTGTTCCTCCCACCTATCTTCGAACCTGGCGACGCCCATGAATAGGTAGTTAGGTAGGTACTTTAATTAAAATTAACCTCACAAACATGACCTAAAAGTTAAATTCGATAAAGGTTTGTTTCTAGATTAGTTTCGTTGCACAATGCCATTTTTTCCACTTAGCCTTAGCCTTAGCGGGATCTGCCGGTATTAATAAAAAGCTTTATTGGGCGTCGTATTAGTTGTCTTTGTTCACTCTGGCACTACAAAATATTCGACTGACTCCTCTGAAATACTTTATATTAAATTAAGCTATAATATACTTCGAAAACAGTCAGAAAACAAACTCAAACACTACGCGGCCAAGAAACCTCATGCATTTTGGTATCCCGTCAAAACAAACATGGACTATGTGACGTCACAGACAGATTGACCAATGGCGTGGCGTTTAAGGGGATGCTGAGAAGTCGTGATTTTATTTATCGAATTAAAAATCGAAAAAAAATATTTTAGGGTTTTAATCAACGTAGAATTGATATTTAACCTTTATTCTACCGAATTAATGTATTTTCGTCTATATTCCTCACTAGTGCAAGTTCCCTATTGTATTTCTCCTTCACACCTTGTTTATTATTTCGTTTTCGTAGTACTCTGTTTCAAATGAGCAAGTAAAAATATTGGGTAGCAGGCTAGCAGGACTACTAGGATATGCGTTGATTTGAGAATCACTTGAGTTCGTTTTGTGTTTGGGCTCATGAAATAGAAATACTACCAAGGGTAGATAGATATGTTATGTAGTATATAAATTATTGAAGAAATAGTATGTGTGCACAACAAACAAGAATGTGTGGAAAAACGTTGAGAGATAGGATAAGAAATGAAGTGATTGGACTATTGGAGAGTTGAGTGGAATGTAAAACGGATGTAGTGACAAAAATGGAAATTAACAAGTCGAGATGGTTGGGACACGTAGAGAGAATAAACGCTGAAAGGATAGCAAAGAAAATATACCTGGGTGAAAGAAGAGGTGTAAGGAAGAGCGGCCGTCCAAGAATCACGTGGCTGGACCATGTAGACCAGATTTTCAAGGACGGACGTTTTGTGTAAAAGGAATCGTAGAGTGTGTATGAGGATTTGAATGAATGTGATGTGACAGAAGCCCGAAGTGTGTGTAAGGATAGATAGCCTGGTTGGTACCGCGCTCGACTGTTGATCCGGCGGGCGCGGGTTCAATCCCGACTTACTCGACTTCACAACACAAGCTTTCTGTGAAGTGTACAAGGATGTATTTGGGTTTATATCAATAAACCCAGATTCATTAAAAAAAGTAGTGATCTTTTCTCTCTGTCTACCTCGCAAGGGATGCGGCGTGTGGGTATAGTATATAGTACAACAAGCCACTTAGATCGGAAGATAGAATAATATGGTAGGTGCCTACTGCCTACCTATCATAATACATTAGCTGGTGCTGCTATGATATAATATCCCAATGTCTTGAACTCGACCCGTGATCTCAAATCTCAATTGATTGTTCCTCATACTAAACTTGCAATGCTAATTTTACCCACGTATCTAAGTCTCTGCCTAATAGATACAGCTACTACTGCTAAAAACAAGCTCCACCGTAAAATTATCTGTTTAAGGCTAAGTCCTCTTCTAACTCTTCGATCAGCAGAGTAGGTACCTATTTAGGTAATTTATAAATGTTAATTTTCTAGTGTTTTCGTTGAGTAACCTGTACATTAGTTTATTGTTGGTTCTACCCCAATTCCAAATATTGTGACCTAAAGACATTAGATGCAATGTTTTTAAGGTGCAAAGACGAAAACAGTTTTTCTTTTTAATTAAAATGAATCTGAAACAAATACATTCCTATACCCTTCACGCAGTAATCTTGAAAAGCTTGTGTGGTGAAGTGGAGTAAGTCAGCATCGGGGATCGAACCCGGACCCACCGGATGAATAGTTGAACGTGTTGCCAACCAGGCTACCGACCACCACAATCTTTTTTTTTTCTCCGGATTTTTCATGAGCGAAGATTTTCACGAGCGGGGCCCCGATGCCGACTTACTCCACTTTACGACACAAGTTTCGAGCTGACTGTGAAGTGCACAAAGATGTATTTGGGTTTATTTAGATAAACACAGATTAATTTCTATTGTAAAGTGACCTGATTTTTGGGATGCATTCACTAGCAACTAGCAGTTGGCATTAGTTTTCCATTTTTTGCCCTATTTCATAAATGTGTGTCGTAATAACATTACATCATGTTGAATCTGACAATAGCAAGCCATGATATATTTACATACAATATGATTCACGATGCTTATGAATAATCTCCAAAATAATACCTTACGTGGTCACAATTTGGCATGCCTATTAGTTCTACATTAGATACGCGTGTTTCGATACTTTTTGTATACCTACAAGTATACAAAAAAAACTTTCACGTACAAATTACGATAAATTGTTCCATTGTGTGTGGAGTCCAAGTGGACATAGGTATATATATTGACCATATTTGAGCATTTTGATATCCATATCATATTACTAGTAAGAAACTGAAAAATGTCTAGGTTTTGGGACACCCGTATAAAACACAAGCTAGAAATAGGTGCATACTAGAAAAAACCTCCTTTAGATAAAATGATATTAAAGATATAAGATATTAAAACCGTTTCCAGCTTTCCCAGAATTGTTTATCCCACACCTCCTTTTTTGATGTAACTATGTTTGTTGACCTAATATTCGAGTTTTAGCGTTTTAGTTTGTACCTGAGGCCAGTTTTCTCCTTAATAATTGAAGAATAATATTGATTCTCTTTGGGGGTATTTTCTGAGAATCCCAGACGACAGTTTGCCGATAAGAATGCTGTCTTTGATTCCACAAGATGCTCGTACGCCCAGAATGACCATTTTTCACTGTATGCCGTTCCTACGATGTGGATAACAAAAAAAAATTGAATGGGTGGAAATCGTTAGATATTTCAATCCTTTCAAGTTTAAAAAAACCTAATTACCCATTATATGAAAGGTATTTTCCTTGATACAGTTCTGTTTTAATCATGTATTCGTAGAGTGTAGACCTTTGTTCAAACAGAGAACTCTTTACTTTGAATGTTGGATCTCGAATACCCCGTCTTTTCAACTGTACCAAACCAACGAGCCTTTTGTATGCGTATTCAAAATAGGTGTCACGCAAAAGTCGTTTAACTTCGATAGGTTCTAATATCTTCTTATCCGTCCGATTTGAGGATTACTGTCTCTGGTATAGACAGTCTCGCACACAGCTCTTCTGTGAACCTCGAATGAATGTGAATGCTCCACAAAGAGATTGTTTTCGATATGGGCGCTACATGTACTTTTTTGTGTAGTAGCAGCACTAATCGATTTTATGCCGCAAAAAATGTAGTTCAAAATTAGTCCTAGACTTCCTCTTTATTGACAGACTTACCCAACCTTATCCAACGATAGATGACCTACTTACCTACTGTTTTTTAAAACCAAATACTGTAAATAATATCAAATTCTGTAACTACCTAATAGCAGCGAAGGGTCCTCCTAAGATCACGACTCCTACTGTTTTACCTTTTTATTGGAACGATTTAAAATAATATGTTTATTCTGAGTCTGACATAATGCAATCAAAAATGTTAGTCCCGACTTTCCTCCTAAGAATTTCAAATATAATTCATACCTAATTAAGTGGGTACCTACCAGGCACGAAGCTTCTTAAGAACACGATTCCCATCGAGTTACCTTTTGGATAAAATGATAGGTATAATAGTGTCTAATCTGACGTAATCCAATAATAAATGATAGCCCCGGCTTCACTTATCTGCAGAAATCGTCTCTTCGCCACTGGTACCTACCTTCCTACTAACCAAAATAAGACGGTCTTTTTCTAATTGAGTATAGGTATTTCATAGTAAAGTTAATTTAAGAACGCCCATTTCAGTTTTTATGTTTTACCTGTTATGTCACGTTTGATATCGGAGTTGTCTTGTTTTGCACTGGATATCGTATGAAGTCAAGAAAAAAAAGGATTCTGGTCGTCACCCTAAATAATAATATTTGGACAATGCCGCATACATGAGAATACAAAAGGGTTTTGTGCTACGGACGAGTGTTTCTTCTTTATTTTTTAATGTGTAACATGATTTTTTTGTCAACCTAACGACCCACCGCCATACGCATCTTGTCAACCTTTAACAACCACTTCAAGTAGTATATTGTTATATACTTAACCTAATACGTTTTTATATAGTAATTAATTCTTTTTTCTTCTTCTTATTTTAAAGTCATTTCATCCAGCCATGATAGGTAATAGGTATAGTTTTTGAGTTTACGAAATAAATAAAAAAACTTCATATGACACTCGAACTCATTGCTGAATATCTATAAAGCAATGTCGGTTTTTTTTGTAAGTGTTCGTATATCTCCCGCATTTTACGATGGATTGCTGCGAAATTTAGAATAACATTTGCGATAACATACTCTGTGTTCTAACGTAACCTGTTTTTGGAGAAAAAGCTTTTCCTAAGAGATGCCGTGATGATGGCAGGTATATCCGAATCCGTCTTTTCACGAACACTTCGAAAAACGCTCTTATATTGGCGCTAGAAGTATACTAACTAAAACAAGACGATATTTTTTCAATTATCTCATTGTAAAACAAATTAAGAACACGCTTATCAGTTCAAAAAGTTACAGAATATTCATAATAGGTCCGAACCTATTATGAATATTCACCCATCTATAATGATGCTATATATAAAGTTGTGTCTAGGTAATTTAATGGAGAGATGCTTTGATCCAAATTCGACGATGAAAGACTTTGATGTGGTTTCATTGATTGAAATAAACAATCAGAAGAAATAAACTATAAATAAATAATTAGATTTGGTAGCTAAGTCTTTGATTGTTTAGAATTTGTTTGTTTATTGTGTTGATGAGGAGTTACGATTGGGAAGTTCTGTGTTGTGCTCAAAATGAAAGATAGTTTATACCTATAGGTATCTACTTAGCTACATTTGCTACAAACAAGATACCTACCATTGATATCATTTGGGATTTATTTTATAAAGTGGCTAGAATTTGATCCCTGCGAACGAATTACTTGAACGCGACGAAAGTAAGAAGTGTGTGTAAGGATAGGACAGTGAGATGGTGTTTATTTTGACTACCCCGCAAGGGACGAGGTGTGAGGCTATAGTAGTGGTAATATTTGATCCTCATTGCAAGATTTTATGAAAAAACATAATTCGTGCTATATATTCCGGATTAGGCAACAGTCGACAAACAAATAATCATTTACAAAACTTCTTTAAAAAAATCAAGTAGGGAATTAGTATGTGTATAATATATGTAAGAATCTGATTTACCTTCAAAATTGATTTTTTTAAATAAAGGATCTGGGCTCGCATGAACACAAACCCAAACACTTTCCTGCATTATTTTTGCGCAAACTTGATATTGGCAAGAATGGGTGGCAAACTTCATTATTCACCTGAGTCTTACAAGACACTCGAAAAAATTATATAAAAAGGTGGGGGTCAATTCTTCCCCACGGGGAACCTTTATTATTTCATGGATTAAACCAACACATCACTCACATTATTTTGTTCGACTATATTCGCATTACAAAAAAAACAACTGCGGAATATACGAGCTTCGTTTGTTTTTGTTGGCATTTTTTTATCGTCATTGGTTTGTGACTTGTCACAATGACAAAAAACGTTCGTCCCGCGCTCTGAAAAAATCTCACCATGCCCTTATACGTTCTGAATCCGAGAGGGAATAAATCTGAAGTGGACAGTTCCACTGAGACTCGCCATCACAATGCAATACTCGTCGGTATTTTTTGCCATTTTTTTCAATTACCCGAATGTCGCAGCGGCTTTTTGCTTTCGTTATTATTTTTTTCGCATGGTTGTCTCTCTCAATTTAGATGGACGAAATAAAAAAAAATGTCTACCATTTTACCCAGCATCCATACATAAAAAGTATGTATAGTTTTTCAACCTGTCTCCTCTATAGTTACGCCATATTGTATATTTTTTTATTTTGTTCATCATTTTTGTCATTCGACATTTTTTGTGTCGTCTGGGGACGATCTAATTAATTCAATACTTTACATTAAAAGGTTGTTTTAGTTACTGCACGGTGGTTTAAAAGGACTTGAACTGAAACCTGTAGGATGTTAATCGTGTTAATCCAGTGAGCGCGGGTTCAATCCCCGATGCCGACCTACTCCACTTCACGACACAAGCTTTTCAAGCTTACTGAATGTATTGTACATATTGACTGTAGGTGTATTTGGGTTTATTTCAATAAATCCAGATTCATTAAAAAAATGCAAAAAAAGCAAATATGTATGTACATAGGTACTTTTATTTACTTACGTCTATATTTTTTTTAACTCCGATTAGTTGATATTATTGTGTAAGCAATAAACAATTGCCATTTTGTACAAAATTCAAGTGATTTCTTTATGTTTTCCTTTTGAATTTCGAAGCAATGATCTTCTAATTAACCATGTATAAATGCAGATATCCCTTTCGCCACAATCTAACCAAAAAAATCCAGCTAGCTAGGTACCTCTAGTTTAGAGTAAAAAAAACAGTTTGATTGAAAGCTTGCCGTCAATAGGTTTTTTTTAAATATAAATAATGCATCATGGGTTCCTTATCATTTCTCCAGAGGTCTGTCGAAAAACAATGGTGATTCATCCACTTATGGGATTGACGAGTTTTTGGCAAAACAGGTTGAATAAAAACGATTGTTTTTACAATGGGACGTTAAATTATCGTCAGTTTCACAATTTTCAACATTTTGTTTGTTATTAGGAGATTCACGATCTTTCTTTTCTCCACACCATATTCCATTTATTTGGGATCAGGGGTTCGGATCCTCTCTCTCCATTTGCCTCGATCGAGGTAGTCTTCTGGAGTGAGCTCCAGGTGTTCCATGTTCCCCCGATAAACGTATCCACTGTCCATAATGTCCATATTATCCATACCACCGATTGTGAATAAAGTAAAAAAAGTCGCGAAAGCTTAAGTATTTTTTTGTGGCTTTTAATCTAAATGCGATTCATTTTTTCCTTAAAAATGGACTTCCAGCAAGTAGCAACGGTCGTATTCTTACCAAATGTCAACATCATCCCATGGCAAGTTTTTTAAAGTAGTTTTTAGAATGCTGTAAAAATTTGCTATGAAAAAAATACTAGAAAATAATCCATTTCATTTTGCAAACCACATAATATGTACCTAACTTCATTATTCAACTATAATTTATTTATAGTCTTTTTAACTAGGCAATATGTTTGTTAATATTTTGCATTTTTGATACCTCCTACCTAACAGTAATAATATTATTATTGGACCTACATTATTATAATTGCTTTTTAATTGAAGTTAATTTATTACCATTAATATCGTTTATTAAAATTGTGTGTACAATTCGTAGGTACACAATAATTATATTATTATAATTATGGTCAGGGCCGTTCCTAGACATAATGTCACCCTAAGTACGAAAATGCCGCCCCCAAAAATATATATATGTGTAAATTAATAGATAATCTGGGAACCTTTTTATTAATACATTAAAATCATTTTTTCCTATGCGTGTTTTTTTATTTTGGAAAGATATTAATATTGATTTGGCATTGAAGCAAGTAAATAGTGTAGGTATTTTTTTTAGAAAAAATGGAGGTGCTGAAGAACATCTAATTATGTTTGCATCTAATTATATTGCACAAGACAAATGACGGTGTAACTAGCGCCGCAAGCGATTTTTTTTTTGTACTGAACATTATTTTTCATTCAGATTGCCGCCTCCTCGATTTGCCGCCCCTTCAGAGTACCGCCCTTAGGCTTTGCCTATTAGGTAGGGATGGCCCTGATTATAATACCTCTATATAAATTTAACCTCTACTATTATGTGTACTAACTACCCCGTTAGTTTAGAACCGGACAAACGATGCGAATGCTGTGGTTTCTGGCAAAATTAGAATCATGGGAAAATCAGACTAGTTTAACATTAAAAATACACGCTAAATTAAAACTTTGTTAAGAAATGAGTACTAGGAGCCATAGCTGGTAAAGTCCTGGGAATTTCCAATGAAGATCTGACGTGTGTTAACTGCGATATCTGCAGATCTCTTAATGATGAACCACCTCCACGCCTGGATCTTTTGGGAGCCTCGGAGCTTACCAAAAGAGTAAGCCAAAAGAATTTGTTGATGGAATGGTCGTGGTCGCAGCTTATTTCTCCGTACTCCGGGCATATCGGTTATTTAGTTTGTTTAATAGTTTATTTAAATAATATTAACCTGGGTTTTGCCGGGTACAACAGCTAGTGATTCATTTTGTTTCACTAATTAAATTAGTCTATAATATAATGCGTGTGTTCTGTCTGTCTATAATAATGTGTATAATATAGTGAAATATGTATGTATGTTTCAGTATCAGTGAAACATGTTAGGGTAATTGAGTCAACATTGTGTCTGATATTATGGAGTAAATACAATACGTTCCGTATGTTCGTGGATTCGATTAACGACCATCGCTCCTAAATGGGCTTCTCTGATCATCCGAGATGGAGGTCCTAAGCGCCATTACTGGAAAAACCCTCCGAGACCGTGTTTGTAACGAAAACTTGTGAAATACAGGACATTGTTGGAGAGATCATAAAGGCAGAATGAACAATGGCAGGCTCGCACAAACAGAAGCCAAGAAGATCCTATGTGGATACCGTCTGCCTGGAAGACCACCTAAGAGATTCAGTGACAGTTGGACCTCATCAAGAGCCGTGATTTATGTTTCACAGACCAAGAAAAAGAAGAAGTTCATAAATCTACTGATCATCTTAATCACCTTCATGTCTTTCTGGTGTCAATTCTGTAATTAATTCGTACTAACTAAACCCTTTTTTTTCAAATATTTCGTAGTACCTAGTTCAATTGTTTCTTGGTTTTTCGGGTTAATCGTGTGTAGATAAACTTGATCGACGTTCGACACTCCTACTGGTGTTTCCTCTTCGAAGGAAGACACCAGAAGATTTCGAATAATAACGTCGATCAAGTTTATCTACACACGGTTCACCCGAAAAACTAAGAAACAATGTCAATCGCACACCGTGAAAACCTTCAACGTTTACTACCTAGTTCAGTAAATTTAAAACACGATTATTTACCTAGTTTAAAAAGTTATAGGATTGGACCTACTACTATTATGTACGTATATCTAAAACCTAGTGTACTTACGCAGGCTTCTACCAAACTACGTAAGTATCCAGTATTAGTATGATTTCTAATTAAGTGTGCAAGGGCGTATATTTTATGGTGTTTAATTATTGGTAATGTAGGTGTGTTATTATGATACGAGTACCTACCTACTTCCATATTAGTAGATATGCCAACGTCTGCCAACGCCCCTCTGTTTTATTAATAAAATACCACCTATGATTTTACCTATCCATAACACAGAACAAAAAAGCTATCGACAAAAAACTTTTGAGAAATCAATTTCCTGAGTAACAATTAAATTTTACATTTAAGGGCTTGGTACCAAAAATGACGTCACAGTCATTTCCCACGGTATTAAGGTTCAAATCGCGTGAACAATCGCATGATAAAATGGTAAAAATAGCGTTTTTTCCATTTTTTGGGGTTAGTTTTGCGTCTATCAAAAAACTTTTACGGTTATTCCCTAGATTTTAATGCATACTATCAGTACAAAAAAAAATTCTCCGCGACTTTCGGTAAACGAGTTTCCGTCTTTCGGAAAAAAGATCAGAGGTCTTTTTTTTTTGAGAAATCTATATAAGATATAAAAACCTTTTACGGTTATTCCCTAGATAAATGTTCAATGCATCTACCCTATTCTGTTCCAAAGCATATTTAGTAACGGTTGTCGAGATATAAGGTCTCCCGTTTTTATAAATTTTTGAAATGTCGATCGGTATGCATACTCTTAACTCAACACATTAGCCATCCTTCAGAAAAAGAAAACATGAATGTCAAACAATTTTTTTCATATCTTTCGACCTTTTTGACATTTGCTTTGGGACATTAATGTTTCAACTTTCGTTATTACATTCCTTATGATTTTCATCGTTTTACTAGCTAATGTCATCAAAAGACGTCATTACGCGTGCAAAATGACGATATGACATTCTAGTTTTAGTTGAATTATCCTTTGGCACTGTA
This sequence comes from Ceraclea dissimilis, assembly GCA_963576895.1. Classification (NCBI taxonomy): domain Eukaryota; kingdom Metazoa; phylum Arthropoda; class Insecta; order Trichoptera; family Leptoceridae; genus Ceraclea; species Ceraclea dissimilis. The sequence goes on from OY756361.1 coordinate 17,129,882, forward strand.
ATATTATCCTAAGTAATATGTGCGGAGGCTAGGAGTAAGGGTGGTATGATAATTGTATGGTGGGTGTCATGTTTTATTACGGTGGCCTCACAATAGTGATGGCAATACATGACTTTAATAAAATATATCCAAAAGTGAGATGACAAAAAAAAAATTGCAGCATTGCTATAAGTTCGCCCTAGTCAATAGTTTTTTTTATGATTTGGATGATTGTATGCCTCATTTTAGTATATGAATTTGTTAATTTGAAAATAAATAAATAAAAAAAACGGTTTGGAGAATATATTTTAAGTGACGATTACTATTCTCATTGGTTCGACTGCATTTTGTATAGTGATTTTTTTCTGTTTAAAATTTATTTATGAGCTGATTTACGTTGGATATAATCCTGTCAGCGAAAATAAACCTATTTTGGAAAATTCAAAGCTCCGGCAAAGTGACAAAATGTTGATTTTAAAGTTATAAGCAGGTAAAGATGTAAACGCCCTAAAAGCAACATTATTGTTTAGTTTAAGTGTTTTTACGGCCACCAGAGTTGTTATTCAGTAAGTTAATTACGTAGAAAGAAAGACTATTGATTATATAGACATAAGATTACGTTTAATTATAACGTTAGGCGCTTAGCAATTAACGTTAATGAAAGCAAACACCACACGTTGATTAATTAATCACCGGTTAATAACTAGATTTCAATATCCATATCGGACACTATCTTCAAAGTAATACAACATACCAAACAAGCAATGGTTTAGATTTACGACTACTGAGAGATTTTGTAGCATTTGTTTTACTCAAATGAACATTAATACTAATCTTCGCTCATCGTACATATCTTCAGAAATTCTTCTTCTGCTAAATAAAATTATGATGTATAAGATCTTATCAGCAATTGTTGAAGGTTTTCACGGTGAACACTTAACATTGCTGTTTGATTTTCGGGCGAACCGTAAGTAGTTACATCGATTTTCTAGCTAGTGCCATTTTCTCCAGATGAAAACGTCAATCAAAAGTCAATCATCACACGGTTTGCCCGAAAACCAAACAGCCAAGATATTCTGGTGTTTTTTCCACTATTCTCTCATTTTGTCTTCTCTTGGTCTTCTTTCAGTGAAAGGAGAATGAAGTCGATCCTGGTTTCCTTATCCGTTAGTCCTTGTAACATGACCTACCCATTGTTATTTTAAATTGCTGTCTCTATTGTCGACAATTACTGTTCGGAGTGTTTTTTTTTTTAATACTATTTATTGATAAAGTTACCTGGCGTCTTTCTTCTCGCTTTCATGTTCTTGTTAATAAAAATCTTATATCGCGACAACGCTTTCCATGTGTTTTATTCCAATTTTATTTTCAGTGGTTCTTATGAGTTTTATTCTATTTTATGTGAATAGTTTGTTTTATTTTTATGTTGCCGTCACTATATTCATGTTACGTGTCTCGTCTGCCGCTAAGACAATGCTTTTCCTTTGTGAATGGGTGGGTGACTGAACTTGGAAGTTACGATGTTTGTACATAGGAAGATAAAATGATAACAATAGTTAACTACTAACTATAATATTGTACAATATTAGTACCAGGAACAACCGCTTGGGCGCTTCTAGTAGTAAATCCTGAATTCACGTGATATGTGAAACAAACTTAATCTTAGATGATTATTATCTTGAGCTAGGTGGATATATTGTATTACGTTACGGTAGCAAACAATAACTTGGGACGTGACTACAATTTATAATAGCGCATTTTTCTTATATAATTTATTAACCTTTACTATTTTTTTATTGAAACATTATTTTTTACTAAGCATTTTTAGTACAGAGAACAACCGCGTGTAGCGCGTGTGTGGCATGTAAGAATACCTGTAATATGTCAAATTTGTGTCAAATATAATTACTTCCCTAATATTAGAATAGTGCAAATGTTCGGTCTGATCTGTGCTTATTTCGTGAAGATTAAGCAATGACAGAAGTACGCAAAGATAAAAAATATACCTTAATACTAATGTTACAGATTTTTTTGAACGATCTCATAAATAACAGTTAGTTAGAAGTTCAATAAACCTAACACATGTTTTTGTATTTATAGTATTGATATTTATTTTAAAGAAAAATATGTTTTATGCATTATCCTTAATGTATTCAATCATATTCATTGACGGAATCCATCATCCAACAAGTTTATAGATATGTGTACTGCGTATCTACATACATAACAATATTGTCTATTAATACAATATATAAATTTGTCTGTGGTTTTTTATGTCAATATTCAAATATGGCGGCGTCTTCAAAACCTTTTTTTTCTATACATACAAATAATACCTACATACTGTTTGTACAGTTAGGTATTTCTAGGAAATAGCCTTTTAGATGTCTACGTACTTACTTAATGTAATGTATTTACTGGCGACTTTATGTGCATATTTGGCTGCGTTAGGGTGGACTTACACGGGTCGATCTTTGCCGCCTTCTAGTCGTGCGGCAGAAATCGACCCCGTGTGAATCCCCCCTTACGGAACATTTCCCATACTTCGGGGTGACGAAAGACAAGTGTGTGGGTGTACACTGTGCAACAAATCAAAAATGTATTGATAATCTTCGAAAGCGTTTACTTTTTATTTAGGCGCTAATATAATTATTTTTTGCATATTTTTGTTTCCACAAGCTAACCAGTTGCATACCAATTCGCTGCATTAAGGATCTAGTACATCTCAATCGGAAATTGCTTGATGAATATTCCAGATAAAACCCATTTTATGAAACATCGTTCTTGAGTCCTGAGTGACAGGTTTAAATTTTAAAAGCGTTCCGTAAGTAATTTTTTAAAAAAGAACTAAATATAGCAAGTCAGTTCGACCGCGTTGATGCCTAGGTATCTACTTAATTATTTTTTTGCGGGCAACATTAGCGATTGTGATATGCATACATAGGCAGATTTGTATGTAGGTATTGCATAATGCTCTATGTATATGTGCGATGAATATTAACTAATCTTAACGAATTTTAACACAGTGTTTAACACCCTGTCTCTAAGAATTGTCAAAGCGTTGAATCATAGGGTTCTATGTGCTAAAAATTACCCCACTATTACCTACCTATAATATAATATAGAATAGGTGCTAACTCTCATTCGTATGTTTTGCTGGATTCTTCTTCTTTTTTCACTTCAGCCATCCCTCCACTTCTGTTTGTAGTGATCTTTTGTTTTTTCCTCTCTTCCATCGTTGTTCATAATGACATGTGTTAGGTGAATATCTGATAGAATCCGTGCGAATCTTCTAATTTTGTATTAAGAAAAATGTATTAGACATAGTTTCCTACGCATTTCGTTTATATAAGAATTTTCGCCTTTAACCGACATAAAACCTTTCGAAATATTGTTGTATACAAAGGAAATTACTTTTTTTACCTGTTATAATAAATCAAATATTTTGTTCGAGGAGTGACTTTTCATAAACACCTTTGGATGACTTGCTTTTTTGATTCATTCAAAATATGTTATAAAATGTACATATGACCGTAACATTACGAGAGCGTGGAAAAAAAACAACCGAGAGACGTCTAACACATGTCGACGTTCCTTATTCAAACGCGGCATTCCAAATTTAAATTTTCAAAACAAACGATCTCATTGTCTATTCATTCGCTCCCTATATGTTTTTTTTTACTTTTAAGGCGATTGATGCTGCTATTTGCGTCCCTGGCTAACTTGGTGTGTGGATGTAAAGGGTACAACGATGTTTTCATTACGCAATCGTAGAATTACATATTAACTTGTCTTCTCAAATTGTAATCTGTACGGTAATTTATCTAGTATATTATTACTAAAGCCTCGGGAATGACATCGATTTCACTAGGATTACAGCAATATCTGCTTTTTTCTTCTCTTTTTTGACTGTCATAATTTATGTCACTCGACACTAGGTACCCATCGATATTTATACTATACTAGTAACTTGATTACGGTCTTAGCAACAAATCTGAAGCTGAGCGAAAAAATATTTGTATGGAGCTTGCCTAATTCCAAATGTCAAATTCCATACATTGTGCCTAATTGAAACTGTCAGATGGGAACAAATGCGTCGGATCGCGCAACATTCATAGAAAAGGACTCGAGTTAGTAACTTATTATAGGACATCAATGTAGGTACCATAGACATTTAAAATTGTTTTTCCATAATATAAGTGAGTCTACTATTGCTGTCTATGTTTACTCTTTTGAATTTTTTTTCATAAATATATGAACTTAGTAATTAATTTAAAAATTTAGATCAGAATACCTTAGGGAAAAGAGCGTTGTCTTTTTCGAACAGGATGAAACACCGAAACTCTGCCAAATCGTCGATTTTACCCTCCCTAATTCGTGAGATAAATCTATAGCATCTCCATAGTAAGTACATAATGTTCTACAATTTTTTTTTTGTTTATATATATTTATTCACAAATAAAATATATCAATACAATATCACCGGGATTGCCCAACTAGGTGTAACTTGTATTTAATTACTACCCTGTTTTCCTTTTTGTAAGAAAACTAAAAACCATCGAAATTGTGTCAGCTCCCTGACTTTACCTCCCTAGATAAGCGTAACATGCTCGCTTTGATTAGGTAGATGTAGATATCCACACGGGTATACCTTGCACACCGGTTTTGTAATGAATACCCGATTATTTTCGTATTGTAATTTTTAAACCTGTAATTATGTACATTGTGTTGCCACAGACGTACTTTTTTGTTGTGTTTATTAAAAAAATAATAAAATAGTTGCGCGTTCTATTATATTACTAAATCGTGTTATGGGGCCGCTTCACGCTCGGCGACCTTCCACGAGTTTTGTGAGAATGAGTAAAAGGACGTACGGACGAGGTGATTGTCTTGAACTGTATACGTAACCGACGGTTAACGCCTTTTTACTCATTCGCGCGGGACTCGTGGAAGGACGGACAGCATGTGGATGAGGCATTATAGAAACTATATGAATTTGGCAATCACCCTAATGCAGAGTGTTCCTGCCAGTGTCAAGTTCTTCTGAGGTCTTGAAAGAACTTGAAGGTTCTCTTATTGTTTTTCTATGGTTCTTCTACATTCTCCTTAGCATTCTTGTAGTCAAAGGCGTAGGGAAAGGAAATATAGGGAAAAAAGGGAAAGGTCTTTCATTCGCGGACTATAATTTGATGAGATTAGTTCCGAGAAATGATGTTAAAATTCTGTACCTAGGGCCATTCTGCCAATAGCGTTAGTGTATTTGTGGGTAGAGGGATTTTCAAACTTATTAGTTTCTGCAGAAGTTGTGGGTTTTAGTCATTTATTGGGCACCCAAAAACGGTGTGATCAAGGTTATCCTCGTCCCCACCACACTCACAGTATGGCCTTTGGAACAGGTCACTATATTATGTCAATTACCTGTGTTGCTTGAATAAAAAATTAGACACTTGATAATTTTGTAAAACTTGCTTGTGCCTACTTTGTAAACTTAGGTACTATGACTATTTTGTATACGAAATGCTTAAATCTAGTACTCGTAAAAATTTAATTAGACTGACACACATAATAATTAAAATACCTAGGACTTTTTTTATTATGTCATAGCTAACAATGAATCACTACATTAGGGACTTTTTAATAGTAATAGTTTGCGTGGGTAAATATACTCAATTTTACTGTTTACACGCATATTTTATTAGACATTTTTGTGTATCTAAATGAAACTAGTTATACACGAATCCTTATCAAATCATTGGTGACTCAGGTGGTTTCTGACCTGACTTTATTGGATTCAATTTCCCTAACAAATTTCAGCGTTACTATTTAATAGCTTGTGTAACGTAAGAATTTGCGAACTAAAAATTTCTGCATATTTGACGTCTAAGAATTAATCCAAAGAAATAATTAAATCAAAGGAAGCAAGCACTCTAACGATTGTGGTTATACCCAAAGTGGTTTAAGGCTCTATATGCCTATTATTGTTAGTGTGTAATAATAGAATAGAAATATCTCACTCGGCACATTGCATTTCATGTCCTTGTATGTTATATTAAGTCCAATTCTTGCATCTCTTTGAACTACAAGTGTAAAGTGATCACATTAAGTCAGCCGACGATCAGTCATAAACCTGATGGAAGGTCCATCCTTTGCAGTGTATCTATTGAGATATAACTACTTGTTACAATAAGTGTGTTTTAAAAATTTGTTTCGTTATGAAATATTTAAATAATGAACATCTTATTTTAGTTATTTAAGCATTTAATTAGTTACAGAAATGGACCAATTATTTCCTCTTAATATTTTTCTGGAAAAACTTAAACTCTTGAAACAAGAAACACACGGGACATCCGAGAAATACGAAGAGGTCATATGTAAAGATTGTGAAAACCTCCGCAACTTTCGGACTTATTACTATTGTGACTGCTCTTTTCATATTCACTCCAGTGATCGAGTAAATTAGCAGTGATTAGATAAGCTTACCCATCATCTGTCTACTTCTATGTTTAAACTAGGTGCTATGAATGCGTATATAAAAATATGAATCATAATTTTAATAGGGTTAAATATTTTATAGATTACAACTATTATCCCCCTTTTTAATAACTGTTACACAAATTTGCCTCAGGCACGAACGATACCAGACTTATAATTATATCGATCGATAAAATATCTATGAAAAATAATAGGCTTTTGTTCGATGAAAATAATTGTAAAAATTCCATTAGTGCTTAACTCTATAGCGAGCATCGCTTCTTAATTGTTTTCGTTTTTTATTTCATTTTGGTTACAAGGTAGTTCACGATATTTTAAGAGTATGCATACCCACATTTCAAAAATTTCTAAAAACGGGAGACCTTATAACTCGACAACCATTAATAAATATGCTTTGGAACAAAATAGGGTAGATGCATTGAACCTTTATCTAGGGAATAACCGTAAAATATTTTTTATATCTTCTATAGATTAAAAAAAAATACAAAACACCTCTGATCTTTTTTCCGAAAGACGGAAACTCGTTTCCCGAAAGTCGCGGAGTAAATTTTTTTCTTTGTACTGGTAATATGCATTAAAATCTAGGGAATAACCGTAAAAGTTTTTTGATAGACGCAAAATTAACCCCAAAAAATGGAAAAAACGCTATTTTTAACATTTTATCATGCGATTGTTCACGCGATTTTGAACCTTAATGCCGTGGGAAATGACTGTAACGTCATTCCTGGTGTCAAGCCCTTAACGCACATAAAAAGATAATTGCTATATATCTAATAAAATATAAAGTGTACACTCGCTCTTTTATATTAAAAGGTGATCCTTGAAGAGGGACTGATAATAATGGTCCGAAACGTTATTTCTGACACATTAATGGGACCAAATTACATATCGTTTTGGGCGGCCACCTTCTTGTAATTTGGGGTTTTTTATTTATCCTTTTATTCATATTAAAATAAACGCATATTATAACATGTTGAAAATGAAAGTTTATACACCACGAATGAATTTCATTAAACTGTATAGTTTGTATACTTAGTTGCAACTTTTGAAAGTTTTTTGTAGAATAAAAAATCAAGCTTATTACTTCATGTTTTAGTCGTTAGAATCGTCAACTATTTTTGAAGTAGGTAGGTGTTTTATTTATAGTGTCCCATACAACCCAGGTAATTAAAAATTTTAAGACCAATAGCATTTCATAAGTTTTAGCAATAATTAAAGCGCTTTCTGATTCCTTTTACTCAAAACTTTGAGGATCTGAGTCAGTCTGGGACGGTTGCGGTTCCTCATGTGTTCTGCAATCATCAATTGCAATCGGCACGCTTGCACACTTCTCTGATTACTACCCTAAATTGTTGGGAACACTGCGAAGCATTAATGTACTACGATACTTAAGTATAATAAATACTGCAAGATGGTAGGAAAGTTCGTTTGTTGAACAACCTCTAAAAAATCTAAATCTTATTTTTTATTTCAATGGAATCTACGTAATGTTATAAATTCTTATCGTAGGGGTGAGAGTCTTCGAACGCTAGCACGTATAGTAGAAGTTATTAAAACTACCTGAATGTTATTTCACCTACAATAATATCAAGGTATTATAACCTGACAAATTAATTTCTAATATAAGGTTTAGATGAACATTACTTTAAGGTTTAACTAAACTTTACCTACGGTGTTGTAAATCTTTGATTATGGCCTTATTAAATATAAGTATAAACCTCCTCTTTGAGGTAAGCTTATAAATCATACAAGTGTTCTTGTCGATAAATTGGTAGTAAAACATTATACTAAACACATGAAAGTTGTTATGTAATTCTAATAGAGCAAGTAATAATATTAAATCATAGTGTAACGTGAATTATTACGTATTTTACTGCAACATTTTTAAAGCTAGGAACCAATCGTAGACCTCAACTACTTTGCATATGAAGTATCTAACAAAGCTACCTCTCACAATTTTCTACTACCCCACAAAAATGTTTTTAGAAATTACAAGCTCGTCTTTTGGACGACGATGTGGGCTTTTAATAGTGTCTTCATTCCTATTTTACTAATGTTGTTTTCGAGTGTTTACTAGGAGTCACACATATACGAAAATATAAATTTAAACCTCTGAAAACTCGAGTTACGAGACTCGGTCATCACCCATTCAAAATGTCTACTATTTATGGGCATATACTCATACATAGATGTGTTGTGATTTTTTTGACGACGAGAAATACAATCGCACTCTGATTCTTGGTGACCCAACTTGGTGAAAATGCCGTACTTAATTGCATGGATGAACGAGTTAAAGATAATTTCAAAGCCTCGGGAACAACTATTTTTTGTGATCATAAGCTGCAATCAAATACACAAAATACCATTACGTTGTGTACCAAATTAATCGACTTCGGCTTCTATTGACGGGCTTATAAATTGGTAGATGTTATTAATGTGATGTATGTAGATAGCTAACTAACTTCCATATGAAATTATCAAACTACGGTAGTTAAAACCTTTCCATCATTATATTGCACCCATACAGAGTGTATAAATAATAGCCTCAAGGGACCAAGTCATTTTCCATCAAATTGAGAGCGGCTATAAATCAAATCTTTTGCTTTACACGACTCTGTAGTAACAACGAATATATTAAAGAATATAATGTTCCCTACTCTACTTACATCAGATGTTTTCTATGCAAATGTGTAATGACTTATATTGCCATTTTTTTGTTGGAAAAGTTAGTTTAGTCACCACCGTAGGTACTATTCTTTACCATAGTCCTTTTCTTGCCCTTAAGCTTGGATGATTGAATATTCAAAAATCAATGTGCTCCAATGGCAATGGCTCCCTACGCACGTCCGGAAGTTCAGTTAACTGAATCGACCGTTCATCGGTCAACACTGAATTCAGATAGAGGTTTTGGTCGGAGCTATTTTGCAAACGTTCTGTTCAGTTAACTGAACTTTCGGACGTGTGTGAACCTTACACTTCCAAAAAAATGTGATTAGTTACATTTATTTCGTATCTCACAAAAGAACTCGTAGATTCGATTCATAGTTTTGACAATGAATCCTACTCCTTACACAAGTTATCCCCACAGCGTTTGAAGCGTGCCTCCCATATAAGATCGAATGCCAGGTTTGCCCAAAAGTGAAAACTTGTTTGTGATAATTAGTGATAGTCAGACAATCCACAGAAAGAAAGTGCATTTAAAATGACAAATTACAAAGTTTTACCCGAAGCTCCAGAGCCAGATTATCTATTACGGACAAGCTACCAGTAACATTCATTATGAATATGAGAGTAGTCTACTGTACCCAAAGAGATTTGATATTAAGTACTAGAGATCTGATTCTATGTATTTTCAATAGAACGGTAGTGACGCAATTTCACGCTCGGCACTTTTTGGTATTTTAGAGTCGCAAAACTCACACTATTAACAAGATATTAATAATAAAAACTAAAACATCTTTAAAACTATCGTTTTAGTCCTAATAACGTTAAAACGAATACAGCTGTTTTTAACTATGAGAGCAAAATTTCGAAACCGTTGCCCACAAACTGTCAAAATTTTCCATACGATTTGACAGTTTGTGGGCACCAGTTTTGTTACACTTTTAGCATTCAGTACTCTGTCTAGGTAGTACTTAATATATTATGTCGCTGACTGTACCTTATGACTCCATAGAATCAATATAAAATTTTTTTTTTCAAAAGCATCTACTTCTATAAATGTAATCTTAAACTACATCTGTCTTTTCAAAGTTCTTTGCTATCCAAACCTGATTACATTATTTAATAAATTTTACATTATTAATGTTTTCTCGCCATATTTAATAGGGCAAATTTGTAATAATAGTACCAACATACATCGCTGATGTGATCACTCCAGAAATTTAATTATAATGGGTAATTTATATGTCGGAATATAAGTAATTATTGCGTTGTTTATGATGAAGAATGTTTCCTGAGGCGTGAGATGGATTGGTCTGGGTATAGGAAGATCACTTTGTCTGAAGACGGTACAATATTCTTGTTTTTAATCATATTTTAATGTAGTAAATCCTGTAGTTAACTAAAAAAACTACGTATACATTAATTCCTATAAATTATATTATAGTCGATAAAGAATTGGAGATCTTCCAGAGCGTGCACTTGCGAAAAAATAAGGGAAAATAAATGTACAGCAGTTTTCACCGCCGTATTAAATAAGGTAAAGTTTATTTAAGTATGGTGTAAGTTCATTATTTCATTTTATATATTTTAGTGCTTTTACCCCCGTTTTCACCAACTTTTATCTAAGAAGGAGACCCCTAAGAAATTTCCATACAAAAACAGAGAAAATATTCTATTTTTTGACACGCAGGCCTACCAACCACACCCTAATTCCATACAAAATGCAACACGCAACTCACCTAGCCTGGGCAGAGATATTTGGGCACCTAACGTAGGTGAGTTGCGTGTTGCATTTCGTATGGAATTAGGGTGTGGTTGGTAGGCCTGCGTGTCAAAAAATAAAATATTATCTCTGTTTTTGTATGGAAATTTCTTAGGGGTCTCCTTCTTAGGTAAAAGTTAGTGAAAACGGGGGTTAATCTTTTATTATATTTTTGTACTGTCATGCTTCGATGAGAAAATTATTGTTGAAATATTTTAGTAGAGTGTGTATTTTTTGTTTGTGGTATAATTTTATAATTTTATGTTTACATGATTGAAGGATGTTTTTAAAAATTACTTAGGTTCTTTTGTTTTTAATTGATCGTTTTAATGGTGTTTTGTTATTGGTGTTTTATTGTTAATGGCTTACGCCGTGTATGAAATAAATAATAATAAAAAAAATTAAAAAAAAGTCCCTGACTCCCAATTAAAGTTTTTCTGACTAAATATGAAATGTACTAAAAATAATATAGGTATTTGGATTTATTTACATATTTATTAAAAACTGTAAGATTCATTAAAAAACTCAATCTTTCAACGACTCTCAGGAAGACCACGGAACAGCTGGAGAAAGAGCTGGACTTCTTCATCACAGGAATGAGAATGAAGCCCTGATTGAAGATCAATTTCAAGGGGAAGAAGGATAAATCTGTTAACTGATAAATTTTCACAACTATATTTTAGTAACGATAAAAAATGTCAACCTAGATCGATTTTATATTGTGATGCATTTTTTTTCGTAAAAATTAAGTAATAGTTTATTAAAACTACCGTTGTGGACGCGATTTCTTCGGCAGTGCAATCTTTATAATCGCCTTAATAATATTTTATGTCGGAGTATAAACTGTACCACTGTCAATCAATTGTGACGTTTTATTAAAGAAACACCTAATAATTATTACGTAAGTTTAATACTAAACATAAATCATCCACTGCTTCCAATTCATAATGGTTTAAAAATGATAATTCAGTTTTTTTACTCTTCGTAGAGTATAATAATTTAACTACATTTGGTACGGTTTACTGTATTCAAATTATGACCGCAAGGAGTTATCATTATGTGCCAATTCAATCAACTTTAATCGATTACGAAAATATTTTTACCGCTGGATATTTGAATATATTAATTTACATACATACTAGTACAAACTTTACATACTTGTGATATGACAAGAGTTAATAATACTATGTAGAAATACGTAAGACCCATAAACTGGTTCAATTACACAGTAAGTTGAATAATTTTTATTGATATGGTTTTTGCATATATTTATAAATCATATCAATTAGGTGTTGATTATTTTTTTGTCACGTGTAAGTCTTGTGTAAGATAACGATCGATCGTATTTAGTTTAATTTATACCTCGGGTGTTGGTTGAAATTATACTCCAGAATATGACTAACTCAAAATTAAGAGAAACTCAGATACAGAGAGAGTGGTTAAAGAAAGTAGATTTTGGATAAAAATATTGGACGAATGTTGTTATTGTTCTCTAGCAATGAGTTAATCAGTCAAATCATTTGAAATTGGTTGTTATTTTCCTAATATTTACAAGACGAAAAAATATAGTTTTCAAGAGAATCTAGCGAGTTTACATGTAACAAAACAACGGAATTGGCATTGTAAAATAAGTGTAGATATTATGTGTCGTTCAAAATTTAGACAACCATAGAAGGTATATATTACGACGCCGTTTATTCAATTCATTCAATAAATTTAAGTTTTTCAACTATCGGTCTATGCTTTCGGATTCTGATCTGATACTGATAGTGTTCCAAATTGGATGCACCTTTATTAAAGTAAAATATAGCATCCGGAAATGTCATACTAATTATGCTTGCTAAATTGTATGATAAAGAATCTTTTCTCAAATCTTTTAGTCATACGTTAAGTACAATTGAGTGCGTTTCGGTCTTCCTTTTTAAGCTTTGACGTAGTAAGTAAATTATGAGCAACCTGCATATTTTTCTACCTACCTCCATTTGGCATGACGCGTACCTCAGTGGGCGTATTTATTTCATTTTAATCGCAAAGGTTTAAATTATGCTTATTTGAATAACAATATTATAATTTAATAAAAAAGGAATACTTAGTAATAATATGACAATGTATCAAATTTAAAAAAATACTAAAAGAATGCATTCTGATGGTCAAAGACCTAAAACCTTTCAGGTCTCGTATATTATTAAAGGAACGAATCTTTTAAAGTTTCTTGTGGGTTGACTTTATGGGACATAAAGAGGCCATAATAATATAATCCTTGATATATTAAGACCTACTATAAAAATGATAAGACTTTCGATAACAGTTTTTTTTTTTATGAAAGAGACCATTATATGTGTATGTGATCTGTTTGTAGTACTTGGCATATCGTCACATTTATCTTAGTATGTCTTTACTAGATGGTTCAATGAGATTGTGTTTTTTTTCTCTCTGTGATGTTTGTTAATTTATGTTACTGCCTTTTTATTGTCTTTTTTGTGTGTTTAAAAAGTCTTGCTATCTATTATACGGCACGTGATATAGCGTCTGATAAACTTTTCACTATTAAGGTTGGGTTCTTTGAGATAAAAGTGAATTTAAAATTGTCGGTTCTAATTTCATTGGACCGACATAAATCACTGCCTGCGAATGGTTGAATTTCTTTGTAAATGTCAGCATCATTTACAACTTACGTGTAGTTTATTCCAATTTCTAGAAAAAACACGATTTCTAAATATATTTTTTTCCAATAATATCACGTAGAAAAGGGCGGTTATAATTTCAGATAATTGACAAACGTTTGGAACAGAAGAAATTCAAATTTTAAAGTGTTGATGGCATTTTGAAATATAAAAATTTCATCATCAATGGTCGTGTTTCAGTATCCTGAATAATTGTTGTAGGTAGGTTACATATTATGGATTGTACCATCGCCACCTTGACACTTCTCTCTTTCTCTAGCCATGATGTAGGATAAATACATAAAATGTTATAGGCGAGGTTGCCATCACCGTCGCGTGAAATGTATGGAATAACAGTCCCTTAACAACGAGTATGACGGACCACGTATTATATTCTGTTAGGAGGTTTGACAGGAGTGGTTGTCCTATTCGATGATTATGCTATGTTGCCAACTGTTACAGCACGGCTAGAGTACGTACTCTAGGAGGCAGAGATTGTACAAAAACCGCTCTGAATGTTAATGCCCAACATACCTATTCCATGTATTCCCACAAGGGAGTATAAGGGCAAACTTAGTTACTGCTTACCTTTTTTATAGGAAACACACGGATGACATCGATTACAAAATGCATAAAAATAGTCGCATATTCATCAATGTCGTCTGTTTTACATCAAGAACAAAAAACTCTCCCCATGTTGGCGATACGACTCACACGTTGTTTAACAATCTTTTAATTTTTTCAGACTCATGTCACCGAGGCTATAAAACTATAAGAGTTAAAAGGTTTCTTGTGTCTGTTTTTGTTTTTGTTCTCCTCGTTTTATTTTATTGCACTCGCCGAGGGATGGGATCATTATTTAATTTATTTCAACAGTTAAAGAGAACACAGAAACACCTTTGTTTTGAATCATTGCCAGTGTAACATATCCATACATTGTAAACGCTTCACTTTGTTTTACGATACCTCGATCTACGGAATGTAATATATTATAAACCTAACATTTAAGAGTCCCGCCCAGACTTAAAACTTCTTGAACTTTTTAGTTCTTACACAATCAGCTTTCACGCAAATTATTTTACCAGGGAGGGTTTAATATTCCTTTAAAAATTTAGAGCAACCTTCTTAAAAACTCTTATTCACTGTCTTTTTCATCGTTCTTAATCATAGAACATATCTAAAAATGGGCAAAAACAAGCATTCAACAAGGAAATCGTAATAAGTTCTGGTTAATGTAGATTTTCTTCCTACATTTTGTACATTTATTACTCTACTAATTATTTTTTTCTCTGCGTACAATCAAGTTTTTATTTATTTACATTTAATTAGTAATTTTGCATCACTTCCCACTGATAGAACTTTCGCATATCTGAGGAGTATTGTACATATTTCTTATAGTGTAGAATACCTACAATCTCATTTGTTTTTTTTTGTTTTATCATTTTAATTTTATTATTATTTATTCCATCTTTTCAACAGCAGAGCTTTTAAAAAAGTCGGCGAGACACATTTCTTGGAAGTTTGACACATGCCCGCTCGACTCGCCTTTTGCAATTTTATTATTGAAAGGGTTGGTGTTATTTTCGAGTCGTAAAAGTGACACATATGCATTCGGGACAATAAAAAAACACATATAATGTGATTATCATTGACATCGTACTGATTAAATACATTCAACACCTCTTTATTTTGCGAGTATCACTAGCATAATACCCGCTGCCCTAGCTAAACAATTCTTAAATTTAATTTAATGTTAACACTATTGAGCGTGTCTAAGTTCTACTTACATATTTGTTTACGTTTTACATGTTTCGGCTTACTAGGCCATTCTCAAAAACTTTTCAACACAACTACACCATCACAACATTTCTTTCTCACCCCGAATCATCACTTTAACTTCAACTTTCAATTAATTTATACACTCCTCTCTAACAAAAACTGAAAAACAGGGTTTTTGAGAATGGGCTAGTAAGCCGAAACATGTAAAACGTAAACAAATATGTAAGTAGAACTTAGACACGCTCAATAGTGTTAACATTAAATTAATAATGGAGTTCTACAAAATAAATATCCAATCAGTTAATAAATTCTTAAATTAATTTTTGTCATCAATAGACTTTAGAAATTGTTCTACAGTAAGCTGGTCATTGGGTGTTAATTTGAAAACAACGCTTACATTCTGATTTAAAAAATGCGCAGTTGAAAGAGTTATTTTAGGTTTTTTATGTGATGTCTGTCGTTTTCTCTACTTTTGACGACAAAAAATGCTCCAGTCGGACCTAAGGACGATTCCAAATACAATTCCAAAGTTTTTTCAAAATTTGTTTAATTGCCCGAGTTAGCAAAATCAACTTAGCTCAAATTTCTTCTTGCACGCTTAACATCACGCATTGTTCAAACCTACGAATCGAATCTTGATTTTAGTCAACCCCTTTCGTTCCTATTGTAAACATAAAGAGCCCCACCATTCGGTATGTTTTGTGCAGTTTGCAGACAGAATCTCGCATTGTGAATCCTTACTCTTTCTTCGCATTTCAATGCCTTCTGATAACTTCCAGGCCTTGAAACGGTGGATCACCTCTCGAGAGACCGAAAGCAACAATTTACATAGTATCGTTACATTTTATAGCTTGTCATTTCCGATGCCTGCATAGAATAATCGTAAATTCAGTAAATCTCATCTCCCGAAGCCCTTCAAATATAATAAATATGTACGTCGTAACGTAACGAAATGAAATGGTTGCTCAGTCGTAACTTAACACTTAGGAATATTATCATTCAGTTGTCATTTTATTAGACTTCATTTTGTGAATACCAAATTAATTTAGTACGTACTTTTGTCACTAGATGGCATTGATAGTAGTGCCAATGACTGGGTAAATACATAAAAAAAGTGCCCGAAATATGACGTGAATATACGCAAAAAGTACTTAGCTTAAAATCCGAAGGGCCAATTTCCCTTATTCCAGAAGGAGATTAGTCTTCCAATCAATTTGGTGAATGTTACTGAAAAAAATCTTATTTAAAGTACATAGTATTAATAGTCTTACAAAGTATGCAATTTGATTAGATTGATTAGCCGAAATAAGTTGCTTATTAGAAAAAGTTTGTTATTCTGTTCTCTCTGTCTGTCCTGCAAAGGACGCGGCGTGAGAGATAGATACTCACGCTTACTCCATCGGTATTTTCCAGGTGTATTTTTGATCAAAAATGAGATCTCCCAACCATATAAAAAACGTATTTCCAAGGTTTATAGACTGGAAGCTTTTTAACAGTGGGCATTGGTAATAAAAAACATGAATAAAATATTTAAAATGATTGCTGAAATGAATCAGAGAGTCGTGGTGTTTGCAAAATGAGGTGTCTTCAATTCAAATCCCTCGCTTTGATTTATATGAAGGGTTACCTGCTTTGAAGAAATGAAATAATAATTCATATTATTATATTGGTACCTGGCAACTAATCCACCAAATGGACCACCTACCGATAGTTTAACTAAATGAAGATGTTATGATATCCCCAGATTATTATGTACGTGTTATTGAGATGAAGAAATAAAACAAAACGCGAGTTCAACGGAACGGCAAATTATGTTTTGACTAAATCGTTTTTTTCCCGCATCACGGCTCATTTGAATATAGTAATTTTGTTCTCAAACTGCCACGCTGGGAGCGGTTATTTTTTCGTTGGTGCTTTTTTTTGGAATCAACGTTTATTTTGTTTTATTTCATTAGCGTGTTTTTTTAACATAAGGTATACGCTTCTTCTTTGTTCCTTGACTTATTTTCAAGTTAATATCAATAAATTAAATTAAAACATTATATGCATTTAATTGAAGACCGCTTCTGGTTTCTGTGATTAATCTCGCCATTATCGAACGAATTAAAGTAAAAATTAATAAGGACTAATTCGCTCGTTGAAGATTGTAACCAAATTATATTTGTAGAAGGTAAAACAAGATCACTCGTTCTTTATGGGTGGAATGCCTAAAATTTAAAAAAAAAGGTAAAACAATGCAGTTCTCACTGCTTTTCTTGTCCAGCCATATGCAGTCCACTACTAAATGCAGGTCTCCTTTGATGTAATTTTTTGGGGCGGGCGTCCCGCTGGTCTTGTAATTTGATAATTTTTTGATAACATAAAAAGAGTATCTATTTTTTACTGTTTATCGCTATTCAGATATTTTTTCCAGCTTAAAACTTATAATTTATTTATTGATGGAAGATTAACTTTATGGAAGGACATTGTAAAATTATTTGTAAAAATAAAACACTTTTTTACTTCCACTATTTATTTTGAGTACATACACCAGAGATCTTTCAAATTAGCTTTAAATAATTTTAAAACTTATATTTTTAATTTATATTGTTAACGCCTAGCAAGTTCGTAATATTCACATTATTACTATTAGAATAAAAATATTATGTCGATGATAACTTAAATTGGCAAAGAAACAAACGTTCATCAAATTTAGATCTTTTTATCGCCGAGTGGCAGCGATAAAATCCCTCAATTAAATTATATCGCCAGTGAATCCTTTGATGAATCAACTGATTATTACAAGTCTTATTATTAAGTAGGTACTGTTATTTGGTATCAGTTTAATTAACGATAAATTTATTGTGCTGTAAAATTCCTTCATCGCATTTTACAATGGCGCCGTTGTTGGGGCGATATAAAAAGAAAAAGGATTCGCGAATGCGATTAATTATTTATTATTATTATTCAATAAAACGATTAATTAAACTCTAATTGAATTACACATATTATTTCTTCTATCACAAGTGCTTCAATATTCGCTCGCTACTCGCAATACACCTTTTCTTTAGATAATACGAATATTTAATTTGATTAAAATTAACATAAAAATCGATTCCTATTCGGCTATCCTATCCTTTCGGCTTTGATTTTAACTGTTTTGATCAGCTGGCGTGCTCCATATGAACTTTAATGCCTCATTATTCCGATAATATATATATAGAACTCTCCCTTCAACAGTAAGAAATGCAACAATACATGGGTACTTAATATATATGAAATTCGACAACACAGCCGTCGCTCCTCGTGGTGTAGTGGATATGATCCCTACTATGCGGGACGAAGGTCTGGGTTCGAATCCCAGCCGGGGTGAACTGAAATGGCGAATGTTTCTCGAATGTATCACTTAAGCCAGCCGAGGTCGGTCGTAAGCCCGACAATGTTCATCTTTAATTCTTCTGCACTGTTGTAGGAATGTTACATTTTAATGAAGAGTTCATTCCTTCAGAATGCTTTCTGAAAAAAAATAACATTAAGGGGATGGCACCAAGAATGACGTCACAGTCTTTTCCCACGGCATTAAGATTCAAAATCGCGTGACAATCGCATGATAAAATGGTAAAAATAGCGTTTTTTCCATTTTTTGGGGTTAATTTTGCGTCTATTAAAAAACTTTTACGGTTATTCCCTAGATTTTAATGCATATTATCAGTACAAGAAAAAAAAATTACTCCGCGACTTTCGGGAAACGAGTTTCCGTCTTTCGGAAAAAAGGTTAGAGGTGTTTTTAAAAATTTATTTTGAGAAATCTATACAAGATATAAAAAATCTTTTACGGTTATTCCCTAGATAAAGGTTCAATGCATCTACCCTATTTGGTTCCAAAGCAAATTTAGTAACGGTTGTCGAGATAGAAGGTCTCCCGTTTTTAGAAATTTTTTAAATGTCGGTATGCACACTCTTAATGACAATTTTTTCCTTTCTGTAGGTACCTAACACAGCAAATCAAGAACTACTTTTGTCTCGAATACATTGACTGATATAGCGTGAAAAATATTCGACACATCGACGTTTTCTCTCAGAATACATCAGAATAAAAAATAAGTCATAACTTTTGGGATTGACTGTTACTACTTCACCCTTTAACGTTTCATAAGGGAACATAAGAACCATTTAGATTATTTGATTTTCCATAAAAATGTCAGAGTATTATTCTGTTCATGTAATTATCATACAAATATTTAAACATCTCGTTAATAAAAACAACATTAAATAATATATTACTCATATAATGTCACCTATGAATTTATTTGTACAAAATGTTATAAGTAATATATATGACAGTTATTTCTTGTCAAATGTGTATCTTTTTTTATTACATTATGATGTTTCAGTACATAATTACATTTTCTAGTTCCTGTCGCATTAATGACATTTTAAATACCTCCATTTCCCCATTTAAATACCTCCATAAAAAATAGACATATCACCATTTGTTAGTGTACCTCTCTACCTACGCATTGTGTCGTGTCGTAAAATACTTGAAAAAATTACACAAATCATCGATTTTGACACCATCTGGCAAACAACCCCACGAGAGATCGCTATCACATTATCTTTTTTTTTTCGATGTTTTCTATGTATTCGTAAAACGACATCAAGAAATACATTTTTACTGATAATTTACCGAAAATTTATTTCGCGAATTCGAGAAATGACTACTTTGCCGAACGACCAGTTGAGCAATTGTTCAATAATCCGCCGAACGATTGATTCGACAATTTCATACAGTCTGTCAAGAAAGAGACGGTTTTTGATTAGTGCGCTACATTTAGGTAGCTATTTGGCAAACACAGAGGCAACACTACTTGTGGAATTTTGATAGACATGTTTTTCTTTTTCTTCATGTATCCTGTCAGCTCCACCTCCACCCAACGTTGGCAATCACTTAGGCAAACATGTCCCAGTCCTGCGCTGCTCGGAACGGTAATTTCATTGTCGCCAGCAAAGAAAATTGTAGTTCTGAAATCTAAATTAAACGTAGACCATGTCTTCCTTGATGGACTGTAATTCGCCGAATGATCTTTTATAAATGGGTAATTTTCCAAACAGTCAGAACAACGAATGATTAATGCGACAAACGACAAGAATCGTAGACATCGGTCTAATTTTTTTTCGGTGAATTCGTTATTTACCGTATTTTACCGTACCGTCAATATAACTTCCTAAAGAAATATACATTTTTATGTTGAAAAAGATGTCTTGATATTATTGAATGGCCAAAGTTTAAATGTGTCTCCAGCCAGGAGCTGTCTTTACTTCCTCACCTCACCTGCGCTTGTGTTTTATTTTATATCCGTAAAGTTTTATGTCATTAATAATAAATTTATCATATCAGATTTTGATAATAATATAATTTTTTATTTTATGACACTCTTTTTATCGATTTTTATCATATTTTTTTTAATTTTTCACTTTATGTGATTATACAATACCCATTGTGTTTATTAGTGCAGTCGATGAAGCAATTTTGCCAACATTAAATCAGGTAGTCGTGAATTTTTGGTATGTTATGTAGGACGATGGGGTAGTTAAGAATCCAAATTTGCACAATTTTTCTCCCTTCGCCCCCTTCGCCACCTTGAAAAAACCTTAAAAAGTCGCCACTTTTTATATATTATGCACTACAACTTAATTATTTCGCGTTTAAGGTCAAAATGAGTTATTTTATAATTTGTACATCATAAAATTTCCTACAACTTTTGTTTATAACATTTTGCACTAAAGTAAATAGGTTTAATAATAATAAGGTTTTTTCAAGATGGTTAAGGGGGCGGAGGGAGGAAAATTGTGCAAATTTGGATTCTCAACTAATTTATTGTCCTACATAACATACCGAAAATTCACAGCTACCTGATTTAATGTTGGGTCTCCATACTACCGAATCTTAGATCTACTGGCCTATATAAGTTTGTGCTTATTTTATGTTTAATGTTTATTTAATATCAACATTTTTTGAGATAGATACATTACACAACAAGCATACGGCTCCTATCGTGACGTGTGGAAACATCGTCTAACACAAAGGTTTAAACTTAAGATCAAAATAATATAAGCAGAAATCGTGCTGCAGCTAGCCATACTAAATGTTATATGTAGTTCTATCTATCTATCTATCTATACCCTCACGCCACATCCCTTGCAGGGTAGGCAGAGAGGACAGAGCGCCAGACAGCCCTATCCTTACACACACTCCTAGCTTCCGTCACATTCATGCAATTAGTCATACACGCTCTCCGATTCCTTTTACTCAAAACGCGTCCATCCTTGAGGATCTGGTCGACATGATCGGACCAGGTCAGTCTCGGACGGCCGCGCTTTCTCACCCCTCTTCGCTCATTCAGATATATCTTTTTTGTCATCCTGTCATCATTCATTCTCTCAACATGCCCAAACCATCTTAGTTTGTTTACTTTCATTCTTGTCACTACACCAGTCTTGCAGTCACTCATTTCCCTAATAACCTCATTCCTTATCTTATCTCTCAGCGTTTTCCCGCACATTCTTCTTAATGACCTCATTTCTACTGCATTCAACCCTGATTCATCCTTCTTCATCCACGTCCACGTCTCACTATATGTAGTTCTTATTTAAATAAAGAATTTTAGGCGGTTGGTAAGCTGGTTGGTAAAGCGCTCGGCCGTAAAACCGGTGGGCGCGGGTTCGATCCCCGATGCCGACTTACTCCACTCCGCAAGACAAGCTTTTCAAGGTTTCTGTGAAGCTTTCATTTTAAAAACCCAGGATCATTTTAAAAACGTGTTGCTTTCAACTTGCAACTAAATTATGAATGTACAAAGTTAAAAATAATGCGTTGAATTGCTAACCTATATCTACGTACGTACATCTATTTTCGTAGGTAGATAATGTAGATATAGTGTATTGCATGTTAAATAAAAATCCCTTAGAATAAAATTGGTTCCTATGTTATTGTAACTAATATTTTTTAAAGCTCACCAATATTTTACTTAACACTTTTTTGTTGTAAGATTTTTTTAACCTTTAACACACTTCTGACCGCATTGATGAATAGTTGTAACATTTTTTTTGTTATGTTTTATTATTACTCAACTTGCACATATATATGTTATGTAAGCGTACCTGGTTATTTCTATTCATTCAGATTTTTATCCCCCAGCGAACACAAGAGTGATGTCTAAATAGGGATGGGACTTCACCTTAAAAATACATCGACTTTAATTTTTTTGTCAGTCAATGTTCATGATTTCTTCCATCGAACCCACAAGACAGACAAATGTACAATAAAAAATTGGAAATAGAAGATGAAAATGACCGTGTACCAAATACGATAATTATTATCTACGTAAGTATAGTTAGATGAAACGTAATTGTTGCCCCAAAGCAAATGATATTTGAAAAGAAAAAGAGACACATAAGCCAAAGGACAGACTTATTGCAGAAGCAGTATCATTATATTTTTATTTTCAACTTTTTATGATGTAAACTTTTCAAAGGCTTTGAGGCCGTTAAAGAAACAAACAAATAATAAATTCATAGCCTAGCGATAATTTTGACGTCAATCACATTGTGCCTTTGGCTTGGCTGCTACAGATAAAATGTTCGATTTGCATTAAAAAAATCATTTCATCGATGTACATTTTGAATCCCCACATCTCAACCAACCCTTATAATATTTGTTCGTCGAGGGGGTTGATAATTGCTCACACTAGCTACCCCTGGCACAGCATGCACCTATCTATGCGTCCATTATTATTTTTTCTATAAGTTTTTTTTAATAACGACTACCTTTATCTAATATTTTTAAAACGCACATCTGTTCCGCACCTCTAGCGTGATCGTCTCCAGTCATATTGTCAATACATGTTATATTTTATGATAATTTATACACATTTTGTTATAATCTATTAGTCCATGTCCACCTTTATGGCATTCTTGAGCTTTTTTATGAATTTATTAAAATGTAGTTACACATTTTAAATGATTTTTTTACAACGGTAGCTAATTAAATTATTATTAAAACCCATATTTTTTGTTTGTGGTTAAAAGGCGTAAAAATTATGCGTTTTTTATTTTGAATAATGGAACCTACTATCTTTTAGTAAAATTGGTAAAATACATAACGTGTTTTTTAAACAGTTTTTTATTTTGGCCAACTGATATTTTGGTCGCCTTTATCAAACATACAGAGGTTTTTTTTGCAGAGCTTTCCTACTTAAATCTCTTAATATGCTACAAATCCAAATAGATATCTTCTTTGTTGTCTACGCATTTTATTGTATGTAAGTAAATTATGTCGCTAAGTGATGAACAATTATAGATTCGAAACACGGCCGTTCACTTTGTTAGAAACATCAATTCGTAACAGACTAAGCATACTTACTTCCAATGGCCGCACAACTCCGGTAGAGTTTTGGCCTCCAGAACAATGGACATCTAAGCCTAAATAAACTAAACCTATCTTATAAATTCAAATTTTTCGCATAAGCTCGGAACACGTGACTGTGGTCAACTTTATTCGATCTGCCAGCAAAGATTCATCCAAGTATTAAAAGTTTCAAACTAGTAAGTAAATACACGTTGAAATTTCAACTCGAAAATAAAATATTTGTTCTGAAACGTCCTGAGTTTTATTTTTCCTATGAAACTGTTTCGATGTAGAAACTATCCAATTACACGATACTTTCAAGGTTTATAGTAACCAAACTTCAAAACTTTTACACTATAAAGGAAATTAAAAAAAAGAAAGCTATTACGGCCAATCAAATTAATACTAGGTAAGTGCAATATAATAAGCTTTTGATACCTCGACAAAATTGGCGTTTAACTTTAATAATAGCAATTTTTATATCGTAGGCAATTTGTTGTAGTTTTCACAAGGCTATTTTACTATAAAACATATTATGTAGTTAATAATCATGATTGTAGGGATCTTTAATAATTTTATGGCTGTTCTTTACGCAAGCGGAAACTTTTTTTTAAATTAGGGACAATTAATAAAGAAACTATAAGGTCTCTTTTTACACACGTGCTTATTATTGAAGACACGTGCCCTTTGTAGGGCTGCCTTTTCAAAATGAAAAGAAATATGTTTGTAGATAATATTATATAGACATGAGTAATATGACAATATCACGTCATTTTCTTTTGATGTTGCTGTGACATTTTCCCTCCTATTTTAAGTATCACTTCTATTGTAGGCATTAGGCAGGGTACAATTTGGGGGGGCTAGGGGGCTGATGCCCCCTCCAAAACCACGAGTGACGGTACTTTATATACAACAAATCTAGGGGTTTCAGCCCCTTAGCCCCCCCCCAAAACGTTGCGTGACAGTACTTTTTACCATGTGACGACATTCCCCCCCAAATTGTACCCTGGATCCGTCACTGATTATAGGATCAGAGGAGGTTGTCGGTAGGTATCTGGTATTTTTTTTTCATGATTACTTTAATTGAAGTCGGCTCAGCTCTACCAGTATTTTCTGTAAGCATGGTGTCATTTTTTGTAAAACGTGATGTCACTTTTTCATTTTCAGACAAAACATTTTTTTAATTTTTATACATTTAATTGTAAGCCTACAGGGGCGAGGCACTATAATATAACGAAGCACCGAAAATAGTTTCCCTAAAATTTATATTCCAGTTAAAATTATGTCCAGGAACATTTTTTCTGAAGACGTTTTGTCGTGGTAACATTTTCTTGCGGTAACATTTTATCGGGAGTCATTTTATCGTGTAAACATTTCGTCAGGTAAATATTTTGTCCGTAGACGATTTGTCGGTGGACATTTTGTCCTGTATACATTTTGTCTGGAGAGGTTCCTTCGTTATTCATTTACGTCTACACGTTTCGTCGTGTCTCCAGTCTGCTCTTCGATATTTTACCGCCCAAAAGACAGAAAGTTAGCTGGTGTTCGACATCCCAAGAAGATGACAATCGTTCTACCACAAATCGCTGATAACACGGGGAAGAAGAAGATATTCTCCATGTACATTACTTTTATCCACCTCTAACACCACGAAATTTATCTAAACGTGGTGTCACTAGCGACAGATGTAGTTTTTCTTATCAAAGGATTCGCGACTCATGCATTTACAGAGGTATACGCCATTCTATCTCGATGAAAAGTACACCAATTTACCATTTAATTACATATGTTATATTCCAAAGGTAATTTCCACACTGATTATACGTAATGAGTCGCAAAAATCACTGAAATATCACCAGGTTTCACGCAATTTTGGACAACCAATATGACACGCAATCATATGTTTGCAGTGATAATGGCGTCCACCATAGATTTGCCATAGATATAGAAGGGGCTCAATGTTCAATAGTTCTTCCCACCTTTATATAGGTTCCTTATGCACAACAGTCTCGTCACACCTTGCAATGCAACTGTTATACTGCATGTCTGGATTTTATGCCTTCAGCATTCCATGAAAAGTGAACACATTGTGACGACATAAAATGTACTGAATTGGAGTAATATTATTCTTCCATACGTGCATTAGTAAAGTTAAAGAGGAACGCATTCTTTGCATACCTAACAATATGTGGGTATATTATTATACCTATACTTAGTAAAATATACTGTGTTTGCTTTTACTGCTGTTGGGTGAAAACTTTTAACGGTTATATTCAACTCAGTGGCGTTGTGGTTTAAGGGCATGGCACCAGGAATGACGTCACAGACATTTCCCACGGCATTAAGGTTCAAAATCGCGTGACAATCGCATGATAAAATGGTAAAAATAGCGTTTTGTCCATTTTTTGGGGTTAATTTTGCGTCCATCAAAAAACTTTTACGGTTATTCCCTAGATTTTAAAACATATTATCAGTACAAGAAAAAAAATTACTCCGCGACTTTCGGGAAACGAGTTTCCGTCTTTCGGAAAAAAGGTCTGATGTGTTTTTAAATATTTTTTTTGCGAAATCTATACAAGATATATAAAAAATCTATTACGGTTATTCCCTAGATAAAGGTTCAATGCATTTATCCTATTTTGTTCCAAAGCATATTTAGTAGCGGTTGTCGAGATAGAAGGTCTCCCGTTTTTAGAAATTTTTGAAATGTCGGTATGCACACTCTTAAGTCGTAAATGTTACATTATAATGCATACTTACTCAGATATTATTATAACAAGCACCTCTATGTGTTTTCTAAAATAGTATCTCAAAAGTGTGTAAGAGTATGCATACCGACATTTCAAAAATTTCTAAAAACGGGAGACCTTATATCTCGACAACCCCAACTAAATATGCTTTGCAACAAAATAGGGTAAATGCATTGAACCTCTTTACCTAGGGAATAACCGTAAAAGATTTTTTATATCTTGTATAGATTTCCCAAAAAAAAAGTGAAAAACACCTCTGATCTTTTTTCAGAAAGACGGAAACTCGTTTCCCGAATGTCGCGGAGTTAATTTTTTTGTACTGATAATATGTGCATTAAAATCTAGGGATTAACTGTAAAAGTTTTTTGATAGACGCAAAATTAACCCCAAAAAATGAAAAAACGTTATTTTTACCGTTTTATCATGCGATTGTTCACACGATTTTGAATCTTAATGCCGCGGGAAATGACTGTGACGTCATTATTGGTACCAAGTTCTTAAAATACTTTTAACTAGGTAAGCAGCTATGGGTGATAGTATAATTCCTCCAATAGATGTGAGGTACTTTTATCTAGTTATAGCATTGTTTTATTACAATGTATAGGTATGTACTCGTAGGTACAATTACGATAAAGCAGGTAAATACTTCACGGTGCAGCCGGGATCTAAACTGAGAAATACGTTACAAGGTATTCTACCATTAAACCACCTTGGATGTTATGTTTGGCAGGAACAATTAATATCGTTGACAAATTATTACAGTTTGTCAATGTTGTCGTCAAATTAACCAAAAATTCCGCATCATCTGCTAACCTCGTGTGACATTGCCGCTTCGTTTGTGATATAATATGCCGAACCATGTTTTTTTTTTGTTTGAACTTGTTAGTTCGAATAGTATAGGGTTCTTTTAAACAAAATACCTTACGCGTGTTCATTGTATTATACCTACTCTCTTACTCTATGAATATTATTTATTTATAAGTATTAATATGTACTGGTTGGTATTGCTAGAGGGTTCCCGTCCGATTGATTCCCCCTAAAATTTGCATTTCGTTTGATAATTATTGCATAGTAAGTTTCCTTTGTTGTTCATTATTGTTTGAACAGTATCGATCGTGCTATGCGTCAATCATTTTTATACAATAGTGTTATATGTTATGAGTATCTTAGTCATAATATTGCTGTAATATACATAGTTTGTTGAATTGTTTGACTAATACGAATAAGATGGTAATGCTATTTTATCTAATAGACACACGAAGAAATAATCGTACGGCTCATGAAGGGAGAATGATAAACTTGGATGAAAGGAAAATATTTATTCCTCTGTTCCGTTCTACACCTGAAATTTTTACATGGATGGATGGAACATCGAGTTATGAAAATAATTCATTGTTTGACTCTGGTCACGAACTGGTATGTTCTCGAGCCGAAATTGGGGTATAAGATTTCAGATCCCCACTTCCCTATTGGTCGCAGTTTAATAATCACAAACTGATTCCAAAGTCCGAATTTGTCCGAAAACCGTGTTTGAAAGGCAAAGAAAGTCTCAATCGTCGTTATTTTAGAAAAATGTGTATTCTCAATTCTCATCAATGGTTGTTGAAGGTTTTCACATTGTAGATATATATTTAGAGCTTTCGGGCTTGATCGTGAAGGTGATTTCTTCCGATGTTTCGGCGAACCTATACTAATCCAAAATCACAAATCCGTGACCAAGGCGGCAGTAGGTTTGCCGAAACGTCGGAAGGAATCACCTTCTAGACACGATCAAGCTCGAAAGCTCTACGTAGTCTAATGTCGGTACTCGGTAGTCAAGCTACGGGTATCTGAGGGCACTTTAGGTACTTAAGTACGAATCATAATTTTCCATGATCTCAACAAACTATTTAACTTTTTATTCAGTACGTCTACCTTTTTATTGAAGCTCCCTATTAATTATCTGATGCTAATAAAACGAGAAACAACAATATCGTTTCTTCACTCATGCGTTACACACAAATGATCCATTAACATGGAAACATGTGTACACTGTGCGTACCAACATTACTCATATTAGGTATTATGAATATTAATAGATATTTTATTTTAGTTCACTAATAAAAGTGAACTAAAATATTATGATATATGTGTCTACTTACCATGAATGCAACACAAAATAACCACGACAGTGGGAGGATTTGGAACTAATTAGTGTTCCATGAATTTCAAATTCGTCAGTTAGAGGGCGTTCAAGTCGCAGAACGTCGCAGATTCTAATATTTAGTTTTAAAATTCGATTTTTTATGCTTTTTATACTGTAAATTTAATACACACCCTGTGGAAAAACTTGTGTTGTGAAGTGTGATTAACATCATCAACCAGCGCAGAGATTTGAACACGGAATCTCCCGACTAAAAGATTTATTCGTAAGAATCAACCTCCAACAACTTATCTTAGATAAACCTACATACTTTTTTTTTTTTAAATGAATCTTGGTTTATCGAAATAAACCCAAATACATCTTTGTATACACTTCACAGAAAGCTTTAAAAGCTTGTGTTGTGAAGTGGAGTAAGTCGGGGATTGAACCGGCACCCACTGGATTAACAGTCGATCGCGTTACCAACCAGGCTACCGACCATCTCCTGTCTCAAAACATCATCTAACAAATTTCCTATAGATTGATTCCTTTCAAAACCTATAAGTACCTACTTTTTCATCCTTTTCTTAATAAAATTTCAGTAGGTTCACAGTAGCGCCCCCGAAGTTACACGAAGTTACAGTGGTCGAAGTATATTATATTTAGAAGGTAAATGTACGAAATTCAAATGTAATAATATTATTGGTCGTCTACCCTCAATAATGTAATCATCCCTAATTCAAACAGGAAATGGGCCAAGTGGTTTCATTATTATTCTTATTTCAAATATGGAACGCCCGATTTTAAATAGAGAAGCGTGCCTGAATGCAACATCCGGTTTGTTGGTTGATACGAATATCGCCGACAAAATAAATATACCTTCAATACTAATCTAATAATATTGTCTACTACACATACAGCTGCTGTCTTCCTTACAAAAAACATTTTGTTTTCTTTTTTCTATTATGTGTGGTCATAATAGACCTACCGCTCAACGTTGATTTTCAGGTGTCACTTTTTTATGTTATGTTCCCGATTGTCATCTTTAAACAAAATGTTTTACACGTTATTGTCAACATCCACACATTGTAGTTATTATTTGATTATCTATTTCATCCGTTTTTTTTAAGTTATTACCCACATCACCAGGGTGCGTCCACTCACCAGGTTCAGCGGTACCATCGAGAACATACACATTACACAACCTGTCTCCTGAGGCTCTTCAATACCTGAGATCCCACGATCTTAAACTCTGACTCTGCCTTCTAAACGCCATACTCAAGAGAGGTTTTGTGTTTTGCGTGTGCCATCTACCACGCCTTTCCCAACGCTCTATACAGTTTACAGTGATGCCACCTTTTTAAAATTTTCGCGTACTTCAACGAGATTTCAACTTAGACATGCCTCTAATCGTTATTCTGAAAGAATGTCACTGAGAGGGCTACTACAATCCGTTACGCATTTAATGTTTTTCTTACTTGAACATTTCTTCACCAGGATTAACATTCATTATCGTCGTCTTTCCACTCAACGTCTAAAATTGTAACACGGTTTTTATTACTTACATACATCTGACATTATAACGAAGTGCCCGGGGTTAACCCCTTTCTGTTAACAAATTGGTAAATTGAACGAAATTACTGATGTAATTGAATTATTTGTGTTCGGCATAGTTACATCTTGTCGCCGATGTTTGTCGCCATCAAATACAATGCGATGGGGTTAATTTATTGTACTACATACATACGATACCCACATTATTGTTTTTCTTGTTAACATTTTTGTGGATTCACAAAATTGATTTTCAACAATGTGTATAATTTAATGTTTATTTGTTTCTAATGAAATTACTTAGGGTCCGGTGACTGAGCGACGCTTGTATTGTTCAAATATTAGCCAGTCAGAGTCTCATCATGTGTCGTACAATTGAGTTTGAACATGATCGTGTGAACAGTCAATACTGTAAATACCATTCTATTTAATATTGAAATAGATATCTACTCCCTTCTTCGTTGTAGTTTTTTTTAGCACTTAGTTTGTTACCATTCACACTTCATGGTTCCCGTTGATAACATATTCTCCATTCAGAGCTTATTTAAAATAACGTCCACGAGCTTTACTACAGCTTGGAAGCACTTTTACTCTACATGACAATATAACAAGGTTGTCAAAGAGGAGGTCCAAGCACAATACCCTAAATATTAAAGATTACTCAGAGGACCAGTATAAGACAAATATTTGTAATCTTTACTTCGTGTTTTCATTTTTCACATCCCAATCCTGAAAACTGGTTTGATTTGATTTCCTGCATGTCTTCTTTCCATTCAGACTTTAAAAAGCCCCGTTCAGATCCATGCGGGATGCCGTTCATATCCTCATAAACGTTACTGTCGACGAGGGTGCACTATTCAGTTTGTTTCTGGATTATGCGTTAGAATATAATTTTTATATATTTTGTCTAATCTAAAAATGATTTTATACTGGTATGAAGTTGGTAATAATAAAACAACGAACTCAGTAAGTCTTGCGAGAATCGTTCAAGTTTTGAACCCTTGACACGGCAGAAAATATATCGGTAGTTAAATTTGTAACATCTGCATTTTATCTTTTCCAGTTCTACATAAACTCTTAACGAACTAAACTAACCCACTGTTAGTAGTCGTAGTGCCTAGTAACAGGATAACCCTTCATAGGATTATCTTTAGTAAATTCAACCAAAGACTATTACAACTTTATAGAACAAAGTCGACCATTGACTAATTCGACTAAAGAAAATTCTGTTATAAACAAATTAAAGAGAAAAAATCAACTATAACAAATTTTCTGTAAGTCGATTGTTCAACAGTGTTGTAATCAATCTTCTTCTTCAGCCCTGATCTCTGCAATGCTGGATATATGCCCCTTCTAAATGATTCCACTCTTTTCTGTTGCCTTTCTACCCACTATCTATCAGTTGCCGAGGTCTCCATTTTATGAGTCTGGGTGTCATTTTGTAGGTGTAAAAAATAATTTATATTAGTACAGTAGTAGTGAATTTTATTAGTACTTACAGTAGAAGTGAATTTTAGTGTCAAGTTGTTACTTGACAACGGACCTGATTCTTTATTTTTTTTTTTACACGAATGCTCATTTCATACATCATGAATCGAGAAATATTACTTAGGCATGATTACAGTCGAATTTGTGTTAGTCAAATTAAGAGTTAGTCGATTTTGCTCAGAATCTCACAGAAGTACGTAGGTACTCTATTACACTACCTTAGTAAATATTATTGTTATATCTGGTGTTTGCCATTTGGATTATCTCAAATACTTAATTGTTAGGACTGAAATTAAGATTAAATTATTCCGTGTACCTTCTATCTCTCTGTTGGTTCGTTATTTTACTTAATCTATGATTAGATCTAACTAGGAGCAAGTTTGTTTTGTGTTTCTAATCTGTTTTGTTAATCCTATCTGACTTGTTTCAACTTATTTGTCTAAATGTTATTATTTTATGATTATAGGTGTCCATTGTTTGGCCTATTTATCAACGTTTGTTTATGTTGTTTTATCATCAAAGGAACACACAATGAGATGAAGAACATCTTGAGTCCTGATTTCTTGCGATAAGTAGGTGCATTATAATAACAATATCAAGCTAGAATTTAATCAGTTTTAGTTAACGATCATAATGAAGAAATGTGTAAAAGTAATATAACATGGATTAGGTACCTTTTTTTTGCATTAATAAGAATTTTTTATTTGTTCATTTTCAGCCATGTACTCTAACAATTTACACATCTAAATGTCGGTTTTGCACATTTTTAAATCCATTTATTTACCTACATTTAAATGTCGCCCTTCATAGCATAGCAATTGATAGCAGTGTGATAGGTGTTCTGGTTTACATAGAATCCCTACGATATTAACCCAGCTGATGACCAGCCTAAAAATGTTCATTTTTCACTGTAGGTACATCTGTTGAGTAAATAACGTGTTAACGAATAGAGTCGAAAATATGTTTATTTATTTATTACTCTCGCAAGTGAAAATTACACACAATAAAATTGGCCTTTCTGAGTCCATTGTTGAACATAGGCCTCCCTCATAGATCTCTAGAATTCCCTATCCTGAGCAGACCGTATAAAACCGCCTCCCTCAATTCATCTTATGTCGTGCGAACAGGTGCGCAAGATTGCTCGAGGCCTCCACTACACATTTATAATAATGATGATAAGTAATGCTCACTAGGGCGAGCTTATTGCTATACAGTGATCTCTTCCAGCTAACCGAAATTTCAAACTTTTCTTCAATGAGTTTCTCATCGATCAACATACCTAATACCTATTATTATTATTTCTCTTCGTGTACTCTTCATATGTCACAAGTATTTTTCAAAACCTAACGCCTCGTCCACATGCTGTCCGAGCTGTCACGTTTTTTGTGTAAATGTGTAAAAAGACGTGTGGACGGGGTGATGGTCTTGGATTGTATACGTAACCGACGGTTAACGCTTTTTTACTCATTCACACAAAAAACGTGACAGCTCGACCAGCATGTGGATGAGGCATCTAACATTTTTATGAATTCAGTTTCTCGTCATTTCGTGTATCGACAATGATGGGGTTTCATAGGTTTAAAATATATTATTATTTAGTGCCTAGATGCGTGCACTGAATAGTATTAGATATATAGTTAAGCAGATACTATAGGCGCTTTGTCATCTGTAGTGATCTGAATTGAAGGGGTCAAGTCAAGAGTAGTAAATTATGTAAATAGATTGAAAGCGACAGACATGATTGATTAGAATATCATCAACGTGGGTACTTAAATGAATACTTAACTAGTAATTGATGCTTCGTACAAAATACTTTATAACTTTACAAGAAGTAGAAGGTGGGTATAGCGGGTGATATTAGATCACACACCTAACTAGATTGGTAAAATTGATACTACCGAAATTTCAGTACTCCCTCGAACACTGATCATCTAAGGAGGTAAAATTGTAGAATTTCCCCCTTCCCACCCTTTTGAGTGTCCTGGAATAGTCAGGTATTCGTAAAAACCTTATAAGACATTTCTCATCTTTTTCATCGACAGTTACTAAACCTACCAGTTGCGAAGAGTGGATTTCTGTGTAGGAGGGGAGCAGGACTAACATTTCGATTAGGCCTATTATTTTATCATACTAGATCAAAAATGTACTTACTTACTTACTTATCCAGCCATCTCTGTCCACTACTGAACGTAGGCCTCCCTCGTACTCCCCCATATATCTCTATTCTGGGCCCTCTGCATCCAATCACAAGCAACTCGTTTAATGTCATCTGACCATCGCGTGGGGGTCTCCCTCTACTTCTTTTATGAATGTAACTCGTTGGGAATCGCACTTTCAAGACCCTTTGCGACTGAAACCTACCTTCATGTTGGCGTAAAAAGAATGTTGTGTTTTTTATGCAGATACAGCATTCACTGGTTACCCCATTATTAAGATATACCGTGATACCATAGTAGTAGTAATAAAATTGTTCGTTATGATGCATTATTTTCAATGAATATTTACATACGTGAAACTTGCTTTAATATTTTATTCGATATAATATATTATGTACAATAGACATTAACTTTAATTTCCAAATAGTGGAGTCCATTACTATGAACAAATTGTAAATTATTATTGACCAAACAAACTACATAGAGTAGTAATGGGAGACTCGCAGATGAAACTTTGTTTCCAAAATAATATGAAAGTCTCTGAAATCCACGTAATGTTAGCCGGGGAACTTTTGTGGAATAGCCAGATAACTTCATTGGTGCATTTAGTTTGATGCGGCGCTGTATACTTTGTATATAAAAGGTATCCCATACCGCATTGTTAATCAAATCAAACTGTAGATAAATTTAAAGTGTACAGTGATAATGCTATTGCACAATACATCCAGCACTAGTGTTCCCAGGTTTCATTGTTTCAGAGTTTTTAGTCATGGGACTCGATGCTATATTTTAGACTTGTATTGAAATAACAATCGCTGTTACTTTTTTTGCTAATACTCACACTTCCTTTAAAAACTAATATCTCTATCTTTGTAGGTACAACACATTGGAACTGAGAATTTGCAGGATAAAAATAATTAAAAAAAAATGTAAACTCAGGCAACCACCCGTTACAATGTTAGATTCTTGAAGTTTTGATCGTTTCGATTTCGGTTGACACGATAACAATTGACGAATGTTCGTGTGAATGCTTAGATAAATTTTTCGAAATTCGCGGTTTTTTGTTCATGTCTTATTTGTTGTGAATTCGAAGTAGCATTAAATCACTGTTTTTCTTGATATTAGAGAAAAAGCAGACTTCTTTAAAAAATACTTCAATACAATGACACTCAACATTCAAAAACGAAGTTTGCAATGTTAAAATTTCGCCTGCTCTTTTTGCATCACAATCACAGTTCGCTTATTAATCTTCCTCCTAATACCGTGCTCTAATATATGTGTCTAGATGTTATCCCCTCAGCAACAGCTAAGTACTGTTAGACCTAAACATTTAGCATTCATATGAGATATACAGGACTCAGGTGCAATAATAAAAGACTGCTACCAAAATATACATTGGGGGTGTAGTATCCTGTATATACAGGATGTTATACGTATT
Source organism: Ceraclea dissimilis (assembly GCA_963576895.1). Classification (NCBI taxonomy): domain Eukaryota; kingdom Metazoa; phylum Arthropoda; class Insecta; order Trichoptera; family Leptoceridae; genus Ceraclea; species Ceraclea dissimilis. The sequence goes on from OY756361.1 coordinate 17,165,112, forward strand.
CTTCTAAAATTAAATAAATTTAAACCCACCTGCCTGCATGCTTCATATTTGTTTTATGAAATTAACACTCTTACGTGAAATTTTTAACAGTGTCGTTGAAAACGGAAGTCTCTCCACTATTTGAATCAGATACGCATAGTACATATTTTAAAGTTAAAAAAACGAAACCTTCTTCAATGCTTCAATGATCTACTAGTTGATATTATGAATGTGAACGATGTAGTAGGTTCTAATATGGACGTAATGCACATGGGTCTCGTGTATAATATAAGCAGGAAATGTTTCAGGAAATTACACCGTGAATTCAGAAACAACATTAACAGACGATTGAGAACTTAGACTTTTCTTTTTGACATTAAGCTGTTCCTTTGTAGCTTTGTGTGTACCTAATGTAAATTTATCATAATTATGTAGCAGCCTGTAACGTTTCAATTCCGCACCCCAATTTGGTCCCAAACTCACTACTGGCTTTTAATATAAAACATAATGCGAGGAAAGGTAGTGAGGATAATGTACGAGGTTCGGGAAGTTAGTATGAAAATGTAGGTGGTATGTATTGTAAGTAGATGAATGGGGAGGAAATGGTAGGAAAATGGGGTTGTTTGTGTCCGGAAAAGGAGAGAATTGTGCGGGTTACCTTACGCATCCACCGTGGGACATTATCATATACGATGAGAATTTACAAAAGGACACCCCTTTTTTGGGAAAAGTAACCGAGATTAAAATGTTAACTTGGCTTCGGTCGGACCCTTGCCACGTCCGACCGGGGATAAAATGATAGAGTCAAAATTAATTTCGTATTTCAACTTTAGACAATTCGTCAAGGGTACGTGAATTTCCTTTTATTTAGACATCAATTTAGACCTTTATCTTTTGAGATTAAGCTGTATTTTGAAATATCTGTTATTATAAACTAGCTAATAATTTCTGCGGTAACTGGTAATCTTGAGTAACTCGGACTTAACGGAAGGCCGTTCTTCTGTCATCTTACACAACTTTCAGAAGGTTTCTCCCTCTGTAACATTAAAGATCTCGTAATACATCATCGTGGAAGAGATAATTCTAATATTGTTTGTTTTCGCGTTTAATTAAATTTATTGTATTGTGAATTATTTAATAAATATTTGACATAATTATAAATTGCCTTGGCTATAAAGTGTCACATATATTCAAAGGTGTATATATAACATACAGTAATTTTAAAATAAATTTCACCTAATTCTTCTCAACCCTTTGGTTCGTTGTCTGCCTTTTTAGGCAATTCAGCCCTCGCGTATATAATTCGTATGATTTATTATACGATTTGGTACCGGGTTTTTGCAACAATAAACATTAATGAGAGAAAGGGTTAGGAGTGTGGTCTCTTTTTGAAATTTTTCTCCCTAAATTTTGATTCTGTATAATATGGCTTACTGACTTCGTAACGAATTTCATAAAAGGCAGGTGAAATGTGGGTATTGTGTTGGAATATTGTAAATACGTTTGTAGATTCCTGCATTATATCTTTTATATCAAGACTCATTGTTGATAGCTGTCTGTAAAAATTATGTTTACTTAGGTCTATTAAGTAGATAATAATATGATGTAGTAAAACGCAAAGGAATTTTTGTGATGTTTTTGTGATGTGAGGTAGATGAAGAATAAAATTATACCTACTTTTATTTTTTTTATTCTTCTCTTTCTTTTACTATTATTGTTGGAACTCTTGGATCATAGGATTTATAGAGAGGCTGAATAGCGCATCCGTAAGAACTCTGTTATTTGTATTAAAATATATGTATCAACAAGTAATGAGTGTCACCCTTTTGTCATGTAAGCCAAAAATAGAAGAATTTGTAAATTGAAACTTGAAAAAAATAAAGATTATGCATCTTGAAGTACAATGACTTGGTTGACTCGGTGTGCGAAAACACCAATTATTCTGATCTGAATGGTTGAAGTAAGAAGCTCCAAATTGACTGCATAATATACTGAATTCCACGCACAAGAAAATAGTTTATTGCGTCTTTAAGTAAACGAGACCTTTTTCATACCTTAGATCTTATATGGCAATATTATAGTGTCGTTGGTAATCTTTTATGCTAAACAAAATCTATTTCACCTATTATATTGGCACCTACACAAAAAAAAAACTGACAGGCGTGAAATGTATAGGAAAGGTATTGAGATTGTATGAAATATCGTACGATACATTTGATACAATGAAACAGTTTGATATGTAATAATATTAATAACAACTCCGTGACGTATTATCGTTTGAGATTAATCATCCAAGATTTAATCTCCATCCTCTCGTTATAATCTGCTGATGAAAGCCATCGATCATGCTCCATACGACACGATATTGTAGGGTTAAAGTTAAACGTTCGTGATATCTAATAGAACTATGGTATGAATTATTGTACGATGGATCGTTCAATCATTTGTCGCATGAACTTGGCGACTTCACGATAAGCTAAAGACGGTATCATATTTTCGGTTTCAATAAACGTTCATATAAAAACATTTGCCGAAGCATTTGTTTTCTTTCGACTTTGAAAGGTAAAATATTTTGTCCGAAACTGTAGCGATACAAGTGTCTCACAAAAATATCAGAATAGAAATAATTGTGCAACATGATTTAAAACCAAAAGAAAAATTACCACATTAAATAAACTACAAGGAAATATTGATTGATGTCAATATCTTTGTCTTCTTCTAATTCAGAGGACCTCCACTCACCATTTGTGGACATCGGCCTCCCTTACATTTTTTCATCATTTTAGGGCCTACTGTCTACTTGAGGTTTTTCATCCAATCGAATATTGTTTATTCTTTTCGATTAGCAACTTGGATTACATACTCATTGTACTTATTTTTGCTACTCTAAAAATTCATCGATATTTTGTCAAGTCGAAACATCGCGCTCTTTTCGGTGTTATAATAAATAATTAGCTACGTTAACTTGTCGCATACTTCTCGGTCCAAGTTCAAACAACCCAATTAATTTTGTTTGTGCCTATGAAACCTTTACGTCATCTATGCAGTACTGGACGAAGGAAGAGAACTTATATGATATGCGTAGTTTAGTTACCAGAGTAATTCATATACATACTCCATATAACTCGGTAGATTGTGAAACTTCTGAACTTTAGATGATACTGTTATGATATTAGACGCCATATGTTTTATTGTTGCAAATTGCAATGCAGAACTCTCAGGTCACGTAACTTCTACTGAGCAATTAAATATACCTATTAGCGTATCCATATTTTACGAGTTAAATTACCCTTTTTATTTAAATCAACAAATTTCTCGGTTTGGGACCGAATATCTGGCTTTTATCATTATGTCTGTTTTTACTTCACTTATTAACTTTATGTCCTCGGAATTCACAGCTTCCAAAAAAGCAGTGAGCATAATAGAGCGAACAAGTCCTCCTAAAGGTCCTTCAGTGTCGCTGGACTAAATCATATGACTTACCAATTGGAGGACAAATTTCGTTGTAACCTATATTCTTCTTCATTACTAAATAAAGACCTCGGTTATTAGTACATTCGTGAAAAGCCCTGAATTGTAATGATTATTTCAAGACATTGAAGAGGTGAGCTTTAATTTTATGACTTGACATTAGACCTTTACACGAGGGAACTATCGTCTTACATTCAATATAGACCTTCGAACCTTACATGGCTGAAATTAATATGGGAATATCCATCATTATATTAATAATATTCATGGTTGTCGCTATTATAGGAATTATTATTACTGCCCAGAGAGTCTCATTATTATGGTTCATATTGAGGACACGTGTATATTGACCTGTGTAGTGTGTAAGTGGATAATTAATTTTCTACTAAAAGTGGTGGCATCCTTATTATCTTCAAATTACAATGATCTTCATGTGCATCTACTAGCGTCTATCTATATTATTCTGAACTTCAAAGCGTGCACTATGATACCTCTACAACAGTTTACTATCCACTTGCGCACATTTATTGTAGGTACAAAATTTTGCTCTCAACTATGTCATGACTCATGTGTCAACCGTGCGTTTTGTATCTGCTTATGCCCATTTCAGTATGACATTGCCAGTTTTCTTTTTATATTGATTCTTAGATCGTAGATAAATAAATTAGCGAAGGACCAACTATTTAGCTCCCTGAATCCTGGTAGTTCGTGTGTTCCTTTTGAATCCACGGTCTTCCTCTCCTATCCAGACAGAGCATTGGTTCTGCAGTTGTAACCAATACTTCTTCTCCCCTTTTTTAATGTACATATTCATTAGCTTATTTTTTATCAACACAATTTTAATGTATGCTTATTATTTGTTCCAGGTATGCCCCAATATTTTATTCTGTGCAGCACCTGACAGCAGCTATAGTTTAATTTTTTTGGGTAAGGACTTTTTTTACTCGGAAGTCTGTACGGTAACTAACTTCTTCTTTCTCATCTCCTTATGTAATTTGACATTATTTTATGTTATTTAAATTAGAGCAAGTACTCGTTAATTAACTTGGATATCATTATCCTTAATTTGTTCATCGTTAATTTAATTAAATAGCTGTTTAATTTAAAGGAGGTTCTTATTAATGTCACTGCATCTCCGTATAAGTTAATTATTTTAATCAAAGTGTAATTAGATTATAGGCAAAGTACTTGAAGTTTCTGTTTAGCAAATTAATTAATTGTTAGGTATATTTCCTTTCGAGGCAAAGTTTCACCACTGATGAGCTAAGCTCCTAACTTGTAGTCGTTATCTTACTAAAGCCAGGGAATATTATTTTCTATTCAGGATTTCGAAACCTTTTAGTAATGCGAAGTTCATTGTGCTAGCTCAAGTCGAAATCAAAATCATTTTGTCAGGAACTTTTCCATTGGATCCATTGTTCTATAAGATGTAAATGAATTCAATGTATACATGACACAGACATGTATATTTTATTTCCGTAGCTCCTTGTTACGTACTATTGAAATTTAACTACTTTTGAAGTATTCGGTCTTTTAGGGTTGAAATAGTCATCATTTAAGTGCAGTGCTAGTGAGAAGTAACGATAAGTTGCCGGCACCTTCTTTCTATCGTTCAATTTCCACTTTGTTCTTCTATCACGGTTGCACGCGGCAAGATAGATCGTTAATGACTTTACAACTTCTTGCTCCTCTTATCAAAATTATACAAATTTCGTTTTAATAACTTTACTAAGTACAACATTCTAGTAAGCTGGGAAAACTCCAAATCGGCTTTCATAAAAAATGTTTTAATTAGACGTTTTCTCCGTAATGACATCATTATTTCAGATTTTTAACAGGAAATCGTTTCCCGTAAAATTGCTTTATTAAACATGTTTTACTTTTAATACTTTAATACTTTCATTTTTTTCTTTTTTCTGTATTTTCAGGACCTTTTCGACATCTTTAGTAAAGAAAGTTAGCGAGTCGATACCTGTATTTTAATTATAAATGTTAAATAATTCATGAAAATTAAGTATGAGACTTTCAGTTGTTGCACAAGGATTTAATTTGTTAATGTTATTTTTGTTCTCAGTTGCTACTTTTCGCTATATTTTATCAAACTCAATTAAACCCGTAGATATCATTCTGTTACTATTGTGCGCATACTTTTCTGCCACAAGGGACTAAGATTTCTAAATTGATTAAACTGTTATATAGTGACATGACACACCTTTTTTTACACATTTGGTCGGTCGGAGTAAACTACTTATGTGTAAGTATGTAACTCTGAAATTAGATGCAAACCTCAGAATGTGCACGATATCCACTTTTTGCCTTTTCTAGATTCTGGATAAGTATTATACAACCCGTTTTAGCTCTACTCTTATCCCTCGTTCTACCTCAGTCACTTTTTTGTCCTTTCAGAAATGATGGAGAGATGATACTCGTACAATGCCATCTGAATTTGATTATTTAGCCGATTTTTTTAAATCAAAATACGCACATCTTTATTAAATTGAATGTTTTTGTATGGATATAAGGCTGTCGTAGCATATGGTTACGTCTCGCTTTTTTAGTCGTGTTTTTTCATTATTTCCTATTGGAAATCTGGAAAAGTAATCTTGTGATGTCGTTATTTGATTTCATTTAATTTAGATAGCTGAGAAATCCGAATGTGGAACTTGAAAAGATCATAGTATCTAGAGGATATTAAAAGTATTATTATCAATATATCAGATAGATCAGTTATATATCAGTTATATTGCGTAGATACTTTGGCTTTTATTAAAGAAGCAATTCAGGGAGGGTTGAGCCGATATTAATCTCCGGCTTAACAATGGCTTTCTCAATCCCAAATAGCAGTACCCATGTCTACCTGAACAACAGACCTCGTCAACCTGACGTCTTCGTTCATTTGTCAGGGCAATGTCAAGTCCCGTATTTAGTATTAGCAGTATGTACCCATTTGTCAGAGCTTACTTTGTTAGTTCTGAATTGAAAATAACGGTGCTGTTATAAATCACTATTATTTTTCACATTGGCTATAACTAAGTCCAGGATTATGGCCAGTTGTTGAAGATTCGACGTTATATTTTCATTCTTCCGAAAATTCGTGGTCCGAATAATGTCGCTTGGGATTATTTTTCTCTGGCTGTTTGCCTTGGTCGCATGTTCGAGTATTTACGTTTTTTTGCGACCACTATTCCATATACGCTCTTTAAAGCCATTTCTTTCCTTAATCGTAAGATGTATTTAATTTTTTAATATCCTATGTCCTTGCCAGGATTTTTCTTTATCTTTACTCGAAGTATGTTCATGGACAAAAGCGATTTAGTATTCATGAAACCTGACTAAAACAGTAATAATAATAATAATTAAGTTGTATTGGGATCGACCAATACAAACCGATCGTACAATTCCAGCTAATCGACCGGATATTGTATTGGTTGATCGTAGGGAAAAAAAGACATATATTGTGGATATCACTATACCACATGATGAAAATCTCCATAAGGCTGAGCAGGACAAGATTACTAAATATCTTGATCTTGCTCATGAAATTATGGAGATGTGGAGAACACCTTCCACTGTCATCATTCCTATAGTGATGTCCACAAATGGTGTCATTCCTAAGAGTCTCAAAGTAAATCTTGAGAAGCTTGGATTGCATGGTGGGCTTCGATACGCCATGCAGAAGGCTGTCCTGCTATCATCTTGCAGGATTGTTAGAAGGTTTCTCTCTCTATAGCTCTTAAAAACTCTCTCATGATAAGTGCATTTTTGTGCACATCATGGGAGAGAGGGACACCCAATAGCATATAGGTAGTTTTTAGTTCTATGTAATATGTTTATGTATGTTTAAAATTTTATATTATTATTTTTATTTTAAAGCTAGTTTTAATGTTTTTGTATTTTTTTTTATATGAATGTATTATATAGAGCTGAGAATTTTTTGTATACTTTTGTGATAATAAAATTGATTTGAAATAATAATAATAATAATCGGACAACTTTAGGCGCCGTTTAGCGATAAAATCGCCCCAAGGGCACCTTACATTTTTCTTTTCACCATATAGGATCGTCACAAACAGTAAAAATGATAATTAAATCACCACATAGGATCGTCACAAAACAAAATAATAAAAATGAATTAATCTAATCAGTTTCGGCTAACTTGACCTATCATTGGCTAACCAGTGACTGACCCGTAGGTACGGTGATTTTTACTTAGAATTCACAATTGCATATTATTATTATTATTTATTATTTAATAGAGTATAAAAGACCTGGACCAGCTTAACAGCGACTATTGTTGCCTTAGCGCCAGTCCAGGTACAGGTTATGTTTACAAAGTGGTACTTACATGCTAATACACGATGTGATAACTGATAATAGTGATAACAGACGTACATAAACACACGATAAACACCACAAACACAATAATACACTATTTTAAACTTAACAAAAACAATTAAAACAACATAATACAAAAATTAACAGAATTATCGCCACAACACTCATTTGCTCGCATATATTTTGTCACTGTTCTTTTCAATCCTGTATAATATCTAAGCACTGCTAAGTATTATTTGCGATGTTCGTATTGTGTGCTGGTCACAGGTGAGTGATTAATAACATCCATCCCCATGTAATACGTCACAGGGTCCAGCAATTCATTACCATATAAAGAGCTAACATGAACAGGTAATGGGTACTTTACCCTTATTATTAGAATGCCATGTTCACAATACTACTGTTACCTCGTCCATATTTCATCTCTAAAACTGTTTCAATAGGTTTTCATTAAAGATGAATGTAGGATTTTCTCTATGTACTTTGATAATACCTACTAATTAGTACAGACTTGTAATTAGTTGAGAAGCAACTAAAAAAACTACTAAATAAAGTACTCTTTATCGAAAAATGTCCACCCAATTTTCATTTACCTACTTCATCGCATTTATATGGAGATGAATCAATGGGTATCGAACCTAATTACTGAATTTTATCCATTGTCTTTTACAATTTTTCAATTTATCCTTACCCTCTTGCATTTTCTACAAGATGGGGTAACTAGTGACAGATATATGGGTGTGTATTACCACATTTTTAATGTGTCTGCTCCCCGTTCTGCTTTATGCACAACTTTTCATTCATTAGAATTTTATTAACACCATCAAACATGTTATATTATTTTAATTACTAACACAACTAACTAAATTCTGAAGCCACAAGGCGTGATTAACAATTCAGTACACTCTAATAAACCCAAAATATGTAGATACAGTTGACTTTCCATTTTTAATAGAGGTATGATTCATTTTCATCAAAATGCACAGACGCCTGTATACAAAATGAACAAAAGGATATGCAGACGGCCAAAGTAGACGGCAGATAAAAGTAAGATCTCAATCAATACATTTAAGGCCTTGGTACAAAGAATGACGTCACGGTCGTTTCCCACGGCATTAAGGTTCAAAATCGCGTGAACAATCGCATGATAAAATGGTAAAAAAATCGTTTTTTATCCATTTTTTGGGGTTAATTTTGCGTCTATGAAAAAACTTTTGCGGTTATTCTCTAGATTTTAATGCATATTATCAGTACAAAAAACTATTTTTATTCCGCGACTTTTGGGAAACGAGTTTCCGTCTTTCGGAAAAAAGATCAGAGGTGTTTTGAAAAATATTTTTTGAGAAATCTATACAAGATATAAAAAATCTTTTACGGTTATTCCCTAGATAAAGGTTCAATGCATCTACCCTATTTTGTTCCAAAGCATATTTAGTAACGGTTGTCGAGATATAAGGTTTCCCGTTTTTAGAAATTTTTGAAATGTCGGTATGCATACTCTTAATACGGCGTCGCATGAAAATCACTGAACCGGCACTGAACAATAATAATAACGTATGAATTTTCCATCACTTTTTATTGTAATAGTGATTTCATCCTTTTTTTATTTCCGGAAACTGTCGAACCTATACGACATCAGCCGATCATCCGTGAGATTGGTCTACAGATGTAGGTACTTACGAGAGATGCCGAACGAATCATTTTTAAGAATCGAGTTTTTCTCTCCTGATCTTAAAAAGAACCGTTCGTACACTCAGATATTTTCGGTTCTTTAAGAGTTTTTTGAAGATGAATAATATTGTGATTTGTATTTAGAATAGTTAGGAAGTTTGAATTGTTACTTTGGAAAAATTCAACTCAAAAATAAGTTTAAACAGACTTTTTAAACTTGATTACAAATTCTCGACAAAAAACCGATGTTGTAATTTCGCACAGAACTTTTCATGTGATTATAAAATGAATGAGGAGTTAATCTAAGGTTTTACCCTTCAAATAATTTTAGATGATGACGTCATCCGAAATGTATAAATTTGAATTGAAAGAATACAAAAAAAACCGGTGTTATAATTTTGAGAATCGGTTTTTGTACTCGTAGTCTAGAAAGAACTAGGGAGCCGAGAGATGCCCCGGATCTAGTAGATAAAACAGTTCATTTTTAGTATACGTATCTACTACGTTGTATTGTAATATTATGCAAAAGCGAGTTAATCCACATTGTTTTCAATCTATAATATAAAATATATGTAGGTATAGTATAGGTATTATCCATTCTGAATTCTCTAAAGACCGATTCGTTGCATTTTCCAAATGGCTCGTCGTTAAACGGGACGCGACTAGCAATTAGTTTGAGATTTACTAGTAGGAAACTATGTATGAACTATATCCACGACTATAGTTACTAACTAATGCAGTTTTAGTGCACTGTAATATTATAATAGTACCTAATAGGCTTTTGTTCGGGAATTTAACCATTATGAAACAATTAATAGTGTGCATACCGACATTTCAAAAATTTCTAAAAACGGGAGACCTTATATCTCGACAACCCCAACTAAATATGCTTTGGAACAAAATAGGGTAGATGCATTGAACCTTTATCTAGGGAATAACCGTAAAAGATTTTTTTATATCTTGTATAGATTTCTCAAAAAATATTTTTAAAAACACCTCTGATCTTTTTTCCGAAAGACGGAAACTCGTTTCCCGAAAGTCGCAGAGTGAAATTTTATTTTTGTACTGATAATATGCATTAAAATCTAGGGAATAACCGTAAAAGTTTTTTGATGGACGCAAAATTAACCCCAAAAATGGAAAAAACGCTATTTTTACCATTTTATCATGCGATTGTCACGCAATTTTGAACCTTAATGCCGTGTGAAAAGGCTGTGACGTCATTCCTGGTGCCATGCCCTTAAGTTCGACAAATTAGCGCATCGAGTCGAAATGAATAATAATATCTACTAATAGGAACTATAATAATATATTATATTGTATCGAATTTATATAATTTAATTGATCGCTATTAAGTTTAAAGTGCAGATACTAAAAGCTCGTATGGATAATTCAGCGCACTGCAGCTTTCTAAAGTAGAGCTTCGCAATGCGCTGACCAGTATGTGATGCTTGTTTGACCCAATACTGTTAATCCAACTGAAGAAACGTATTAAATATTAACTGACTATTATCTATGCTCCTATGCGCATATCTACGTTAAACGGAATTGTAAAGTACAATCCAATATACTCGTATATACCTACTAATTATTTTCACTTAGTAGTTTTTTGTTTTGAATTCTCACGCCCGCTGTATTTTGCTTCCTGAACATTGGATATCCAGAATTCTTCCTGTGTCTAGCAATCGACTTACAATATTACCTTAAGTTAAGTTTGCACAGATTTCGGGTGACGTTGTCCACCGTCTTCAACTATGATTACGTGTCCAAGTCAGGTTCTTGCATTCGTCTACATAAGAATGCCTATTTGCACTTCGACTTAATTCCGAAGAACGGCCACCTTTTGGAATTGTAACCAAAATCGCAAAGAGCTTACAAATTGTTTATCTAACATTTATTGTTTTGGGTTGGCTGGCAGAAATTGACCCTTGGTAATAAATCCATCTTTTGGCATATTGTGTGCTCATTAAAGATTTTTCTAGATTATTTTGAAAATCTCAATTTATGTTTTTGTGAGACCATCGGAATTTTCTACATGTCCTAGTTATGGCGCCCTATAACGAGTAGTATTATCTCAACAGATACACAGCAAAGGATGGACCTTCCATCAGTGGTGAATGTTACTTAAGTGTAAAGTGATCACATTAAGCCAGCCGACGGAAGGTCGATGCTTTGTTGTGTATCTGTTGAAATATAACTAAATTTTTCTATTTTATTTATTTATCTAGATTTATATTAGGAGCCCCTCTGCCTATCCTGATAATGACGGCGAAATGGAATGGATACAATTTTTAAAGTGTATGCAAAAGTTTAATAAAACACTAGGTAAAGGTGAAATATTATAATGTGAAAAGTTGATAATAAATTATTAAAGTGCGGGGGTTTGTGCCACCCCTTAATTTATTTAACGCTTCATTGGATGAATTTATTTGCCGGCTATTATTTTCCATGCATATTAAGTAATCTATTCAGAAAAAAAAAACATATTAGAATACTCTCCAGTTTTTATAACGTTTTTTTTACGACGAGAAATATTGATTTTTCTGAAAATTATGAATATTATAACAAAGGCGCTACTGACAACCTGGAAGTCCTAGGTCCTATAGATCCATCGTGTCGACGATATTCTTAAGGACAACTGAATATTGAGTAACGAAAATCGAACGCCGCTCAAAACCGTTCTTATCGAGCATCGAGCTTCTTTTAATAGAGCGAATAACGCGTTTTTTCAATCAAACATGCCAGATTAAAATTCCGCACATTACCATCTATATTTACATCAGAGCATTTTCATAAATCTGTGTACTTTAAAAACGTCTGACGTAAGTAACTATTTTTTGGAGATGCAGGATGAAGTTTGCGCAATGAGAATGTTGTATGTTTTTATACACGTACAGTATTTACTGGTAGCTTCATTATTCGGATATGTCTTGATGGTATATAAAGTAATTGTAGTGGAAGAAGTATAGGATTGGTTAAAATTAAGATGCGAATCCAGATATTCAGCTTAGTCGATGCTTTCACCATTTGAGTGACCAACCGAGGCCGACGCCATATTGTTCATAGAGGCCATGCCCACCTGTCATTTGACGATGATTACACCATGAAAATGTATGGGAAAAACTATTCCGCAGTGTTTGCCACCAATCATGGTGGTGATGGAATTCGAGGATGTAGGCTTGTACTATACTATCGCTTGCTTCGGACCAACCAATGCCATAGAAACCACTCGTTTATACATTATAGGTGAAATTCAATTTTGTTAAAATAAAAACTAAGTATAGGAACCACTTACATGTTTAATTACAATTAATGGTCTGGTACCTACATCGTCCTCGTATGGAAGAGTACATCTAGCAGTAGCTAGGTACTAATGCTGATAGTAAGAAGTAGTAAGGATGATAGTACCTGGTGTTTATAATAGCCTTTCAGAACAGGATATATTCCCCCCTTGGGTAATAGGTATATTTTCCCATGCTTAGTCATTCATATCAAACGATACGGAAAGATACATCGATTAGCACCATCGAAATTATTATTGATCTAACATTTTTGAGCCTATCCGAATGTGTGAAATAAACGTGGAGGTAATGAAAATAAAACTACATATTTGGTGCAAATTTCGCCATCTTGGGCATGACTATCTATAATTCAATACACGTGGCATGAAGTTGTCTGCAGATTGAACGTCTGCAAACCAACAAACGGACCTCACATTAAAACTCATTAAGGTATGAAGAATTTAGATATTTTCTGCGCATTTTAAAGGTGAAACAATTGCAATACCTTTAACTGTTTTTTAAAATCTACCGATTATTTGAAATCCCAGCATTGTTTTCGATTACAGTACAAAAATTACCCTTAATATTTATTCGAAAACCGCATATTTTTTTATAGCAATATAATACATAATATTCATCGAAATTCCAGCCGTCCCAAAATCACAAATCATATTTTTCTATGTAGTTTCACCAGGTATTTTGCCCTCACTAGTTCACTCGTATCTACCTTCCCCAAACACCATAACCCACCCTCATGCACAAACAGGCAATTAAACTTTTCTACCCTCATGGATATTATGAGTTGTGTGTTTTTTCCTGCAGTGGGAAATTTCTTATTACCTGGCTCGTTCATACATTATGAAGATTTAATACACAATAGAATAACATAGTCATTCCCGAATTACCTTTAATCGATCAATAAAAAACCTTTTACGGTTTTCATTAGAGTTCAAAGTACGCTCTTAGTAGTACTATTTTTGTATGCAGTATTTTACAGTGTCCTAGATAATATAACGGATATCTATTTTTATTTTTTATTTATTTTTTTACACTTTTGGTGAACAAGATACAGGCATGTAAACATTTCAAATATAAATCAAAACATTTGTTCACTAGGGCGAGCTTATCGTATTGCTGCGATATCTGCCAGCTAACCCAAAAAAATACGTTGAAACACATATACGAGTACTAAACACTAATCACGTTTTCAAGAAAATATCTTAGACTCTCACTCAGGGTGAGACGCGGTGGTTGTATGGGCGGACACGTAGATAAGTATTTTTCATCTTTATGGTTTTCAGACCTTTCCAATCATTTTTTTTTTAATTTTTGATACTAGTCCTTCTCACCCACTATTCACCCTGTATTGAGTCACCCTGTCAACCCATTTGCAGTGTGGTCTTCTAAGACCTCTTTTATTTATCCATGATTTGCTCAATACTCGCCATTTTTGTCTTCTGTGGGTTCTGCCAACTGTTATTTGGTTGTACGACCTATGATGTCTACGATTCCAGTTTCACGGTTTAGAGAAAAAATCTAACGATTTTTAAACAGTTGTACCTATTTATAATATGTACCTATTTCCAAATTATCCATATGCTACATCTATTTTGAAGTTGGGAGAACGCATTACGTTATGATAAATTAGCGAATTAGTCTCAATAATACGAGTATGTAGAACATCGTCTGCGATTATTCTTGAACTAATATATTTTAAATCTTTATCTCGTAGACCATAATAGAACGAATTGTATTTTGATAAATCTGTTTAAGAGATCAGTTTTATGATTAATTATCATATAGAGAATATTATATCATGCCCGGATAATTGTATTTCTGCTGAAGTCATTAATTATATTATGATATTATTTTGTATTACAAAATCTTGCTATATATTACACTACGTAACTTTACCCATAAAATACTGTCTTTACTAATATGTTTTAGTCTTGTGAATAAGGCATGATATCATATTAATGATTCGAATGCTTCCTTTGCCTAATATTAATGGATGATGGGGTTAATGGGTTTTGATGAAACTCATCCTCACAACAATATGGATTATTCTTCGCTCATTTCGCTACATAATACCGTACAGAAGATCAACTTTGGTCGTAGGGGTTATAATTCTTATTGTTCGCGAGATATTCACATCTATTTGTATTCAATTCGTTCATTATTATGAAACTTTTTTTTATGTTTTACACACATTCCATTTGTATTGATTTGATTTAGTACCTACTTTCCTTTTTCCAGTAGATAGATTCGCAATATTGAGGATCGTAACCATTATGCTTTTGTGGTATTATATTAATGTGTACCCCTTGACTAGTCATCAGATCTCTACCGATCTAGTCGAATCTAATAAAAATGTAGGCTTATAATTTTATACGCAGAGGTAAGACTTGACAACACACTTCTCAGTATTACGAGCCAGAAGAATCTAGATACATATTTTCCGGGAAATACCGGGAAAATTTCACCCATACAGACATCACGGACCCAAAATACAAGCATTCTACCTGAAATATCGAATTTTTAAAAAATTGTTTAAAATATTAGGAGTCTACTCGATCAGATGAGATCGCAATGAACTTGTTTTAGCTAAAGTGTTAAAAATTAGCTTTTAACTGTCATTATATTGCCAAAAAATGAGAAAGAGAATCTACAGAATCAGTAAATTAACGAGAAATAAATTAAATATGTTATCTGTTGTCTAATTACTTTTATTCTCATCTGGTATTGTTATAGAATTAATCATTTGCGGCCTAATTTCGCGCTTAATGGGAGAAAACAACTTAATTTCACACAACGAACTTATCGCAAATAAGTTGAAAGAAACATACCCATCTATTAATTTACGTGTCGAAATGTAATGTCATCCATTAGTATAGCATTATCATCTAAGAAGAATGTAAATAAAATTGTATTGTATAGATAATACGAGTTTCAAATACTTGAATATTTGACCTTATCAAATATTACATTAATTTGTCAAAGTAAATATACCTACAAGTTTTCTTTCATTTCATTTGACACGAATATCTCGGAGATAAGAATGACAACGTATAATAAAGTTGCACATATTAATACGTTCGATAAAGAAAACAGTTATTTTTAATATAATGATCAATTAAAATGTTCTCATCGTGCATAAAAGCGATAAATATTTTAGCGATGAACTTGTAGAGTGTTTTTAATTTATGTCTAATTCAGCTGTCAAAAATATTATGGGTTTTTAACTGTACCGATGAGAATTCAAAGATTGTACGTTTTGCATACCTACAACATATCATAGAAACGATGACTGCAGAATGATTCAACAATAAATATAATATGGAATGAAAAAAATGACGTGGTTCTTGACAACCTCTTTAATAAGAAAAGGTTGCCGCTCGGTAACTATTTTAGCGGCCTAACCTCATAAGACTCCTTTGTGTTCCCGTGAGGAACAGTAAATGGATAAGTTGTGAAACTATACATAGGTTGTATCTGTTCAATTCATCTTTCTGTAATCAATCCTTTTGTACATCTCCAAAGACTTTCTGAAAAATTCTCTACTACCATTTAATGAAAAATAGGTATGGTTGCTCATATCACAGAAACAATACATAACTAGTTTGTTTTGTGAAGTGTTGAATACATCGTCAGGCAACATGAAATCTTTTGACTGACAGGCATGTGATTTCCTGACTGTCGATGTCTATTCGATCGTAGAAGTCGATTTTTCGATGGCGGTGTCACTTTTCTACGCAGCTAGATTCCAGCTAATGTGCGTAAAAGGCCCTAACAACTAACTTTGGAGTGATATAATATGTTGAGGAGTAAAGTATTTCCGTGATAGATCGTTCACTGAGACCTAAAAAATGATAATGTATTTTTAACTTTGTAGTACTAATGTATCACCATCTAACGATCTAACAACGTAGCTAGACAAAGAACTAATAAGTGCCCCACTACCGCATGTAATAGAATATAGTCCCAATATAATGGATCTGAAGATCGATTGACCTTTTGTTCAAAGTAGTTAGAAGCGATATTATCGTCACTGAGTAAATTTCGTTAAGTCCCTCATCTCATACTAATAATAATGGCTAATGGAAAAGTGCTTTCATAATCACTTTTAACCTTTTAGTTGCTGGATAAAAAAGGAGGAACTTTTTAGATTTGATTCGTGGGTTCATTTTGCGTGATGATTTCATTTTTAATAACGATCTGGGCTTGTACATATGTATATACAAACCCAATGCATACTGAACTAAAAAGTTTGGTCGTAGATTGCAAAAGACGTGGAACTGAGATTCGGGTAAATCAGGCAAAAATATTGATAGTTCTTTCAGGACCTTTGTAACTCATGTACCGATTGATATAATTATTTAATAAGGTCCTTCCTGAAAGCAAAATTGATTGTCATGAATGGTTTGGTATAGAAAATCTCCACCTAAATTTCATTCAAGGTTTCAAGCTTCCATCAAAATTTATAAATTTTAATAAAAATATGCTCAATAAAGTTTAGCTCATTTCATTGGACAATCACTATCTCATCAGCTAGAAATTTAAGAATGGAAATTTCTCTTATTTGATTTTCATCTTCCGTCACAATTTGGGGACTGCTCCAATTTCTATAAGCTGAAACGTCACAAGTCGCTTGTATCATTAAGGAGGTTAACCATCATACTACTATCTTAATCGTTGAGTGTTCATAATAATATTACAATATACCAAGACGTATCTGCGTATAACACTTTCAATGATTTGTATTATACTTCTTTTAATACTTTATCGCGCTTTAATGGATTTTTATTATTTTAATTCACAATATAAATAAAGCGATACTTGTGCGTTGATCTACGAGCATTTCAAGCAATGTTTATAATGTTATTCTTTCTTATTTATAAACAGAATGGTATTTTGAGCTCCGTTACATAAAATTATAAGGGGTCCGCGTCTACCAATAAATTCTACATTCACCAACACTATTTTCATATTTTCTGTACTATTTTACTCCCTGATACAAAATTACTCTTATATTTTTCTTAACGTTTGAGCTTTTGTCCGTTAATATCGTCACTGCTCTTATAATCCAAATAATTTCTAGGTAGGTATGTCAATAATATTCATATCATATAGACAGTTCTAAAAACTGAACTTTATGAGACTGCGTTCCAAGAAATCTGAACATAATTAGGTTTATAACATAACTAATGTTTTATAAGAAATCGTAAAACTTGACTAATTTTCGTTATTTTTGCTGTTTTACTAAAATACCTATTTTTTCACTTACTTTTATTTTAAAAAAATCTTTCCGTAGTAGAAAAATTCTATAAAAACCTATCTGACTTCCAAATTTCACTTCTCTATGATCAGCCGTTTGGGCTGTGTGTTGATGAGTGAGTATGTCTCAGTCATTCAGTCAGGATACTTCGGTTTATTATTCTAATCGCTCATTTCGCTACTCAGATTTTGCTTCATCCATTATTCAATCAGTAGCCTTTTTACTACTGTATTTGCATACTAAAGAAATGATTGCTACGTTGTAATAAAAAAAAATCAATGCTATTTTGACAAGTACTGCTCGTAACAAACTTATGTATCCAGTCACACGTAAGTATTTTTTACGGTCAATAAAATATATAGAAAATAATACTTAACTGATTTTACAATTGAAACGTGCGTTGTTGAATAAATAAATTTAATATTTAATATTATGTATTGATGTCAACTTTTTTATTGTGTTATATTTTTATTGATTTTTTATTAATAGGAGAGTAGGCTTGTGCCATACGTTATTTTGTAAAATAAGACATTTTATTTGGAGATACGTGCCTAATATTTTATACACCATATTTTATTAATATTAATTCTACAATTTGGGTGGTTCTCGTGACAGTAAATTTACATAATTTACAAACTTGTGCCGTATTTTCTATATAACCTTGTAATATATTATTATTTAAATTACTTAGATAATAATATCTAAGATTTTATTTATTCGTACAGGAATTCATATGTTTTTATCAACGCAGAATTAAATTTATGTAATTTAATTTATAAAAGCACGTAATTTTCCTAGAAACGTGTCGTTTAGAGTTATTAGTGAGATACTGAAAAAATCCAAAACCTAGGCTTTTGGGACATGCATATTGGATATGGCACATGCAGAAAATTGGGGCAAACTTCAAAAAATCTTGAGAGATTGAAACAGTTTACAGCTTTTCGAAAATTAATTTCACAACCGATCCTATGTTTTTTGCCCTACTTTATAATAATACCGATGTTCAATTAAGGTACTTGGATAAGCACTGGGACCACTCTTTTTTACTGATATTTCCAGTGTCCTGTAAGCTTTAGGTTTTTGTAAAACTTCCACATGGTATTTTATACATCTTTTGAATTAGTGGGGACCATACTTAATGACACGTCTAGGCAAAGAGTATAAGTATTGCGTGACTCTATACTACTTACACAACATTTACTAGTTACCTCATTTTTTGAATAATGGCATATAGAAGTAGATAATCTCTTTTATTGTTTTGAATTGAAACTTGTTCTGTGTACACTCTTCGGCGCAAAGGCTGAACGCTGTAATGCCGAAGAGTGTAATATTTTACTTAAATAAATAATAAATAAATAATAGTATCACTAGTGAGACGCTATTCTACATACAACTTGCTAAACCCACGGATAACATAAGCAGTTTTAATATTGCTTATCAAAGTTCAGTTACCTAAGTACAATATAAAATAGAAATTCAAGCGCACTCCTGGAAGACGTACCTATGTTTATATTTTGTCGGCGAATGTTCCGTAGTAGGTATATTATACTTACTCGTACCTACATCAATAAATTAGCGACTTTATTCAGTAAATGTGGCGTTCTGTTGCCTACGCTTTGCAGACGATTTCAACTGTTGGAAAATCAATTACACAATTACTTCTATATGTACAGACAATTCCCTGTTAAAAGTCCCCTGGTGCAAACTTGGTTTAGTGTTGCTTAATGTGATAATACGATATGGTTAAAAAATTTTCGCTACTTTTAAATTGTATTTCAGAACTCTTGTTTAAAACAATTTTCCAATTTTAGAATTGTTAGAATAAACTGGCAACATTGTTTTTCTAACTTGTGATAGCGGCTTGAAGGGATTATCGGAGAATTTTTTTCTCTTTCCAACTCGCAAAACTATCTTTTCTTAAAAATGATTTCTCTAGCGCTACTCTGTAATATTTTCGGCATTGTAGGTTACTTGTAAAAGATACAATGTGAGAATATTGCGAACCTTTGACAGCTTTTATGACAAGATTCGACAATCAGGGCTACCAACAATACAATCTTAAACTCCACTTGCAGGTAACGTCAGAACGGTGGCCAAGACGGATGGAATTAATAATACTTGTATTATGCATAGCTACTGAATATTGTTTAAAGTATTGGTGAATATTATTATTTACGTAATATTTAGATAGGCAGACACCTTCACATTAATTTACTCTGTCCAAATATTGACATTTCTCATGAGTGAATAAAATGTTGATGTGACTTTTAAAAGCGTACTTGAGTCATGATTTTAGTGATTGGTACATCATCGTATGTAATTAATTTTATAAAATAAAGTTATCAAGTGTTTATAAAGAACGCCTAAACACGTTTAATTATATGAAAGTTGTGTATGTTAGAACAATGTGTAATTTCAATATGTATTTCTCTATAGCTATGAGTCTAGGTGGCTTACCTAAATTATTTAGTAATAGGAGAATACCGGATTTGAAATGCTAAGATCGCATAACAAATCATAATTCACGTCTGCACACTTATGCCAAATACCGACTAAATTTCTCTAGTACGGGAAAGACAACATCCCTTGCTGGGGCTTATTTTGAGAATTATTAATTTAAGAATTATTAATTATTCCTTATATTTTGAGAATTATTAATTATTCTGTAAAGAACAGTATTTACAGATTTTCTTACCTTTTTTATTTCGTACTCCTACATTTCTAAGTTTACACATAATCGCCTTTATTAGTATTAGAAAAAAACATATTTCCTTCATATTATGTATTTTCTAGTGACTAATGCAAATGCGTAACACTCCAACTATCCTTGTCAAATGTATATTTGTGCATATTTTCTATGCCCTCTTTTTCGCCACTTTAACTGCAACAATTTTTTATTAAAAAAAAACGATACAATTTTACATGTCAGAAATAATATAAAAGCATTCTATTATAATTCTTCGTAAAATGTGTGTACACGAATCTTTTGTATTGAAAAAAATGTGTGATGTTAAAAAAATTACACGTCAAAACGTCATGTCTCTTTTCATACATAATATTATATTCGTGTGGTAGAAACGTTGTTACTATTTATATTGAATCATACACTCACACGTCCCACACTATTCTTCAATATGAAAGTAATAATTCGTGATGCTTTTCGACATTTTCAATCAGCACGACTAATGAATTATACCTTTTATTTGATATCGTTTCTCACGTAGACTTAGACATATTGTTTTACCTTATTGGTTTTACCTTTAACAATGCAGTAAGTGTAACTACCACACAAATACTAGTTTTTTAAAAAAATACCAACAGCGCTATACAGCTGCATATCGCTGGGTATTGTATGAATACTGATCAAATCAGTTATGAACAAAATTTATTGCATTAGTTCAAAAACTGTTAATCTTATGCTAATCGAGGAAATCTGGTTTTATAGCTTCTTCTTCTGAGCCCGAAACCTTCCACTCCTGAACGTAGGCCTCCTCCAAGTCTCTCCATTCCTGTCTATCCTGCGCCTTCTGCATCCATGTTACACCTGCAAACTTGGCAATGCATCCATGTTCCACCTGCAAACTTGACATCTCTCCAGCAGAGTTGGGGTCGTCCGGGGTTTCTTTGTGATGTTCTAGGGCGCCAGCACAAACGAGCTAAACCAGATTAACTTTCGTACGGTTTTCTCGGTAGCTTTTATGGATTTTCAACAAAATCACTCAAAATTGTGTTTTTTCTAGGTGAATTTTTTTTGTCTTCGATAAATCGGAAGTTCGTAAACAAAGTGCGGATGTTTTATTTGGGTTTAAAAAGTCGTATCGATTAATTAACGAATGAATGACAATTGCGCAATTTAATTTGCTGGTCCATTTAACTTGAAACTATTAATTTAGTTTACTTTGTCGTATGTATACACACGTGTGTATTTATTTATTGGTCGAACACAGACAATACAAATATGTTTAACAAGGACAATGCGTTGTGTTGGCAATAAAATCGATCGATCGTCACACACAGTTTGGGTAAATGAAATTTGAAAACATGGGAACGATGGGTAACTGGTTTACAGAACTGTCAAAGACAATCTAGACATGTGTATTGTGTGTATGCAAAATGAAAACAATTAATGGGATAGGATATATATCCCAATAATGAGGTCACCAGTAAACGCCAGCAATATTAAGGGCATGGCACCAAGAATGACGTCACAGTCTTTTCCCACGGCATTAAGGTTTAAAATCGCGTGACAATCGCATGATAAAATGGTAAAAATAGCGTTTTTACCATTTTTTGGGGTTAATTTTGCGTCTATCAAAAAATTTTTTATGGTTATTCCCTAGATTTTAATGCATATTATAAGTACAAAAAATAAATTTTACCCGCGACTTTCGGGAAACGAGCTTTCATCTTTCGGAAAAAAGATCAGAGGTGTTTTTAAAAATCTTTTTTAGAAATCTATACAAGATATAAAAAATCCTTTACGGTTATTCCCTAGATAATGGTTCAATGCATCTACCCTATTTTGTTCCAAATCATAATTAGTAACGGTTGTCGAGATATAAGGTCTCCCGTTTTTAGAAATTTTTGAAATGTCGGTATGCATACTCTTAAATAAAAGAAACACACGACATTCTCTTCGCACAAAACAGTAATGTGGTGGCGAATCTCATTTCCGTAAAATAATTATTAGAATAGTCTTAGTGCCTTCGCTCTTTCGAACAAATATTGCTTTTGAGTGTACCGTGTATGCAACTTGGAATATTGAAAATACAAAAAACAAAATAACTATCCTCAGAATTTAGCAACAAAGTTCTAGATCATACTTTTTGAATTTGTCCAGTAAAGATGCGTCGAGGCAGTTGTATGGACAATAGACATACACCCCAAATCACGTAAAATACCGTCATGGTGCGGATGAATAAATAAAATAAACCAACAATTTTGCAAGTTTGTTCAGTCAATCATAAGACAATAATTGCTATTAGATTATTACGATAATCTTTTCCGATTTCCAAACATTAGTTTACGGTTGAATAATGCTTGAAATTACTGTGCACCTGTTAGAGAATTTAATTGACTATGACTCACTACACTGCAAGTTCAATTACATAATTTGTTTATATAACCACAACATGATAATCATCTATTATCATAATAAGTTATTGACCACTGACACTATTGTTAACTTTTCTAAATTTATTCATTGAAAACGTACAGGACAAAGGGAACACGCTATTGAATATGATATTGATACCTTCCTGTCATTATCGTAATATAATTACAGTTAGAATCTAATTAAAAATAGATTATATGAAGTACAGTGAATTGTCGATAGGTTATTCGGGAACTGAATATTTTTCTTCAATAGATGAGAAATGTCAAGAAGACCTAAAAGTGCCTACTAAATAATTAGGGATATAAATCGTAGAGAAAGAAATCGTACGACTGACAATAAGGAACTTAATTTCGGTAATACACACATCCTACCATTTTTAGGGAAAAATCTGAACCATCCACAGTGATTTGGACTTGTATAGACAATGTCTTTAGGACTCATTCATGAAAACTGATAGTGGAATGGATAGGAATGGGACAGGAAAAGTGTAAAGAATAAAAAAAGAAGATCTTTGAGGAGTTTTGTTTTTTACTAATGCTCGTAGATACTCAATTATAAATAGTTCTTTTAACTCAGCCTCTACGCGTATTGCTCAGCCAAATCCGCAGAATATTGACTTATCGCATTTATTATTTTTTTGCAGGCTTTATACACATTTCCCATATTTTTTCGCCCAAACCCTCTCATTGTTCCTGCATTATTTATAGGATATTACGTTTTACATATTATTATTTTACAAATTTATGTATTCAAATTTGATACAAAATATTCCGTTAGAATTTATTAAGAGGCCCCCTTACGATCGTGAATCTTTGTACATACTTAATATCGACCTGAAAAGGGAGATCTATCTTCTATTTCTGTATTGCATAATGGAACCACAAGTAAAAAAGTAAAATAAAAATCCCCCCCGCAATCGTTCGCTTTTTACCTTTTTTTATTGGCTTTCTTTATTCCTGCGTATATCCAGTTTTCCGTGTTCTTTTGTCTTTCTTAAAACCCCGTTTGACCCTTTTTGGCTTATAAATATTACATTATTTTCTCTTTATGGGAGGATAAGCGGGCGCAGCGAAACAAACAAATAAAAATGCTTCGATAAATTTATTGGAAAATAGCGTTTACGATACATTTTCATACAAACGAACGCTTTGTTTGTTTTTTGGTTGTCCTTTTTTTATTTTATAGTTTCTTTAAACAATTGAACACCTGTTCCATTTACGAAATCTAATGCCTCATCCACATGCTGTCCGTCCTTCCACGAGTCCCGCGCGAATGAGTAAAAAGGCGTTAACCGTCGGTTACGTATACAGTTCAAGACAATCACCTCGTCCGAACGTCCTTTTACTCATTCTCAAAAAACTCGTGGAAGGTCGCCGAGCGTGAAGCGGCCCCATATTGATGATTGTTATTGCCCATCTGCTTATTCACTACGGTTATTACGTTCTAGCTTTATATTAAATTTTCCTGTTTTCAGTAATTAAAAAAAAAATTCACGTCTCGCTGAATATTTAAATTTTAAATTAAAATTAGTTAATTTATTCCATAAAGTATCAGAATACCCGTTTTTTTATATAAAAAAAACACGCATTAGATTAGTGCGAAATATAATCTATCAAGTTATTTTGTTGTTTTACGAGATTATTCTCAATTTTTTGACATTTTTAATTATTGGCTTGAGTAAAATACGTATTTATTTCTTCAAACATTGTCAAAAATGTTGTACATCAATCAAAAGTCACGTCTAATAAATGTTGATTTTTTCACCATTTCACAAAATGGCTGATTGAAGGGACCATAAAATAATTTTCCTGATTAATTATTCCCTATGGCAATACCAAATGATCTGTGTAATGTATAATGTTTGATTCTGATCACGTGCGAAAATAATCTATCTCCAGATTTATCTCTTTTGTACTTGGAATGTTTGATGGTGAACTTTTCTACCTCCATTCATAGCTACCAACTGCTTTCCAACCGTCTGCAGCCTTCTGATTCTTTTTTTTCTGTAGGGGTTACAACGATAAAAAAATATCGATGCATTTAAAACATTATAAGTGTCACCAAATAATACAATTTCTCTGATTCAGTATCAGTTTCTCGATCAACGACGACAGTAGATATTTGCGTCGGCGGCCCCCCTAGCTTCAAAACTTGGGGATCCAGTCGACATCATCGGTCCAAATCAGTCTCCGACGGCCACGCTTCCTACTCCTCTTCTTTCACTCACATATATCTTATTCACCTTCATCCTGCCAACATTCATTCTTTCGACATGCCCAAACCATCCAAGCTTATTCGCATTCGTTTTAGTCACTACATTCGTCTTATAGCTACTATGTAACTTTCTCTCTAAATCCTAGGTTCCCAACCTTTTGAAACTCATCACCCCTAAGCCCTTAAATACCGCCGTGGGCAAATTTGTTTTCGCTATGAGTGTATTAGTGAACCTACATAGATGTTTTTCTGTAGTGGGTAACAGGAATTTCGGGGAGTTTGAACCTCTAGACCCCCAAATGCCCCTCCTTACGGCCAGGTTAATTACCCTCGCCAAAAAGCTGTTTTATCCCCGATTGGGTAATTACCCACCGGTTGGGAACTCATAGGCTCTAAATGTATGTATCTCCTTAATAATTGTGGATTTTCGGCAGCGTTGAGTATTTGACAAAACGCCGTCACAATCACATCGGAACGTTATTTTGAAAATTGTATATATACTGTTAACAAAAAACATTTCGCATTGCACCTAATTTAATTTTGTTTTAATTATATACGTACAATACAAAAAGTAGATATTCGTATACGCCACTGACTTTGCACGAGATTGTATTGATATTTTGGATAAAAATATGTGCAACAAAGGGAATTATTGATTTATAATGATTTTTTATTTCATTTCTGATTTTATAAAACATCACTACCGCCATCTATGAATCATAAATGACTCGGGAAAGAACCTGAAAAAAATGACGATTCGCGTCCGGAGTAAACATTAATACCAGACGATTTTAGACATCCATCTATTAAATAAACTTATAAATGGAATCTCGGCTTCAACATAGGCTATTAAAATATATGATTTGTATCGTGGTTTGGTAAAATTATCAATTTTCCCAAGATACTGAATTCTATCAAGTTAGTATGAAAATGAAAGAAGCCATTTAAAGTAGTCCCGTTAATATGGTTTTTAAATTTGTTTGCGTCGTTACATAATCTAGAACTAGGATATACATCTAAGGATTATTTTTATACAATGTTTTTGCTCTACAAATACTTCTGTATGACTAAAAATGTGTCTATAATAATCAAAAAATAGTTTTGACATTTGCTCCGCGGCGCTTTCTGTCGTCATCTGTTTTGACTCGCGTGGTGTAGGGGCTAGCGTACTTAACTTAAATTGAGTGTTATGCGATGCGAGGGTACGAGTTCGATCCCACTCCATACCCAACGCTTTCTTCTTCTTTTTTTTACTATCTTTTTGTGAAATTTGAATTTAGCAGAATCCTATATACATAAAAAATAATTTTACTAGGTAAAACAAATATATTCCTTCCTATATGCCAAAAATTTATTCCATTAGGTATTTAATTCTAAGACGATGTAACTTCACCACCCGTACACAATTTTAGCCGTTGCGAAGCACGGGAAATACAGCTAGTCTAAAATATAGTAAAAGTATGTACTTATCTCAAGTGTTATGACGACAGATGATATTTTACTATTTCATCGATTAGTGATGGACGTTTCGATGTTATCAATAAAGTATTAAATCTTTTGTCTTATCTCTTCCTTCCCCTCAAACAACAAGCCCTAGACTTACTTCTTGTAGGAGCTACCTCACTTCCACGTCCAGCTAATGATTTTTATATTCCGGTAGCGTACATATTAGGTACAAGACAGTAATATCGTACCTCTGTTTGAGATACACCAAATACGCACATACGTAAAACTTATCGTACATTACATTTCTTATTTACTTTACTATAAGATTGTATAGGTATTTGTTAATGATAAAGAAGTACATATAAGGATAGATATTGCTTAAAATCAGGGTATGTTCATTTTTGGCTAATTGGGTACCAAATGTTTTAAAACATTAAACAAAATTGAACAAGCGTGCTGAGAAAGTACCCAAATGTGTGCAACTAAAAATACACACTCAAAATTATTGCCATAAATCGGTTGTTTTTTTACTTTTTCGTTTGCAATTTCCATACAATGAGGTATACATTTTTTATAAGTGCCTACTTACATAATTAATTGTGGGACATATGAAAAAACTTGCATTTTTACGAAATGTTCCACTTAAAATCCTATCATTATTGATATGTAGTGTGTACCACTACTTTTCTGACATTCTAGGCGTATTGTTTTGTCAATATACCTAGTTCCGTTCTAAGCAATTTCCGGATGTAGAAACATGTTTTTATTATGTAATAATATTCTTTTGTATTGTAATCATAACTTTGTCTATGTGTGTGTATGGACAGGTTGCTTTTGTTACAAAGATATTGTTAATACAAGAAGCTTCATTCATATTGTGTTACTATAAACTTTTGTAACAATGAGTAATTAATCATTTATATAGGATTTTATGCATTAGACTACCGTGATACACGAGCCTTAAAAAGACATTTGAGTAGATATGTTACGTGAGCGATGCATATTACATTTTTTCAATGAATCGGCTAAATGTAGTCGTGAAGATCCAATTTGATTTTCTTCTAAAATGCTGTTGGTGTAGCCTTTATCTTTGTTTGTGTTTTGATGGTCCGGTGTTGTTCCAGTGAAATTGATTTTAATGATTGTTGTTGCAACATTATACATCTGTAAACAAATTGATTCGGCGTCTATTGTCTTAGAACAGACTTCGGTCTAGTGAGGCAGTAAAATTTTACCAGATAGTTGAGCGACTGGTGCCTCATGGTATGTTTTGATTATTTATATGTATGTATATCAAAATTTATTGTTTTTGCATGTTGTTGTGTATATCTGGAAAATAAATTTCATTCATTCATTCATCTTCCTGGGCCCTTGTGACAAACGTAAGAGGTATGTATAACTTTTATAAGCCTCAGAAATAAAAATTGTAAAAAAAATATTTTGATTACTGAATCCAAATACCAATATCTGGACAATATGGGAAGAGACTGCGCCAGCAATTTATTCGATATGAAAATACGATAGAATATGATACTTTTACGTTTCCTATACAGCAATAACTAACTAACAATAATGGCAGGACACAGGTAGCTCGTATGTAATAATATCAGAAATTAATGTAACCCCAACCAACGTTAACGTGCGAATCAAATTGCTGGTCGTTAAATCTCCCTGTTGCAATCAGTCCTATCATATACATTGTTCACTGAAACAATGCAACAGCACTATGGAATCTTCGACTCTCTTTACGATGGAAAATAACAAAAAAGAAACACCACAATTAAGACTTAACCCTACACTACGCGAATTTTTTCTAGGAATTTTGTGTGTCGATGTTGAACTCCTTCTAGGTCTTAAATAATGTAATCTACTAAATAAACAAGAATATAATCAAAAAATAAACTCAAATAGGAACCTTTATTCATATTACGTTATTTGAAATATAGTAATATTTCGATCTTGGTGCCCGCTTTACGTCAAATATGTTGTATTTTTATATATATTTTTAAAAGAGACCGCAATTATTGCTATGTATGGATTCTTATAAAAAAATATAGTAGAGAGTCTCATAAATATCTATTGTGCAAGATTAGAAATTTTATTCTGGATTATTATTGGCAGAAAGTCTCGTTTTAGCGAAAAAAAGTACAATGATTCCTCACAACACAAAAAGTTACCAAAATGTGGTACCCGTCATCCTTTTACGTCAGAACATAAATCCATTTTTTTAATTTATTTCTGCTACAAAATGTGTACAGATGACGATATTAAAAAAGAAAATCTGTTTTATCTTCTGGAGTGAATTATACAGCGCATTTAGCAAAATGTATCAGATGTGTTAACTGGCGCAGTGTAGGGTTAAATTAGCGAAGGTATCGTCTTATATTTGTAGGCAAAATTTAATATACTATTCGGTAAAAATAAAAGACTATTATGCTGCTTAAAATCCACGTATGACTTTTATTACTCGCGACTAGTGTTCAAGGACTCACGTCCTCATCATCAGGCGACAGGCAAAAACGATTATTTATTGGTTACCGCCTGACGTGATTCTTGAACATTAGTTGCGACTAATTAGTAGGCAATAAAGAAATTGGCAGTGTGCACAGAACCAACCACGCCAAAATGTATCCGTAGATTCTTTAAGAGTTTTCATCTGTAGTGTGATTGAAGATTTATATGTAAAAATGAAAACCTAGTTAGACAGTAAAAATGAAAACCTAGTTTTAATTTTTACTGTCTATCTTATCAACAATAATTAATTATTCAATGACCGCACAGATTCACAATATAAAACTTATAAACGTACTTAAAAATCCGTCAATATTTTACAATTAAATTTAATCATTTGTACAAAATTTTTGAAAATTTCTTGTGTCAATATTAATTTTATCCAGTTCTCATCTTCAAGGAAATCATCAAATCAACCCTCTCTATTGTCTTTTCATTGTATTACTATTTCTCGTCTACGCCGGCGTAATGTTCGTTACGTTATTGCGAATGGACTATGTTGGGCATCAGCGACCCTCGTAACAACACTAGGGCGACCGTTTGTAGGCAATATCACATAATTTCTCATACGCACACTACCTAATGGGTGCCATAAATGTAATTTTATGTACCATATACGCGGCCACCACCACATTTTCCATTCTATTTCATAGTAGAGATGTAAGGACAATTTCTAAAATTACAGGAAAACCTTTTTCATACTCCGTATCCTTGTAATTTAAAGTATACAAAAGGACTATTACTACTAAAGTCGCAGGAAATGAAACATTATTTTGACATATGACTTTACTTTATGAGTATAACATTTTAGATTCTTAAATGCCTACGACTTGAGCAAACCGAAAAGTCTTAAACTGGATGGCAAGGCTCTGGTCTTACTGCCGACCTTCGCTATCATAACACAAGCTTTTTTTACTATGCTCTGAAGTGTACAAATGTTTTTTTTTTAATCTGTATCAACGTATGTTTAACCATTTGACTGAAATTTATTTCGATTAAAGGTATCGTGTAATTTGATTCATTCAGTAATTTATAATTGGTTTTAGTTTTGCGACCGATTTTCACATAAGAAATGTGACAGTAGTATGGCGAATGCCAAACTGCGAATACTTATTGCTAGTTTCATTTATATCAAATGTATTCAGGAAAGCATTTCCAATGTTAGGAGAGAACAGTAAGATCTCATACAACAAAAAAGAAAAAGTACCATTAGTACTCGTATTACAATATTTAACGTATTATATAAAGAATATAATTTTATTCACTGTTTACGTAAAGATTTATTATTTATTTATTTACGTTAATTGTACCGTAAAAAGGATAGCAACTTCTTCTACTACTCGTAAAATAACTTACGCTTAGAGTTTAGAGTAGAGAACTCGTAACGTAACATCATATGTTAACTTACTATTACGACGTCTCTTTTTCCTGAAAATTATTATTTTAAGCGACCTTGGAAAATAATTCTGTTGGGTCAGCGTAATAGCTACCTCTTGTCCGGTGGGCAAAACATTATTTATTGCAGGCTTACCTACTTTGTTAGAAAGTTATTATTAGAGGGTAAGTTTTTGTTAGTAATTAGGCGTATATTATGAAGGTAGCTTCTAATAATACCTTCCCACCACACCATATTAATTATTAAGGTCCGCAAAAATAAATTAAGACAATTAATATCCGTTTACTTTGGACCATTTTCCTCTCTATGTATACAAGTTAATGTCCCAAGTTAGAAAGCTGTTATGATGGTTTATACGAAAACTCTAAATCTGAACGAATTTGATATCGGATCGGAAAACCCTTTACGGGTCATTTTGTTTTATGATTGAATAATCATGTTTTAATCTCCAAAGGCGAAATTTATTCGATCCTTATATTATCTAACAATGTCACACCTTTCACAGGTGTGTCCCATCAGCCATTTGCAATTCAAATAAGTTAATTAATGTTTGACACAATTTATGTAGGTTACTCTGGTTTGATGAATTCTTTCAGTAATATATTCATCATGTTTAAATAACATGGGAGATTCATAATTACCAAAGGCCAAAGGAAACTCTAGTAAAAATGTACACTCATAAACCTGAAAATACTTTCCAAAATCAGGGCTAGCAAAAGGCTTGTGTGTTGTCTTTCAAAAAAAGGTTTTATTCAAATCTTAGTGCTGACTGTATCTTCCGCAATTTACTGCATAATCTTTGCCTTGGGTCATCAAGCATTCATCACTGGTATTTTAAGAGCCCGAACTCCTATTATTTACAACTTTGGTTTATTTTTTGAATATTATATACAGTGAGTAAAGTTACTTCTATGAATTCATACGACCTGCACGAAATATTTTCTTATACTTCTTTCTGTATAACATCTCCGATCTACGTTTCAAACAGAGTAGATTGCCAAAAAAGAATTTTCACGTTTGCGTATCTAAAAAAAAGCTATTTTATTTTTCCGATAATGTTATTCCTTTATTCTAAATTTATTTTGATGTATTCTTTTATAACATTAATTTACTCGCTTGATTCTTTTAGCTTTATATTCCAATCCAATATTTCTCTCAAAATACGGAAAATTGTGATTCAGTTTGTTGTTTTTTTTTCGCAATAAGAAAACATTATAGTACCCTTCTCAAATTCTTTCATTTTTCATATCGTCAGCACCCGTATGCACCTACATGGATACATTTTACCTTTCATATAGGTAATAATATGATGATATTAGATATTCTTCTCTCGTCTTTTTGTAATACAAATGGCCTTTTTGGAATGGGTTCTAAGTACCTTGAAGGGTATTGGGTATACTAATATTGTTATTGTACGTACTCGTACTAGGTACTTACGTATTTTCTGTGAAAGGCTTCAGGTTGTTCACAAGTATCGTATTGAAATAGTATCCTTTTTTTATTGCTGAAACATTTTCCATCCTATCAATAATTTATAAATTTACATAATGACCGTAAATACGATTTATTTTGAATTCTTCATTTAGTATACATACTAGACACTTTAATGTTTACGAGTATTATAGACATCTTTGTTTACTGATTTATTTTAGAAAATGTAATCGATTCGCCGTATATTACGAAAATTATCGTGAATTTAGATGCTAATTGTTCCTTGAATTGTATTACATCGGCGCCAATCCATTGCTGTTTTTTGAAAAAGTGAAAACGTATCTCTCTTACACAATGGAAAGCATCATATCTTGTGATGTCCTTGAGTTCTCACGATTTTAATCTCTGACTCAGTGATGAAGCGTCGAAATTTTATCTTATCTTGTTTAAAATCTTGTCATAACATAATGAGCCTATGTTTGGTCGTTCGAGATCCTTTATTTATATTTATCCACTGAAAATTCTGTACGAGTTTCATCCTTCGATATTATTATATTATTATGAAAACGCTGAGTAGGATGTAGCAGGGGATTCAAAAGTCATTTCCCTTAACACATACAAGTGGACTTTGATAAATTGCTTTTTTCCATGATTTATTTTTGCTGACCCATGGGGTGCTTGCAATTGCATCTATAAAAAGGGGGGCCCATCAGCTACGAGGTTTGGTTGTGAATTTTTCATTCTATTATCATCATCTGAAAAATATGTTTTCAGTATAATACCTTTTTATATTATTTTATTTATTTGCTTTCATGAAAAGAATATTAATATCTTTTGTGCATTGTACGCATACAATAATTCCCCTATTTTGTAGGTTTATAATATATTTACCTACGAGCATCTCCTACCAAAATATTATACTTACTCTTATTGTTTGCATTTGCTGGCAAATTTCTGTAGTAGGTATTTTTTTTTCGATTTTTCTAAACGTATTAATTTTGTCCTATAAGTATAATATAACAGTCTCAGCTATATCTCCTAGTCCTTTTACAATAGGTATAATTCAATTGCATTTCAATAATTGAATACAAAAATTAAAGTAGTAAACACATAAATTACGTTTCTAATTTATTCGGAGAAAACGAATGAAATAAAAAACTACTAAGTATTAATTTTCTGTAGGATTCTTTAATCTTTGTTAATTAATTCTCGTTGAATTTCCTAATTTTCTTCCTCTGTGTTTTTTATTACGAAAGAATCCATCAGATTCAAATCCTTCATTTTGTGGTTTACGGTTATTTGTTTCATTCGCAGTTCATAGAAAAGAGGGGAGGGGGGTCATCCAAGCAAGTAGTTGAAAATTGCAGATAGAGAAATGAAAAAAAAAGAGGAAAATGGAATGGGGCGAAGAAGCGATCCAAGTATTCTCAAGGGAGGCTCGGGAACCCCTAGAAATCAATACGTCTTTGAATCGATCTTGAAGCGGAAGTGCGGGAATTTTCTTACCACCGCTTCTCAAAAGATTCAGATTATGTTTTATAATAGCTTCAATGTATTATAGTATTTCAATTTCATATTCTCGCTACCGGGAGATTCTCTTTATAGCTGCACTGCACGCCACATAAAAATGTTATGATTTATATTTCATTAGAGCTGATTTAACATCTTCTTTGTTGTTGCGTTTTCTTCTTTGTGCGTTCCAAAGTCTTGTGGAATAGAAGCCATCGTCAGTTTTCTACATTAGAAGTTAATCAATTAACTACCTAACAAGAACAAAAGACGGAAGAGTTATAGAGACGTTAAACAAAGTGGCTCATTAAACTATGTTTCATTTAGTATGCCTCGTTTTAGCTGTTCTGTTAGGGACATATTGTATCGACGTTACTTTTTAATTGAATTTTTGTTCATAAACTGACTAATTTAATCACGTCCATTCTTCAGATACCACGTCCATTGTTACGAGATTAATTAAAATAATTCTCTTATATAAAACTTTTAACGACGTGATACGACTTGTTCGTTCTAAGAATCTTCTTCGACACTAATTTTCCTTATAGCCACGGTACATTAATCATGTTATATTATGCACAGAAGTTTCCCGCAGACTTTAGGATCAGAAGTTCAAGTGGATATCTTGACTCGCATATATCCACTCAGGAAGTGTACTCCAAATCTTTATCAATGGCTGATACTTCACAGTCTTGCGAGAGGTTCTTCCATTCAATATGAAGGGTGTTTTTGTAACTTTTTATTGTTTTATTTCGGCTTAAAATAGGTGGGGGGAAATCGAAACGCGTAAGGAATTATTTTCCATACAAAACAAAGGCGTTTTCAAAAGAAATAACTGTTTTTCTTTTTATTCTTCGAGAAAATTACTTTTCTTTTCGAAATTCAAGAGAGGAGAAGTCAAAATGAACATTAGATGAGGGTAATAATGCGAGTTTGGTCGTGAAAGCTGTCCGTATCAGATTTATTTAACAGAGTTTTTTTTATTTTATTTTATTTGTTGTTCGTCTATTTTCTCAAGACAACAACGTATTCAACAATGAAAATTTGTGTAATGATTTCGACTAACGACTGTTTTTAATACTCCGTTTCGTTTCATTAACGGTGTGTCCGGGTGGTGTTTACTTAGGAACCTACACACTTTGTGTATTCAGGGAATCTTGATAATATCACCGATTTCCTACTCCAATTCATAAACCCATACTTCTGCGTGATTCTGGACAAGTCACAAGTTTTGTCCTTGTCGACGTCCCGAAAGACGCACCTATGAAAAATTGTCTTAATACTCAACAACTAGCTTTTAATTACTTTACTTTTTTTTATATCAAAACCAGCATTTTAAAATAAACAACGTAAGTTAATTTAGGTCATAGATCACATTATTGGAATAGCATAAAAGTTATAGCTTACCTACTAATCAAATCTTTGTACAATTTTATAACATAATCATTTTTCATAGCTTCCTTTGTTAGTTGCTTCTAGGGGATGAAAGGGGAGATGCAGGAGGTGGTTTGCTGTAACTCAATCAAAGAATTTAAGTGGAGTTTATAAGGGATGTGTGGGGTAGCTTAGATTTTCTTACGTTGAATTTTTTGTCCTAAATCAGAAGCAAAATTGCAATCTTTATATCGAATAGTTAAGGTGACTCTGTGATGGTTTATAATTTTGATACTGCAGTGTGCAATAGTCATTCGCGTCTTTATATATTCTATTTTTATGTTCATCATTTTACAATCTGGCGATAACAACTCCCATCCATTTCCATCTAATCACCTCACCCTTATTTCCTATCATTTCAGTAACGTTCTCCTTAATATAAAAAAAATGTTCGTACATTATTCAGATAGATCTCTTCACATTTGCTGTGTTCCTGAAGTAATGCATTCCATATACCCTGAAGATAATATGTAGGAACAGTAGTCATAAAAGTATCTACATTCCCGTTGAATTTAACTAGTGGGGTGTCGTTGAGTGCAATAAAATGCCTTCAGCCGACCCTGCATGATAGAAGTTCCATTCCCTCGGGATGAATTAGACTGAAGAGATATAATAATACGTAATGTGGAATAGATATTATGTGTGTAAGAATATAAGAAAATGGACGATATTCATGAAGAAAATTATAAGGACCCACGATGTAAAACACTCTTATAAGACATATTATTGTAGTTTATGTTGGTTTTATCTTGTTCTATATAACGAAAAGGGTCATCTTTTATATGTTTTCCCTATAATTTTCAACACAATATGACGATTTTATATTATACAACATAATAATATTATGTCCCTATTTTTCTACTTTCATATTCAATGTTATTCCTTTTAGCAACGTTAATAATTTATTTTTTTACATTAGTCACTCTCATTTTTACCTCAAAGATTTCCTTTGAACTTCGAAACTCCGTTGTCCTTAATATTATCTACACAAAGACAGTTTGTCTACCTCTGCTCAATATTGTTCTCTACAATGTAATTATACTTTTAAGCCATTTTGTATACGGCATTCGTATGATTTCAAGTCATCTGTTATTACCTTAAAATTTCTGTCGCGATATTTTCCATTCAACATTTCACTCAATACAGTGAAAATCATATTACGATGCATGGAAGATAACAATTTCCTTTATGTCTAGACGCGACTTGTCTAAGTCTAAAAGACGGATCCCTTTCATTGTTTTTTTTGAAGAACAAATGGAAAATGTTAAAGTGTATCTCAGGTATCTTTACGTAGAGTAATTTATATGATATAATCTCAACCGTCTCACCTTATAATATCTCTGTAAGATTATATTATGCAGACTGCAGGTACATTTGGCTTCAAGCTGTTTTTCCTTGCAATTATTATTTAGTTAGGGGAGACTTTCTTACTCTTCATAATATAATAATAATATCTTCTTATAGTCTTCAAATAATGTAAAAGGGGAAGATTTCTTTGGGTGGTTAAAACAGTTTTCTGTTTTTGGGGAAGCGACAATTTCACGCCACGATCTGAAGGAACTCGAGATGGTAAGGAGAGATTAGATTACGATATTCATTAATCACTTGTCTTTCCTCTTTTTAAGTCATTAATTTTCCTTTTTCTAAAAAAATCCCTTCTCTAGAAGACGTATTTAAAGGAAATAAACTTTTTTAATCTCAAGTGAAAAAACTTTTTGTCACTTTATTTTTGGCGTTTCGTTTATTTAATTTTTCCTATTGTTTTGTATTAGTTAGTACTTTCTTTTCCCCAAGCTTTTTGTGTTACTTTTGACAATTAATTTAAAGTAGACGTATTTTAATTTTGAAGTTGACAATTCTTTTCTTTAAGATTATTATGATTCGTCTTAAAAATTCTACCATTTTTATTTGTGTAATCTTTTTTGTCCATATTGTCTTCACTACATTGGGGTTAGCAATGGTATTTCTAATCTTCGGTACAAAATAATAATTAAGAAACGTTAGTCTAATGGTGTTTAGTTTAACTCCGAGAAATACTGTAGAAATAGTAATTTATTGAAATGATTATATTTATGCCCTTTTGCAAATGGGATTCACACAAATCCTATCTTGCTCGATTTTAAACATTAGATTCAATCATCGTTTACATAATTTTATAGAATTCGAAACATCGGTTATGAATAATAAATTCAATATTTGGCAATAAAATACTATACACAAAATATTGTCGATATGTGAAATAGCTTTTAGAGACACCCACATAGCATTTCAATGATTGCAGAGTGATTTAGTAAGGTTTACATTATGGATTTTAATATAAATTATCCATGAAAAACTCTGATAAATATAATGCCATGATCTAATAAAATTTTACTGCCTGGGAATAATTTTTTGCGTAAATGTATTTTAGTATTAACCTATTTGTTATCAGAATTGTTTACTTGTCAGTATAACGACCTTAGCGTTTTACAGAAAATATTAGATACATTACCTTCTTTGTTTTACGGGGTGTAATTTTTGTGTGGATTATTCAGGATAAAGAAATTTATATGGAAATCATATTGCTTTGATTTGAGGTTGGATTAAGGATATTAAAAAATGTATTAGATTAATACTCTTTACCATTTTTTATTATTAGTCCAAGCAAATTGTATTTTAACCGGAAAGTTGTGGGGTAGTTAGTAATATCTAGCATTTTACACGTTTTTTGGTGGGTGCTGAATCCAATTCTAAACGAAGTTTTGTAAAAAAAATAATCAAGTAATTATTTCAACAGATGTGCAGCGAACTTTCCGTCAAGCTTATGACTGATCGTCCGCTGGTTTAATGTGATGCTTTACAAGTAATTAACATTCACCAATTCCAGTCCATCCGATTTCTATACATACAGATATCTGTAGAAAATCCGATATTCTCACAGTGATTAAATTGTGAAATCTAAAAATTAGAAATTGTCAACCAAATCAACACGGATTTTGAATTATATTTGCAAGTCTGTCTGATGAATTGCACAAGATAAAACACGACAAATTTAAAATTATAATTATAATGTAAACACTCTTTTCCTTTGGTTTTTGTTTTACATTAAATTACAATAATGTCGATACATAAATCTGAATTTGTTGTGTACAAGATATTATTATAGGTAGTGTGGTAAATATAGAAAAAATGCCGATATTTGAATTCGGTTAAAAAAGCAATTCCTGTTATGATATACGCCCCCATAAACATTGATATATGACATTCATACCATTATTTATATCGGATTTTTACGAAAATAAACATGTTTGTGTAATATGACGCGATATGAAATTGCTTTTCTCGTCTATTTGAGTTATGAACTTATATGTAATTTTGAACGTTATTGCTTGAATCACTCCATCAGATAGAAACATCACATGTCAATAATATATTGTATACTTACGAATATCCATACCTATCAATTAAATGTCTTTATTCTATCGATCAGAACATAAGAAAATGTACCAATCGAGTCCGGGTGCTTTGTCACAAAGAGAGAGAGACAGATCAGAAGAAAAGATATGGAAAAGGGGTATTCGGGTATGCATTTTTTTATTAATACTACTTTTATGTTTTCTAGTAAAACCTCGCGTTTTTCTATCATTTTCACTGAACGCTTGCACAGAAAACCCTATACAACGAAAGTTTGACTTATTCTATTTAATTTTCCATCACTTTACATTTTTTGTTTTCAAATTGAGTTAGTAATTTTTCAAAAATCAAAAGATTGTAGGGCCAGACGGACTTATCCTGTAGTTTATTAAACTTTTGTTTCGTAATTTACCTTACACTCCATTCGTCTCTATAACATAAAAGACAGTATATTATTTTTCAAGCTCATCGAATCTCTTTTGAACCTTTATTGCATTGAGTAAATTATGATTGAAACATTCAATTATAGAAATTTTTATTCTCAGATTTTCAATTCTCACTTTGCTCTGCGTCATGTTGTCTTCGTTGAAACTTATAGAGAAATGATTGTAGGTGTATGAAATTCAAAATCTCACAGGATATATGTGTTTGAATTCACATTGCAGACTGCAACAAATAGAAACCGCATTCAGGAGAATGAAAGAAATCAGTTCAATCAGGAAGAGAAAATAATATGGGAATTCTCGTATGAAAATCATATTTGCAATACTTGCTTGTATACCCGGCATAGCTTGAATAAATAAATGGATAAACAAACACCAATATATTCTGGATATTGCATCATATATACAAGAAACTATCTTTGAGAGTATGAAACCAGCTATGAAACGAGAGTATGAATTAATTAAATCAGTATAGTATTTTCATATGAAATTTTGCGGAGTCAATACTCGATTCGAGTAAACAAATAAAGCATTATGTGAAACAAAACATACACTGCTCATTTCACACAAATCAGTTACCTACCTATCTAAACTTCTCAGTTCTCTTAATAATGTCAATCTGAGTTCTTGACTAAACGCTCAAGTATTTTATCATTTGTGAACCTTCTAGATTTTCTAGAAAAGGGAAAGATGGAAGGAATGTTAGGGTTTGAGGTGTGATGAGTCAGGAACCTTAGATATTAAGTACTTTGGTATATCAGATACAGCAATTCTGTGGTAAGGTTAGACTGGCCCAAGATTGTGAAAAGCTCTAAAATCTGTATGGTCGCTGCCTTTCTGTAGGAGTGGTTCAGAAGAAAAGAAAGAAAAACAGTTTGTTTTTTTTTTTTACTTTGCCACTGGCGTAAAACTGACCCTCAGATATAGTGATCATTGCCACATTTAGACATACAGTCTAAAATATAATGTTATTATTCTCAGCTCTATGACGTATGAGAAATTCAGAATGCAACACCAGATGTTGCACCGTAAACCGAAGTCCGTTAGAAGGAAGAGAGAGAAAAATAATAAAAATTCCAATGAATGCGCATCAATTTTGAATTTTATATTTCAAAAAAAGAATATAGAAAAACAAAAGCACCTCAGCGAACGTACGTCTTCTTTTCGTTGCCTAATGCATGTAGATAATATAAGGGGTTGTTTTTATTACTGACTTTTCCCGCTGAGAACATTAGGGTTTTGTATTATGTGAAAACGCACCCCGATTTGTACGATTTTGAAACGTACACTTTGATTTGGTATCTAGATTCATTAATCTGGTAAAATTGCCCTTATGTGACTTTCTTCTCATATTATTGTTTATAGCGATGCAGAGTGAACTATTATTGTAGTTCAAATTATGGTATATCTTTTTCCATTTCTTACAGTTATACGGGCTCTACGATTCTGTTCACTTGCTATACCTTTCCATACACCCTTTTTTCAAACTTCTATCCTTTCCTTTACCACACATCCGAATCACTTTCCCTACAAAATACAATACAGCCCTAATCGATCACTGATGAGAGCAGTTTTCTTTAATGCGATTGTTATTTGGGGATGAATTTTCCGCATTTAAGAGAGGATTCATGTATACGACCCATGTTCGTTGCATTTTATTGCATTGTAGGTCCTGGTGGGATAACCTGGAATATATATGGCTATATGCGGGAGACGTATTATGGCTAAGTCAACCACCTGGGGGGAGGGGATTAATCCTTGCAACAGACGCTTTCAACATATCCTTGTGTGCATTAGGAAGATACACAGTTTGAAAGCAAAGAAAGATAAATGTGTCTTTTTTACTTTGTAACATATTAGTTGGGTAGTCTTTGTTGGCATTATGATAAGCTTAGATGGAATTTAATTGAAAAGTACACTCTATGTATTTTGATTCAAACACAGACAATTGTACTTATAATATTGTTTTCCGGTGCCAAGTTCCTATTGAGTTGTAAAATTTAATGTAGTTTTACAATGCGCTTGTAGGTTTGGACTTCTTAATTTCGCAACAGTTGAATTTTTGTAGCTTTACAATATCCTAGTAGAGTTAATCATAGTTTGACAATGGCCTAATAAGTATAAACTGCCTTTTTTATTAGATTACGTGTAGAAATTTTGAAAATGGCCTAGGTCATTTATATTTCAATTACGAGACCGTCTCCTAGGTTAAACGTTTTCGAAAGTTCTCTCTCATGTTTCATTTGCTCAAATAACATAAAAAAAGTTCATCAAATTATTGGACGTATGTTTTATATTTTGTGCATCTATTCACCTTCCTGTTTTCATCGTTTTTTGTTTATGTCGTAAATTAAAAACTTTATGCTTTGTTTTTTATGACGGGCCTATCAAAATGTAATCTTGTATGTTGGTGTGTGCCGGATATACAATTTCAGTGACGTCCTTATGTATGTACAGATACAAATCCCTTTGTATCATTTTCCTTCATAAAAATGTTGTTCCATGCATGCAATATTACCCTAAAAGAAATATTATTGACAATATTAAACTTGGAAAGTCGTCGAAGCTTGACACACGCGAACTTGTATGCTTTGCTTTGTTTTGGGATGATACAGGATTTTTGAAAGACGAGAAAAATACATTTTTGAATATTATTGATTATTATACATACTTGTTGAGAATGCCAATATTCAACATCGAAGTAATTTATTTTACAAACTCGTTTTTAAAGGGAAAAATCTAGTAGGTATCAATGGCAATTTTATTTACGAAATTTCTAGTTTATTTCATCTCCCGAAATTCCAAATACTAACATAACTGGATGGATATATAATAAATATTGTTTTCTTAAGTAATATCACTTTGTTTCCCATACCGTCTTTACGGGATCTTCCAAACGTTTGTTTTACTCTACATTCTCAACATAGTTGTAAGATATCACTTGCTTTGGAATCCAAGATGTTTGGAAAATTTATAATATTGAGGTGTATTACTTTTTATAACCCTTGCGCTTTACTTGGAACTTTTCTGAACAATAAAACTCATTCCCGCAATGGTTCTTATGGATCGCTGGTGCATTACTTTGAAGGAGATCCTTTTAAGAATAATTCAGCCAGTTTCTCGAGTACTACTTCTGCTCTTAAACCTACAGTCGCCTTCTACATCGTCTAGCCTGAAGCTTTTAAGTATAACAGCATCTATTAAGAAAATCCTCATTGTTTCACGGCGTTCATTTGCATACCTCTGTTTTAAAATTAGAGAAACTACAACATTGTACATTCTTGAATCTTTAACAAAGGAAGTATTAACTCCTACTATATAATATTGATGTTCCTTCACTAACAGACTAATGGAATTCCTCAAGAAATTCTGCATGTGTTCGAGTTTAATTTTTGAATGAATGTTGTCTCTAAGTACAAATTAAAAATATAAAGTATTTTGATCTGTCGTGTTCGATTCTCATTGATCTTATTGTTTTTTAGTCAAAGTGTCTCTAGATATTTATGAAGTGTTAGTGATACAACAATCTGAAACATGTCAACTATCTCTCTACCTTCATACGTCTCTATCTGAATTCTGTCGTTACATTGGAATGTTTCATTAAGTTTCCTTGATACTTGGAGCTTTTAGACAATATCTATTGATTACTATCACTCTTACGTATTTAGTAGATATATCAAATTCTTAATTTGTCGAACACGGTTCTATGTACACGTATTTTGTTACAAATATTTTGTTGGGGAGAGGTTGCAGGTGGTCGGGGGTGAAATGTAAAAATCGATATTGGTGTCGAATCCATACTTTTGAGTATAGATTAAATGAATAGTGACACTCCCTTCACCCGCGGGTGGGGTAACAGGAGTGACGCGCAAAAATTGATATTAGTATCGAATCCATAATTTTTGGTATAGATGAGATGAATAGTGCCACTTTTACACCAGTATGAGGGTTAGGAGTGAGGTTAAAGTGTAAGACGTGGCAAAGCGCGCAGGGTACAGCTAGTAATATACAAAATGTGTGTAATTCCAAATTCTTGATAACTTTACAACTATTGTAACTTGCGAGTATTTACATTTCGTTGCATATTTCATAATGCACTTACACAACTTTACTTGGTTCATGGAACTGTTTTCAGTTTGTTGTATAACTGTTTATATAATTATTGCATAAGTTTTGCATATTAACCTACAATAGGTACAGTATTATACTTGGTAGACCTGGAAGTACTACAAGGACTACACTACCTACTAACTTCCTTATACTTCGCACATTCATACTTTCCTTTCCGTAAGG
Organism: Ceraclea dissimilis; assembly: GCA_963576895.1. Taxonomy (NCBI): domain Eukaryota; kingdom Metazoa; phylum Arthropoda; class Insecta; order Trichoptera; family Leptoceridae; genus Ceraclea; species Ceraclea dissimilis. Next base: position 17,208,310 of record OY756361.1, read on the forward strand.
ATATTTATGTAATCCACATTGTACCTGGTATCCAATACAGCAGGGTTAGAAAAATCTGATATTCACAATAATTAATATTGGATGATAATTGATTAATAATATTTATAATAAAAAAACAAATTATTAACAGAAAATCATTACATCATTATCCCTGTGAACAATTTCCATTCACACACAAAAAGCGATCTCATGAGCTCTCGACCTAAATATCAATCCATTTTTTTTTCTATATGCGTTCAATCTCGCCTCAGTCACTAACTGCCATAACACAGAGGGTATAATACCGGTGTGTCAGGTTAGAGGTCTGGGTTCGATTCCCGGCCACAAAAGATATGTAGTGTGAATCGGCCGACCGACGATCGATCATAAACCTTTTAATTCACAATGATAATTATCATTTGATCATCATCGATTAGTGAGCCCTGTCAACAGGACTGTATTTCCTCACATTTTCCTTTAGTTATATTATAAATAACATTGCGTGCTATGGGACTGTAAGGCAGTGCATATAGAGCAACAATATGTTATGTTATGAAGCACGCCAGTTCAGGATGTATGTACGTGTGGATGTATAATAATACATAATACGAAGGCAAGGAGGGTGGTTGATGGTAAGTTGGAGTGCCTAAGAAAATTGCATCTTCCCTGCGGCGCGGCGTCTGCTTTAATAGGAGGGTGTTGGTGTTGACAGAAACGGATGAGGTGTCTCCGCCAATTATACCAAATATTTTTCCTTTCATTATCTGCTCTTTTCAAACAACGAGCGCAACAGGAATTCATTAATTGGAGTGGTTTGGAAAAACAAACATATACTGATTCACCTGTTGTCATTCGTCATGGGAACTTAAGGAAACACCAGGCTTCGCCAGTGTATTATCTTCCCAAATAAAAACACAAGTAATATTGAGAAAACAATTTTTATTTCATCTTTTAATTTTTCTCGTATTCATTCCAGCGTGTTTTTGAGCCGATTGTATATTTTAATTCTAAATTCTAACATCCTAATCTACGAAATCGTATACAATATAACAAAATTATCGATTTATCAAACTGACAATCGGACATTTAATTGGTGAATTCTGTTGTTGTCTGTTTAATTAGGATTTTAATAAAAATATTATAGGCATTTAATATTTTAAATTTGCCCGGAATTTGTGTCTATTGTGTTTGAAAAGTTTATCTTATTTAATTAAGAGGAATTCATACTGATTTCAATATTGTTCTTGCAACGGCCATTAATTCAGAATACTAAAGATAAGAAATGGAACTTATTTCCTTGTTGCTGGAAATTTTCTAATTTGTTTAATTTCTCGTTGTTTTTATGTTTTGCCATATTTAAATATGATTAGTATGATTGTTCAGCTCTGTACTATGAAGAAAATGTAAGTACTTAAATGTTTAGGGGCAGTTTGCTAGTCTAGGGCGAGACCCCAGGTTAAACTCAGACGTTCATTGCTTCTGTACAAACTCTCACTATGTACATACGTTTATAATATTACCTATCCGCTACTACCAGCTAGTAGTAGATCCAAAGTAAGAAACTATGTGCATGCATCAGTTGTATGAACTCTTAGAGATGTATGGAATGTTTCGATGGTAGATTTTCTATCTATTAGTCTTGTTTTAAAACTGCTTTCCAAACGTTTGTATTGTGCGGTAACATGCATAAAAAATAATAGATTTCTGAGGCCTGCCAAAAGAAGAATAAAAAAGGAAGAAGCTGCAACTAAATTCGGCACTTTTTCACATCCAATGCAAAAAAGTTACTGTAAGAAGTTTTCAATTCAGTGCTGTGAGAAATATTACAAGGTTTGGTTTACCAACAAGCTCGTTTTTTATATTTTTTTTACTTGTACTCATTATATTTATTTGATACGTAATTCAGTTTGTTTTGTGGTTAGATAAAGATATATAATCAATCAAAATCCAAGTAGTTTCACGTTTAAGAAGTCAATTTTTAAATTTGGTTTCGATGTTTCGACAAATTGCTTCCATCTCTACTTGCACTGTACATTCGTGTCCACAGTTCACATAGGTAATATTATTTCGTACATATTTCACTATGACTTAGGAATAGGTATTACATAGTTTCAGTCTATAAGCACTGCATAGTTCAGAGTAGATAAGTCTAATAAAGTATACAAGCTTGCACGCATACGTATCTGTTTACTTATTCTACAACTCTTACCCCAAAATCTATGACCAAAGATGTACATAATTTATTATTTTTCAAGGGGACCACTGTGATGTGTGGAGCGTCTAATATGATTAAGTTTTAGTTCAATATTCTTTATTAGTTTGAGTACGCGTTTCCTGTTTAAGAAGTAGTTCGTCAGTACATTTATTTCAATAAACAAAGCAAATCCTAACCCCAAGTGCATTTATAAAGATTAATAAATGGATATTAAATTTTTATGTCATAAAATTATGGTCATGAATTTCATTTCGTGGAGAGATGTAAGGTCAAGCTTAACTGAAGTAGCAAGTCAACCATATTCTTAAAGAATACATTTTTAGAAATATTCCCATAACATAAAGTAATCATGGATAGGTGTACGTTACATTTACACTACTCTTGCGTAATTATTTGTCGACATCATTGAATTTGGGTGAAGTTAATTGATGAACTTGGTGGTGTAATTGGTGGTTTAATTGGTGAAATGTTATTTTGCTCCTGGCTTGTATAGTCCGAGAGCCCGCTGCTTAAATTATGACGTATCTGTTTTTTGATCGAAATGTGGTATAAATGATAGCTTGCCAATAGGGTATTACATCGCACTAGGGTTGCCTATCAAAATCTTGCCGCAACCCCCCCCTGCCCCCCCCCCGAAAAGGTCGCTCTTCGCGGTTTTTCGCATTTTATAGGAATATGGTAAGAGATAGGAGAAAGTAGTCAATGACAAAAATAATCCTTGCTAAATTCTCTACAAAAATTGTTAACTCAATTTTTTCGTAGAACTAGTAGTTTTAACAAGTATCAATTGACATTTTATAAAGAATGTTCTCATCACATATTCGACTGAATATACCAAGGACGATTTTCAGATAGGTAACTAAATACGTAGGTACTTATTGTCAAACTATAATTAATGTAATACAGTGTGGAATGTTAACGGAAAGCACACGCAAATAATTAACAAACTAAAGTTATTATTGTAATACAATACAGGGTGTATGTACGGTACCTAGATTAAATAATATTATTGTTGTGAATGAATTATGGTGCACGAATGCCGTGAAATTCATTTATTATTTTCGTTTATTATTATTATTGCATGCTAATGACATTATTGTCGGGCCTGCCATTTAACTTTTTAATGCTTTTACATTTTATTGTTTTTGTTTTTCACAAAAATGCCTCGTTCATTGTTTATTTCCGATATAAATCATATCCATTAAAAATCGTAATTAATTTTGTAAGAGATATCCTGGAAATACGCATATCAACTACCTACTAAGTATTCAAACTAAAACGTGAATTAATAAAAAAAAATATTCTGTGACAATCCCCGGATAGTGGAATGCCCCCCCCCCCCCTCCCCCTTACACCTAACCTTTTTTTAGATATTTTTCGAGTGTCTTTTTAAGAGTTAGGTTAGGTTACGAACGTAGAAATTTTAGAATTCACTGGTTAACCCATTATTGGGAATACCGTAAGTGTGTAGTTGTGGGTAGAAAAATTCGAACGATATTTGCCAGCGTTAGTGGGTCAATATAACAAATAGTAGATTGCTAAAATATTAGGACACTAGGACTATCATATCACAGTGCTGCAATCTCTGCCAGCCAACCCCTCATTATTGGTTTAATGCTGGATTTCACCAACTTCTTAGGTGACGAATAGCGAATATATGTAGGAACCACCTATAATTATTTTTCATACAAAATATTTAACAGGTGGCTGCTATCTCCAAGTTGGTGTAATCCAGATTAGTGTTCTAAAATTACGTAAAGTACATTTAGGAGATAGTATTGATCTAACTGAGGGAAGTACACAGTACTTCAGAAGTTATCTTTGACTTGTATTGTAATAATAACAATATTCCCACGACAATCAAAACCACTCAACAAAATCATAAGCGAAGCTGACGTCTTCTGCGATATTCAATGTTCTAACAAAATACATAATAATATTATGATACTAATATTGCGGCTTATACGAAAATATTATATGAAAGAGAAAAAATTGATGGATTCGGATTTGTAAGAATAGTGGTGCATACAGCGTTGCCTGATTACTGTTTTATCAAATTGTATGTTTTTTTTCATATGATTTTTTGGAAAACATTTTTTGACGATTGTTTCTACTATCAAAATTACAAAGTTTTGTCGTATTTGCGCACTTTTACGTCCTCAAATTCATAATTTATTTCTATTGATATTCTATTGATCAGGTAATGGAATTTCGGGATGATAGTGAAAAATTAACCTTTCCCAAACACACGACCCACATTGGACTAATTATTAATCAATTTGAAACTGGAATATACATTTTTCAAATTTGCCAAAGTTCGTAAAGTGAGAGTCTCTGACATGTGCTTACTGTACCTATATACCTAGTTTTCAAGACTTCTGAAATTTGAACGTTCAGTTTAAAATTCACAAAATGTCTATTTTATTTTCCTGCGAGGGACAATCTCTTTTCGCTTAGAAATCGACGTTTTGCGAACAATCAGTACGTCTGGCAATGCCGGCTGGTGGTAGGTAGGGATCAATGTAATGTATTGGTTATATCTGGACATGTTGAATTACACGCCTCACAAACCCTCGACTATTTCCATCCTGTGGGGGTGGACTTATATAACTATAACCCCACAACTTTCTTCTTATTCCGGATGCGTCTTTTTCCCTTTTTTTTCTTATTATTTCTTTCTGGGTATCGATCTTTGGTTTATGACACCTTGGAATAGTCTGTGGATATATCATACCTCGCAAGTACTCTATTTCCCCTAGACAAATAAAACGTGTGCAAACATTGCACTCTGCGATTTGGTCGCCGTATGATGAACTGCACTTTTGTAAATCTCAAACGAATCGAAAGACGATGATTTTATTTTCACGCGAATTGATTCAATTACATTGCAAATCTTGTCATAACAATGTATTCCTGATTAAATATTTTAGTTTCCATTTTCCATTTTGGGAGATTGACATCGTGGCCCCATCTTTTCTGTTGCCTTCTGACACTTCTTTTATTTGCGCATGGTCTGTATTTCATTGTCACCGAGTATTGTTTTATCTTCTTACGATTCGTTGCAGGTTTATTTTTACCGAGTTTCCAAAATCTGGTTCTTTGAAACCCGGTAACCAAATTATGCAGTATGCAAGTATTATTTTAATTACCGGTAGCAAGACGACATGTGATCCACCGTTGGTATTCAATTACCGAGGAATTTTCAATTGTTCATGCGTGCTTCTGTCGCATTATCCAAGAAATGTACGACACGTACAATATTACTACTCACTTATTGACATATTTTTTTATTCAGCTTTTTACCTTTCGGTTGACCCCGTTTCATAATTTACAATAACAATTATTGTTTTTTATTTGCTTACCGTAAAATTTTTACTGTTTTTTATTATTGTTATTATTGGTGAAGGTAATTAAATATAAATTATTTCTTTTGTCCTTTGAATAATGTAAGCGTCACGTGAATTTTTAATTCTACCTTTTGGTAATAATGCTTACTTAAGTTCCTTCTTAATTCACTAGTTGCAGTATAATGAGTTTTATTGATTTTTGTGCACACATTATTTAGCGTCACACCTAAAATTTTGCTGTCGATAATTTGCTCACCAAGTTCTATACTTGACTCGTACTCGTCCACCTGTAAAAGATCAACTACTCATAACATTTGTGAGACTTCATCAAGATCTATAAACAGTCCGTATTTTTTCTATTTATCTTGAAAAAGAATCATATTTATTGTAAGTTAGGCACAGTAAGTTAGGTTTTTGCGATATACAGGGCAGAGAGCGAACCGTCGGGTCTGAGTTTTCCTCCCATCTGGTCCTCCACCTGGCTTTGACCACCCACGCAAATTATGGACTGCAATAAACAGAATCCATACAGGCCATGGAAGATGTGCCGACTTTTTCTCCAAGTGTGGGTGGCTGGACTCCCCTGCCTGCGACTGTGGGGCGGAGAGGCAGACTGTGGGTCGGGCGACCTCCGAGCATACGAAGGGAGCTTCGAAGACTTCCTATACCTGAATGAGCCAGCGACTGATTATATAAATAACGTTCAGTTTAGTTTCTGACGACTAAGCTTGCTTGCGAAATTTATCATTGCCCAATGCCCAACCTTCAAACTTTTTCCTTTGAGGGATGTGATATACTTATTTTGACCATACGATAAATATATAGTAAGTTAGGTACGAGTATCTAAGAACACTTCTCGTCTCTGTGAGTCATCGTGCATTGACAACTGTTGGCGTTAAACACGATAACCTTTTGACTGTCCACAATAAAATACAAGCAGTGCATTTGATATCGTCATTAATTAACACAACTCTTCCTTTATAATAACAAGCGTATTGTGTGCATTGGACAGTATTGATAATATAGACATTAAATTATTTTTTTAATGTCAAGATAACAATATAAATTCAGCGCATCCCGAACAATATAATTATTGTGCACGCGAACGTTGCATCTGTATACTCTTGAACTACCGAAAGTGGTTTATTGTACGTGCATTTTATACTACTTAATTTTTGCACCCGACGTTGCTCAGGAAAATTAAAGGGGCTCAATCAAAGAGGCCTTGTTGTGAAAAAAAATCTAAATATATTTGGTTTTCATTTTCTTCCATGTCCTCCGGTACTGACTGCGGATTGTGACCTTCAGAACGACCCATTTCAAACCAATCCATCTTATGCTGTCTTCCACCTGACAATGTGCTCCCTGAAGCGTCTCTCTTATAGCTGTAGTTTCTATAACTACTGGATTTTTCTTTGTACTCTACTATATTTATTGTATGAGTTCTTACAGTTCTATGGTGCTAAACTGAGCTTATTTTTTTATTGTTTATTGTTGTCGGATCGTCTTAAGACCCTTTTCAGAAAGTTGGTTTGAATCATCCAGTTTTGCATGAATAATATTCGAATCATTGTATTCTAAATCATACGGTTTATACCACCCCCTGAAACTAGTGCGAACGACTAGTCTTTTGATAAATGATCATTTCTACACGAATAAACATTCACACACTTGAAAATATAAAGGTGACTCTAGCACGTAGTGTCTGGATAATATAAAGTGACCAATTAATTTTACCTCCAGGGTCCTTTTTTCTCTTTTGTTCTTGTTCTTGTCTCCCTCTCAGATCCTTTTTACATTCTCTGTATTTGGAGACCAATGCTAGCTTCTTTGCTTTTGTTCTCGTCGATTCCCGCTGTTATTCAGTCAGATACAATAGTCGATAGCTGTACTCTTACAAAATAATACATCGCAGCAGATTTAATATATTGAACGTTCGCTCGAGTCTTTTTAATTTGTTTCATTTCATCCTTCGTATCCAGGTTTTTAAAGAATACACGTTTTCGATATATTGAAGTTATGCTTTGCCGAGGACACTAATTTGTATTGGCAAAATACAACTTTATTTAACATAAGAAAGAAATTGCTCAATAGGCATTATTTTGACAATCCACTATCATTTAATCCTTTTCCTGCTCATGAGGTACTTTTAAGCTGTTGTTTGTCTCCAAAAGCAGTATGATAGAAATCAGGTCTTAACTTTAGTTCATTAAATTAAAATTTGCTCGCTCCTGTTAGCTATTTTTGATAATTTGTCACTTGTGCCATTTTAATGTATGGACAGTGGCAAAACACTTTAAATACAAAGCTGTCAGATCTCAAATATTCAGTGCCGTGAAGTGCCAAATCAATCGTCGGCACCAAGATTACAATGTGTACCAAAAGCTTGGAAGGCTTCTGACAATGCGTTCTTTGAAGTGCCTATCCAACAATAAAAATATTCCATATTCACAATGGGTGTTGTTCTAATGTCTATAATAAACAAATAATTTATTTTCTCAGTTACTGCATTAATTTCAATATTAAAAATGAAAATCTCTTTAGTTACCGTAGAATCGAATCCAAATATGGTAAGATGGGTCATAAATTTACTAGTAAAATCAGCTGCGGGCGAACAATAAAGTGGTCTGTTGGTTGAAAATTGTTGTTTGTACATTATTTCATTTCACGTTACCCACCTTTACTGTACGTTTTTATAAAAGAATATTACCGATTATGCAAATCATTTTATATTTAATATTTTTATACCGAATATAAATCATTATAAACAAGACGCATTAATGTTAAAATAATTACACGTTTTGGGGTGAATTGACTACGGCAACTGGGTTATAATTATAACATTGAATTTATTCTTTAGGTATCTTAAGTATAACAATATACATAATGGTGTATTTCTCGAGTCGGTATCAGAAACGACGAGTCCTTATGAGAATTAATTCGATTTTAATTGATGGTTCAGAAGCAATACATAAATGAAAATCGCCCCTTGTTTTGAACTCAATTCGGACCAACGAAATTACTCGAAGTAGTAAGTAGTTGCGCAGGGTAAGAAAAAGTAGTTCTTGATATCTACGAATAACGTATATATTAAAAATTGTTCTCATCTACTTCTATAGAACTTTGACTTTAAAGTCCCTTTTCGTTGTAGAAGCAAAAAAAAAATGTATATGCGAATGTACGACGTTTGTTCACCTATCCTTACTCTACAACTTATTTCAATTTTTCGAAAGTTCTTTTATTATATTTCAACATAGCACCATATTATGTTTAGAATAATGTAATTGTACCCAGCTAGTCATCAAGTCATCATAAAATTATATTTTAAAGACGTAGGCATGTGTGTAGTTTCATTAGACTGGTGGAACACATTTCTAAGATTATAACTATTAAGTTTATTATTATGGGTTTTAGTACGAGACATAGTAATTATTTATTATCTTGTTAATGAATATTATAAAACAGTACTTTCCACGTTACTATCATAGCTTATGATAGTAAGATATGGATAAAATGCTTTCATCTTACATGTTCTTTTTATTCTTCAACCTTGGTCTCTCTTCTCTTACCTATTGATCTCTCACAAACGTTTCCATTCCTTTCTCTTCGTGCATTTTTATCCACTGTGTTTGCTCTTTTGTCATCGGTGACATCGGCTTCTTTAGTCTGCAGTTTTCCGTCACCTCTTTGATTCTACTATGGTCTCGAATTAGTTTGTTGGGGTGTTAGTCCAATATTATTTGGTCATGCCATGACTCTTGAAATTGACATTTTAATTAGGTTTAGTCATTTAGCTCTATGATTCATCGTGTTTACATCTAATTTCGTCTTCCCATGGCTAAAAGATAGGAATAGAAAAGTTAGTAACTAATTATGGCAAGTACCTAGATAGTTTCTTCAAATTTCAATATGAATATTGTTTATTCAATTCAATTCTTAGAGGTTTTTTATTTGATTCGCTGGCAAATTGCTACGAAAAATACATAATTTATCCTAAGGTGTGCACGTTTACTCGAAAACACAATCGTAAAATAAGATAAATAACACCTCAGGAATACCTCGTATATCAAGTCAATTTATGTTGGTACTTTCGTAATTATTGAACGGTATCATTAGTTATGGGCTCGAATGTAATTGTTTTCGTAGTGGTGATCATTTCAACGTTTATGGTGTTTATACCAAAACCAAACAATGCCTCGCAACTAATATGTAACAATTTGTCAAGCTTTTGCCCCTTCTCACAAATATTTCTCGATCTCATTTTCAGCGTTTCATATAATGTTATTATTACAAAGCTGAACTTTAATTTTAATTCAATTAGGAATTTAAATCTTTTTAACAGTCGTATATTCGTCGTGCTTGAATACACGTTTGAAGTGGTTTTTCATGTTACAGTACCCTTTTTACATCGTTTCTCATATTTCAGTTCAAATTCGACGTCAGTTCTCACGCTTTGGTACATTTTTAACATGAATTTTCTTAGTCCAACTTTGACAACGTTTTTACTCACTTAATTGCGCAAAGGAAAAGTTTGTTCGTATCAGCAATAAACATTAAAATATTCTTCTTTTATTAGATCTAGTTATCCTGAAATTTAAAAATCCGTATAGCTAAAATAATAGATTATCTCTCTGTAACTCATTAATTCTACGTTATTGTACAGTCAGGGAAGGCGACATTTCGGGTTAAGAATTCGCACCTTGTCGATCTCATCGTTTCTGTAGTATCATTTTTTCTAAAAATACATTACAGTTGTATAATGTATTCATAATTACATTACAATACTTCAAACTCGTCAAATTTTATCCCAACAATAACGCTGTTTTTTACAATACCAATATCGTCGTAATCATGAGGAATGTGGTGTTGTTCACTTTAAAAAACCAGTAGTTATCGAATCAGTCAACGTAACCATAATTCATCTAACAAAGCTTGTCATTCTCTTGACATATCTCACTACTGGTGGTCAGGAACTTTTTTATAAAAAAGTATGTAATCAAATTTTATTAAAGTGTCTAATAGAGACATCGAAATTTCTATTCGAAATGTCTGTTGGGCTACAAAGCTTTATTTTTATATTTTTCTCTTAATCACAATAATTTAAAGAGTATATTTATTTATTATTATTATGTAGGCACTGGGTGTATAAAGTGCATATAATTTATATTAAATATACCGCTAAGTAGATAAACCTACACTACACGAATATTACTAACGATAATAATAACAATTAAAGTATCATTACCGGGGATTATAATGTTTATAGTCCATTCATATAATCAAGGTTTTACTGTTAAATTAAGTAAGTAAGTGTTAAATTTATCATCGGGAAATCACTATGATATAGTAAGGTTCATGGGTATGAAATCGCATATATCCAGGATTCAGTTTAACACACGGTTGTATTCAAAGTGTATATTTTCAAATAGTGAAAAATCCTGGCTAGTATATAGGCTATTAAAAATACCTTTTACAGTTTAAGAGAAAAACCACTTTAATTACAAAACAACATGTTAGCAACTGGGCTGCATAAAAAGCCGAGCTTGTTGAGTTTTGTACGTTCAACCCATTGATTGTAACGACTTCTCGATTTTTTTCTAAATAATGTTTTTTGAAAAGAGATAGTATGTTCCAAATAAGTATCTAATTTTCTATATTTCACACGCTTCCTCGGTTTTTTAGATTTTAACATTTCAACTTATTATTCAGTTAATCGCCACAAATCACATTAAATATGATACAGCACATTGAATCTTCGTCACGGATTCAGTGAACGCAGTACAGGGTGTATAAATATAGGTACCTACGTGCATTATCTAGAGTACCCACTAAAACATTTGTTAAATGATTAAACATTAACATTAAAATGATTAAATAAATCATTTAAATTATTTATTTTATATCATCGCAACATTATTTCATACTAAGTATAGTCATAACATATGAAAACTTTATTATAACCGCATTTGAGTAATGCCGCTTTTGAATTTTTATCAAATGTAAATAATGTGGTAATTTCTATAGTAATTATAAATGTCTGTCATTTTTATCAGTGTATACTCTGTAGGTATACATATTTTTTAGTAGTGGCGTCATGTTATGCGTACAATATTATGATGTCGTTTTTTTACACTGGCAACTTTTTCGCTATGAAACATTATGGATTATTTTCTGAGCAGATTCAGCAATGGAAACACTCATACTTGATTGTATTACAAATAGCTCAATTGTAAAATCACGTATCCGTGGTGATCCATGCGACTTATAGCGCTTTTGCCAGTAGAAAAGCTTTGATTTTATGAATTCTTACACTAAATTTGACAATAGACCATACTGGTCAGTGCGCTCCTAGCGGGAAAAAGGGAAAACAAACAACCTAATGTTGACCTATGTTGCCTGTGTCTGTGCAGTAGCTAGCCATATGATGAATTTGACAAAGTTACCCCGTGGGGGCTAAGTCACGTGTTCGTTAGAAAATGAACGAGCAAAAGCAAAAATTGTCTCATCGTGTATAGTGGTGCCTACGGAAGACGAACCTATATACATTGATTTTTTTTTATCGCATATCTTCTTACAGACCTGAGAGTATCTAAGTGTCCGTATTTAGAATTTGTAGATAACAAATAAATTTTGAACAATTTCTTCATTACGATTTTCTGCTCAACAGAAACGGGAGGTATCTTCATTCACATAAGCATTGTATGAACTCCCTTGGGGAGAAAGCAGATAAATCCAGTTCAATACCTAAAATAATTTGAGTATATATCAGATTTCTTCATTGTTTGCAACTTTAACTTCTCGTGATATATTATATTTGATCGTAATGTTTTTATACTTTTTATTGGAGAATGCAGTTTTTTCGATGATAAATATGTTACGGGCTTTTATATGAGTTTTGAAAAATGATACTCGATCCACAGTCATTTATCAAGTTGGCTGATGAAGTTGAAAATCGTGATCGAAGTACCGCAACTATACACCGCCGGAGGTTCTTTGTACTTCACCGTATCTAGTGCATTGTGTATGAAAAGTTTCATATCTATTTATTGTAACAATACCAAGAAAGTCGTACTTATCTTAAAGTTTTACAAAAAAGCTTTGAACTCCACACAGTGTACTATACCGACATGAAGTTGCTAATAATAATTGATTTTGACGATCGTTGGATTACAAAATATAATGCATTAAAATGTATTATATTAGGGACTTGAAAACTATTTTATAGTTCGTGACCGGACAAAAGTCCATAAGCATTTTGCTCAATACGAACGAATCCCAAAAAAGACAAAAGCGCTTCAGGAACATGTATGCTCAAGGGACAAAAGCTCAAATCTAATTGGATTTTTAAAATAAAATTTATTATATTTATTAGTATTTGATTTCTTTCAGGGTGTTACAAACTAGCATATATTATATAAAATAAACAAATAAATAAGCGGATCTAAATTGGGATAGACAATAAAAAAGTCACAATTTAATAAATAATTCATCTACTGGAATCCAATTAGACAGTTTGGGCTTCCATCCGTTGAGCATATTTATGAAGAGCTTTTGTCTTTTTTGGGATTCATTCATGTTGAGAAAAATTCCAATGAGTTTTTCTCCGAGTTTCATGCATGTAGGCAGCTCTATAGAATTATTTCGTTTTCCTGAAAGTTGTTGAAAAAATGTTTAGAAATTGTACGTTATTATTCTTTTCTTCGTGTAGGCTCGTGTAAGTACGTATTTATTATCTTCTAGCATTCATAAACGAAAATGCCATTTTTGTGTACATATTTATGTTTATGGGTCCTTTAACGCTACGTTTGCTATATTTTTATAGGACGGCGCATAGCCAACGACACGGTTTGTGAGTTTTTATGACAATTTGTTGAAAAGCAAAGAAAATAAAATATAAAGAATTTCTTAATGTAAGCCACGGTTTTGTTAAGTCAAGCCTCATTGATTTTTAAATCCGAGTTTATTATTATAAAATATTTTTATTTTTACTATTAACAATGCAATTTACGTTTTTCGTAATTTTCGCCTTTATTAAATAATTATTCTGTTTTTCAGCTATCTACCTACTCCTGATCTAGATTAATCACTATAAAAATTAATCACCCATTCTCATAATTTATTATGATAATCGGGATGAGCTGGAAAACATCGCGCAATTGGGATGAAGAGTCCTCCAATGAATATATTTTTCAAATCACTTGTAAAGTGAGGATTGAACAAATAGGTACACGTTTTATACCCTGGGACAACCAGCGATACTAGTGCAGGTGTATATTATCACACAATTAAAGATGTCATGGCACATTTATTGTATAGTCACTTAGGAACCTCAAGCACCTTAAATGAAAGCATCCATAATGAGTAGTTATCTCAACTAACAGATATACAGCATAGGATGGGCTTTCCATCAGGCTTATCAAAGATCGTCGGCTGGCTTAATGTGATCACTTTACAGTTATGTAACACTCACCAATCCAGTCCATCCGTTTGCCGGCGTTTGCTGTTGAAAATTCCGATGTTCTCACAAAAAAAAACATAAATCGTGATTTCGAAAGTAACATTGACAATAGGTAGTTGATAAACAACATTGCTGAACTTTTTGACGTCTTAATTTATCTCTCGTATTTTACATATCCCGGCTTTTTAGTATGAATTAATAACTAAATAAAAAAATAATGAATTATCTAAGTTTAAGTTGCTTAATGGCAATGTCAAATCTTTTAATAAAAATGATGAATACTACTAAAGTATGAAGCTTAATATTTTTCTTTAGAATATCCACTAAGATGTCAAACGCCCATGCTTTCATACGAAGAAATAATACACAAACACCTACTACTTACTGTTATAAGATGTCTACGTACATAATAATTCAAATGTACAAAGAATATAAATTACATTTTGAGCTATTTACTACGCTTTTTTCCCTCTTTAAAGAGCTTTTGAAATGCGTTAAAAGTTATTAAAGAGTACATTTTCTGGCGTTCCTTTTGTGATACATTTTAATGCGAATATATTATCCACTTTACATTTTCTTTCTGTTTTATTACGAAGGAAATTCGCAACATAATTACAACACTTTTTATTCGACTAAATACTTGTAGGAAATTTCTTTTCATATTATTTTCTGAGTCGGTTTTGACAAAAAAAATACGATTATTTTTGAGTAGCTATTCAATTCAACACAATCTATCACCATAAAAGCGCAATCCCACGGTGTGCGAATCCGGATTCGTACGTAGATTCACACACCGTGGGAAGATGCGCGTCCGTTAATCTACAGACGCTTTCGTAGCGATTTGTATGGCAGTAGATACGTACAAATCTAAAATCACGTACAAATCCAAAATCACGTACGAATCCGGATTCGCGCACCCTGGGATATCGCTTTAACACTGCGACTTTGGTAACAAATGATTTTCCCGAAACGTCGGACACAAATAAATATATCAGTATGAATCATCGTAACCTATTGGCAACTTTTTTGTTCTTATAAGTTGCATTTTTTTAACCCTAAAATATAGTTTCCCGATGTTCCGTATAATTTAGACTAATCGTTTTGAAGACTGTTGGTTACAGACACATCTTTATATTGTAATTGTTAAATACCATTCTAATGCTGATTGTTCTGTCTCATTCTGAACATCTTCTTATTCAATCTACGCACTTTTATCATATTCACAAATAAATTTCTGTATAAAAATAACCTCCTGATACGAGTTTCGACCATTCGATCTGTGATATGTTATTGGAAATTGTTTCGATCAATATTCATAACATTGATATACCACAATAAACCGTAAGTCGTATGTGAAATGGTATTAAACTGTGTACAAATTTCCTTGGTTGGGTTTGGGAAATTGAAGAAAACGTTTCTACAGGCAATGCAATATATTATTACAATATGTTATGTATTCCCATTTTCCCTCGAACATACAAATATTATTATACGCTAGTAGTATGATTTATTGATGCCCACGTGTATAAAAGGGATACTCAGACGTGAAGATATTACGGACCATATATAATAATAATAGATACATTGTTGTGTGCGGGTATATTTTATGTGTACTTTAATAATATTGTTATTATTATATGTACTTAGTATGGAGTGTAACGTTCACAAAATAGTGTTGTGTCTAACGACATTATTCTCCATTTTGGTTTATGTTTGCGAATATTTGAGCTTTCTCTGTTATTATGTTGTCGATAGTCACTAAAACATGCCATAGTACTAAAAACGCATAATAAAATTAGTTCCTGTAAAAAATAACTAGAAATACGATCAGATATGTAAGAATTTCGGACCAGTTAAATGAACCCTTGTCTTAGTATGCGACTATATACAACTATAAATTCTAGACAAAACTTGCAGAAGTTCAAAAAACATTCAGTGACAAATGGCCAAAAACTGACTCATAAGCAGATCTGTGGTAATACAACAATGCTAAAAATCCTCGTGTGCCGAATTGGCTATAAAAACCTGATTAAGATTTTAAAGGAAATGTGTGGATAAACTAACTGTCCAAAAGCGTGAATTTGGAGGTAATAATATATATTCAGTCTGTGTTAAATTTATAGAAATTCTAGTCGTTCCATAGACTCTTTCCAAAATCTCGGCTTTTTGTACCTAATGGTAACGTGTATACCTTTACGGGTATCTATCTCAGACACAGAGCATTTAGGTAATGTATTGTGTACACTCAATGCTTACTCCATGTACAGTGTACACTTCATAATATTGTGAACACACGACATTTACGACACATAGAGATTGTGCCATATACTTAACCGGAATAATTGTATGTTTTTCGAGGATATTTGTGAGTTATTAATGGGCCAAAGTATTAATGGAAAGGAGTCGGAAACGGGAGTTCCATTTGAATTTTAGCCCGAATCTATGATAAGGTAATGAAACCTGTACTCAAATTGTACTTCATTTTCGTATCCGAGAATACTAAATCATTGGAGTACTTAACTGAAAACCTCAAGCATGCATCTGCTAGATCGTAATAAGCTACGAATAATTTCGTAAAAGCTCTCCTTGAATCCTAGATGTATTAAGTGTATATGAATTGATAATGTAAATTCTTCGCATACTATAGTAAGAGGTTCGTAGATATCTATTGGATACATGGCGAAATGACATAGGACTAAATCACATATGACCAAATCACATGTGACAAAATGACATGAATAAAATCTCCCAAAACAGCGAGATTAAGTATATAATCAGTATTAGATACTTTGAGAAAATCATCACATTGTCTTATTAACTTTTCCTTTGGAAACTCTACTACCATTTCGTTTTCCCATCAGAAGTAAGTAGGTACATAAGTTATATTTTTTATAGAAGTTCTTCGATTAATTAAGTACTACAAAAATAAATATGAGCAATATTAAACCTGAAATATTGGGTTCAATCTTCTAGCTAGCAATTAAGTGCGTATACTGAAGTTACTAACTTAAATAAGTCTTTTCTTTCAATTATTTTATAGTAAAATAAATTTAAAACATACTTATTTTAGTTCTAAAAGCGATATCCTCGTGGTGAGTGATTTAGTCCTGCGTGTCTTATTCCTATTCTGTTTTGTTTTACGTGATTCCTTCGTGGATACGCTATCTATCCATAACAATATTATCTATTTACCGATCATTCCATACTATACTATGCACTACGGGCTTATGATAAATATGTGTCTGCCACTTTCGCCAAGTTTCAGAGTAAGTAATAATAATAATGTAGTTGTGTTCAAAGGCTTATGTACGTTGAGTCTAATGCATCCTGAAATAAGTTTCAAACAGCAGTGTGCAGTACAACTTTACACTCAACGTTTGTATCAAAGGAATATTATTCGGTTCTTCTGAAATGAAATGAAATATGTACGTATAATTTCAAATGCAGCAGACACATTTGCTGCTTTCTTTACGTTTTGTTTCAAAGTAATGAGGATACTTATAAAAATGATCCATCCTGTATAAAAGCATAGATATAATTGTTGTAAACCTAGATTATTATTTTCTTTATCATTCTGAGCATCCTGAGGACACATTAAGTTGAGGGATTAGCATTTTCTACATTGAACCTGTTTTCATATACTAATTTGTTTATCATTTTTGTTGCAGGTAATAACTGACTTTTCATAGTTTGTGATACGATATCCTAGAACTGCTCAGGTGAGTTTTTACTACTTTTGGAAGGAAATTTTGTTGTTTGACACTGTGAATACAGTTTGGTAGTTTACATTGGTTTACATTAACAAACACATAAGTAACATTAAAATACGTTGATGAGTAAATGCTGTGTAATTTAGATTGATAGCTTAAGTTTGTAAGTACTTAGTTAATAATATCATCCCAAATTGATGACCCTTCAAGTCTCCTAATCCTAACGCTTATCACTAGACTGACAAACTTACAGATCGCTATTTGAAGTAAATCCATCAAGTAATCGCTAGGAAATCATTCTAATCCAAGCCCTTGTAAACCCTTACTTCCTACTCACACACAAACTCCTACATTTATCCTAAACGGTCGATGATATAAATAGATAGTATGGTATTGCCTACGCATGATACTCTAAGTATATTTCTGTTCAGTGTGAATTGAATTTTGATAACAAGTTATTGGAGGGTGATAGTAAAGAGATCGTTCGGAACCGATTTTGATTTATTGGTTCACAAGCTTTTCAGCTTGCTGAAATATATTTCTGTCTTTGTTATCTTCAGTTTTTCTATATTTCGATTTAAAGGTACTTTGTGATTAAGTGATAATGTACGTGGGAAAGGCATTACTGTATTCATTCGTTATGATATTTTATATTTATACTATTTCGTTTACTATGAGAGTATTAGTTTTATTCGTTCATTCATTTAGAAACACATTATTACTATACAAAGAAATCATTGAAACAAATAGTTACGTACTAATATAATATAGTTAATGCAAGCCTTTTGCGGTGTCGCGATTTCTTTCAGTTAACCCTTGTTTCACACGCGGTTGTAGTAAGAATATCAGATTTTAAGGGTTGTTGTGTCGGAGATAAAATTTGCTGTTATTAAAATGCGTAGTGGTTTGATAATTGTATTGCATATTTGATGGTTGTGTTGCAATTTACAGTACTATTTGTGAAGAATCGAAAAAATGACGAAAGCTTCAAACACGTGAAATTTATTGAACAATTACAACACGACCTTCACAACATATAAGTTCCACGCAGTATATGGAATAAAAAATCTTTGTTATTTCTTCCTACTCTCTTCACCCTACAATAATGTTTTAGAAAATCCATCCATACAAACCTATCGGTTTGTAGTTGTATATAATCGTATTAAAGTATGCGATATCACACAGTATGATTTATTTGAGCAAACACCACGCGACAGTGTTCCTCCTTCCTGCTTCACGTTGAAGTCACGATTCCTACTAGAACATTAGGTATATCATTCTTCGCAGGGGAAGTTCTAAATATTATAGAACAAGATAAATCCTTGTGTAATCTTCAATGTTTTTCTGTTTGGGTAAGACGCAACGCACTTTTGTAAATATGATTCATTTGAATCAAATAGTGCACTTTTTGCATAGTATTTTCACAGTTTAGCGTACCAATATACACTGGACTTGCGATTATTTTTACTATTCCTACAATATGTAAAATATATTCTTAGTAGAAGGTGGGTATTTGAGATCACTCGCAGACGAGTGGATAGCCGTAAAGAATAATGATAATAGAATAATAGAAGGTGGGTATTTTGCAAACTGTTAAATTCTAGTAACATGACATTTACAAACCCAAGACCATCTATTTGATCTTTTAAACAGTGCAAACTCAAATATTTTATTTCGTTGTGATGTCAACTGTACAATGAATCGTACATTCTGATAATTTAACCTTCACTTTTGTTGAAATATTCTGCGTGCACCTACGAAAACCCTGATGCATTTCGTCAATTCTTTGCATAACATATTGTAGGAAATAGGTACGAGCACCTCTGTTTATAGCCAAAATACTTAGTCGCTTTAATAAATTTTGCGCTTATAAAAGACCTACTTTAAAATACATTTTTATCTCTTTTATTCCATTCAGTCTCTCATATTAGAGCCTCTTTAATAACGTTTATTTCCTGAATAAAAATAATGTTTTTCGTAGAGATTTCCATAGAAAAGACATTTTCCATTTTCTCGGTTTTGTCGTCTTTCTTCAATACGGTTGTTATCTTCCTACAAGTAAGTAAGCTGGTGGCTTACATGAAAATGGTTCCAGTCTTGTGGATGTGCTCACAACCCAATCCTGACAAACAGGTCTGGAATTATTGTTGTTGTACAGAAATAGGAAACGATCATATTGTACATAGGATATAATAGAAAAGAGGGGACTATTTTTGTATGAATGTTTTATCCTGAGTGTAATTTCGAACGTGATGCAGTCTGATAGGATATACAGGATGAAGAATATAAGCCACACATTAGAATAGTTCCAGGACCTGTGGGGACTTTGTTAAGGGGGTATTTTTATTTGAGACCCATTTGCTAAATAATATTTACTTTCTCGTTCTTTGTTTTTCGTGTGGCGCAGTGATTGGAATGTCTTCAGTCTTCGCGTAAGTACTCGTAGAACTTCTTCTTCTTTCGTATGCGATCATTGTACAAATGATCTGGGAGTCAGAGCTCCGTGTCAATATTTCTCAAATATGCAATTACCCTTGGCGTCGCCTCATGGATTTCCCGAATATCCCCCTCGAACTTCTTAGAACTACAGAAATAATACTGTAAATAACGATCAAAATAAAAAATATCTTTTTATAAAAATTCACGAAAAAATGACGTTAATTCAAATTGTCGTTGAATTCTTATCTGAATTGTCAATTGGAGTCTACATTATTACAAAAACAGTAATGACTAATGAGTTTACCCTGTTGAACATATTCTTGATGATCTCGCTGTGTTCTCTTAAAGAACCTTCAAGGGCCAAGTAGTAGTAGGTGATAGTAAGAATGAATTACCTTCTACAAAATTTCATTTCAGATGGAAATTTACTACATGTCCTTATTACCTTTGTTTGAATTGTCCGTTAGACTTTTTTCAGGTTGCTAAAAGTGAAAACAATGTCGTTGTTATAATAGGTATACTTATTATACCTATTTGTTGGTTTAGTGCCTGTTTGATATTGAGTTTGAAACACACTGTTGATCTTGTGAAGAAGGTTCCGTGTATAGAGTATAGGTAATATAATAATATAAAGTAGGTGCCTACCTGTGTATTGTGTTGACAATCACGAAAGGGAAACATCGTTTCATGAAACGGATTCGATATTACCTGTCGGTGCGGCGGGATTAAAAAATAGGAGTGATATGAAATTATAATATGTGATATTTGGCGATAGTTCAGTCACAGTGATCGATAACAAGGTTAAGATTTTGATGTTGGTAGTGTGTAGATCCTTGCAGTGAGAGTCTCCTCCAGGGAGTGGAGGAGGACCCCTTAAGGGTGTTCAGAGTAGGGAGGGGTTTGTTGAGGGCAGCCCTTCCGGCGAACCCTGAGCCCTCCTTTGAAAAAAAAATCTTTTGCTGGATGATATAGGAGCTGAAGCGCCTGAAACATCCAGGGGTGGAGGTGGGTTTACCCTTAGTTTGATGTTGGAGATTTTTATGATAGTCCAAGATCCCACCGCTAAAAATATGAACTATCTGTTTTTGATCCGAAATGTGATTTAAATTATAGTTTTCGTAAAGGGTCATACATCGTCAAAGGATTGCTAGCAAACTCCAATTTTTTTTTCGGAATAGATTTATGGTTTCACTGCATTTTTTTTATTTCACTTCCATTATTCGACGCATCATCTGCCAATCCTTTTATTCCACCGCGAATTTGCCTAAATGTGAGGTAACAAGGGACAGATGGACGACTGAATCCAAAGTGTAAAGTAAACCCATCCATTATTATTCTCTCGTATGCCTTTTCTTACCATAAATAGACACATCGAGGATAGATGGTGAATCGTGTTCCTTGACTTTTTATATGTTATTATTTAGGTACCTTTTGTTTTCGTTCTAGGTATTGGAGTATTATTATCTGTGAAAATTATCAGTGACAACA
Source organism: Ceraclea dissimilis (assembly GCA_963576895.1). Taxonomy (NCBI): domain Eukaryota; kingdom Metazoa; phylum Arthropoda; class Insecta; order Trichoptera; family Leptoceridae; genus Ceraclea; species Ceraclea dissimilis. The sequence continues at coordinate 17,229,946 of OY756361.1, forward strand.
TTTCATTTAGCTGTGAAATGAATGCTTCAGGTACATTACACCTAGGTCTATGTTACCTATTGGGTTCATGCGATAAGCTAATAATACCTACGACCATTTCTATTGAAATTTTAATGTCTTTCCGAGGAGATGGAATGTAATTGAAGTCTAAATGAAACCTCAGGGTTTTGTAGGGGAACAATAGGGGAACTATTGTTACCTGGGAAAACGGGACCTACCTCGTATCGGATTTGTGTAATACAATGGCAACACTTGAAATTTACGACGGAATACTGAATCGTAAATATTTAAATTTGATTTCGATAGTGCTCGAATTTCGAATTTCGTACTGCGTGCAGTGGTGCGTATACAAACTTGAATAAACATAGGAACAATCACAGAGGACCTACCTACACTTACCGCCCTCTTACCTGACAAAAAATAGAAGCTCGAAATAATTTGTGTATAGGTACTAGTATGTGATATTAAAATATTAATACACAATAACATTTTGTTTAATCAAGATCAAGATACATTGTTGACAGTTGGTGAAATGAGAGGTACAAAAAGCTGTCGTTTTTGATACTATATGCCTATAGTTGTTTTTTTTGACAGGCTTTGATGTTGGTGTATGCTGCGGGTGCCCCTAATTGGAGAGTCGACATGAGATGTTTTCTTTTGTATGATAATGTATTAGTCCGAGAGCCCACTGCTTAATTTATGACGTATCTGTTTTTCGATCGAAATGTGGTATAAATGATAGCTTACCAATAGGGTATTACATCGCACTAGGGTTGCCTATCAAAATCCTGCCGCAACCCCCCCTGCCCCCCCCCCCCCCGAAAAGGTCCCTCTTCACGGTTTTTCGCATTTTATAGGAATATGGTAAGAGATAGGAGAAAGTAGTCAATGACAAAAATAATCCTTGCTAAATTCTCTACAAAAAATATTAAGTCAATTTTTTCATAGTACTAGTAGTTTACCCGTAATGGCCCGTCAAAAAACAGGATATTTTTTGATTAAAAAAAAAAATTTTTAGATTTTTTTTTCTTTCACATTCTTCCACCCATTATTACTAACATTTTATGGAAAAAAAAGTTTGGCCTGCGGCACTATATCGCTGGTTATTTTATGAAAAACTAAATTTTAAGAATTTTCGTCACTGAGTTTTATTGCAATAACTCCGAAAATATTAGATGTATGAAAATAAGTTATAGCTCGTTTTGTAGCTAAGACTATGGAAATTAATTCGTTCTGTAACTATTTTTCTATAGCTCTTATCAATTTTCAACCAATTTAGTTTAAATACATTTTTTTAGCATTTTAAATGAATTTCGGTTTTGGACCGGCCATTGCGGGTAAACTGCTAGTTCTACGAAAAAATTGAAGTAGTATTTTTTGGAGAGAATTTAGCAAGGATTATTTTTGTCATTGATTACTTTCTCCTATCTCTTACCATATTCCTATAAAATGCGAAAAACCGCGAAGAAGGACCTTTTCGGGGGGGGCAGGGGGGGTTGCGGCAGGATTTTGATAGGCAACCCTAGTGCGATGTAATACCCTATTGGTAAGCTATCATTTATACCACATTTCGATCAAAAAACAGATACGTCATAAATTAAGCAGTGGGCTCTCGGACTATATTCCTTTATCGTTGATGTCTTCTGTGGATGTCAGATATAAAATAAAATAAAAATAAAATAAATAATATAAATTGGCTTCATTTTGCAATGAATCTGTATCGTATGGACTTAATTATGTCATATGAAATTACTTACTTTCAGTAATTTTCAAAATCTATGACAACTAGGGAATCCAATCCCGCATCAAAATCGCGATCCCGCAAGCCTGCGGGATTGAGGCGATCAATCCCGCGGATCCGCGGGATTTGCGGGATTGCGGGATCGCTCGATTCTAATAGAAAAATAGATATTTACGGGGTACGAGATAAGGAAAAAACCCTTATTTTAGTCATGCCTTGATAATAGATGCCATCTAACAGAAATTAACAATGTCAGATCTATAACAGCTCCTAGTGCATTTAGATTTGCAGTATTACAGGGGTCAATCTTCTTAGTCGGTCCCTCGGTTACGAGGATCGTGACCACCATGCTCACGGATGAGTCTCGCCCATCCTTCCCGGTCCTGCGCCATCCTTGTGGATTTGTACAAATTGGCCCCCGTGATCCTTTTGACCACATCTGTCCACCTCATCTGTAGTCGTCCCCTTCCCCTCCTACCGTCAACCGTCCCAAGCATGATTGGCACTCCAGGCTGTCTGGACCCGCTCTCACAATATGGCCAAAGAAACGGAGCGTACGCTGCTCACACACTGTGGACAGGCGAGTGGAGACACCGAGTTCTCTCAGGATTGATTCGTTGGTTCTGTGCTCAGACCAATGCACACGGAGCAAACGTCTCCAGCACCACATCTCGAATGCGTCAATCCTGTCACGTTCTCGAGCTCTCAGAGTCCATGTCTCTGAGGCGTAAAGGAAGACGCTGAACACCAGTGAACGGACCAGCCTCATTTTGGTAACCCTAGAAATGTCATGGCTTTTCCAGATCTTGTCGAGACGACTCATTGCGCTCTTTTCCAGTAGGATGCGGCGGTTCACCTCTTGATCGCTCGTGCCTACGACATTGATAAGGGAGCCCAAAGTCATTGACAAGGTCAATGTTTGCAGGCCGTTGAACAGCATCCTCCCACACAGGGGTCAATGCTGGGCCCATTAATATCAATGGTCTGCCTAACAGTGTTGATGAGGATGATTTTATTGTAATGTTTGCGGATGATACATCCCTGTTACTAAAAGACAATATTAAAAAAAAAGGATGCCTCGATGAAGACCTTGAAATTGAACGGGGCGAGAGGGTGGTTTAGTGACAACGGTCTCGAATTAAATATGACAAAGACCAGTGATATTCACTTCTCTGTTTAGCGACCGTTGGGGGTGGATCCAGTGATGGACTCACTTTCTAGTCCATCTTTTAAACCAGTTGACTAAAATAGGTTTCTTGGATTAACAATAGACCGAACGCTTCAGTGGCCTCCGCACATTGAGGTTATTTGAAGGAAGATAAATCCGGCTATATTTGCTATTAAAAAATAGGCTCACCTGTGGACTTGAAAAGTCTGTACATTTTACTTATAATTCCACAGAATTATGTCCTATGTCTGAGGGAGGGGGGCAGACGCGTGTTTTTATAATGCAGAAACGAGCAGTGAGAACCATGCTAGGCATGAATCGCAGATTCCTGTCGAGATTCCTTTAAGGAACTCCTCACCAGTGCCCACCATGCCTAGCATCTTCATATTATAGTGTTTATACATAATACTCCCCTGAACTCAGAGTACAAACATGCGGGATCCCGCATGACTAATCCCTCGTTTTGAATCCCGCAAAAAAAGGCGCGGATCCAGCATTTGCGGGATCCCGCGTTTGCGGGATTGGATTCCCTCATGACAACAATATAGAGCGGTGTTCTACGTTTTAAATTTCGAATTCTAAATATGTAGTGCCGTAAATTTTAACGACGACGCGATGTGATTGGCTGCTCATTTCCCGCTTGAAATAGTTACATTAAAACACTCTCCCTGAATTGCGTTTTTTTATGTCTATTTCCGACCATTTTTCTGCATAGTCGCAGCAGACGTGCAGATGAAAAATTACCTCCCGGATGTCATTGCAGTCATCCAGAAACACAACGTTGCCAAAATCAATTAACTTTATTCTCTTATGCGTGCATTTTCCCGCCACGTTTTTGCATTTTAAATATATGTACCATGTAGAGTATAAAAAATAGAATATTGACTACCTCACTGTTCTCCGTTCGAATATGTCAACCCAACAAATTAGATTAAATATTTTATAAATCCTAAGAATTTAGGGACTATTAAAGTATGTTAAGCCAAATATTTTTCTTTTTTAATTTAATTTTGTAACAGAGTTGCTGATACAATACGTAAAGAAAAAAAACGTAAATCTACTTAACCTACGTGGAGCAAGTCCTTTTTTATGCTAAGGAAATAATACAATATTTTAAACAGGTATTATAGATTCAAATAATTGGCAGAATCACAAAAAGGGAAGGAAAAAGGAATTGGACAGATAGATTCACAGGGTAGGAAATAAGGGAAGGAATTGAACAAAGGATAGTCAGGGGACGGGGAAATAGGCCCGCCACATAGACCACAGCCATCTTTCATCAAGGCACCGATTACATATCTCGATTACATCGAACAAGTTCTCGATTCCTCATTTCGTAGAAAATTGCCTCAGACGTTCTGTATTAACATATGGCAATTCGGTTCAGTGAACTTTATTAATAAAATGAACCGTCAAAACGCAATCAATCGATCATCGAATAGAAAAACTCATTTCAAAAATAGAAAGATTATATTATTATCTTGTCGGCTTGATAATAAAACGGTGTTGCCAGTTGCTATAATAAAAAAATACAATCAGTGTTGATATTATTCAACTATTGTATTTTTTTTCACATCTCTATAAAAATAATCTTATAATATTAATTTACGTAACGTTCTTTTACAACTATGCTCTGGTTTTTCGCTGAAATAGAAACGACAAGAAACAAGGATTTTCAGGGGATTTCCTTTAGATGTCTTTGGCCCCTGACCCCCGGATAAGGGGAATAAGATTTATATTATGCGCCTCGACGTGTATAAAGAACTGAATAAAATTGACCCCGTGTTACGGAAGTCCATGGAATTCTTTTTTTTTTACTGAAAAAATAAGCTGGAAGAGCTAGACAAAGCAGGGCAGGAGTAGCCGAACATCTCTAGCCAATTACTCTACACTGTCAGGAATGCCTTGACAGTATATGAATGAAACAATCTGTAAAAAAATGATCCATGGATTTTGCTTCTACATTTCTCCGGGCATAATATATTTTTAGGTGTTCTGTTGTGTCCAATGAAACAAAAATTTAATATGTGTTTCCGACAGAAGAATTCTTTTTAACATTGAGTAGAATTTTTTAGTATCCAAATATTGTTCTGTTTGATTTGACTGCGTGCAAATGAATAAAATAAACACAAAATAAGACAAACGATACGGGTTATTTACAATGAATGTTAGAACCATCACGATTGTAAAATGTAGACACATGCGCAGTAATAATATTTTTCATTCACACAACATGTTTGATATCCCATATTTGATCTATGTATATTTTGTTACAGTCAGTTCCAGTAAGCCGTTACTTATCGAGACCTCTAAGATCGCCTAGGATCCCACAGCTAAAATATATAAATCCGTTTTATAATCGAAATGTGATCTAAAGAAAGTTTAAACGTTCGACACAGCCAATCAAAATATTGCCGCGTCGCCCCCCTCGCCCCCGAATAGGTCCCCCTTTTCGGGGGCCATATATGGTAAGAGATAGAAGAAAATGGTCATTGTCAAAAATAATCCTTACTTATTTCTCTACAAAAAAAATATTTCATAGGACTAGCAGTTTACCCGCAATGGGCGGTCAAGGTAGTGATTTTTTGAAATATTTAATAGAATCTCATAAAAATATTGTAGCATCATTCACAAAATCAGAAATATACCTGCGAGTACATATTTACATGACATAAATGAAACGTTGGAGCGAACAATTTTCACTCGTCTTTGTTCGTTCCCCTTTGCATTAAGGTCCTCCCGGCTTGTTGTACTATGTCGTCAGAATTTTGGAAGCCCATCTCGTATCTTCCTGTGTAGCCTACTGCTATTTTTGTTTTGCAATACAGTCTATTATGTCGTCAACTTTTCTATTCTTCTCTAGACGTTTGATTAGTTACCAGTTTATTGAACGTATCTTCCGCATATCAAGAGCTACAATCACACAGAGTAATCAATCATTTATGATCCACTGTATTCATTATATGAGACTGTATGAAATCTCACTATGGAGCGATAAAACACGTCAATATAAAACAGATTAATATAATTGATATCCATACCAACTGATACGTGTTCATACAAAGTATGTGAAATTATATTGAGCTAAATAAAGTCAATAGTTGTTGCACGTTTTATATGTTATTTATTTGTTGAATTACACTTCAAGTGAACAAAATACAGCAGTAAGTTAACATCTTCTTCTTTGTCCTCGCCTTTTGTCTCATTTACTTGGGGGTCGGCTCTCCTAGTCTTCACCCTACAAGTCCTTCTGCTCCCCGCATCCTCTGCACGGAGCCTCGCCTTCTTTAAGTCTCTTGCGATTGTGGACATCCACGTAGTCAGGGGTCTGCCCGGTCTTCTGGTACCTACTTCTATGTCCATTGTCCTTTTGATCATGTTGTCCTGTGGCAGTCTCATAACGTGTCCTTACTATCGTAGTCAGCAGTAAGTTAACATGACAAGTAATATATGCTAAAACATTTGTTCACTAGGAGGAGCTTATCGCAGTGCCACAATCTGTGCCAGCTAACCACAGGAAAATGAGTAAACCAGTCTGATAAATAATTTGTATACACAGATTTCAGTGGGAATGTGTGTCAAATATATTACCTCAATGTATGATTTTCTAGCAGTTAAAAATGTAAGTCTACTACCATCAAAAGTAAAAGTCCTACAAAAAAAAACAGTAGTGAAGTGATTATGGTTTGAACCTAAGATCCAAAAGTCTTTGTATGAACCAGATATACTAATCATGCTACATGATTTCATTGAATTTTTACAATTCGTGTGTGCCTTGTGTAAGTGACTGCTGTCTTTTAAGTTTACCATTAAATTCAAATCCAATTTTTTTTATTGGGTATAAAATTACAAATTGTAAAGAAAAACAAATGAAATTACAACTCAATATAACACAAAAAAACTACTCTCCAAAATTGAGCAGAGCTCGTGCTTTGGAGAGGAACAAAACATAAGAACTTATAACAATTAGTTTATCTATGCATATATGTATGTATCATTACCAATCAAGAGAAAGCATTAAAGATTAATAACATGTAATTGCGTCAACTTTCTAAGAGCGTAAAAAATTAGGACTCCTTCTATGAAACCAGGACATATGAAGGTGTAAGATTAAAGGTACACATTGTGTGCACCTATTGTTAACGACGAGTAATCCTCTGCGTTTAACGTTGTGATGAGTCGAAACAGAGACGGAAAACAGTGTAAATAAAAACAGTCTATAATATATTGGCAATAAACCCACCGTACATTGTTTGTGAAAAATTCTGTTAATAAAATGTTTAAAAATGTTGCATAAAAATATCAAACAGAAATATAGAAAAATATCCAGCCAATCTCCCAATTGAACAAAAAAATATCTACAGAGAGAAATGAAAACACGGTAATAAAAATTCCTACGTGTGAAAATTTTCAATTCTACAACGCCGTAAAAATTTCCAAGTCGCGCGTATAAACCTATACGGGTAGGGTGTATGAAAATATCATAATGTTACAGACGTACTTACTATAAAGGCTTTATACCCGTAAGAAGCATACATATAGATAGACGGAAAATAATAAAAAAATACACATAAAATATGCATGGATTCCATAAAATATTTTCCAAAAACTGTGAGATCATCTTGTAATATAATCAACTTGCATTTTATCATGGTTTGGATCTGAACTAATAAAATAATGACACCCTTTTGCAAATGGGGTGACGGTATTTATCCCTGCTGCGGAACAATGGTGATCGAGAGAAGGCTCAAATATGAGACAATGGAAAAGCACAGAAAGACATTCACAAAACAGTCTAGAATTGGATGACTGTAGTATAATCATTTTGTCAATCACCATGCTTTGTCAGTAATTTGCAAGTTTTACCACTAAGAATTTTGCAAACCATATGTAAACTGGATTGCACATTAAACATTTTATAATTGTTGTAACGATTTTTCTAAGTTTTAGGAAACTGTTCTTTTTTTATTCAGCGAAATCTCTATCACACTTAGAACATTCAATGCTTTCATTGTAGGTTATATGATTTTAACGTCCACATAACATTTCTCGGCATAATATGATTCAAGAATCAGTATGTCTTATACTACAATACTTGGATACCTACGTATTAAAAACTTAATTCCTTCAGGTGGCGCTGTGTCATTAGTTTACCTCGTTAAGTTTTAAGACCAGCTAAAGTTAGCGCATCAAATCGAAATTGCTTTGTTATACTATCTCCCTGGAATATCTACTAAATTGTTTCCATCTACCTCGCCATTTTATGAAACGTCAGTGTCTTCCGTACTTTATATTGCTTTATTCTTTAATATTCAGTTTGTCATTTTAAAATGATCTAAATTATTTTTTGGTGATGCATTCAGTTCGTAATTCTTGATATACCATTGCATCTATAACCTTACCCTTCATCGATCATTCGTGGTTCGATTCAGAGTGTTGGTAAATGACAGGGTGGGAAAGTATTTCCAAATATTTGTAATATGTGTAGATCTAAACCCCATTTTCAAGAAATCAATGTGTATGAATGGAGACATTTATGCAGAAGACGAATACCTATGTATTTATCGCAATAAAATTACAATTTAGTAATCCCAAAATAGAATTTACGAGGTTATTAAGGAGGTCCAAGTGTCCGAACACCTTTATTCAATAAAGGCCAAAGAAGTAAGTACGTAAACAATAAATTAAATTGGTTATTTTAGGAAGTAATAGTTTTAGGAGCTACACGAAATGAAGAATACGTTTTAAATACAATATTTTTACTTGAGATAAAGAGATTTTCCTTCGAGGAAAAAGCGACAGACTTACTTAACGGATTGAAAGATTTCCTTATATATAAATTCTATTCCGTGTACCCTGTTAACGAAAGATGAGCGCTGAAACATCTTCATTACCTCACTCAGTTCTCAACTAGATGAGGTATACCTCCGTACTACGTAGATATTGTGCTTACTTAATATGTATTACTGAGTACTAGAAAGCTTTGCTTTTATCCAGGTACCTACATCTAAAGCTTTTCTCTGCAACTTGGTATTTTCTTTCACTTTACCGTCACACCAGAAGTAAAAAAAAGAAATAGCTTTTATTTTATATGTATTGCGAGTACCTGTTCACTGAAAGATCAAAAGGAAATTGTTTTATGAATGGTCTCTTTTTTATATATTCATTTGAAACAATGTTTGTGTTGTTCCTGAATGTATACTTCTGGAATTTAATAACAATATGATGTAGAAACGTTTCTTTTTTTCTTCCTTAGAGTCGTATTTGCAGCAACGAAAACAAAACTACTCCAGAAATTTGTAACAATATTTAACTTGTTGGGCCTCAATTGTTCTTCAGGTTGAACCATATTGTAGTTTTTTACCTTCATAGTTTTTAAAATATTTTATTACTTTTTCATGCACGTTTAGAGATGTCCAAAGTCTACGTAATTCTAGTCAAAGGACGATAGACAGCAAAATTATTACATTAGACTGAGACACAAATGACAAAACATCATTTTCAATAAATCTTCACTTTCATACCCCACCACCAAATTCAGATCTCTTCTGTGTTTTTCCATTTCTTACATTTTGGCATCGCTAGCCAATCTTTTTCACGCTCCGACATTCGTTATCGTGAGTCCTTTACTACTCTGAAGTCCACCTATTTCTCACTGACGTTTTCTTCAAATTTTGGATACGCATTTGCTTCTGTGTCTAGTAAAATGTCTTTTGAATAAATATTTCCGATCAGACTTCACTCGATAAAAGTCACCTTCTTCACATATTTTCTTGATTTACGAATCCTCAGTTGTCAGTATAAAATTTGTATGTACTTACTTTACTTTTCGTATGGCTTGGTGATTCACGCGTCTTCACCCATTTGGGCTGTGTCAGGAAGTGTTGTTATAATCTAGGGTCCAGCGCCGCCAACCAGTCCACCGCCTCCGGAGTCGCCTCATGGATGTCTTGGAGGCTTCCACTGAACTTCTTAATGTGGCACTCTTGCACTACGTGTCTTACAGTCTGCTCATCTCCACAGTCAGGGTTGTCCCTCTTTCCCCACCTCCAGAGTGAGTAATTGCAGCATCCATGCTCTGTTCTCACCCTGTTCTGCTGTACCCAAACCTTCCGTGGGAGATCGAAGCCTGGTACTCGGACATTGAGGTTCGCTACTAGATGTTTATTTGTTAGCTCCTCTGCGGCCCATCTTTCCTTCCATTTCCCTTCCAGGTTAAATTCGTCAGTAACATTAAGTTCTTACGTACTTAGAATTTCTAATTCATTCTTTTTTGTTTGTATGACGAATAAATTGTGAAAGTAGATACCTGCTCGTGACCTGTAACCACGCCCCTGAGTTAGTGTAGTGCAGGTATTGATGTCCTTAATTAATTATTATGATGTAGTTTGGTTCCCTACTACCAAAATTTAATTACTACATCCACGGAACTTGCTCTCTATGACATTGTTTACCATAGATTATAATATTAATGAAACTTCCCAAGTTTTAGTTACTCTACTATTTCCCCTCATTGTGAATGCAAGTTTGTCTTGCAAGTAGCCCGTGTGTATAAGGGGAAGGAAATTTCAAGGGAATTTTTAATTAAGTTACTCATTCAGTCGCTGCAGGCCACCTCATCTCGTCTAAAGTGCATTCTTTATGCAGCCACCTTTCATATTAAGACAATAGTAAGATCGCTACATAATAATAAACGAGATCGCATATCATCGACATCTATGTGTAGCAGCTATAAACAAGTATTTGAAAACACCTTAAAGTTAACTGAGAATTAAAATACCCCTAAGCAAGTGCGGTTTTCTTTGTACTATAGTGTTTTCTAATTAATGAAAGATTAAATTAGTTTTTACGTGCAAAGTGACGCGCTGAGGTCAAATTATGTGAAAATCCTGAAAACTATAATCTACCCTTTAGTGTTGGGAAATTGCCAAATTATAATATTGTTATTAAAACTTTCTTTGTACACTTAAATAATACATAGTATATATGTAAATAATCGTTTGAACCTAACGATTGTCTTATCGGGAAACATAACTCAAAACTTTCATGGTTGCCAATGTGAGTTCCAATGTGAGTTCCAATTCTATACGTGAGTTATATGGGATGGAAATATAATCAAACTAAGTAAGTTATTTCACTATCACCTCCACACAGTACAGATAACTTGAAATACTTAGTTGTTTTAGGCCTGCGGGACTACATAATATCTATACATATTTGTTGAAATATTAGTCTTACCCAATATAAGCATTGAACTTTTAGGATCGAAGTCAGCTAACTACTACCCAAATTATTCGAGTTTTAGAAAAGGATTCTTCGGTTATATCCGGGATTAGCGAATATTCAGGAGGGGTGTTTAAACTACGTACCTTGCGTTGAGCCTTTCAGCGTTCTTACCACCCGGAGATATCTGAAGATGGTGTCGTTTAACTAAATCTTGGATTAAGAATCTCGAGAATTGCTTCCCTTCCTTTTGATTATATTACACACAATACCTTATCGCTATTTACAGTTAAATGCCCAATTCGCAGCGCGCAATAATTGGGGTAAACTACATTTATATCCGAACATTCCAAATGCCTCCAATTTCGCATTTAAATAGATTTATATCTTTAGGCTATACCAACACCACCATCTTCTATGATAATTTTCGAATAGCTTCAGGACTTTTAACTGTTATATTATTCATCCCTATTTAGAAAATTTTCAAGAAGTGCTTAGGTACTTACTTTTCCGTGTCCAGATCGTATTGATTATCCATTTTATGAATTGTAACACTAGTTTCATTGTAATTTCATTTTCGTATGACGTTAGAATGATTTTTAAGGTTATTGTTGCATTGACATTGATCCGCCTCATTCATTGCAGTCGTTGACAATGACCCACAAATACCGTGCGGTCGTACATAGTAAATCTGATGACCCTTTGCAGTCGTTGACAGCAGCCTAACCTATTCCGTGCAGTCGTTGACCGTAACACTGTGTGATTGCTTGCAGTCGTTGTCAGTCAACCAGTTGATAACATGCAGTCCTCAACAACAACCCGTCTAATGCTTGTTGACCATCGTGAGTAATTTTCTACAGAAAACGACTTCTTAAAAGTTTCAGATTAAGAAATAAAATTTTCCGCATTTTAATATACCGCTGAGTGTATTCACCGTATTTAATTCATTTTTTATGTAAAACGTAGAAAGGCGATGAGAGTGTATTTTTTGTTTTCATACGTAATTATTAGGGTAAAATGAAAGGGTTCGTTATAATTAGGGTTAGGGTATAAAAACAAATAACTGGAATTATTTTAATTAGGGCATGGCAACATTAATCATCCGTGAATTAATATTTTTCATAACGTGTTTGAAATTCCGACTACTTACCGAATAAAATTGAAAACCTTTGAATCTGAAAACCTAGTTACCTCGACCCATTGCTAATCTCTCTACATAATAATTTAGAAATGTCTAAACCAGGTAATATTTTGTTAGCTTCAAACTCAGAAATTGTTAGGCGAGTTGAACTATAATTTCATAAAACGAATCCCATTCGTACAAAAAAAATCAATTTGATTAAAAAGCACTTTTCTTAGACAGAATAATATTTTCTGAGAATTACATAGTTCTCAGTAAAAAAACATTCTTGTTGTCGTGCGGTCTTGAAAGCTTTCGCAGCGTGATGAATCTATTTGTCTGAAAAAAACCTAAAAAACGTATTAAACAGATGTAGTGATATTAATTAATAGTGTTTTCTCTTTGACAATGTGTTTCCCGCATAGTTTTCTGTCGGCACAAGCACAGACGATCGACAAACAAATTTATATCCATATGCATCTGAATCTGAAAGGATTTACATTTAATTTGTCGCATCTCTTTGAATAGATGTTTTATAATATAATTCCCATCAAATTTTACTTAGTATATTTTATTATAGTATAGGTTAATTTTGGTTGGACAGTATACAAAGTTAATTACGATTCGTATTAGTCAGTATGACCGCTTGTGGTCTGCAGTGTCCCTTAGGCATTACGTCGTATAATAATAATATACAAACCTACCAACCAGTATAATAATCAAAACTTTGTCAGAGTGCAAGTTGTAAGGAAATTTTAATACCAGGGTAAATGTAGAATTAATGTCTGATGCATTAATTATTGTGTAATTTGAGAAGGGGACCGTTACTCAACTATGGTGTAACAACAGCTCCTTGTGTACATAATGACGTTATTATTGTAACACAGTAGAGGCCTGTAATCTTTCAGGTACCATGTTTATACTAATAACTGGGATTTGATGAAATATTGTGGTGCCACTACTAACTTGTATTACTGAAAGAGGGTGCGCCTATCCACTTGATATGACGCCTGTTTTTGTGTGGCTGAAAACTATCAATTTCATTCCACGTAAGTTGTTGATTCTTCAATAATTAATAAGAACTGATATGTATTAAATTCTTTAACCAGTTTGATGTCCTGAAAACCCTTAATTAGTCGTATTTTTGTGATATTACGTGGGATAAGTTTAGTCGAACCCATCATATAAGCTGAAGGTTTAAACCCGAGTGCAATTGAATGATATAATTCAGGATTCCTGGTATAATTTCTTTTGACTTAAAAATTTCTTAGATGGTGTTAGTAATAAATAAAATTCAAAAGAGTGCATGGTAGCTCCATATCCTAGTCATATACGGTTTTATTTTGGTAATTACTAACATGATCCATTAGACTTCTATACTTTATTTTAATGTCCCTAATGAGATTTGAAAGCTCCTGCAAAAAAGCTCCATCTCTTTGTCATTGCATGAATCTTTTATAGTCTTCCCTATTAATGACGAAAGAGTATTATTAATGAACAGTGGAAATTCTTAAGTTGCACTCGATATTAAGATTCCTCTTGTTAATTAAACCTTTCATCTGCTTTCAGAGAAAGCATGAAGTAACGTCACCTCCATTATTATAAATTATAATACTGTGAAGGTGGGTACAACAAATAATATAAATTCATTGTCAGTAAAGGCTTTTACAAAATCAATACCGCACGTTTCTTCAGTTGTTTGTTTTAAACTAGGGGAATCACAACTTATTCATAAGAAAATCTGAAGGAAAATATTAATAACAATAATTTAATGTAATTATTTTAGTATGCGAGGGTCCTTTGAGAAAATTATTAAATGTTGAAACCGGAAGACTTAAATGGGTTTTGAGCAATTGAATTGCGAATAAACGTAGAATACTTAGTATGTTTAGAATAAACTAGTTGAAGCTCATACCATTTCGGCATTTACTACAGTATGGGCCACCAGCGAGAGATATGCATTTGTTATATTATTAAAAAAAAGGAAATGCGATTGCGATGTATCAATCTAAATGCTTTCTGCTCACTTTACAATTGGGTCGAATTCTAAAATCCAGAATACATCGGGATTCGAAACTGACACCTCTCACTTCGAAATGCCTCCCTCGTATGCCCATTGAAACGCCTCGTATTTGAATAGTGTAAGAACGGTGACTCTTGAATGCATCATTTTATCCAATGCACACATTTTTTCATGTATCATGTGTCACTCGAATTCGGGTTCTTTGCCTGATGAGAGGGAGGGAGATTTTTTTATAATTCGGCATTTCTCCCAATAATTTATTGAATAACAAGCGATAGCAAAATTAATACATATTATACGTGTACCTTTTAATGATTTGGTTTCGTATTTTTTTTTAAACATTAATATGAGGTAAATTACACAAAATACAGTATTATATTCTAATTAAATTTCCTAGAATTGTTTATTATTGACTTAAACGTATATTTTGGGTAAATTGTGGGAAACAACAGTATTTGATGGTTTTCGAGGATCCAATTAATTCAATTTTCGTAAAGTCTTATTATTGAGTTTGTATTTGATGATAGAGTAATAAGATATTTGATATTTATAGAAAATAAATGAAGCCCTTAGCAATTAAATTGTTTCTAAATGTTTAACAAATGAAATATCATTTTTCTTCTGAAAATATGATAGGAAAATAATACATTTTTTGTTAAAAATGAAAACCAAAAATAGAATTATATATCCGAGTATTATGTATGTGTACATAATTATCAGTATAGAAGAACAGAACAATGAAACAAGAAGATTGGCCAGTCTGTTGTAATCTCTCTGCTAACCCCTAAGAGATGCAGTTGAGAATATAACGGAAGATAAGATAAAATATAAATCGGGGTTACGATATGAAAAAACTATGTGAAATTTTTGGAGATATAGTATTTACAAACCAACCTATACAGAATGCATAAGTATCATTCGGATTTTCATGTTTTCAGCAGATACGAGTATGTATAAGTGATCAGGTATATTGATGGTTTGTTCAGTCGTAGAATGATAAATAAAATAAATAAATCCTTTTTAGCATAGAAATTTTCAGTAGTTTCAATACAAGTACAATAGTAGTATACTAAAAGGTAGACTTATGGCAAAAGTAATATCTTACAGTCAACCCTAATGATACGTGTGCTATGAGAATTTCATAAGCCAAAACCTCATTAGATAAAATGTTTTAGAACAACCCAACAATTTTCAATTATCTTATCAATTATTGATTCCATAATAATTATATTTTCCATTTAATTGGCTTCACAGTATTATCGATAATTAAGTTTGTTACGTAGGAGTAACTCGTATAGAATAATTTCCACCGCAAATATAACGTAATAACGGTTCATATTTTATTTTAATGGAAACTCGATGCGAAGATCATTTTCCTGATATAATTGAAGGTATCCAGTGCATACAGATTGCCCAATTTCTATAGAGTGCTTTAGAGTAACACGTTTACTTAAATTACAGAAATTGAATCAATATTTAGTACCTAATAATTAGAAAACTTGACGGATTACATTGGCCTTAACACTTCAATATTCTCACAAGATTGTTTTCTTTTAGATATTTTAGAGTTCGCTAAAAAAATCTGACGAGAGATGCACTTCGCAATCATTCATAATATTGCAAGTCGTGAAGTGCGTGAAGAATTACGTAATGTAAAAATTCCGCTTTAGTAAACATGTCAAATGCGTCTTTATTTTCTCGGTTCCCAGCAAACTTCAAAACTCACGTATCGTATAAAAGAGCATTCTCAGTAACAGCTTTTTTAATGCTTTTTGGAAACGTCGGTTATCTTTGAAAATGTCCACAAAAGTTCGTAAAAATACGATGTCGTAATTTCACGGTTATCCTCAGAGACCCTCGCTAGATTCTATTTCGTATGTGTGTTTGGAATCTCTTAGTAGAATATCTGTAAGTAATGTTTTATATGATTCATATCTGTAATGGATAAAAGAGACCCCCACTCAAAAAAGTATGGTCACGCCAGGGTTGTTGACATAAATTTCATTTTCTACCGTTCCTCGACATTATCCTCCAACTCTGTACCTCAGAGCCAATAACTTAGCAAACCCCCCAGGCGACTGTGGTACAAGGAAACACCCCACAGTTGAGAGAAATTTCGCAGAAGACCAAGAATACTAGGTATATCTAAAGAAATTATATCTTAGGGGTTTATTTTAACCCCTGCGGCGCCTAAAGGCGTTGTGTTATTTATTGTCGCCGCACGTAACCCAACGGAGTTTCAAGGTTTTGTTTCATTTGCAGGACCGTAAATTTATCTTATTAGTTTTTTAATCTATAAAATGTTTTAAAATTGCTGTTGGTATTTTGTGCAGTGAAAATAAATCCCATTTTACCTCCCATTTTTTGGTGCCCCAAGGCAATCCGTACTACTATTTTCCAGGTTCCCAAGAATTATACCATTTTCAGGCGGAATTTCTAAAAACTTAACATTTTACAAAATCAAAGTCCATCGACAAAATATAAACGAAATGAAAACTGTTTTTATTGCCTACTCATCTATTCCTATAGGTAGTGGGTAGGGTTTGTAATTTTTTATCCAATTCCCCCGTTCCCTATAAATTGTTATAAATTTTTATTATCTTGGTAGGTGCGGGTGGGATATGAAATATGTATCCGTGATAAAAATTGTTGCGAGTTGCGAACATCCTGATGGTTTTTAACAGATATGTTTCTGAATTATACCACAGCGGAAATCCTTCCCAAAAGGGTTGAGCACCTGTGAAATTATGTCACTTGAAACATTGCGAAGAGGTGTTGTTAATACCCCACAACGTTGGTATATTCCACCCGCTTCGTTGCCGAGGGGTTTGTTCATACTTTATTAATTCATATTTGATGTTATTACATTATCCCAGTATCTAGGAGTTACTCGTACTTTGTGTATCAATTTACTTAAATGTATTATAATATTACTATCTAATACTCGCTTTCATTTCTAGAGCCACATCACAGACAATTAATTCAAAGTGCTATGTAGTTATAAGCGATTGTACCCTGATGATAACAATCACGCAAATTGACTCAAAGATCAGAAATAATAAGCAATTGAATCGAGAGATATCAGAAAAAATGTTTATTTTTGTTAAAGTTTTCATCCAAATGAAACAATTTGATATGATACCTTTTAAACGAAACCTTGCACGGATATTTTTTTCTTGGGTGGATCCAAAGATTTTATAACACAGTGTCTATTAAGAAGTTTTTGCAAGTAACATCGTCATTAATTTTATTCATAAATTCAATAAATAAAAGCATTTTTTATGCAGGGGACGTGTCGTCATCTGCATACTACGTGACTCTACATACAATGATTTTTCATTTTAGTAAAAAACGTTGCGTTTCAATTAATTTTTATTGTCATTCAATTCCCCTACCGTCAGAGATGTACTGCCGAAATGACAGCACGAAATATCGTCAACTAGAATGCGCACACCTCACGAAGAATCGATAAGACAGGAGAGTCTCTCGATGATAATTCCGCACCCCAACTGAAATACATAATATTTACCCCCTGAAACGTAAATCAACCCCACTGTGTGACCCCCGCGAGATCGGAACGGAAGAGAGGTGGAAAATTTTGACGGCGCTTAAATCGTGCACATAAAATACTAGATATATATTACCATTCTACACTGCACAGTTGTACTGAACATGCAACTCTTTTTGTTTGTTTTTGGTTATTTCCACAATATGCTACATAACCTCACTACAGTATCTAGTTTACTTTACCAGTTATTTAAATTCGTTTACTATTTATGTATACATTTTTTATACATTCTGTGTGATAGTATGGGTACTAGTTTTGGTTTCTAGTATACATACACTACACGAGGCCTTAGTTCAAAATTGAACTCTAGAAAAATAGGAGTATTTCACTTTGTTAAATTTATATTACAAAGAAATAACAATGCATTTAGACAGATATACTGCTAAGGAAAACTTTTCATGATGCTTCATGTGGCTGACTGTTGGGTGGTTTATTGTGATCACTTTACGCTTACATAACATTCAGCAATATAAACCCGGGATCCTCGCTATCTAACTACCAGAAAAAAGCTAATGTTTGGCAAAATAAATTGTAACCTTAAAAAATGTAGATATTCATCGATTACTCATAGTATTAAATTATATTGATTTTTTTGCATATTACTACTAGAAAGACAAACTGTCAATCAAAGGCAAGTCGCATTTTACAAAACAACTCTTTATTTCTACAGTTTTCATCATTTGTTGTGTGAAATTATGTCATAGATATCTTGCAATATGGTGAGGATGAAGGCTCTTCTTGATTGCTAAGGTCCACTGTAAGAATAATCATAAATATGGTGTACCAGATAAACAAGAAATGCACAGTTTGTAAAAGAATTTTCTAAAATCTCCCTTCCGTTTTAAAGGACCGTAGGGTAGGATGCTTTAGGGGAAGTTGGGGGAGATTGGTACGTCGTTATGGGTGACTACCGTTGTAGATAATGCAGGTATCGAATAACTGATATTAGATACAAATTACAACATTTCCCCTATACGCGCACAATTCGTGTATGCTGGATTTATATTCGTGGAAAATTTAATCTAGATGAATGGTAATTTAATATTTTTTTGTAAACATATCAATTTAGCCATTTTGAATTGTTGAAATGGTGAGTCGAATCTCGTAGGGACATCTCTGGATGTGTACCATATTGAGAGAAAATTATAGATCAGCCCTACATATTCTTAGCATTAAAGACTGCTATCTTCGATTTACGTATATTTAATGTAAAACCACCATGTATTTATTTTACTTCTCCGTAATAAGTGCGCACTTTCAACTTTTTGTATTGTGTCTATAAGTTTATTGAAAGTCTGATTTATTTAACCCACTCTTATACTGTAGATCGTTGAAGAATTCAGAAGGTTAGAAGCATCATTAGAAGAGATAAAACAGAAAATAGCTCTTTGTGAGGCTTTGTAACCTCCCTGTGTTCCCGCGAATAAACCCAAATACTTTCCTGCGCATCTTGCACTAGGCTAAAAGCCTGTATCGCAAAGTGTGAAATACATCGCCAGCGCCGGGGTTTGAACCTGGCACCTCCCGCTTGAGAGACTGCCGCCTCAACCAACTGCGCCAACCATGTACATTCATTGGATATTTTTTATATTCTCCAATTCACCTAATTTTTTAACAAAGCTAATAAATAGTGTTTGAGAAAGTTTTTCTCGGTAGCCAATTAAATGTATTGAAAGTTATTGTGGTTAAAAGAAGTAAAGGACAAAAAGAGAACTATGAATACGTAGGTACAGTATATCTTGATAATAATTTTCAACTTTGCTTCGCTGTCAAGAGTAGTTTAAAGTTTTTGCGAGTGTTTTGCCCAGACTCTTTGGACTACGGAGGCGTTTTAAATTAATATTAATCCGGACGTGATGCGACCGACGCGGCTTGTTTATCTCAATTTACAACCAACGAAGCTGTAGCGTTTATATCGAGCGTATTTTCGCTCTAGAAAACGCTTCCTTCTTAAGATTTTCTATTTTTTTTAATCCATTAAAATGGATTGGATTCTCTGAATCTCCGATTTGGGTAGATTTACTAGAATGCCTTTACAGTAGTCAAGCCGGTGCACTACGAAGGAATTAATCAAGGTATTGGCTTCCATTCTTCAGTTGTCTAAGAATATATAAACTTTAACTGACTGTTGATGATATTTGCATTTCCGTTGAATGGGAATTATCAAGATAGATGTCAAGAAAATTTCTGACATAATGCAATAAAAATGTTAGAATCGTGTTTCTAATTTGCATTACATAGTCATAATCATCATCATCACTGGCGCTACAGCCCACTGTGAGCCTTGGCCTCCTCCATAATTCTTCGCCATTCCATTCGGTCCATCGCCCGCACCTTCCAGTTCGTCACACCAATTGCCCTGAGGTCCCTCTCCACGCCATTCATCCATCTCAGCTTAGGTCTCCCCACATTTCGTCTCCCATCTGGTCGCATGCTGAGAATCTTCTACGGTATTCGGTTATCCTCCATTCGCTGGACATGTCCCAACCATCTTAGGCGATATGATTTCATGTACTTTACTATGTTGCATTACATAGTATCATTCCTAAATTCCGCCGTAAATTCGCTATCGTTTGATCGGAGACTTTAAAACGCCATCTCTAAAAGGTGCCTTAATGAGAGTTTATTCCCATCGCGTATGTTTGTGGCGAATTAAAGTCTTAATAGACAATAATTTTATTCAATGAAATAATCAAGCAAAATTTGCCTTTTTTGTTGTTGTTATTTTAACATCAAAAAGAAATGGTAATTGGATCAGAAAAAAATACGAAACGATTCGAAATTTGAAAATTTTCAAACAACCAACGCGTGCCGCGGTAGTTAACGATATTGTGCTACGTGAGTAAAATTCTCGTGATTTTTTATCATTTAATTTCATGGTTTGGATTTTTCTATATCTACATGTAAATTATAACTGAACCAGTGTTCGTAGCTCTATCTTTCTTAATTTCAAACAGATTTTGATTTATCTGTGGTAGTTGAATTTAGTACCTACCTGTTCGAAGTTAACCATAGATTCATAGATTAAAATCATTGAACTTCTTCTACTAAACGAATCAGAAAATAAATTTATTCTAACGATTTGTCTGACCTAATTAATTTTCAGCAAATACTATATTAAATTATTGTTTTATTTTATTATATAAATCATTATTTGCTATTACAGTTTTGTTATGAAATAATTGTTTTCAATATAATTTATATCATTATTATTGGTTTTTAGTTTACCTAATAACAAAACTGAAATTAATGAACAATTTATAATTTGCAAGTACAAAATACTATACACAGAGTTAATGGTTTCATTTAGCATACGAGAATTGAGTGGAATGTTCCAATTATCTATCTATAATGAAGTTGTTTCCACTTCAATAAATTTGTGGAGAGGAATTCCTATTTTAATAATAGAAGCACAACTTTTAATTCCAATATTCACTGCCCAGTGACACCTGGGCTCCAATAGCTCTTAATACCGACATGTCTGCATCCTATAGTTCTCATTACTTTTTACTGAGAACCTGTGATCATAGGACATTTCTGAAACTCAAACTATGTATAGCCCTCAGAATGTGTGGTCAATGTTAGCGCCGATTGCTGTTTGACGTGAATGCTGACCTGATCCTTATACACTCAGTTCAGCATTCGATCCTATGACGAAACACCAATTGGAACTCTTTACATTCCAGTCGGCGTCGATAGATTTGATAAACTTTTTAATTTGTTCAATTGTTTCCTCTGCCATGTTAAACTTTGTGTAATTATTTGTATTAATGGTTTGATTGTAAACGAACCTATAATAGAAGTTTCTTCTTCGTTATAATACTGATAATACTGCTGAAGCATTTTTGCTTTCAAAGCTGCGTTTGATTGTTTTACGCTACAAGCTTTTCAAGCGTATCAATCAGTATTTTACAGATTGTTTTTATCCTTATTTTGAGACTGCGGTTTAGCTGTTACATTTTTTAAATTTGTAATAAAAAGTATTTAGGATTTTCAATACGTTTTTCACAATATAACACCTGCGATTTCATTTAGATAAAAAAAGAATAGATGAGGGATTTTTTTCGGAAGATTAAAATGGGAAAATGTGTTGCCTACACAAAAAAATCCTATTGTAAAAAATACACCGACGACAGGTGAATGAAATTTCCCACCTTGTTTAATATTATAAAGCCTTGGATATTTTCTTATCGAATTCCATCATGATATCTACGGTAGCTACGTTTTTTCTGCTTAAGAATTCTCGGAATGTATTGAACGAATTTTTACATTTTTTCTTCATTTATCCACCACCGAAATTCTTCCTTGTATTCTGTATGTATAAGTAGCTACCTACATCTTACGTTGTTATTGTAATGAAAAAAAAAAGAATAAAGTGAAAAACATTTAAAGTTGAAACGATTGTAAATGTTTCGAGTTTTTTCTAAAATAATTTTAAAAAAGAATTTAGAGCGTCTATTCAATTTAAATGGCGGAAGAGATGGGTTTTAAAAATAAAATAAAAACTCTTTATTTTAAATGAAGTTTTAAAGTTTTGTTGAAATTGGAATAAATATTTGGATGTTTAATTAATTACGAGCCAGCTGTGGTTTGATTAATTAATAAAATAAAAGTAATCATTAATCGTACTTACTGAGTACCAATTGTTCACAACGGGTGTCGGAATTAAAACAGATTCCAAAACAGATTACGAAACTACCGAAAGTTCTATTGAAGATATATTGACATTGTTTACTGAAACAATGAGATCAAGACGTTAGGAAAAAAAAAGAACTTTGTGGCGATGAATTTGACTCCTGTGTTCTTATTAGGAAAGTTAAAGGGCAAAAAGTGGTAGTAGTTAGTTTTTCATACATTTTATCTAAAGTCTTTGAATCTTAAAAACTGTCATTGGTTGTTAATTTCACATTAACCTTTCACATTGCCTTACAATAATAATGTAGTTCAGCCAACCATTAAGTCATAATTTTTAAGTGGCTTATTAACGACTCAAAATTTTAACGTTACCCCAACTAGAATTCCTAATTTTCTCCGTGGAATAATTTATTTCCCTTTATCAGAATTGTAGGTAATAAAAATATATCATCTTACATAACTACCATCCCTTTATTTTATATTATGTAATACAATGGAATACGCCCCGGAAGCTGAAACCGATTCTCGTATTTATACACGTTCAACATACCGTTGAATGTTTCAGAAATCACGAAGGTACCTACATTTACTAGAATTTAAGTTTTATAAGGTATCAGAGTCGAGATGCTTTTCCTTATTACTTCATTTCCCACTTGTCGTTTTTTTTTCTTTTCATTAAGGCTTCTATAGATAATTTTTCCATTAATTATTTAAGAATTTTGATGTGGCCGGTTGGGGAAATGCTCGAGGCTCGACTGTTAATTCGGTGGATCTGGGCTTGATCCCCGATGCCGACTTACTCCACTCCACAGCGCAAGCTTTTCAAGCTTTTTCAAGCTGATGAATAAATCTTTTATTCTATCAACTTTGTTTTTAAAATCAACTCGTCAATTTTATTATCTATACCAATTTATTATACTTACTATTTTAGTCGAACGGAAAATATATACGAAATCGAATATTTTCCATCAATCGAGTAGTAAAGCAAATAGAAATCTGATTATTAATTCTGAAAATCTGCTCTTAATTAAAATTATAAGAGCTTTTCCATTATGTACTTCACTCCACCACTCAATTGCTTACTCTGTACAAACTTTTAGCTTAAGCGTTATTTTTATTTACTTAAATTTTTGCCCTTTTCGATTTTAATTTTCCACCTAACGAATATTTAAGAATTATTAATTCTGATAAAGGGTTGAATTATCCTCCCCTTCCAACATTATTTTCCAAGTTTTATTGGGGTTTTCGTCTATTAATTTTTAACCCAACAGCCTAAAAGTGAGTTATATTGCCGACACCATAAATCCCCGGCTTTTGTTTTTGATTTGAATGAAAATGTTGCATATTACTTTATAAACACGACATCATTTCCACTCCAATTTACAAATTAATGAATGGACTGAATATTTAAACATGCGCCTCATTCATTTTAATTAAATGTTTGAAAATATAGACATTTTCCATTTCAGGTAAATACAAATACCTACTATAAAACGTCAATGTATAAAATTATCTACATAATTTGTTTTAAATAATATTCACATTCATTCATTATGTGTAGCTTGTAGTCCTCACTCAGTTTTTTTTCAGGCTTCTCGGTTCTGAGTTCAACTCTATTGTCTGCTCTCATTAATTTGTCTTGGTGCAGCACTAATGCGTGTACGATCTTTTCATGGTCAATGGTCATTGGTCATGGTAGACCTACCGAAACTTTTCTTGTCTTTAGGGTATATCAATGAGCATATAGACAAATGTGGCCAAGTCAGTTCAGCCTACGAGGCTGTATCACATAGTATTTTGTTTTGTTTATTTTCTATGCTAATAAGCAATAGTAATCAATGGTAGAGTGCGCTGAAATATTTAAGCTTCTTCTTCTTCTTGTTCATCTTTTCTTAGATCTTGAGATCTGTTTGTTCGAGAAAGCCCTCATTCTTGGGAGGCTGAAGTCCAGCTGTCCCTCCATCGTTTTGGCCGTCTTCCCGAAAGCCGGTGACCAGCAGGCATTTCGTTAGCCACGACATATGGGATTCTGGAGTCATCCATCCTATTTACGTGGTCTGCCCCATCGTACTATGTCCTCGGTTTCACAGGTCACATGCAAAATATTTAAGCAAACATGGCAAACATAACTTCTTTTGATTTAATATTGTCTTAGTTCTACAAATCATACGGTTAATTATAAAGTAAAATGTTTCATGGCGTTTTTATTGGCTAACTTGTCGTAAATCTTAGGTTTTCAAGATGTTTGAACTGCTATAAATCTCACAATATTTTCAGTGCCTAGTAACTAGTTATTCCGCTATGCCACTAAATGCCGTTTTAGTACACTTTAAGGGCGTACATTAAACAACAAGTATAAGCTGTAGGTAGTGTTGTTAAATAGTACATATAGGTAGGTAGCATCAGTCGTCCAAATTCTCACAAAGGCAACGTTTGGTTTTAAAATACTCGACTCGTCGTATATTCACAGCAATAAAAGCCTTCGCTGAAGATTTACAAACCCATATATTTTGTACGGTAGCTCTAAAAGGCACCAAGTATACAGTAAAAGGTGTTTTAACTACTAGATTATCCAAAGATTTATTATTCCCACACTACGGAGCGAATAGTCCGGGCTACCATAAACTTTAAATTAGGTAAGTATCTGGTGCTACTTGTTTGCTTGCTGGCTAAGTTGATACTAATTATAAATTAACACATTCATTAGGCGACCTGTGGAATTAATTAATTAGTCCCCTAGTAGTTACATATTTTACATTTTCGTTTGCTGTTTCTTTTATGTCTCAAGTTCAAATATTTTATGCAAGAGACGGGTCGTAGAATTCGTTTCAGCAGGGAACTACCTGCCTCACACCCTATACAAATACGCTCTGTATGGCTATGCATTATTACGTATCCTAGTTCTTCCTTTCTACGAACTATCTTTTCATGGAGTCGTTCATAGAGATTCGTCTTAATCATACGTTAAGAATAACTTTCAAAAAGTCCAGAAATTTTCAGGAGTTATTGTACCTCTGAAGAGTGTTGAAAGAAGAAATATTTTCATGAATATTTTTCTTCGCTTATGGCATTCAACGTTCCCAAGATATATGAATGAAAATGGAAATCAAATTGTATGGATATGGATGAAAGTCGAAATGAAATTGTATAAGAGAAATGTGGGAATTTCGGGTGGGATGTCTTAAGAAACAAAAAACAGAATTATGTTTTGTGGAATACTAATCAGTTTAGAGACGTTTGTTTATTGTACTGAAATCCATAAACTGTTTGGAAAAAAAGTCTGCTGTGTTTATGTATTATTATTTATGTAGGATCTTTCACGCCGAATATAAGCGAAGAAAGTGTTATTGCGAGCTTTTCGTGTTACGAAAACACTAAAAAACCTGCAAATTATCTTTGTACAGAAGTAAAACCTACCCGGGTGTGTTTGCAAGCATTTATTTCGTTCCAAGTTTGGAGTTTTCTTTTAGAATTCTTGTTTACCTATTTTCCTTCCATTTATCCACCAAACGTTTTAGTGTTTAGTGTATTGCCACTAAAATGTGCTTTTTTTCTGCTTTCAGTATCATATGTTCCCTTAAGATCTAAAGCTTTAATTTGATGTTGCTTGTGTATCGTTAAGGGGATGCATTCATCTCCATTAATAATATGTTACAGTATACGAGGCGAAAGCTGAACGTAAGAAATCTGAATTCCTGAAAATTTTATACGCTTTGATACCTTTACCTCTATATTTCTTATTTATTTACTTACCTGCATATATTTCAAATTAGAGTATCTTTTGTATTTTACATTAAGAGCTTTTATTACGACTACTTTAATATTCACAAGTTTGGTTTATCCGATAACATGATCGAAGATGAGTTTTCGATTTGAAAGCTCTGATAATTCTTGGTAATTTTGTACAGAGATATCGAATAAGCGAGATAAGTTCCAAGAATATAATATATTATTATTTGTTTCTTACGCGAGGGGAGTTGAGGATCGTGTATAAAAGTTTTACGTCACACATTTGCTTATTTACACAAAACTTTTTCTTATGCCTATATGTTTAACCTATCCCAGTATATGATTATTCTTCTTATTACGTACGTAACCTGATGCTTTCAAGGTTCAAAGTCTTTTATATTCTTTTCATCAATCGTTTTATTGGCTTTTTTCTCATATGTCTGCTAAACTCGTAAGTGTTACCTTTATTCGTGGAGGTGAAAACGCAAAGATGTTTTGACGTTTCATTGTCAGCAAAATGGAAATAGGTATAACACATTTAATAAATTGGATAGGCGTGCTGTGTTATATTAAAATGAGTTTATTCATATTAAAATTAAACATTAGTACGTTATATTAAAATGAGTTTTTTTATGTTAAAATTAAACATTAGTACGTAGGCATCTATACGAATGATGATAGCATGGCTAAAAAGATATGGGAGGCGTGAGGAAAAGCAGCCGTTTGAGAGTGGCCTGGATCGACTGTGTGTGTGTTACAAATTGTATGAATGTGACGAAAGCAAAGGAAATTTGACGATTTTTCCTCCCTGCTCTATGAGGGACGCTGCCTGACGGGATAAATAATAGACAAATACTAGTATTTCTTACGTGTTTACTCGGGGGATGTTTAATTCCGTTATCATTGTCACATGAGCAGTACACTTACTACAGAATTAACTTTTTTTAGTACTATGTATGTACACTTCTATTTCTTCAAGCTTCCGTGCAAAAACAATAATATTCATATGACTGGGTTATTCTCTTCTGTGAATGTTGTAGCACTACTAATGAATATAACTAATATTCTTGTATCAAGTTTATTGATTAAAATTAATAATATCACATAGGCTGAATAATAGAATTAGGTTTAGCTAAACTAAAGGAGCTTAATAATATTCCTCTCTTTCGCCTTATCGCTTTCCGTTCTTAGAATCGTTTGAGGTGTGAGGCTAATGGCCTTCATTCACATCTTCTATAAGCAGAATCACTGTCTCATTTCTATACCAGAAGCAGTACCATAAAAACACAAATACAAGAGGGGAAATAATATGAGATCTTCATACAACATGTCGTATTCTCCAGGTAACGCAATAAGATTACAATATTTTTCCATAAGGAGGTAATTGTGTGAATCTTTCGAAGAGGAAAATACAGAATGTATTAAAGATAACATATATTATATAAGTATAGGTATAATATGCGATAGGCTCTACGTTGATAGTATGTAGTCTTACTTGTTTTGTGAAAATTAAATGCGAACTCAATACAAAATAGAGGACGAAGTATACTCTCGATTTCAAAAGATACGAGAGTTTTTTCGTTGTTGGTAATTTATTTCAGAATTCTGGTGGTATCGGGCGTTCTATTGTCCCCTTGGAACGAAAAGGTAACCTAATTTAGAATGGTAATTTAGTAAAAATGTTACTCCCTGGATACTACGTGGTGTAATGGCTTCCAATCCCAGATATTGGTCAGGTTTACAATGCTGAACATGCGAAGTATATAAAATGCTGGATATAGGTTATCCTCAAGAGAAATGTACCCACGTAATTAAAGTCTCTCTTCGATTATATGGCAACATTTAGGATACCACACACGTTACATAATACTAATTTCACTGTAGCGATATTATTATCTTATCTTTGTTTCGTACTATGGCAATATAATATAGTTGTATGAAGTTTGTATACAATTTCCATACGTCTGTCTCTTTGATATGGGTCAACGATATACCGAATGGCGAATTTGATTAGTAACCACACGGGAATATTAATAAAAACGTCCATGATGTAATCAAATGAAACCCGTGATTTGAAACACGCTGTAATTTCATTGTACAATATATTTTTTAGTATTCGAATCAGATTATTATATGGAAAGGTACATATTAAATTTGTGTTTCAGCATTTTAGGCTGCAGCAAAAAAGTGTTTCATTGAATTAAAGTTGAAAATTACCCCCTCATTTGGAATCCACTCCAAGGACTCACCTTCTAGTCAATGTAAGAAGAGAAAATACCAAATTTATTATGGGTAATTTCAGAACAAGTGTGTGCTTTTATCAGTCGTAGGTATATATTATTTCACTTTCCCGGTGAAAAGAATCGATCGGAAGATGTACGCATTTAGAGTATTATAACATTTATAACATAACAATAATAAAACGAACAGTCTATTAAATAAAGTAATATTCTCTTACAGAAAATAAAAATACGGAATGAAATAAACCCACATGTTGTAATCTAAAGTATATTGTATTATGAACTGGGTCGGTCTCTGAGGAATGACATCGTAAATCTTCCACTGATCCTCTCAATATCCTCTGTCGATTTACAATCTCTTAAACTTGGACTTACAACCTAATACTCTTGTGTGGATTTGCGCCGCATCAGTTACTCCTAGCTTCGCGTAAAGTTCTGTGAAACACGACCGAAACAAATTGACCATCGTGACCGATCTTTCGGTTTTATTTTCACTTTGGTGCGATATTTCAAAATTCGAATTCATTTTACTAGTACAAAGCAAAAAATATTCAATTCGAAATCCGAAACAAGGTCTGAAAAACACTGCACCTGGAAATCAAAATGTTTATGACAAGAGATTGGTTAGCGTTGTTGGTTGGAGTGAGGACTTTCAATATGGAGGTGCCGGGTTCGAACGTCGGTGCTGACGATAAATTCTACATTTCAGGACATAAGCTTTTATTTGACTGTGAAGTGTGCAGGAAAGTGTTTGGATTGTATTCATAAGCCCAGATTTTCTAAAACAGGATCTTTATTGCTATATCCACCTTTTTTATCGTGGGCAACAAAAACGTCGTCAAAGAAACCTAAATATTTTATTTTATACGATATACAACATTTCGTTTATTGTATTTACTACATAATTCATGATAAAGCATACTTATTTTATAACTCGGACTAAGAGAAACGTTCGTAAAATAAGTGTTTTAGGGAGCATTTTTTCTCTAGCGCATCTGACTGCCCTAACGTATGTCCGGATTGTCCATCCGGGGATAGGTACACGAAGTACGTCACATTTCAATCATATGATAGATGTTCCAATTCTATTAAGTGACCGTCCAATAACAGCTTTTCTATATAATATTCATTAAATGTCTTACATAATATAACGTTCGTGTTGATTTATATGAGTGTCGATAAAACAGTTTACTGTAATTTAATTTATCTACAGTAGCCGAATGGCCCATAATATTTTAGCAGAGCGAGAGGACGAATTAATATTGTTATGACTTTATCACCCAATTTATATTTTGGTTATCGATTATTAATTGTGATTTATGCCTTGAATATAACATAATAACATTGAGTGCTTTACTGTAGGGATATATTTTTTTATGTTATTAAGCAATGAAAAAATGTAAAAACAAAAATAATTTCCTTTTTGATTTTTTCTTATAAAAAAACTATAGGTTTAGGTACCTACTTTCAACTCTTCACAGTAATCCAAAAACTTAAGTTATGAAGTCCAGAAATTATTGGCAACACTGAGATTCTAATCCGGCATTACTGTTTACAATCGATAAAAGCTGGCTTTTTTTTCAAGCATACTTTTTATAGTGGGTTTTTTTTTCATAGAAACGGTAGTTCAGTTTAGATAAGTTGCTGGGAGAGATCGCAACACTGAAACAAGCTCGCTCTAGTTTTAGAATTTCTCACTTAGTTATGATAGAATATTGCTGTATCTTATTCACTCAGTGTAAACAAATAAGATAAATTGAAATTGTCGAGATTGCCCCAGAGTCCTAGTAATACTAAAGTTTGTACTTCAGTTTAATTCCATCTATTATATTCCAATTACTTACCATTCTAACTTATTACATATAAAGTAAGCATAATATAGTGTTTCATTTTGATAGAGATATCACAATCACAATACAAGGCGATACACTCAATCAAAACGTTATGATTTATAGTTTGTGATATCAGGAAGGAGAGAATAACTGTAGTGTTCTCAGATATTATAACTACTACTACTTACTGCCACCAAGACACGATATAAACTTACTTCCCGAAATGTTGCTTCTTTTACTCGAAAGTCTTTGATAGCGTTTTATCTATCAAGAATAAATCATTAATAACTGTTGTGTGTCTTATCCAGATACTTCGTCTTGGAACATCAGTGTATCAATCAAGCGCTTTTTTTTTAATAAAAAATAATATCATTTTTGACTGGACGCTTCCTGCATAGTCGCCTCTGAACAGTTGATTTTTTTAATCAAAAAATCATTTATAATCATTCATAATTATTTATTGAACGCGGAGGCAGGACTTGCCAACAAACTTCTCACTATTATCAACCAGGAAACGCTATCATTCATGATTGTTATACTATAAACCCATCAGCCTAGGAAAAAATCACCTATCCAGATATCACGGTGCCATATTTTTATTCATTCTTCAGTTTTTTTCGTTGACTGGAAGGCACTGCTTTTACAATAAGTCCGCCCTTTGGCAAACCACTATCGTCTTGTTTTGTAACTTGTGGACTTTTTTGGTAATAGAGATTTATTTACATATTTAATACTTTGACACTGTGAATTGTGAAGGAAATCATTTGGGCTTTTGTAATACAAAATGTTTAAAAAAATTGTCTGTTAAATTGAAAAATTCTGCTTCTGAGATAAGAGAAACTGAATTATGCACAATGATAAAATTCAAATTATTTCTAATCGCTGTTATTTTTCCATATGCACATAAATTAGGAGTGTAATTTAGATCCCATACAAAATACATTTCATAGTTGAAAATTACTCTTAATCTAAAAAAATAAAGTATGCATCACAATGCTGTAACATGAATTCATCACTTAAGCTCATGTCACAGGACTGTGATGTACCCATTAATCTATATTGCCAGATGTACCTACATATTATATTTATTTTATTGTAACCATAACCTCAGATGTTATCAAATCTATTAACTTCATCAGTTTATCACGAATTTGTTCTCTCTTTTTGGTTGCCGTTTTCACTAGTGACTCAATGGTTCGGATTTCATTTCTTAAATGATAGAAACATTAGGTAAGTATAATTTTTGGATGCTAATGTCGGAATTATTTTTTGAAATAAATAGCTAGTTTTGAAGTCGTATATTGAATGTTTAGGCACATAACATAAGTTGCCGATATAATGGACTATGTTGCTAAGCCAAAATGGCAGTGTGCTGGACATATGGTCAGGCAAGAAGATACAA
This sequence comes from Ceraclea dissimilis, assembly GCA_963576895.1. Taxonomy (NCBI): domain Eukaryota; kingdom Metazoa; phylum Arthropoda; class Insecta; order Trichoptera; family Leptoceridae; genus Ceraclea; species Ceraclea dissimilis. The sequence continues at coordinate 17,261,627 of OY756361.1, forward strand.
GATGGGAATCCAGAATTCTTCAACAGAGGCCCTGGAAAAAGAACAGAAGTGTAGGAAGTCCCCCCAAAAAGTGCGGTCCGCCGATGTTGTCCAACAAGCCGGCAGAGCCTGTTAGATGCCAAAGGCCTAAATTCAGCAGCAGAAGGAGGAGGGCTAAAAGAAGAGGAAGAAGATTGAAGAATATTCATTAATTTAATACTCGAAAATGGAGACACGGAATTACGAAGTAATTATGTTTCTTCAAGGTTTATGAGAAAACACGCAATTATTAAGTAATTTTACTTATATACCATTTTATAATAATAGGTTGCTAAAATAATGAGTAAACATAATCTGCATAAATTTAAATAAACAACATTTACAAAGATTGACTTATCCACAGCAATGGTAATTCGTATTATACTAATTTCATAACCATAGCCTCAGTATGGTAAGATGATAATTAGCGTAGGACGTTAGCTATTACTGCATCAGCGTATGATCATTTCCTACAGGGACCACGTAGGACTGCTAGATCTAATTCATTTTATGTGTTCGTAATACTAGTTTGATATTATTGTGTAGTGCTGTAGGTTGTAGGATAATAATGTACGAGATCTAATTTATTTTATGTGTTCCTAATACTAAAAGGTTATCTGTTATGTATTGTACAAGTCACCTCTTGACCATATATGAATGAGTGAGGGCAGTCGAGTGCATTACCTCTGTAATGATATCATGAATGCGGCATGATTTATTAGTTGGAAGCAATCACATTACTTTATGTCAATTGATTCTTCCTGACCGCGAGCCGCTTTCATCATAATACCTATTATATTATTATGGACACACTCTGCCCGTACATCTATCCTTTTCGCTTCATGATACTCTGATACTATTCTCACTGCAGCACGTCATTGTTCTGATACCCTAATATCATATCGTTTACTCTATACCACAGCATGTTACCCTGATACATTTTATTCAATTAAATTAACCACTTACTGACCATAATATTATTATTATCTTTTTTTAATCCATAAATTAAACGCTAGTTTCATCAATTTATTAGTATCGTAAGAAAACATTGATCTTCTTTTTTATGTTGTCTCTAATTTCTACTTTTATCTTTTTGTTGCAGGTATGTCAGCCTAATTTTTATGATTACTAAACATTGGAACGCCTGTGTTTCCTTCTTCTTTATCGGTAAGTTAAAATGTTTGATAAATGAAACATATACGGCAGGCACACTTTTGGCCAGTTTAGTATGAGCCAAAGCAGTCAAAGCACAGTCACAAACGATAACCAACGTGAGCATATTTTGTAGATGCTGTCATTGACTTTAATCTTTCGTGTCAAATACAAGTTTTTTACGGTTCTAAAGTCAACACGTTATTACAAAAATCATAAAAGTCTCAATTGCTCATTAGGTTTATTTGTACATATCTCTCTCCATGTAATTTAATAGGTGCTGTCAATATATTACATACATACGTGTATTACAATGTTTTGTTACAAACTAATAAAGCTTTATGGAATGGTGTACAAAATAATATGAAAACTTAATCCTTTCAATTTATTTATGACACTATTGTTGACTTGTGTTCTGTTATAAAAAGTTTAAAATTGTCAATTTAAAAGCCATCATTTAATATTACGTTGTTTTGATCACCGTTATTTTCCCTCATATACTTGATAGGTATGCAACAATAAACATTTTTTTTTATGAGAAACATCAATTTCATCTGTGTAGTGAGGCCTTCAATTTTATATAGTTTTATTCCATTAAAATGTGAAGATTCGGAAGAAGTGTTTTAAGTGGACAAAATGTTAGTTCCCCATAATGTGATTAATTTTAAGGTTCTAATGGTCAACCATCTGACATGATCACATGACTCGGTCGAAGTTGAGATTCTAATGGTCAAAAATTCGCTTGACTTGGTCAACTTTGAACACGTGATCAACAGTGATCATTTTTTTTCCCATTGGTCCATTTTTATTCTTCTTCTTCCACATCCTTCCTCCCTCCACTGCTGGACGTAGGCCTCTTCCATTTCCTTCCACTCATATCTGTTTCTCCCCTCCGCATCCAGGTTCTTCCGGCTTGCTGGACTAGGTCATCAGACCACTTTTTGGGAGGTCTTCCGAACAGCAGAACTACCATGAAGAGTAGGTCTGGGCTGGGTCGCATTTGGTAAATTTTATCACGAGCTTTTTTCAAAGTGTCCGCAGTCTACTTGACTTGATCAACTTTAAGTTTCTCACTTCACTCGGTTCATCAGTTTGCTATAGTCATCACATCAGTCTATCTGACTCTGACTGGTGGTCAACAAACCACCTCGCTCCATCAGTGTTGTTTCTCTAAAATAATTAGGTATATATTTAGAATTTAATTTTAAAAAACATTTGTAGAACCACTCTAAATACAGGCGATAAATAAAGGGATTATTATGCCCGGTACAATATAACACAGGTAGGTACCTAACAAAACTAATGCTGATTTTTAACGGAGATTTAACATAAACTGTCAACGTTTAATTCAAAATGGAAAATTAACGTCCGCTTATTTCGTGCATTTTTTTATTTAATATGTATTTTTACGTTGTTTTATTTTTCCTGCTATTGTTAAAGAAAATACCACAAAACCCCCCTTTACGACAAAAGGGGTTGCGTGATTGTGTTTTTAGATGGCCTGAAAATCGAGCTGACTTTTTCATTTTAAATGTTGGTAGATAATAATAGATACTGTCACACATTTTTGCTGAAACGATTAATTCTATTGTAATGGCGGTCAGCCCATTCGTTTTGTACTTACACGATTATGGTGCCTTTTTAAAAAAGGACTCGATGGCGAATCGTATTAATTGCCTTTATCCCCATTATTATTATTACATAATTTGCTGAAGAAATTTCTACTGCTCAATTTTTGACCCTTCTCCAAACCGATAGAGAGTTTGTTTATAGAAAAGTGTTTCTAACAGCGTTTGTTGGGATGAGCCCTGCTACCGAATTTCGAACCCTCCTTGGAATTTTTCATTTGCTAGCAGTCTAAGTATTGAATGTAACTGAAAAAAAGTCATCTTCATCTTCTCCTTATTAGCTATTTTCTCACCACTGCTACATATAGACCCCCGCCTGATTCTTCCATGATTTTCTGTCCTGGGCACTATGTTTCCACCTGCCTATATCCACCAATTTAACAATGTCATCAGTCACTTTCTCTGTGGTCTTCCTATATTTCTACACATTTATTTTCGTAGGGTCTCCATTTCAGTACTTTGAGGGTCCTTCAAAAATTCCCAAATCAAGAGTCATTTAGTATTTACCTATTATTTAATAACTATTCGGTCTATGCAATGTATTTTTTTCTACTTTATCCATTTTATTCGAGAGATTCATTTCATTTTCAGAAAGTTTCCGTATTATTGTGTTATTAGGTATGAAATAATGTATTTTTTTCGGTTTTATTGTATTTTTTCCACATTTAAATTGAAATTTCGAGGGTTAAATAGAAGCACAACAATTAATCATCTCACGTACTTGAGTTAGTAGTCAACATTTTTGACTTTTTAATATTGAACTTTTTTTATGTCATACTTCCACGTACCTCGCATTATTTTACGTTCAGTAACGACTCAACTGGAAAAAGTCCAGCGACGTGAAGGACGATGTATTAAATTTATGGCTATTGTAAAAAAAGCGTAAAGTTTAATATTCATTTATTTATTTTTAACCCATATATTACACACATTTTTGTACTTAAACATATTTGGATAACAATATTTTTACTAGGTATTGGTAAAGAACTGTTTCTGTAGAAAAATGACTGAAAATGACTTGATACATGAAGATGAAGATTAAAATTTACCTGGATTTGCCGGAATCTAATATGAAAGTCAGTACAATATAAATTGAAAAGGCCCCTCCTCTTCTGATCCAAACCACCCTGGACTTGAAAAAATTGATATGACTCGTGGTTTTGTTGGTCTCTTTAGCCTTCTATATGTGCTGTCCTTTCGCTTACTGCCATATTGGAATGATTGTATGCTCATTGTTCTCTCAGGTGTGTGTGTTCTTGCGCTGTGTGCGTGTGCATGTTCTGTGTTTTCGTTGTTGCAATGTTTCTAATGTCTCTATTAATCTTGGGTTTTCTTGGCTCTCATTTGATCGAGAGACTACTGCCGTCGAACCTTTTAATTCACACTGTTATGTAATTCTTTTATACCGTTCGATCTTAGAGCTGCCTGAATTTCTTATGTATATTTCTGCACCCCTGTTCTTATATCCTGATTCGAACGTCGAGATTCTCTTATGTATTCTGAACCTATACCACTCGATTGTGCGGAACTCAATATGAGGCAACTGTCAATTTATTATCAAAATGCGAGAGGCTTGCGAACGAAGACCAACTTATTTCATTACAGTGTATTACAGAACGAGTACGACGTGATTTGCATTGCGGAGACTTGGCTATTGGATTCTATAGGTAGCGCCGAGCTGTTTGATGGGAGATATGATGTCTTCAGGAGAGATCGTGACTATGATGAAACAGGACAACTGTTTGGTGGGGGGGTGCTGATAGCAGCGCGCAAGGAACTCTCTGCGGTGCAAAGGATCGGGTGGTGCTCGAGTGCGGAGGACACCTGGATCTCCATTCGACTCAGATCCGCTGACGTTAATCTCAATATTTGCTGCTCCTATTTCCCGCAGGCCCCTGATTATGGGGCAAAACTATCTTCCAGTTTCGATACGTGTTCCCGCCTTGTGACGGAGCGGCCTCAGGACTTATTTCTGTTGGTGGGTGATTACAATATGCCAAATATAGAATGGAGAGGAGCGGAGGATGGTAACTATTGCCAACCGGCAAACTGCTGTGATGTTCCCTCTAAGAAGCTGCTTGATTTCATGTCCTTTGGAGACCTCAAACAATATAACTCGCATCCCAACTCCAAGGGTAGAATTTTGGATTTGGTAATTTCTAATATCGATTGCTCTGTTGCTGCGTGTTGGGAGCCGCTGACGCCTGATGATATCCATCATAGGTCGGTGACTGTTGCGCTGGAGATAAATGAGCGGCCGTCGGCTGTGACATCCCCGAGAACTGTATTTCTCTTTGACAAGGCTAACTACATTGAGATAAGGCAGCGCTTGAACTCACTTGATTGGCATCTGGAACTGGAGGGGATGACTGCTGAGGGTGCGGCTGCACATTTCTATGGTATCTTGGATCGGATCATATTAGAATGTGTCCCGCAGAAACATGTGCGGTCGTCTGGTGGTTACCCTCTATGGTATAGCAAGGCATTAATAAAGATAATTAAGGAAAAGCTTAAGTTTCATAAGCGATGGAAACGGACAGGTGAATTTTCCGACTATTCAGCGTTCAGCCTGTTGAGATCAAGGCAGAAGGCGGTCGCGAGGGAGTGCTATAACGACTTTGTCTCAAGGTCGGAGGAGATGATTAAGAGAGACCCAAAGAGATTCTGGACATTTGTAAAGTCCAAGAAGCCTACATCTTCAATACCAGATTTTATGTTCTATAATGGTGAACGGGGTGATGGCGCACAGGCTGTGGCGTCTTTGTTTGGTGAGTATTTTTCCTCGGTATTTGTGGAGGATGTTCTGGATTTGCCACGGGTACACAGCGGGGATGATCTGGATCTTCATGACATTGAGTTCACCCCAAGTATAGTTTTGAGTTGCATTAAGGAGCTTGACGCTTGCGGTGGATCTGGCCCCGATGGTATCCCACCTAGATTTGTTCGCGAATGCGGTGAGGAGTTGTCCGTACCCCTGTGCATTCTTTACAGCCGCTCTTTCACGGAGGGCATTTTTCCCACTGTGTGGAAAAAATCACACATTACACCGATACACAAGGCTGGTGATAAGAGTGACGTCTCAAACTATAGGCCAATTTCCAAAATATCTGCCTTCGGGAAGCTTATGGAAAAGATTATTGTCAAACAGATAACTCCCTTGGTCACTCCGTTTATCGTCTCTGGCCAGCATGGATTTGTGAGCGGGAGGTCGGTCGAGTCCAATCTTCTAGAGTTCACGGATTTTGTATTGAATTCTATGAGTCGGGGTGGCCAAGTGGATGCAATTTACACGGACTACGCGAAAGCTTTCGATAAGATCAGCCATCGAATTCTGCTGCATAAACTGGAGAGCTACGGCATTCGTGGTAACTTGCTTGGATGGCTTTCATCATACGTGAAGGATCGCTTGCAGGCCGTGGTGGTTGGTGGCGTGGTGTCGAGATTCTTGACGTGTGGCTCCGGGATTCCGCAGGGATCGCACCTGGGACCCCTGCTGTTCATCCTTTATGTGAATGACATAGGCTCCTGCTTCCTAAATTCGGACTTTCTAATGTTCGCCGATGACACCAAAATATTTAAGAGGATTAAGGGTCCACAGGATTGCCTGGAGCTTCAGGATGACCTGGAGCGACTGTCTGAATACTGCAAGAGGAACCAGTTGTTTCTAAATCCGACAAAGTGTCACTCGATCACCTTTTCAAGGGCGAACATACTCACCTCTTTCACATATACTATTGATGGACAGGCTCTGTCCAGATGTGACGAGATTAGGGACCTGGGTGTGATCCTAGACAGAAAACTTTTGTTTCAGTCTCATGTGGACACTATTATAGGCAAGGCCTATAAAATGCTGGGGTTTATCTTGAGAACCGCTAGGCCTTTTAAGTCTCCTTTTACGTTCCGTATATTGTATTACTCATTTGTGCGGAGCCAGCTGGAATTTTCGTCTGTGGTATGGAGTCCTCAATATATTACTTACATTGACAGGATTGAAGGACTTCAGAGGAGGTTTGTGGACTGCCTCAATCGCCTTATGGGCCTGGACATCGATGACTATAAGCGAGCGATTCGTCATCACGGAATTCCTTCTCTTGAGAATAGGAGAACCCAATGCGATATGGTCTACCTCTTTAAGATTATAAACAATGAAGTTAACTCGACTAGGCTTTTGGAGAAAATACCATTTCACTGCCCCACCCGTAATTCTAGGGTAAAGCACTTGTTCCGCTTGCCACGGTGTAGTACTAACTATGTGCAGAACTCGTTTCTGCAGCGCACATGTTCTCTATACAACGTATTTTTTCGGAGTCTCGATATGTTCGTTTTGACTAGGGCCGATTTCAGGACCAAGGTCATGCGAGCACTTTGCTCCTCCACCATTCCCTGAACGACTATGATGTCCGTTCCCCTTTTCACCTTTTCCCCTTTTTCCTTTTCTCGGATCTGTTTCGTTCGCCCCTTCCCCATTTGCATTCTTGCAGGGTCAAATTGTCTTTTAATGTTGTGTCCATGTTCTGTGTGTATGTTTGTGTGTGTGTGTTTCTGTGTGTGTGTGTCTGTGTGTGGATTGTGTGTGTGAGGGAGTGAGTATCTGTGTGCATCCCTTATTAATTTATCGTACATACATCATTGAATATCATTTTACCTGATTTGTTCTTTTTGTCTATACATACATATAATATTTCTTCACTTATAACTAGTTTCTTACATTTAATTTGTTTTAACTTATAAATGTTTTTCTGGTAAAATTGACGGGCCTTCACTGGTTTGCTTTCTGTTTTTATTTAATTGTTGATATGTGCCGTTATAACTGTTTGTGCCCATGTGATTAAATAAATAAATAAATAAAAAAAAACACTCCAGCGGAGGATTCGTTTTCATTTCCATCACGGCTATTCCCAGAGTGGGGTAACCAGCGACAGTAGCATTATTAAATTCCAAACAATTTTACTTCGTTGCACCCTGAACGCAGAGACATTCGGAATGGATGGTGAACCTCATCGCTGAACTTTATGAAATGGTATGAGACATTCGAAAACATAGTAATTGTATCAAATTACTAACTCATCTACATCGTCTTCCTCCAAAGAATGCACGGATGTCACAAAGTTTCGCTATTACAGAAAACTTATGTGGCATTTGTAGGTATTATGGTAAAATTCCATGAGGTCTTTCCGATTGTCAAAATATCCCACTGCTTATAAGTATAGAAAATCTGAGGTGGTCGGTAGCCTGGTTGGTAACGCGCTCAACTGTTAATCCAGTGGGCGCGGGTTCAATCCCCGACTTACTCCACTTCACAACACAAGCTTTTAAAGCTTTCTGTGAAGTGTGCGAAGATGTATTTGGGTTTATTTCGCTATTATAGAAAAGATTCATTTAAAAAAAAAAATCTAAGGTAGAATTTTCATTCATATTTGCACGTATTACCAACTAGTGTTCAACCATTAATACCTACTTCCTTCCAATATTATAATTCAGTGAGCGGAGCAGAGTATGTAAATGATTAATATAATTAACAAATGATTAAGCTTTCTGTTTTATTTAGTTAATAAATAACATAATGTATGAGTACTTTGCAGGTATTGTTCGTTGTTAGTACTAGTAGTAGGTAGTAGTACCTAATATTAATATAATCCTGATTTAACATGCATGAGTAATTAAATAAACCCACCATGCTACTCGTAACAGGTAAGTATCGTTAATTCACTACGTACAACCCTAAGGTGTGCCCCAAAAATAACAGTAACGGCTTTTTTTCGTTTTATTCATATTGACTTTGGAGTACACTGTGATTTTTCAACACATGCCTAATGCTCGTATTAATTAAATTTGCGTACTGCATTCTTTGTTTTGTTATGTAATTTGTGAATATGGTAATAGTTTATTTTACACAAAAGCAATAGCTCTAATGTCGGTTGGTGCTAGTTTTGGGTTATTGAATAAAACAACCTCTCACTATGCACATCGTTCCAAAAAGTTTGCAAATAATAGAGTGGTAATATTGATAACCTGTTCAAATTTTATTAAAAAGGTTTTTTCATTCTATTTTACGTGTTGAATCAGTGATTTTCAACGTGTGATGTTGCCAATTACAAATGAAGTCCAACTGGTATTTCTGTAAAGAAATTAATTTCTTCTTCCAAAGTTCTAGTGTGTAATTTGCAACGTGTTTAAGCGTTTTCTACAATCTATCTCATAATAACCCTTATACATTTGATTTGTCATACATATTAATTAAACGCGTTATCACCAATAATTCTCAATCACTGTTCTTTACAAATTATCAGTTCCTGCTACGTTCTGCTCTTGTTGTTATAATATCGTTTCACTAATCACCCCGCTACTTGAATTAAATCGTGTTTTGTGATTATAATTTTGATAAGTTGCCCCAGCACGCGTCGTATTTGCTCAGTTCAATTTCTTTTTTAGACTTTGCATAGTAAAGTTGTAACTTTACATAAAATAAATATATGGAACAAAAATTAACTACCAATTATTGACCACCACATTACGTAAAATTTTCTCAAAGAACCTGACTTACATTTTTATTCTGACCCTTCACAGGTCTTTCCTCTTACTTTTATATATCTTTATCCTCACGCTGCTCCCCTTGCGTGGTGGAGAGGACATAAGACTACCCTATCCTTACATTCACTCCTGGCCTCCGTCACATCATGAAATTTGACATTCACGCTCTCCGGTTCCTTTTACTCAAAATGCGTCCATCCTTGAGGATCTGGTCGACATGATCGGTCCAGGTCAGTCTCGGGCGGCCGCGCTTTCTCACATCTCTTCGCTCACCCATTTATATATCTTTAATCATTTATTCTCTCAACATGTCCCGACCGTTGTCTCAGTTTATTCACTTTCATTCTAGTCAGAACACCCGTTTTGCAGTCACACATTTCTCAATACCCTCACATTTGTAAACATCGGCATATTTGGATGATAAAGCTAGGAATAATTGTGAAGTGGACATAGAGATAGTAAGTAGCGTTTTCTGTATATTTATTTATTTAGTCATTTTAACAATTTACAATATTACAATCATCAAACAATACACTTCAAATTACATCTTCAAAAAAAAAAAATCAAAAAAGTCAATTGAAAATATAAAAATATACACTTGGTAGAATAAAACAAAAATAACATAGTTGCATGTATAGATATCTGTATGTATATATATTACTGAGAATAATTCTAAAGTGGACTTGTGTGAACTTTTCTTCGATATTATGAAAAGCTGTGTGTCAGATTGAGGTTTTGTCTTAGCCAAATTACATACAAAATTATATTCTCTTTATGCATAATGTTGTGAAGTTAACATATTATTGCAATCCTTTGAAAGTACCAGCCTATACATTGTAGTAACTTTAATATTTATGATATTTTATGTGACAATAAATTTAAGACGTAGGTTAAGAAAAGGGGAACGAGGAGCAAACAGAGCCGTTTATTTAATTTATAGATTAACTTTATAATTCAATGTCATGATGGAAAATCCTCTGATGAAAATATAAATTAAATAATACTTGCTTAACTTATATGTTACAATGTCCTTGTGTGGTAACAAGGACTTTTAGTTCCAAATGTGTGATCTCTGTTTTAACATTGACTCTGAAATGTAATCACTGCCTTTGTTTAAAAAATAATCAACACGCATTATATTAAAAATACAATCCTTATGAAACATATGGAACCTTCAATATAATTTTAAATTGCTCACAAAAGTGTACATACTCATTATTAACACCTGGAGATGCGGTTGTGAAAGAATACATTCGTAATTTTACAGAAGAAGTATTCCATTTTAACTATATATCCCCTCACGCCGCGTCCCTTGCAGGGTAGGCAGAGAGGACATAACACCAGAGTAGCCTATCCTTTCACGCACTCCTAGCCTCCGTCACATAATTTTTCATTCAGGCTCTCCGGTTTCTTTTTGATCAAAAGTCCACTTTAACCACGTTTGTGATATTACTGACTACATCAATTATAAAAAACTAAAAGCATGTTTTTTAGATTTCTTTTTTGAGCATGTTAAAGCTTGTAATGCAAATTAATATTTAAAGCTTAGTTTGCAATTTCCAATATGATCGCAAAATCAAACAAAACTTAGACTTGAAATACAAAAGTTTCTGTAGCGAAACTTTCACCAGACTTACCACAATTTAATGCACCACCTAAGTATTTAAAATTATGATTGTACATAACTCTGGTTACCGGCAAATACTTTCTTTTGAAAAATTAAACAATAACTCCGGGAGGTAAAGTTAAAAATGTACGGTATTTCTTTTTATATTGTTGTTTTATGTAAAGTTTATTGTTGAAAGTGCGCACGTATGAGTCAAAATGATTTAATTATTGCCTTATAATAAATTTCAAATGTCTACTGAAGTAAGAAAGCAAAAACCACAACCTAACACGAACTTTGTGTATTTTTATAAGGAACATCACAAACTTATTTTCTCTGCAGCCAGCGTTTAATTTTGTTATAAATTACGTGAGGGAGATGATAGATAAACCTAAGTTTAAACCCTGGTGTAACTTGTGGACTATGGACATAAACGACATGTCAATCGGATATTTTTATATTTATCATTTTTACTCATAATATCGCACTTCGTTTGTGTTTAGTATACAAACATACTATTTGCACAGAAAGCTTGAAAAACAACAACCCCACGCATCGATTTAAAAATCCTAATAGTATGTAGTAAAATTATGTCGTTACAATTTATTGTGTACTGTAACTATTTATTTTATAGCGAATAATATATCAAATAATAGTTTCGGCGACATGGTAAAATGATGTAATTTATAATACTGTATCCAACCTTTTATTCAAGCAAAGCGAAATATTCATCACATCGAGCATTGAGCAACCAACAGTCATCATCATAATAACAATTCAGTTTGGCAAATGTTATCAAATTGTACGTTGCTTGCTCATTCTAATAATGTTTGATAAAGTATCGTTATTATTACCGCGTATTATAATAGTAATATTATTGCTTCGCTACTTGCCAAGGAAGAAACAAAGAAATCCCAGGAATTGTATACTCGTAATAATGGTGATATATGGTCACGGTTTTAGACAAGTGATTTTGTTTTTCTTTTAATTAATAATATCTTGTGATGTTTGTCGGATGAATATTTTACACGATCTTTCATTATCAACGAGATATTCAGGAATACACAATAAGCTTCTTCAGAATTTAGAATATGTTTTGTACTGTGGAGTAATCTCCAAATTAGACGGTTTTACTGACAATGTTTTTTTTTCAAACCTGAATGCATTTTTCCACACAGTATAAGAAATGTAGACAAACCGCGTCTTCCCGATGTTCGTAAAAATAAATTTAGTAAGGTACTGGAACTTCCATGCTTCAATCAAGTTAACGATTTCGACTCATCTTTCGAAAATATAAAGTACTGAATGCGATGTTTGAGTGGTAGTTCAAAAATGTTGAAATAGCAGTAACTGTTCCTTTACCCCAATATTATCAACAACAATTATAACAACATAGTAAGCCTTATTTAGTATACAATATTAGTATTATACTATTATTATACGTATTAATTTGGTTCTTGCGTGCTGGTCACGGTGATCGACCAACTTATCTGATGATAATTTTATTCTAACCCGGCGGCCACTTACAAAATGCTTTCGTATTACAATAATAATATTATACTTAGATGAGAACAGTACTTGGCTACTTGCTTACTTTGCATGCTTCTTGATAGCCGGGGTAGACTTAACACGATAGAGAAACGAAAACTTCATAAATTAAAATACGTACGTAAATTTCATGATGGAAAATGTTTTGTTCGGAAAAGATCGTCCAAGTTTGATTATGTATTACGTATCAACCTGATTCCGCTTGAATGCATTTTGATGCCTTGATTTTGTCAAGCGATAAAAGTAACACGTAAGCTTAGAGCCATACGATCCTTAAGCGATAAACTTTTCAATACTTAAAAAAATCTGATAGAATAACGACTTTGCATGGCAGCTCTAAATCATTTTAAATTAATTTGTAAGAATCACACAGCAAATATTAAAAAAAGGGACTATTAATATGAGAGGTCTATGTTCTAGTTTCTTACTGTAAAGAGGGCTTGAAATTATTTCTATTCAAAAAGCGTAGCCCTTTCAAGAACTGGCGCAACATATCACACGTAAAAGTAAATTTAGTATGCATGCTTTTTGTAGGTATCTTTTCTTCATAAAGTGTTAATTAGTAATGTTAATAATAGCTTGTTTTTCATGTTGTGCATTCTTTGAGTCTTTTAGAACCCGCCCTACAGCTTTTATGGAGTTAGATGAAATTCATACCATGTCGTACGGTAGTCATTACAATGTACTTGTGTTGAGTAGAAAGATTCCTTTTTTTAAATTACTATACTGAAAACGTTCGCTTCCCCATCAACATAAATGCTTCAAGTAATTTACATTTCTATGGGGTAAAGTATGTACAGTTTTTTTTTCAACAACGTAAAGAAAATTGGCCGAACGTTGTAGAGATGTCTAATACTACATAAAGAAATATTTTTGGTTAATTGGTTTTGGAAAATTTTTCAGAAGGGGAATGTTTGGTAAAAAACAAAAAATGTATTAAGGAATTATAATTTAATGGTAGGGTATATTTTATGTGTAGAGCAAGTTGATGTTTAAAAATTCTGTTTGGACTTAATTGGGATTTAATAACCTCTCGTTTGTATTGGTGAGTTTCCATCGAGGGGTTGCAGTGCAAAGTTTATATAAAACAAATTTATGCGCGGTAAAAATAATTTGAATAACTAAGTTCTATTGGCTCTGTTCCTTGTTTCTTTTTTCATTCCATTTTTTTTCCTTATTTTTTTTCTATCAAACTTTCAATTCGAACAAGTCTAGAGAGATGTTTGAAACGTACCTTTTTCTTTTTCACGAATTCTTAACTTTTGAGTGCTTTTAATCGAAGTCTACGAAATTTTCTTTTCAAGGATTTCTACGTCTAGGTTTTCATTTTGTCTACTTGTGTTTATACATATTTCCTTATTATGACAGAAATATACCCACCGTCTATTCGGTTTTTCTTTAAAAAAATATTGATATTAATCATTCTTTGTTTACGAATATTTACAAAAAACAAACATTGTCCTAACATGGTTAAATAAAGAATATATATTTATTCATAACAAATGGATTGGTGTCTTCATCACCTAAAATGTATGGCAGTCGATCAACTTTATCATCCACGACACTGGGGAAAATACATCTTTTTTGTCTAATATAATATATCCATTTTCTTTTTTTACACTTCCCCAACTTTTACAACGAAATTGTATGAAACACGTATATATTAGGAATCTACCATTTTAGTCTATAGTTTCACCCCTCTAAGAAAACTTTAATTGAGTATTCATTTTATTGTCTGTCTCCCATAGTGTTTTGATGGTTGTCGGTTGGTACCAGCATGAACCAATGTACCAAGGGTTGAATTGATAATCAAGATACGAAAGTCAAAATATTTTTATAAGAGAAGGTTTTTTAAGAGAATCGTGTTAAGCGACCAGAACTTCATTTCTGAATGTAACACACTCCTGCTAATTCCTCAATTTTATTATGGGATACGAATAATTAATTAAACAGTTATTTTATTTATTGAAACAGCAACGAGATAACTCCACGATACCATAGCCGTTCTTTGAAAATGTTAAATTTTTAAGATAGGTAAATTCAGTAATTACGTATAAATCGACATTTATTTAAGAATCTCTATAAAACGAAAAATATATTTATTTCTGAGAGTGAGAGATTTGATATTACTACGAAGAAATTCGTTAGATTGCACTTAAAATTTCCTAGAGACTAAATTGGAGAAAAATATATTTATTTTCTCTTCCTTAGAAGGTTAGTAATGTCATCCAAAGATTCCTTGCTTATTGTGTGATGTTTGCAGATTAGAGATAATCATACTAAAGGGATGTATTGAGCGATATACCTTTTTAAATAATATTTCCCGACTTTCGTAGTTTTGTGAATAAGTTTACTTTTCCTTTTGTTTCATGTTATGTAGATGTATGAAAAAGTGAAGACTTTTTCTTTCATTTCGTATGCAGCACATTTCCATATGAAGTTCGGAAACGGGAAACGAAAGTGCCTCTTTCTAACATGAAATAGAAACCAACTTCACTATGAATTTTCTTCAAACTTTTGTCACGTTGCTTCGCGTCGTTGGAAAGTATTTGATGCAACGAACGATACCCTTTTATCCGGTAGAAAAAATAATTAAAAATATCTCAAAATACTTTCTACGAATTTTCAACTACTATATTAGCGGATTTCTGGCTAGTTAGCAGAAATGTTCAACTTTCACTCTAGTAATATTCCTTAAACCCATTCAACTGTACATGCCTTTCACATTCTCAATTTTAAGGACTTGCGAATAATCCATATGCTATGATTTTTTCCTAGTATTGAAACACCCTGACGCTTGAAGATGGCATCTGCTGGAATCGAGCTCTAAAGAGCAGTCTCAATCCTATCTTTTCACTGGTCTTCCCAGTTTCATAAATACCAACCAAATTAATTCAAAATCAAATCGAGTTTCTTTATCATGCATTCTCCGGTATTTTATGTTCCCGTTTATGTGTCTTATTCTGTATAGTATAAATGTTGTTTCGTATTCTTTTTTTGGGGGCTATTCCCCATTTTTCTCCGTCGTTTTATCACGCGATTTCGTATAACTACAGTCGGTTATGCGTTTATTATTTATTCATTAATCGTATTGTTCCGGACATACTTTCACATGCTTACTATATTATATGTAGAGCACGTCTGGCGTGCTGGCAATATGTTGTTTTTTATGAATATTTTATGAGGAATGTTCGTAAATCTGACGACTTGGTAATTTATATCTCATCAACGTTACGTAATGAAAGTGGGTAGTTGTTTAATTCAATTCACCAATTATAAAATTAGATTTGGTGTATTTTTTACACAGTCCATTGTTACCCCTTTCGCTGAATAAATTATTATGCGAACTGGAATCGTAAATTGTATAGCGAACTCTATAGTGAACTCTATTTCGGCAACCATCTCAAAGTATACTCGACCAAAACCATTATTATTAAAATATCTGTCACGGCTGACTTGAATGTTAGTAGAAATGTGGGATTTCTTTGTGTCTTGATAAGAAAATTGAAGTCATAAAAACAAAAAGAAGTTCTTTTTATTAATTTGGGATCATATTTCTACGACGCAAATTCATATTTTTAATTACATTTATCATTTATTTAATATCCAAAAAAGAGCATTTAACAAATTAGAATATAAGCCAAAAACAAGTACCTACTGTTTTTTTTTTAATACAATGTGTCACCCAACTAGGCCATGGCCTGTCTCGGGGTGTCTACTAGTTTCATTTCTCCTCAATCAGGTCATACATAAAATTTTGATTTTGCCACGAACATCAATAGAAACCGCAGAGGTTTTGGTAAGAATATATTGTGTAGAAAGGATGCAAAATTCCTAGTTATCATTTTTCAGTGATATCTTCTTTACAGAAATATTAAAACAAAACCCGATGTAATTTAAAACTAACATACTCGGAGAAATTCGTCCGGTTTTCAGGTGCAATATAATGATTAAGTAGTAATATTCATCATACTCGCAGTTGTATTGTAATAAAACGAAGGTACCCTAGCACACTATATTATGATCCTTTAATATTAGTTTCGGTTCTTCCAAAACGTAGGCACAATAAACATATAAAAACAAATGACTCATGAGTTTTAATTTCCCTTCCATAGAGGGTTGATCTAAGTACTGAAAATTGCTGTGAAAAAAAAACTCGTATAACAGTGAACATAGCTGTGATTTTGTAATTGTTGTGAATAAAAGCTATTTTTAATATTATTGAAAATAATATAGACTGGTAAGTAATACTGGGAAAAAATTTCTCATTCAGACCACATGGAAATCAAAGGATTAGGCTCAACAGCATGGACTTGTACCTGCGCCTGAAATATCAGTATTTAGAAATTATTATTATCGTTCCAATTTTGCCGAACGATTACTTGCAACTTAGAGAAACAATTATTCAAGATTAATATGAAAGTCAGGAAACCTGAATCAAATTAACATACAACAAAGAAGTGAAACATATTGTGTTTTAGTACTGTCGCATTTGACAAGAGGTCAGAAAAGTAACAGCGAAGTTGGATTCGTCCCTCTCTAATGTTCATTCACAGGTAGTTACACTTGGAAAAAGTACTCCACAACGTTATTAGGCGAGTCACTTCCATAAAAACGTCATTAAACGGAGTGAACTTTATGTTCGTTGATGTCTTGAGATTAGATACCCTTAGTTGCTGCAATATTGCCACTCTACCTGACAAAGCAGATAAGTCTCCTCATTGGTTGTGGATATTTAAGAATCCTTAATTCTGAACAAGATTTGTCTCTATTTTTTTTTTCGGTCGTTGTCTCAATTTTTCCATTTGATCTTATTCTTTCCATCCACAACATACCCATATATGGCTTAGACGCTATAAGTGTGCAATATTCATCGGCTTATCAAAGCGACTCGAAAACTGCGATAGGTAATTGCCTCTGTCATTTTACACTTCGATCAAGAACTATTCGGTAATCACACCTAATTACAGTTTTAATGTCCCTTAATTCGTCATATTTTAGTCAGTCAGTAGTAAAAAAATCAAATGTTGTAAGAAAGTCTTCCTATGTTATTTAAGGTTCATAATTTAAATTGGCGATAGAATGCTGCTGTGATAGAATGTTCTGTTTTTTTGGTATTTTTTTAGTAAATAGTGACGCCCCTCTCCCATTCCTTTGTCTTCTTACGAAAACGACGATGTCAGGACTTTTCCGTGGTTTTGAAAGTTACGCATGTTCTATCAAACATAATATTTTGTTGACTTGAGTTCTTTGCTGTGAAGATTGTCAAGATATGAATCCCTTGGTGCAACGCCCTAGTAAAAAAAGGAGGTAATTTCTGCTGCAAACAGGAGGTGTAATATGCATGATGTTATTTCCGTGAAAAATTGAAGGAGGTTTTTACGAGTTCAGTTTGTATTAAACGAGAAAATTAGTACTTCAAAAACTCGTGTTTACGTAAAAATTTCACCCACAACTTGCTCCATAATCTATATTATATTCTAGAGGTCTTAAAGAAAACAATTTTCTCAGGAATTTTCTCAAAATTTTGTTTTCACAAAAGTTTTTAATCTTGGCGTGGGAAGAAAAAGCTTAAAAATATTCTCATAAATTTATCCAATAACAATATTTTTCATAATCAAAAGTTTATTTTTTTGTGAAATATATTTCAGAAAATACAAAAAATAGATTGAAAATTTATGTACAAAAGTGAATTAGAAGATAAAATAATTGAGGACATTGTTCTGTAATATAGTGCCAACTAGGGTAATTAGGGTATGGAATCCTGTAATTGAATCTCAATATTGTTTTCTTGTGTAATTTTTCCAGTCTTGTGTCCATGAATCAAAAACGCTTTATTAGATAATCAAGTCAAATGTTGTAATATAGAACTACTACGTAATTACACTCACATGTATTATAAAAAACATATTTTTATTTGCCACATTCACGGGGTTACCCTTTATGTCAAGTTCGAATGTTTCATAACCTTTAATTTGGTCTTGATACGGGAATTCGCTATGAAAACTTTTTTCGCTCATTATAAAGAAATCATTAATTTTCCTTTTCCCCTTGATAAATTCCTTTTTTTTTCGTTGTTATTAATATTATATTTTCCTCTTTTTCTCATAAACCTCATCTTCCCTCGAAATAGAAATAACAAACAAAAGAGTAATAAAAAATAAAACAAAATAACATCATATTTTATTCATGACAAGAGGTAGTGAAATAATATCGTGTAATGCTGTATTTAATGTCCAAAAAAATGGTTATTTTGTAGGTGTTTTGTGGTGTTTTTAAAGATACTTCTTCACTGGACCTGAATTTATTAAAAATTGTGCAAAAAAATGTATTTTTTAAGTCATTAGTACAGCCATGATAAATCTCCTTTACGCCGGGGTTACTGAACTAAATATATTTTGAGATAAAGGCACGATCATGATATAATAACTTTTTACGCATTCATGTGAAATTGATTTCGTTTTTAGTAAGCTTTATTGGCTCATTAATGTTCATTGATCTAAGTAAATTAATAAATTTATTGACACATCAATTTTGGTAATGAAAACCTTAAAATCAGAAGTCTTACATAGCTGTTGTCTTTGTATTGAAAAATGTAAGAAATAAATAGAAAAGTTGTATTATGCCAACGCATGAAACTATCGAAATGACAAGAAAAAAAATACCAAGTCTTCATGTACTATAAGCAGTCAAACAAAATGTTCATAGTCATTAATTTTGTTCCGAAGCATATTATGTCCACCATAAC
This sequence comes from Ceraclea dissimilis, assembly GCA_963576895.1. Lineage (NCBI taxonomy): Eukaryota > Metazoa > Arthropoda > Insecta > Trichoptera > Leptoceridae > Ceraclea > Ceraclea dissimilis. The sequence goes on from OY756361.1 coordinate 17,280,858, forward strand.
GGAAGGTAAAGTTTTGTAAGAAGGTGTATACCGACAAGCAAAATTACCCAACAAGTATCTAGATAAAATAAACCATTTTCTCCAAGTACTAACTGTTTCAACAGTATTCGCGTGCCTGAACATATCGTACTAATTAATTTTTAATATTGTTTTAATCACACTATCAGAAACTTGACTCGAGTAGAAACTTGTACAGAATACACACTTGGGTACCTTGCATTGTTAAAACTTCAACACGTTAAGAAACGCGATGTTGATATATTATTATAGGTTGGAAAGAGCACGGTATTTCAAATGTGTTGTTGATTACAGAAAATCAAAGAATTCCGTGATATCATTATCTAGATATTTTCTATGTACTTATTACTTTTTTAAGATCTCACAGTACGGCATTTATAACGAGAAAGGGGGTATCTTTTATTTATTAATCATACTTCCAGATTCTCAGTGCATAATCAAATCGTCGGTTTGGTTGTTGATTCTGGAAGTTGAGGTTTCTTTTAGATAATCCTCCTTTAGTTGTGATATCGCATTTGTCGAAGATGGTGACTATTTTGTGAATTTCCTGACGATCCTCAGCTGAACATAGTTACTGTATCAATTATTCTAAAAGATTTTATATGATTCTTCAACATTGATATTAGGGCTCTAAACTTTTCACCGTTATTCCAAGCTATAAAATAGGAAATATCGTCGATGCTGAAATTTTACTCTTCGATGGTTGACTTCATGCTTGTATGGTCACTGTTTCTGATCAAGAATAGTGTGGGATTCTCTTTGAACTATAAAAACGTTCTCAATACAAGACAAATTTCTGCACCATTAAAACTTGTCGATATTTTAATGGATCTATTTTTTTAAATATCAGAAAAAACTGAACATCGTTGTGATTTACAAAGAAAATCGTGTCAATATAATTCAGCAGGGACATTAAACACATCTACCATTGATGTCATATAAAGTTACACAATTCAAAAGATAGGCCCATTAGACCCCCGTCGAGTGCCACTTGACGAAGTATCTAGTTTCGTTCCACTGAGGGTAGGCACAACATCAATAGTTAGTCGACCACAACGCCTGATGATACGACCGTATTATACAAACAACAGAAATTACTTTTGATGTGAAAACATATCAAGAACTAAAATACTTACCCGTGTGCTGTCATACGAAACTTGGGTAGGATCTTTAAGTGTATTGAAATATCTTTGGTAAAGGGAGAAGAATTCCATATTACGAAGCTTTTTAGATTTACCAGTGGATACCAAATACGAGAATACGAAGACGAAATGAGATTCTATTATTAAATTGTATTGGTTTTTCGTGTGACTTAAATATTTTGTTGGTATTTTGAAGGTATCACTTATATTCTACTTTCACGACATGCGTGCAAAAACATAATATTAGGAAACTATTCTTCGCCATTTAGACACACTTTATACGATAAAGTAAGGATTGTAGACATTGTAGTTATGACTTTTCTTATTGTTTGAGATGTAACGGCTACCGGTTCTAAAGATGTATTGTTTGTTTCTAAAAATTTTAGCTTCATCAGTATGATTTTCACCACTTTTTGCAGAAGGGATGATCGCTCAGTCATTCTGATTATCAACACTCGATTTCCCTTTTGAAATATCAAAGATATTTGAATAAATAAACTGGCCCTTTGTATTTCTATGTTAAACTTGTATACGCTTCCGATACTGGGAAGAAAGGAAAAAGTCTTAGACAGTATTGCAGGGATATAATAAAGGGATTTATTTTAAGTACAAAGGGTTAAACATCTCTTAGTATGATTCCCAGCGTGCCTAACGATACTTTTCAAGCGTGTTTTTATACAGGTTTCACGAAACCCTTTACCCAGTGTTATGGAAGAAATACAAAGATATAAAAGGGTTCATTGAATTTTCTTGTATTTTGAAAATGAAGACGACATGATATTCCAGAAAGCCAATGTGAAATACATACCAAATAATAATAATATAACACATTCCTTATTTGCAAACTCTTTTAGGAAAATTCCACAGATAATTCAATGAGTCCTTTTTCGTGTAATATTGAATGTAATATATTTCTTTCATCAAAGGTTTGAAACGTGTATCTATTTTGTACATTCTTCGAAAGATTTGGGTGAATCGGTCTGTGTCTGTAAATAACTTACATAATACAGATCAAAATAGACCATGTAAATCATAATGCTTTTTTTGGAAAACTCGTGTTGAAATATGTAGGTACGCAATATTAAATAAGTCTGTAATTGGACAGTATGAAGAAAGTCATCGTGGTATTTTGCAAAAAAGTTTTTTGCTGACGGCTGACTAGAACATTGAATATAAAATGTTGTAAAATTTCATTGGAAGTTGTTAGGAAGTCACATAAATATTATCCAACAAAATTGTAATATTCTATTACTTGTCTAATTTATTAGGGACATTCACAATTATTGTTGACTGGAATTCCTCCCAATATAATATCATTTTCGCATCAATATTGTAGTTTTATTTTACTCTTCCCCTTACAGTTTCCAAATTGCTCGTTATGTCGTAGATTAATGTATTAGTTTCTCATAAACCCGATCATCCTTCGTCATAACGTCAGCTCCGATGGGATATAAGCTCCAGGATAATCGACCTACATTCTTCATATTGCGGATATTAATCTAGAATTACTCATGATAATAACATTGGCAATATTTTATTTTAGCATTTCTTTGTAATGGTTTTGCCTATTTCCTGTTACCGTATCATCATCTTCTCATATTCAATATGTTTCGTATATTACTCTTTATTTCTTCTTTGTCATTCGTATTTACATCTACGGATTTGGTGTTTGTCTGAAAGGTTATTTTTAACTTGTAAGATGGTCTTCGATGTTGCTCTTTGACTTTCTTTCCACAGGTATGCTTCATTGCAAAATTTTCGCTATACTTTTCGTTGCTTTTATAGAATACTGAAAAACATTCATGTCGTTTGTATGAAAGTATATAAAGTAAAAAATACTCTGTAAAGGTTTAAACACATTGCTTAAATATATTTATATGTTGCGTGCGAAGATGGTGCTAAATGCCGTCTCGACAAAACATTTCTGATCTGAACATTCTTTCCCAAGTTTCAAATCATTACCTGCGTTTCAGAAAAGTTAATTAATATTTTATTCGCGAGTATTGTGCACGATGCAATGACCATATCAGTAGTGTAAACCCTTCAAAGTTAAGTACATTATATGTATCATTGTGCAGTGTTAAGTTCTTGCTTCATTATGTAAATGTTAAGACAAATATTTGATGACCATTGTACCGACACGACAGTACATGAATTTGGACGAGGTATGAACATAATATTCGTTAAAGGAGACACGAATAAAAACACCAGTTCTGGCATTTGGATTCAAAGACGGTAAAGTGAACTTCGCTCGTTATGTGAAGATAAGACACACATCATAATAAACATTTTTAAATTTGACGTATTAATAAAATTGTAAATATGGAATTTAGTTCATAAATAATTATAATGCCAATTTTTCGCTTTGATCTTGTCACCACATGTCTTATTTTGTTAATAATATGAAGTAGTGACATATTTTATTTAGCAAGTATTCAAATATGTATACTGAATTGAATTTTAAATATTTTAATTAGAAGTTTACCTGCATGTCGAGTCGAAAATTATTTTTAAAATTAGATTCTTAATTCAATCAAAATTTATTAGGATTGTTTTTTATTTATTTGGGAGATCACTTGGATAAGACTACAGTTTAGAAAATGGATTGAATCTAACGAAATAGAAACTTTGTGATGCTTTTGTTTCGTAATTCCCATTTGCAATTTGCGATGTGCCACTTACCGGCACTTAGGCGACGTTCTCTGACGTTTTATCGGGACTTGTGGAGCAAATAAAATGGTAATTTTACCGACCCGACAATGTTTCTTTCGATTCGGGTAATGGAATTTTCCTCCATTGTAGTTAATGCCTTAAGATCACTATTTAGTTTGTTGAATGGACAAAAAGTCATTTGTGAACGTTTCCATCTTAGTAATGCTTCGGTACGAAATAATGGTGTTGAGAGTTAGGAAACAATGCATTTTTAAAGCATTGCAATGGAGTAAAACGTTTGAGGGGATTTTAACGTCTTGTACGGAAATTTTTTAAATTCTTTGGTTTAAATTTACTTCAAAAAGTCCATTTACTATTGGACTAGTTTCTGTACAATGCCAAGAAAAACTTATTAGCTATTAGATCAATTTACATTTTAACAATGCTTGCCAAATTTGTTTTATCACATTCGTTGTTATTTTAGTAACGATGGAAAAGAGTAATTTTACTAGTATTGTGAGTATTGAATTTCTAGTGCATGATAGAGAAATCAATAGTAAATGCTATTATCGTATGTGTAAAAACAGTTAAAGTTTCCGTAAATTCTTACTTGTTACTGTTAAATATATATCAATTTTTATAGACTGTTCCTGTTCTAAACCAGAAAATTCCATAAATGTCGTATTTAATATCATTGTCTGTACCTGCTTCGACACATCAGCAGCGATACACAAACTTTTGTTATTCTATTAAATTTTTTTTTGTGATTGCTTTGGACTCGTCAAATTTTTATTCACAACTGTCTGGAACTCATTGATGGAAGCTTGCCTAAGAGGCTTTGTATTTGACTCTATAATTATACTGTTTAGAAAGTCAAAACAAAAAAGTTAATTAGTTCGTGAACTAATCGTCTAATAAAGATATCAATGTCTGTGGGAAATCTATTTATCTCTACTGAAAGTGAACAAAATACAAGGATATGTTATTATTATATTTGTTCACTGGGGCGAGCTTAGCCCCAAGGATATTTTTATATTTTGACGTAATATTATTAAAATGAACTTGGACCCTATCAATAGAGTCAAACACTCCTCATAAAAAGGTGTTAGTGCAACAGTCAAACATTTAAGAACTGTAATTCAGTATAACACTCAAAGTTGTCATTTTCTGATTAGTTTCATTGATTTGCTTCATAAAAAGTGACAATTCTTCTTCTCCGATATGTGATGAGGAGTCCATATCTATAATACAGTAAACGTACATAACTACTTGCAGTATGTATATCAATATCATCACATTATTATACTTAACTTGTTCAGTATGTAGTAGTTAACTTTAACTGATTTTAAACGCGTATGGAATTAATTAATCAACTTTCGGATTCGTTTGCACTTGACTGTTCTTCAACTGATACTAACTGATTGATTATACGTATTTTACAATAATAATGTGTTTTTAATTAATAGTTTACTGATTTGCTATGTGTTGTTTAAATTTGATTATTCAATTTTCAAAAACATGGAAAACATGCCTATTTTTTAAAATGTTATGAATGCTCATGTTTTCTTGAGAGGATGATAAAAGAAGAGGTGTGATGTGTGAGGAAATGTGGCCATTCAAAAATAGCCAGATCGTCAAATCGCCGAATCATTCATCATGTAGACCAGATTCCAGGACAAACGTGTTTTGAGCAAACATAATCCAATTGGGTATAAGACGAAATGCATGAATGTGACAGAAGTAAAAGAATGTGGGTGTATTGTGCCTACGTTTTCTCTAGCTGTCCTCCAGGGTTTCCTGTATATATAAGTGTCGACATCGTTCAACTTCAAACTGATCACATTTGTTTAAAATATCAGAATAGTAGCTAAATGTGGGTCTTATAAGGAAAAAGTATAGAGGCTCAGAATCGTATAGGAAAGAATGCTTGATCTACAAGTTCAGTACATCATTTAAGCTATCTGCAAACAACATCTCAAATGCAACCAAATACGCAAGTCTTTGACGCGTGTCATATTTCTATTATAATTTAAATTCAAAACTTAATAGGAGCTTATCAATTTATCGATAAACATTTCTTAGAGTTTTTCAATGTTAGAAGAAAAAACTGACCGCATCCATAACTGAATGTCTTCCACCACATTTATCTCATTTTTTACTGTACTCCGTCTCCTCGCCGACGTCTCATTATGGTATGAATATAATAAATTAATAGGAATAGTTCTGTAAAGTGATAAGGTAAGAAGACATGACTTATATAATTGACAAACCACAAAAGTAGATTATAAGTTGGTAGTAGATTGTATAAGGTGCTGTGTGTTTAAAGTAATGCTTGTGTAAAAACATGTCACGCGTTTTATCTATCCCTAAGGAAACTCGACTAACAGCGTGCCTTGTTCTCGATACAAACCAGTTGAGAAATTGTACATTCATTATTTATTATTTGTTAGTATTAATAATAATAATAGACAACTTATAATGCGCCGTTTTTTGGATTTACTCCACTTCAAGAGCGCCTCTTAGATATTAATACATACCTAATTAACTTAGTTACATACTATATGACCTACCAAACAAGTGAGTTTTTAACAAACTCTGGAACCCAACAAGAGACTGTGTCTTGCGCACTTGTTCAGGAAGACCATTCCACATAGATTGTTCAGCAGAGCTGAAGGCTCGGAAGGAGTACTTCGGTCTGCCTCTTACTTTGATTTCCGTCAACAGCCTGATCGGAGAGTGATTTGGGACATTATGTGTACAGAGTTCAATATGTATGACGGGGCCATATTATGAATCGCTTTGAAAACTGTGAGGCAGATCTTAAAAGACAAACTTTCTGCACACTTAAGCAGCTATTTTTTGAGTAAAACGAATCGTAGAGTGTGTATGACGAATCGCATGAATGTGACGGAAGCAAGAAGTGTGTCTAAGGATAGGAAAGTCTGGCAATCTGTTCTCTATGCCTACCCCGCAAGGGATGCGGCGTAAGAGGATAGTAATGCAGCTACGTTACATAATTATATCGTGAAAGCAATGGAAATCGAACCTGGTTCATTCACTTTGAAGGCAGTCTTTCAATCAACTGATCTTCCGGTGTACCCAATTGATTGTCCTTTTAAAACTTCTCTAAAGAGTTTTGTTTTTAAATATAGAAAAAATCAATTAATATAAATAAGATTTATTCATCAATAAAAGCTCCAAAATTAACGGTTATTTAGGTACAATTTGTGTGTAAACCATTTCATTAGGTATTAAATCAAGCAAAACGCTTCAATTATTCGATTGGATCGGTTAAAAATTCCCTCCATTGTAAGATCGAACCTTATAGAGTGATATCTGGGTAAGGAAAGCTAGGTTTACTCACCATAATGTTTGCTCTTATACGTATAGACTTAACATGGTCATGGTACGTATAGATCACCGGTAGTTAGTTACGGAGTCTTATTATAGTTCAACATTTTTCATATTCAGTTCAATAATCTCTCAATAAGTTACCTTTGTCTTCCTTTTCACTCGATTCCACTGGTTACCCTACATTTCAAGACTTGCCTTAAGATATTAATTATTATTTGCAGCTTCCATTTCTGATTTGGGTTTCTACCTTTTTTAAAACTCAGATGTATTTGAGGTCATCCATTTAAATATCCATAAACGCCAAATCAACCGATTACTATATAGCGAATACCCATGATGCTTAAAATTCTTATAACTATTGGCCTTCTACGGGAGAGGCCACTAAAGAAGGGGAACCAAATAGAGAAATTGTGTCAAATGTGCAATAGAGGAGACTCTCCATGGCGGAAGACAGACGGAAGTAGACGTCTTCATGAGGTTTTTGCCACGTCTTTTAACAGTCGACTATTGTTAGTGGATTCTGTTGATATCTTCTTATAACTATTGGCCTTCTACGGGAGAGGCCACTAAAGAAGGGGAACCAATTAGAGAAATTGTGTCAAAGGTGCAATAGAGGAGACTCTCCATGGCGGAAGACAGACGGAAGTAGACGTCTTCATGAGGTTTTTGCCACGTCTTTTAACAGTCGACTATTGTTAGTGGATTCTGTTCATATCTTCATCTTCTGGCATTAAGGTACAATTAAAGTTGCGCCTCATTTGTAAATACACTGTTTATATATGATATCCTGTTAAGATTAAGAAATTTTATAATAGGAGTTACAGTTACAATAATATGTTTCCAATTCCTATCGCATACTTCCACTCCATCTAAACAACCTACAAAGTAAGGTGTGTTGTTAATCTAAGTCCCAAGTACATATTCTACAATTCAAACTTCAAGTTGAAGTATAATGTCCAACTCCAAGGATAGTTGATAAGTAGATACATACTACATTTGAGTACTGTCATTGTATATTTGTAACATAATAAGAACTTGCTATTATTTGTGTAACATTTCGTACTCGATACGAATAAAGTATCATAGTACATTGTACATTTGTCATGTCCAGTGTTTTGTTTGATATATCTGTGTTCAGTACATGCGGAACAATAACAGTAATATATCCTTATGCTTTTCCAATCTAACATCTTTCATACTGCAGTACATATAATGTAGGCAAGCGCTGCGCTATCCACAGACTATTCACAGTATTGCACTCTATTGTTTACTGTCGAATAAAGACTAAAAATTTCTACGTGGGTACTGTTTTAATCTGTCATACTAACAGAAGTTATGCTTATATGCCTTCGTTTTCCAGTCGTGCCATTTACCGTATCCGAATCACAATATGACACTACGTTAATGCCCATAGTGTTTGAAAAGTTCGCTGTCTTTATTAATATTGTCGTTATAATCGTAATCCAACTTTCAATTTTTCATGAAAATTTTTCAGTTGCAGTGGAATCAATGTTTTGTGAAACGATAGTTGAACTTTTGTATTTAATCACGTGTGAGATTTCGAAATATCGTTTAGTAACAGCTTCTTTTTAAATAAAATTCTATGCAAGACCCTGACATATGCCCTGGACTTTTCAAAGCAAAATTTTCATTTGTAATTCATACCTAATTGTAACAAGTTTTCAGCATCACTGGGTATGAGATAGTCCTAGTATTATAATACTCCAAGATACTTTTGTTCTTAGTAAATAGTTAGGTAGGTGGGTACTTCTCTATCTGTATTAGGAAGTTTGAGTTTGCTTGTTAAAGTCCGTGCCAATATCTCAGACGCTCATGTTTTTATTTGTATTTATGTTGCGATGTGATATTATTCTCTCTACAATTTGTACTGCAAACATGAGCCTTATACAAACATCCTAAAATTGTATGCTTTTCTTTGATAATACATCAACAGATACGTATACGTTCCTTCCAAGATTTTGTAGTCAAATTCAAAGACAGCAGTGTTTGCCAACTTATTCTATACATAAATTTAGTGCAGATATTTCATACTCATGTTTATTCATTTATGTGACTTATTCGTTTACTGCTTATTTCTACAATCCATTATTTATTAGGCCTTCGCCCTTTTTTAAAATTACAAGTGTACTGTGAGTCAATTGTTCGTAAACTTCCATAAGATATTTCGTTTCCCTTTTAAACAGGAAGGACCCATTCTGAATGGTCATATAAATGTCTGCAGAACTGTCAAACCAATTACTGTACATTCTGTGCTAATGCAAAACATGACATTAATTCGTCGCCTGAGAATTACAAGATTCTATCTGACAATACCAAAATGTTGAGAAAAATGAGATCAAAGTTTCAGACACTTACATCTATTACACACAGATGGAGCTTTATAAGTCTAACCCCATTTTCTAGTGATTTGTATTCATAGATTATGACGGTTCTCTCAAAAACTTAAAGTTCTTGAAATTTTCTTGTGGTAGTAGCAAAACCTTGTTATTTTTAGACGACGAATTCACATCACACTAACTAATAGGTACTGAAAACTCTTTCAATTCATCATCTTGAGTTTTTACATTAAGAGTACTATTATATGCGTCGACAGGGTACGGCAGTGGTTCGTTCAGGATTATTTAATTCATATTTCAAAAGTGCTTGACTTTTTTGTATAACGTTCGCATGATTTTAACAATTTTATTTCCGTCTTCATATTGTTACAAGTACGCGAGATAGAATTATAATAAAAGATACATTTACGCGTGTATAATATACAAGAGTGGTGATCTTAAGTGATATTCACCAAGTTGAGTTATGGAGTCTTTAACTTGAAATATAGTTTCCTTTACTTATGTATTAAAATGTATTATTCTTTAGACTTTATCATCTTTCATTATATTATTTCCTCCCAGTGTTTTCTTTTTCTCATCTCGTACTTTTTGGATAAGGAATTGTCATTTTATTTGCGGATGACTTCTACAGCGTCATTTTAAATTATTTATTGTTTCTTGTTTAAACATACTACAATATGTGAAGCAAACTCACTTCGCAGAAACTTCCGAATATATCGGCACAACCGTTCCTAGACTATGTTTTCGTATCGCCGTATATAATACATGATTATTTATTTAATTATTTAAACTTAAAGTAAACAACAAACACATATAAATATACAAAATGGACATAGTACAGATTATAAAACGTTGTTTACTAGGGCGAACTTATCGCAGAACTGCGATTTCTTCCAGTTAACCCCAGGACAAAACAGAAAAAAAGGAGTTGAACAAAAATAAAGGAAAAAACAGAAAAAATTGAATAAAAAAAAGGAATTGAATAAAAAAAATATATACGAAGTAGAAAATATATACATACATACATATGTGAGATAAAAAACAAATAAAAACGGAATAAAAAAAAACACTTGGGAAAAATACTTTAAAGCAGACGTTGAAGCCCGCTTGAAAGTTTATAGTAGTAAAATAAATCATGATAATACCGCAATCTTAACATCTTATTACACACTAGCTTTTGTGCATTTTGATTACAGGTTTGAAGCAACCAATATTGCATACATGTTGTTTTGTAATGAGAGGATTTTTTCTCATTAACAGTAAGAGGTATTCGATTTTTTAACAGGCTGTGTCCTCACCAATATCCTGTTCTATCGTGAGTGAAAATATGTAACCTGAGAGTTGCCCCGTGTAAAACTGATTTCTGGGTCTATGTAACCGTACAAAATATTCAGGTAATATTCATTAATGGCATTTCCCACTGCTAAGAAAGAAGCCTTGTCGTAATACAGTAGTGATGCTTCGAATAGGTGGTATAAACCTTTTAACTGTTCTTTATTTTAAACATAGAATTAGGAATGCTACAGAACGTTTTTTCTAACTTGGCCGCCGGCGGATCTTAGCTGCAAGAGGAGTTGCAAATTGTGTTGCCGGCAGCCCGGCTTGTCGAATCTTGTCATAAGAGCTGTCAATGGTCCACAATTTTCTTACATTGTATATTATACAAGTAATCTACAATTCCGAAAAATGTAACCATACCTCATTATCAAATCGAGCAACACTAAACCTAAGTTTGCACCGGGGAACTTATGTCGCGAAATGCACTATGCCTATATTACAGCCTTTTACTAGGGTAAACTGTAAAACAATGTGCAGTATCCTCACATTACTGGAATTGTCGTGATGATATGAATGAATTTACATACCACATTTAATTATAACTGGAACCACACATACCTAATAGTTATTTTCTTTACATTATGCTTTACTACTTTGTCAACTTCTGAGAATCAATTACTCCAAAATGTCTCTAAATAATACTTATTAAATGTCACATGAGTTATGTAGAACGATCTCTAGTTCCATTGACAAGTGTGGAATTATAAGTGTTTCCATTATGTGCAAACCACACAACCTCTCCTTCGACCACCAAACATATTAAAAGTAATTTTATTATTGGTATGTTATAATTGCATATTTACTTTTTGTCACCCCGGAATGTCATTCTTGCATAACAATGTTTCGAACACAAATTGAATGCATTGTCTCGGAATATCTTCTTCTTCATAAAAATGTTAGTGCCTACCTATAACATTTTTCTTCTATATCTACTATGCTATGGCCCCATCGTCCTAAAATACGGTATATTTTCTAACTCAAACTATGGAGAACTATTAATTAAGGCTTCATTGTAAAATATCAAAATTCACACAGTAAAATGTTCATTAAAGACAAAAATACAATTAAAAAAATACAACAGAATTCATCCCTTCAATATAATTCGAAAATTCTCCCCAGCCTGAGATGAATCTCTTAAATGTGAGGCTACTTTTTTTTAGAAATTTGATGTTTATAGGAAAATATGGTTTTTTTTTTTCAGAAAAGTAATGTTTGATAAAAAAAATCGCTATACTGTAAGGCAAAAGCAACAAATAAAGGTCTTTATAGAAAGCCAGAAATGTTTTTTATGATTTTTATTTTGTTTTGTCGAAATTGAGACAGTAGTTTGTGAGATTAATAGTCAAAAAATCTAAATGACAAATTTTCATTCTCTTAATTTTTCAAAACGTATGATTTATGGTTATAAATTCTTTTTTTTTCAAATTTTTATCCTGATCACCCCTCAAGAGATTTTACACGAGGAAGAAAATATCCTATGTATTCAATTAAATAAATCATTTATACCAAGAACTGTTCTAGAACGCGTCGTCCAATTTAGCCACAAATAAATCAGAACAATGTTTTCTATTTTCCGTCTCTAATTAGTTCCGGCATCTCTTAGATTCCGTATAGAGAGCATTATACCTACGTGTAAAATAATCGGTAGGTTGATAATAATATATTACAATGGTGCATTCCTTAAAAAAGCTTCTGCACATCTCAAAGGCTATTTCAATAGAGCAGGTAAGCTTTACTTATTCGGAAGTCGCGTGGGTCGGTACGCCACTATATTTATATTAAGTGTATAGAAAAGCACGAACATCGAACGATCTGAATCTAATTTAAAAGCTAGCCATTGTTTCAGGTAGCCGGGCACGCTTTGTACTGGGTGGGCAAGAATTAGAAAACTAAAATAATTCAATTTTCAATTTATTTATTTATCGTTTGGCAACGTCGAAGTATTGTCACATCGTTAAAGTCTGACATCCAGCGCCTCCAGCCACTGGAGGAACTCGGAGGATTTTTTTTACAATACAATTTTCAATACAAGGAAAACATATTTTTATGCTGTCCGTTTCTGCAGATTCTACAGATTCAGTAAATTTATGTTGTATCATTTATATCTACTTTATTTTAACCTCACAAGCCATCCGCTGGTTTTTCCTAAAGTGATTTAGGAAAAACCTGCTTCGTTGAGACGAAGATTGAAACCCCGACCGCGTATTTTAGGAATGTCAGTGCTCCGAGTCAACAACATAAATATACGTACTCAGAACATAGTGTTTAGACCTGCTGGTTACATCATTCTCGCAAATTGCTTCTAATCTCTCATGAATTTGGGACAACTTATAAATAAGTAAAATGCCGGTAAAAATATGCAGGTAAAGTGCAGATAAAGATATACTTCGTGTATATTTCGTGTTTATTATTGTTTTGTTCGAAACTTGTTCTGTGTGCACTCTTCGGCGCAAAGGCTGAGCGCTGTAATGCCGAAGAGTGTAATATTTTTACTTAAATAAATAAATAAAATAAAATACATAGTTCATTCATTATAACTTTGTAAGAAATATTTGTATTGTATCTGTATGAAATTACTAATATTTTTATTTTTCTCTTTTCAGGTAAGGACCACATTGTTACTGAAAACATGACCAAGGAAAGCGGGCGTAAGTTAGAAATTTTTGTCCACCGTTTATTCAATTTCTCGATTAACACGATTCTCGTAATGTCTAATAGATTCGAGTCCATTATTGTAGTCAACCATTGATCTCCTTTAATGCGAGATCCTTATCCATACATGTCTCAAGATCGTTCTGACAAAAAAAAAGGGTTTATTTATCTATTGAGTTTATTTCTGGCCATCCATTACTGAATAACCAAATAGAGACGCATAATAGGATCGCTATTTAGAGTACTATTCTTGTACATAGATCTCAGTTCAATGGGTATTCAGAATGAGGAAAAAACTGCTCCCTTTTTAGTAGCCTACGGTCGCTACTATTGCTCTGCTATCGGCCCACGTATGTCCATTGTTACTCTTTAGTACTCTCTCCTCTGTACGACGCTTTGTGGAATTATCTCCCAAGTTCGTTGTGTATGAGTCCACTTTAAAATATACAACCTTTATCCCCATTATATTATTATAATGTCCAAAGCACAATAGTAATCCCACTTTTTATAAAAAGGTTTAGTAATGGTCATCTCCATAACGGGTTACGCGCGAATTTCATTTTATTATGAAAGCGAAAGACTCCAATCCACTGAAATTTAAATTAACTGTTTTAATTTTTTATTATAATTTTTCAAACATCTATGGTAGAGATGACGGCAATTTTAAAATCCGTCTATTCTGCGTTATTCATACTACCATTTGGAAGCATCCACCTCATTTATTAGTTTTTTTATACAGTACGTAATAAATGTTTTTCGATGAAAACTTAATGTGATCTTCATTTTTCAAAGACCTTCTTTAATTTTTATGGTTGTTTTATTAGTAGGTAATAGTTTTAAAATTTCTTCGCTTAATTATTTATCACCGGAGTGTGACAAATAGGTGTATTAAAAATGCACAAAATCGTGTCAATAAAAATAATGTTTTTAAAAAAATGTATCGACCAGAGTGTATTTGAAAATTTATTGCTTTGAGGATTGCTTAGAAATCCGATCGTAAACTTTTTTTTATACGAAATATCTTACATGTGTTTTAGTTTATGCTCTATCAAAACAAAACTATAAAATGTACCGCAATAAATCACATATTACCGGATGTGTTTATTCGTAAACATAACTAGTTTTGCCTTAGAAATGTTCTGTACTTTTACGGAAATTAATTGACTGGTGAACATTCAAGACATTATATTCTGTTAGTATATTTTTTAGTTGGTCAAGTTTGTTGCAGAATTTTTCACACTTAGGTAAAAACAAAAGTAAAAAAATTGGGCTGAATCATACCTGAAAAATCTCATATATCCAGATATGATGGATGTAGAAGGAGAGGTGGTCGGTACCCTGATTGGTAACGCGCTCGACTGTTAATCCAGTGGGCGCGAGTTCAATCCCCGACTTACTCCACTTCATTACACAAGGCTTTAAGCTTTCTGTGAAGTGTACAAAGATGTATTTGGGTTTATTTAAAAAAAAACCAGTTCCATTTTTATTAAAAGAAAAATAAAATTAGTCAGACGTGTAAGAGTCGCTGTAAAAATATGTGATTTCTATGAGACTTTTTCTTGGCGTTTATCTAGCTAGAAGTTCATTTCAAGATGAAGTCAGCAGGGACCGCTGAGGTGCGAAGCCCTATAGATATTTCGGTTTAATGTAGTGTAGAGAATAATATTGTGAGACTCAACAAAAAATAAACTTGCATTAAGGTGTCTGTGCGATAGAGTTATAATTTGTCTAGTAAACATTAGTATCTCCATAAGCACTGTCTAATTCAGTGATAAAGTTGTTTGTTTTGTATAATTTCCCTTAAATCTGTTTAGTGTTCATATTGTACACTATATAGAATAATACTGTCTAGTAAACGGTGCTAAGATACAATATGGAATGGTTATGGCAGCCGTGCAACTTTAATGGATGCTTCTTATTAGGTTCGCCGTACACCTAACGGGTGTCGTGTAACAACATTCTGCTTACATTAGTTTGAATTAATAAGTTTGATGTTACTGTTTGTTACTCTACTACTGTAATGTTTTAGGATATTATAACCGCTCAGATCCAGAGTTATACATGCGAGAATCAAAGCAAAATTCACAAATGTTTTGTAGTTCTTTTTTTACCGAATATGTCATATTGTTCTTGCACAATTCATTTGGAAAACAATCGACGATTGTATTTTTACGTTTCCGTACTTTTGAACACTAGCGCCACGGTGTTTGTTCTTGTAATTAACATCATCAACCTATAACACATATATCCGTTATGTATAAGTTTATTTGTGTTCTAAATTAAATATAACTACTAGATACCATGATATGAAATACTTGTAGACGAAGGTATAAGAAAACTCGAGAGCAGTTGTATTATTATGGTTGTCGTATTTCCTTCTTGAGATTTTATGCAACTATCTTAATTTTGAATTTAGAAGATAACGTCTGCTTCAATTGTTTCTATTTGCCGTTCTCCCTGTTTCAAATTGGGCTGTCTAGTTCTATGCCTGGGTATAATACGAGTACATAGAAATAGTACTCGCTATATCTGCTTTTGTGTTTTAGTATTAGGTACTGTATCTACTCATCTAGTGTGTTTGGTATGGAGTCTGTGTTGAGATAAAAATCCTAGGCGACAGCATTAATCTGGCGCAGACACTGTACGGTGACAGATATGCTGCGAGGGGTGACTAACCAGGGCTGCCTCTCAAATTATAATATGACGACAATATTGTTAACAGTTTTGGACGAGAGATTAAAATTTGAATTGGGAATTCATGTGGATGCTTCCTACTTTCTACCTCATACAGATGACGTCACTAAATTTGAACTATTGATTGTGAATGTAAAACTAGCATACTCATATCTAGAGCTCGTTTTCTTTATATTCGTTGGAGCAGGATTTGTCTTAATAGCTCAAATTGTTTCAGTACCAAAAAAAATGAAGATTATTTCACCACCAAATGAATTGAATTGTTGCAAATCTAAAATTTGATCAGCCAACAATGCCTCGAGTTTACGATACATTCGAGCATTATATCCAAAAAACCTCATAAGTACATTTTTATATACTTAGGTATTATTTAAATTTCATTGACAACAATTAACACAGTCTTTGTAATTAACAATAATCAATTCGTCAAACTTAACATGACCCTGACAAATATAGTTTTATCTCTAAAACGGTTTGTTCATAAAACACGCACCAAAATAATATCAAATGTACTTTATTAAATAGTACTCAAATGTCCTATGATGTGTACGAGTATAATATGACTAGAAGTATAGTGTAAGAATTTCTGGAAGATATTTCGCATGAGAAATGGACTCTATAGAATTGTCATTGATTTTATTGCAAAATGATTACGTGTGGAAGTTCCCCAGACGATGTCTTGATGTGTTCTATCTATTTATCTATCTATACCCTCACTCCACTTCCCTTGCGGGGCAGGCAAAGAGGACAGAGCGCCAGACAGCCCTATCCTTACACACACTCCTAGCCTCCGTCACATTCATGCAATTTGCTCTCCGATTCCTTTTACACAAGACGCGTCCATCCCCGAGGATCTGGTCGACATAATCGGACCAGGTCAGTCTCGGGCTCTCTTGATGATGTGTTATCTCGAGAAAATGCATTAGATTTCTGAGGAAGATATTTACTGTGTAGAAAGAATGTTCGCTTACCGCTACACACATAATATGTCAACTCGATAATAGGTGTATCATGCAAGTATTTATTTATTTACACTTTTGGTGAACAAAATACAGAGCTATGTTAACATTACACATAGAAATTATAACATTGACTCACTAGGGCGAGCTTATCGCAATTCTTCCATTTCTGCCAGCTAACTCCTATTATATATTTACAATTTGCCCAGCTCTTTAAAACGGTCTGAAAATGTTACTAATTTTCTTCAAATTAGCAAGAAAACCGTGCATTTTGGAAACGTTGTGTTTTCCATCTAATTTTTTACTTATTTCTTATTTGTGCTTTTTTTAAAGATATAATCTTAAATAGACGAGAATAATGGACGATAATTCAAGATTGGAGAGATAAATTAAATTGTTTCGATTAATAATATACTCGTAAAACTATTATTTATAATTTGAAATATTTCACACACAATTACATGGAAGAAAAAACTACTCGTCTGGGAGAAATAATCTTCACATAAATTGCATTTTATTCAAGTTATATCTTGTTTTTAATACTTTCTACTACTTGATACAAATAATGGAATCATCGTTATGTTCTAGTATTATTATTCTAGCTTTGTTTTACGAGTCTATAAACAATGTCTCATAACTAGAATATTCATCCTGTTAATCGAGTTGATAGCCGGACGTTTAAAGAAGACAATTTTATATTCTCATTTTATTCTGTCCGAGACTACTACTTTTATTTGCCAACTTATGTTTTTACGCTTTGTATAATTCTTTTCAGTATCCATAAAACGTTGCATAAAAATTCGTTCTTCAGTAATCTTGTTAAGTCTTTTTGATGGAATCTTAGTTTAGTACGATGATTTATTCCGTATTAACTACACAAGCAATGCTTTTTACAAGATTTTATTTAACTTCACTGTGGAGTTTTTTTACTTGTTTGTGCGCAAATCTTACAATGGATTTTTCGACCACTTCCTAACTACTTAGAGACTTGAAACATTGCAAACATACGTAAAGTCGTTGACAATACAATCCTGTACCACTTTGGATCAACCTGATCCGAAGACAAAAAAATATGTAAAGAGTTTTAAAGGGATCCAAGGGTCGTGTGTGGTCGTGTGTGGTATCGTATCAAAGGGCGTTGGGAAAGAAATCCAGATTGGCGAAGTATGCGAATAATGCTGATAAAAGCTGGAGATTTGCCTGAAATTATAGAAAGCAAAAAGTAGAAGCCAGATTATCTAATTTATAACTAAAATATCTCGTGTTTATCGTGAAATTATAGCGAGGAAAATGCCACTTTGAACATTCGTGTACTGAACCGCTGAAAGAACCTAAAGAATTCATCTAATAAAACATTTACATCTTTGTCCTACATATTTTCGTATATTATAAGCAGCTTTTTTGGAGTATAATGTTTTATGTTTAGCTTTATTTTATAAAGAGTATTATACTATAATAAAGTATTATTAGCACTTCATAACCACATCACGTTCTTAACATTCTTATTAATACATATAAAATAGTTTTATTATTATTATTAAGCCCTTTGATGCTTTGCTAAACATCATGAATTTCTGATTTCAGTGAAGCTGTAGAAAGCTATCATTCTTTAAGGGCTTATATGCACTGAGCAAAAATCGTTCTATTTTGTTTCAACTTTTTCAATTTTTTTATGAGAATGTTAGCGCTCAATAAGAGTAACGTAAGCGACAAAGTGAATTATACTTTTATATCTGAAAAACTGAACGGAAAATCTTTAGATCCCCTAGAATGAATTTTAGGGGACCTTAAGGATTATTTTTTTATACAAGTAATTTCTAAATCCTGTAATTCTGGATCAGCCGATCTGTAGTCCATACTTTCATCTATCACTGGTTTCAGTTTGAAGACGATTCCCTCAGTATTGGCTTAGTAAAATTCAGGACGCCGAAGCCCCCTGACAGCATATAGGGCCTTAAGTTTGAGAGCTTCATATTATCTAGTTATTGTCTTTTATAGAGCTTTATTGTGAAATGAATAGATATTTTAATAAACCGTTCTGAGAAATTATTTTTTCATTTAATTTAAAGTTATTTTGTAACTGAAAGTAAATGTTTTTGAACGAAATTAATTTTAAAGGCAAGTTTGTAATTATACCTTTTGTTATTAGATTTTGAGATGAATGTTTAATTAATTATTTGAACAGAAAATGTAGAATTAAACTCAGAAAGGAGTAAAGTAAATATTTGAAACTCCAAGTGCAGAAAAGGAACATGTCCACATATTTTACAAAATGATTTAACGCTGCTTTCTAATTCTCTTCACCAAGTTAGTGTTATGTGCGAAAATCACAGTCGACCCATGAACCCTTTACCTAAAAAAATACGTGGGTCATCTATGTAGGTTAAGACAATCGAGCAGCGTGATATAAATTATGTATATTAAAAGCTCGTGTAAACAATTTTTTTCCCATCTAGGGATTGTCCGTTTTCTAACAAAAGAGTTTTTTTACATCTCCTGTAATTTTCGATATTGTGGACAATTGGAAATTTTCCCTTTTCGCATTTAAGGCTTCATTAATGTGGGTATATTTCATTTCAATTAACTCGCTAATTCTAGGGATTCGCAAAATACAGATGCTCTAAGAGAAACGTTAAGGTGGCTTCCCACCGTCCGTGATATTATGACTCGTCGCAGAATTTCGTATACGCTTTGTATAGAAAATGCTATGGTTGTTGTCAACATCACTGTGGAAAGCCACCTTTCGTCTTGTGTATTTGATGTAAGTAATTAATTTAAAATTATCACCTACCCCTGCTTTTTTGACAAGATCCTTTTAATTAGGTCTAATGATGAGCTCTTTTTATTTATAAATCCACCCATTAAATAATTAAATAAAAATGATAACCTTCGTTTCACTTCTCTTGCAATTTTTTTTAAACGTTTTCGAACTGTGTTCACTTTCTGCTAGGGATCAGCTCAATCTTTTAATTCAGCCCCTTTTTTTCACAAGATTTTTTTTTGTTTATAACTTTATTTTCATATAAGACTTTTTCTACTCAGATGAGCCGAAGATTCTTATGCATGTCCCAGAAAATTTTTATTTTTGATTTTGTTCGATTTGTATGAATAAGTTTCTTTGACATTATGCCTGGCCACACACGTCCCGAAGTTCAGTTCCGGAATCGACCATTTTGCAAAAAAGTTCCGATCAAAACCTCTCTCTGACTTCAGCGTCACCCCGATTTTAAATTCAGAAAGAGGTTTTGGTCGGAACCTTTTTGCAAAACGGTCGATTCCGGAACTGAACTTCGGGTGCGTGTGTGGCCAGGCAAAAGAGGATAATTTTGAAGGGATTGGATATTCAAAATGCCAGACTTTTATTTTCCAACCTTTTTTTGATTAACGAGAACTCTTTTATATCACCATCATAAAATATAACACTTTATTTCCAGGTTGAAAAGTATGGAGGAAAACGTTTCATTTTATTAAAAAAATCTTTTCTCTTATATAATTTGTATCTCTGGCTGATAGAAAAAGTAGCAGTGAATTCAATAATGTATTACAATTTCCAACAAAAGTCGTAAACGCCTGGAGTTGATAGATTTATTGAGTTCGAAATATTTTTAAAGAGTTTTAATGGTGAGGTGTTAGTATGTTATCTTGCCGCTAGGTGTCAGAATTTG
Source organism: Ceraclea dissimilis (assembly GCA_963576895.1). Lineage (NCBI taxonomy): Eukaryota > Metazoa > Arthropoda > Insecta > Trichoptera > Leptoceridae > Ceraclea > Ceraclea dissimilis. The sequence goes on from OY756361.1 coordinate 17,301,689, forward strand.
TCTATTATTTTTAGTGGGTGTTGGGAATAGATATTAGTTTTATTATTATTTTTACTGGACTCTATTATAAAGGTGTTGAAGAAGCAAATCTAATATCATACAATTTGTTATTTATAATTTTAATCCAATATAATTTATTATGTGAACGAATGTGAACTGAATGGTAAATTTTTGAACTTATGTTAAATTTTGGCAAATTTATACACGCTTATTTATGGTTATTCTAATTATTATTAGGCAACATAACCCCATAGGAATAAATATGTCTATGTAATTCTTCCTTTAAGGTTATTCGGGTGTTGGCCGCGTGTCTTTTGATCTTCTCTAGCTTTCGGCAGCGATACTTCTGCCATCTTCAGGATGAAGTAGATTTTTCTATGTAAACGTCCGTCGAGCCATCAGTAATTTACTGCCGCAGCGTGAGCAGTGGTGTGTTGAAGGGTAAAGTTATTGTGATATGTGAGTGTTACTGCCGCAGCGTGAGCAGCTGTGTGTTGAGTTAGCTAGAGAAGATCAAAAGACACGCGGCCAACACCCGAATAACCTTAAAGGAAGAATATATATACCATGATGCGAAAACCTACAACATCATATTCATGTCTATGTAATTTTACGTGCGTGGTAAAAAAATATTTTGTCAAAAGGTTAGACAATCCTTATTATTCACATAAATGTATGAATCGATATAATTCAAGTCCGTAATTATTAAAATATCTCTATATATTAAATATCTTTGTATATTAAATGTTGTACAAAAAGCAATTTCCGTTTTCGACAGAGTTGCAATAAAAAATCGTCGACACGAATAAATCACCCAATCATTGTTTTATAATTAAAACCACACCGAGACGCTGACGTTTATTAGGTGGATATAATCTTGTAGATTTTCCTCATAACAGAAAAAAATAAAATATCTTTAGTGTGATATCACTCAGCCGACTGTACATCACATTTTAAAAATAATTTATATACCTTTGCATACATAATAATATTATATTTCCTTCGTGTTGACAACATTTTTTTACGGAAGATTGACTCTGTGTGCTAACGACCTTTATATTTTTTCGTTGCTAAATCTTTTCAACATGTTACAATATTAAAAATAATCCGCATCAGGATATTATAATGTCTTTCTTGTTAACCCACCCAAGCAGTGCGAATTCCTCAAATAGAAAACATGAGAAATTAAAAAATATATTTAGAATTTAAAATTACAGGATCTCGTTGAATCGTCCTTCTAAAAAATTGAATCATATTTTTTAATGAAATAAACGTATTTGATGCTAGAGGCTTGCTGATATAAAAGGAGTAACAAGAAAGGTATAGTATAAGTTTTCCATTCTAACTGTATACTTGAGAAGATCCAGGCACCCAAACCAATAACCATACGTAATCTATAAACCTTTTTGTTTTGTTTTTTTTAAAGTATCTGGGCTTGTATACACAAACCCAAATACTTTCTTGCATACCTCGCACTAGGCTAAAAGGCTGAAGTGTGGAATACATCGCCAGCGCCGGGGTTCGAACCTGGCACCACCCGCTCGACAGATTGCCGCCTCAACCAACTGCGACAACCATGTACTCAAACCTAAGTCTCTTCTTCTTTCTATCGGCAAGGAACACATTTACGAGGGATAAATGATGTTCCAAGTTGCAAGACATCAAGTTAGACGTAACTTGGTAGACCTAAATTCAGATTATTGGACAAGGCGCTAAGACCTCTGCAATTGCTGGAGGAGCCTAAGGCCCATACCGAAACTCCCTAATCCAAGCACCTTGACAATAAGATCGTAGCGCAGGAAGACGTACGCAGGTGTTCAAACTCAAAGTCATTTTAACTTGCGAATCTTTGTGATATCCCCGTGTTAGTATGTGGAACGTTAATATGGGAAGAATGTTAGTAGGTATATCATAAGATAAATCTTCTTGTGTTGTATTGTATTGTGTATATCATAGTGGAAAGAATTTGAGGAATAAAATGTGAAAAAATGTGTGAAATTGTTTACACCCAATGATGTGTGATGTGTCATCCTTCTAACATCATTTCCATGTATTCCTCTGGCAACATTTCAAATGTATCGTCACCACATCCATCCAGCTAATAGTGCAATCAATTTATTCAAACATTTTAACACATCAATTTGTTGTTTTATACTTAAAGCATTTAACACTTCTGTGTCATTCGTCATACTGATGGAAAATAAAACTACAGTTACCCCTTTTTGACAACGGGAAACGCTATTAAATTGATATTTTGTTTCAAAACAGTTTATTCTTTTTAAGTATTTGATTTAGTCAATTTTTCTAAATATAAAAGATTGTTTAACTTTCTTCTTCCTGTTTTAAGATTAAAGTTATCAATTACTTCCTTTTAGATTTTATCTAACCTCAATCCTGATACCGAAAGCTCGGATCAGTGAATTGGAAAAAAACACACGTCTTGAGAAAACTCGACAAAACGCTTTACCGATAGATGTGCAATGTTGATTTTTCGTTAAAAATAATGTAAGAGTTTGACTACTTGCCTTTGTAGTTATTAAAAACACGCACTCGTAGCATTATCTCTGGAGCTTGAATTAACTGAAATGAGAATTGGCTGAAGAGGTCATAGGCCCTTGTGAACAAATTGTATGATGTCTAATTGTAAACACTTCTAATTTTAACATACTAGTATTTTTCCTTTTTTTTTCACTTGAATTATAAAGTTAACATTCAGGTGTAACTATGCCGAATATATGCCATCTTGAATATTTTATAAAAAGAACCCTTAAGAACAAGTTAAAGGATGCAGCGACAGGTATCGCTGTGTAGATATTTGAAACAGGAAAAAAAGGACAGCTGGTTGTAATAACAACACGACATAACACGTAAAATAAAACTCAAAAGACCGAATAGAAAATAAAATGCCTACGTGCTATACGTGAAACTACTTATCGTTTAGCCACGTATTTTTTCATCCATCGATAAGTAGTAGAATATTTCGCCGTCCGGACGTGATTGGCTCCCTTAATGCCCGCGTTGTCTATGGAATTCGGTTCTTAATTTAAAAACTACTGCCGCCATAAATGAAATCGAAACGTTGGATTCAATATTATGATAAATCCGTAACGTACTTTTGTATTGGTTTTCTTATACATACTTCCACGATGTCACGTGTATAGTGTTTTAAAATGTTTGTCTGTAGTTTCATAGAACGTTTATCTGTTTTAGACGCTTTTCTTTACTATAGATTTGTGTCCAAAATCGGTTTGTACATTTTATAGGCATCATTTTACAACTTCGTAAAATTACGATAATTTTCACGAACATTTATTAGTAATACACCGAAACGAAACAAATTGAAAAATGTAGACAAACCTATGCACCTGTTTCAATTGTTTGTAAAAATTGATAACTTATATATCAAGGGTCTGATGATGCTAGTTCCAATATTTCCGAAACCGTTCTTAAGTTATTCTCGTATGTCGAAGTATGTTGTTAATAAATAACATTGAATTCGTACTACCTGAGACCCCCAGTAACATACGGGTTGTTTCAAATTTGAGGAAAGACTTTCGCTGTTGACTGTAAACCAATTTTATAAACCGTCTTATTATAATGCAGACTTTAAAAATATATATTGATTCACTAGTTGGGGCACCGCCGTACTGTAAGGTTTTGGTAGTATTTCGAGGCATGTATTTGATAGGTACCCATCTATCTGTATTATTTTCCAATAGAATTGGATTTTTGCTTTCTCATGGAATGCTGTGCATGGAATTTGTAGCCGAGATTGGTATTCTGCAGGTTCCTCTCTTCCCCTCATACAATCTACTCACAACATTCTTATTTATCCAGTTTTATTATATTTTGTTCTATCAATAATCGTACCTAATAATGAAACAAGAAAAGAACGGCTATAATATGTTATCTTAGAAGAATGACTCTCAGGAAATCTATTATTGATCTGCTTGTACTAATTTCTGGACTGCTATTCTATTAAAAAGTCAAATCATTGTTGTTACTAAAAATCTGTCTAATTTTTACGGCGCATGTTGCATGTTGCTCATAGACTTTCTTTTAGTATCCCTACCCTACACAGCACACACACACTCATTGCTTCCATACGCGCTCTCCGATTCCTTATATTCAAAATGCGTCCGTCTTCGAGTATTTGGTCAAAATGATCCATCCAGTCTCGGACCTCCGCCCTTTCTCAAACCTCTTCCTTCACCCACATATATCTTTGTAGTCATCCTATCGTCATTCATTCCCTCAACATACCCAAACTTTCATTATAATCACAAATACTTAATAACCGTAATACATACCAAACCTTAAATTAATACGGTGAAATCCTACCCTTAGTAAATATATTTCACCGTACCAAAACGAAGAAATAAAATAAATGGACCTAAAAATGAAATAATAAAAATATTGTTTTACGCGTAATCGGATAAGGAAAAAATTTCATTTAGCATATGCATTGAATAAATTTATTGCACTTTTATAAAATAATACATAGTGTTTTCTTTGATCTTTTTCAGCGTTCCCTCTTTTTCATTTCTTTATGCGCATTGCAATGTCTAACAAAGTAATTTATTGTCTCTGCCCTGCCGCCGTGATATTGAAATGTCGATGTATTAAAGTATTTTGCATCCACATAAACGAAAAAGCCCTGCAAACTGTAATAATATATTTTACCACTCCCCAAAATAAAAGAAACTTCGACAAACCAATTCGATTTAAATTTTCTATCTGGCAACCCCCTTGATTCAATCTGTTTGACGAAAAAACTTAAATTGTCTATGGACAAATCCTATTCCCGGGAAATAAATTCGTTTATCCGGAGTGTATGTTACTCTGTACTGGAACAAGTAGATCCATAGACAATATTACTTTCCTATAAAATTCCTAGTAGGTATACTGATAATAATGTAGGTATACCTATATTGGAATTGTGCTCGGTCGACTCTGAAATTGTGTGGTATTTTCATTTGATTATTTCGGGAGAATGATTTTAATAATATTGTATTTGCAGCTTAATCTCGTGGGTAGATACAATTTAGGAACCTTATTTACTTTTTTTCTATTAATAAACACCCCTTTCGAACAATTAATTTAAAGATTAAAATATCCTTCGCAAAATGTAATGATAAATCGTAACGGCAATATTCTTTCGAAAGCGCGTTCAACGCATAACTACGTACAGACATCAAAAAGCTCTCGTTAGTAAATTTACATGCCGTACCATATTTTTGAGTTATCTCACTAATTTCAGAGAGGCAATAGTCCTGACTTAAGTAAATAATAAAACAAATAAATCTTTATTAGCCAACGAAAAATAAGAAAAATATGCATCGTTACACAACCAAGAGAATGCTAGTGTGCCAAAAAGGTGGACTTATTCCAAAAGCAATATCTTACAGTCAACCCAAGGCAATAAATATCTTACAGTTAACCCAAGGGCCTAGTCACTGTTTTGAGAATGGCAGATGATCGTTGTCCCCACTCTATTATATTTTTTGAGTCTATTAAAAAGTCAGGTTTTCGTAAAACTTCAATGTGTCGGGAAACTGTTTTTCGCCAACTGTCTGTCGCATCCGGTCGTCAGAAAACTAGAGATGAAATCAAAGAGATGAATGATTAACATTGTGTGTAGTTATATGCCCAAGATGGTGGACATTTGTTGATAAACAATCATTTTAATGTCTGATTCTGTTGTGGTTTGCTCGTTCGATTATATTTATTTTAAGTTTTATTACTTTCTGTTTTATAAACAAACATTCATTCATGTCAAATGGTAGTAACATTAAATTGTCTTAATGTGAATTTCTAAGTCTTCATATCAAGTTTCATTCATTTCACGCATATATTTTTTCATTCTACACATTTTGAACTATGGTAGCAAATATAATTTTGATGGTCTATTTTTGCCATCAAGGACTATGTTTCGATATTGAAGCTTGAACCAGGTGCTGATTTCTTAACAACATAAATAAATGGATCATGTATTTAAATTCTTCTTAACTTTATTGTGAAATTTTATATTTTGATTGTTGATTGAGGTGGAATGAAGAAATAGTTTGCTAAGTAGCATTATAAATCAGGGTCATATTATTCAAAAACAGCGAATGACGTCCGTTATTTGAGAAGCTCTCATACTAAACATAGATTAAACAGATGCAGCGTGAAATAAAATTAGTTTTTTTATTTTTTGGGTACTTCTAAATGATCATACCTATATTTTTAATATTGAATCTACGCCAACAACCAATGTTGAATAAAGAGAATCCCGAAAACATTCAAAATCGCTTGCACAATCGCATGCTAATTTTTTTTTAAAAGGATCTGGGCTTGCATATACTCTTAATTAATTTTGTCTGGTTTTGTCTTAGGATTACGACTTGTTATAAATTTACAAAGATCTGTTTTTTGACTGAAGGCTCTTGGTAGAAGTTCATTATATTAATATAGTTTTACTACTACATACTTCATTCAAAGGTTCCTATCCGTATATAAGTTAAGCATTTTCAACATTCCCTAAAACTCTTGTATGAAGATTATTATACTACGTATGTTTTTTCTGTTAATTATTGTGATGTCTTCATTGTTGCGAGTTAATTTAATGTTTTTATTAATGTCTCGTGTTATTAAATTCCGTGCGTAGGAGGCTTTGATAAATACAACACGGTACTGGAAGATAGATTACAATATTATCTATCATGTTGCCTTTTTGTTCAACTCACCTGTTTTGTTTATTTTAAATTGGGGCGATTTAATCGCGGGTGAAACGCTGCAATGATGATTAACCCTAAACCCTTATATTTACGTATGGATAGGAATGGATTTTTTTAACCTATATTTTCACGCGTACATATACCAAATTATTTATCATATTTAGTTATCCAATGTTTTAGATATATTTTCTATTGGTTTTATTCCAATGACCAAATGCCACTAAAATCATATCAGCAGTTTCTTACTTCTCTGAAAACTTAATAAATGGCTACTGTAATAATTTGAAAGGATAACGTTTTTAGCATCTTTTCCAGTGGTCCAATCCAAAATATGGGACATATACTCACTAAGCCATTATTGCAAAAAATTCATTCAGGTCAATAATTGCATATTTCTGCGATTCGTTCTAACCGTTATTGCATCTGATATTCTTAAATTTCCAATACGAACATTAGCCCAATAATGTTTTATTTATTTTTTAATAAATGGCTTGCATACACAAACCCAAATACTTTCCTGTACACTTTGCACTGTACTAAAAGCCTGTATCGCGAAGTGTGGAATACATCGCCAGCGGCAGGGTTCGAACCTGGCACCTCCCGTTTGAGAGACTGCCACCTCAACCATCTGCGCCAACCATGTACTTTAGGTCTTGACTTTTGCCTCTCGCATCTTTACTTCGTGGCGTTTTCACGTCTTTTAAAACTCCCATCTTTCCCATAGTACTCATATGAAGTACCTTATATGAGGAACATTACCCATTATTTTACTTGAGGCTTATTACTTTTGTTGATGACTATGTTAAGGTACGTACCCACACGAGTATGTTGTCTAACATACCTTCACGAAATTAAGACATTATACTTGAACTTAGTTTGAAGATCGTTAAAAAGAAACTTTACCTTCATTACGTCGTGTTGATTTCATTACCTATCTCATTTATTTCCACTATTATCATGTCTATATCAAGTTGTTATACCTTTTCTTAATATTCACATTCTAAATTCTTAATATTTCTTAATTTTCTTAATATTTCCATTCTAAAGGAGATAAAAGTAGACGACAGACTGTCCTCCATCTGTCTAAAGCAAGTCCTTCAGTTTTTCGGACACATTGATGCCAGAAGAGACGACAATAGCCTTGAAAAACTTATGGTCGTGGGAGGAGTAGAAGGCAGAAGAGGTAGAGGAAGATCCCCCACTAGATGGACTGACCAAATCAAGGCTGCCACAGGTACTTCAGTGGTTGGAACAATGCGTACGGCGGTGTGTTGGGAGAGGTGGAAGACAACAATCCAGAACGTAATACGGACAAGAAGAGAGGATGGTCACGACCCTCAGCTGTGAGGACATTGACGCAAAAGAAGAAGAAGAATATTCCCATATGTATGTATTCACTACCTATAATGTGCACAAGAATTCCATTTTTTTTTTCTCTTTTCCTTCTAACCAAATTGTCAATTCATGTAAGGTCTCGCCACCCATCATGTCACGTCAATCCATAAGTCATTGATCAGATGAAATTGCGCTCAGTGCTCGGTGTGCTCGGTATGTCAACTCGGACCTTTGATTATTGAAGTACTTAATCAAATATATTTCGTCATAGTGACTCGCACAAAATTAATAAGCAGTCAAACCGACTGGCAAACTTTAAAACAATTATCCTAATGCATAGATGTAGAACGGGAAAAAAATCCCATACAAATAAATAAAAGTGCGTCGAATGCATTCCTTTTTCAAATAGTATTCCTAATTCAAAAACACATGACGTAATCTTCAAGCTTAGTGTTGTACGAACACGAATGTTGCCAGTAATGAAAATTCGACTCGTCTTTAATCACATTTCTATTTCTAACACGGTCTTCTTAATTACACGCGTAGGTAGGTGCCTGCGTAAAATTCATTAGACATCTAATTAATTACATTGGTAAAAAGGTGAACAGTACAATACAACCATATAATTTATTTTCTAACCTAATGCATTAGTTGTGTGGTATGGCGCTTAGTATGAGTGGAATATAACTAACCAACGAATGTAATATAACGCAGACTCAAAATTAAAGTCACAGTTATTTTACATATCAGTGTGTAGATGTGCTATTGATTTAATGTTAAATAGCAATCGTAAAAAGTAGCATTTGTGTGTTTTTGATACGTACTTCTTATCTCATAGCAATCATCACATTTTGCTACGTAATAATTGCATAATTATTCCTACACACGGTATGCGAACTTATTATGGAATAAAGCACAGATAGTCAGAGACGTGCCCGCTGGATTGGCCTCATCATCAGGATTTGATGGGAATGGTTGGGGGAACAGACCACGGCGGGCGTCCACGACGGCAGTACCTGGACCAGATATAGGGAGAAAGAACTGCGTCATGTATGTCGAGCTGAAGAGAGCTGCAGAAGACAGATAAGAATGGAGATCAAGATGTAAGAATTTGCTGCAAACCAGTCCGCAGGATTGAAACTGGAGAAGAAGTCAGAAATTATACTTGTACAGTTTAACAACATCACTACGTGACCATGTTATTTTTTTCACAGTTGCTAACTAGTCTGTTACATCCCACAATATGATACCCAATGATGGATTAGGTAAATGTGTTTCTTAATATTTGTCGACCCATATCGAAAAAAATTAGTTATATTTATTTATTTTTCTCGGTGCGGCAGCGTGCTAGCTATGATCTGGTCATTGCTTAAGTTATCGTATAGTCTGTTCCACATGATTGGTTTCTCTAAGCAGAAGGACCTGTCGTGGAAACATGACTTATTTTTACGTTACTTGTTCTTTATAATTTGTGATTGTTACATTGTTGTCACATCCTCCCTATATTCTGATGGTACCTACTGAACACTCTTCTTACTAGGCAATGTGTAAGCTAAGCCAGCCCAATTTGTCTTCCCCCGTCATCACCGTGGATATCTATCTTGTTTCTTTAGATTCTTGTAATCCCTGTTAGTACTACAAGTACGACTATCTTTGTTACTACAATCAATCAGTTTTGGCTTACCAATTAGTTTAATCTGCTGAAACTTTTCTTGCGAATAAAGATGATTTTTTTTTGTTCTGTGTTAAATGTATTTTTTTCTTTAGTTATTTCATTTGATAAACCTATATTATATTCTTTATTTACTAATGAAAGAATTAGACGATTTTTTTAGACTTAATTTTCAAGTGAAATATTTGTTACCAGTAGCGAACTTATTCTTGGAAATTTAGGGTTAAATTAAAAATGCTCATTTTTGGTCAGATAGTATTAAGTAATTACAACTAATATAACAAAGTGAGAATTGGAGAAAACTAAAAATATTGGGGCACCAAGTTATATTTAATTGCCTTCATACATACCTATAGGGAATAAATAGAATATATCTGTATAAACTTAATTAGAAACAAATCTTACTATATTTAATCATATTGCCTAAATAAATATATTAGCTAAATTCTGGTAAAATTCTGGATAAATGCTATTTATTTTATCGGATGATAATGTACGTATCCATATTTAATTTTGTTGTTGGTTAAAAAATAAATATTTTTATGAAATTAATATGATTTCGCCAACAGAATTTTCATTTCTTTGATCAAATAAACGAAAAGGGAGAAAATTCTGTTTGTTTATTTTGATTATCAAAATAATCCAATAGCGTCCACCCTCTACTGTGTGCACAGCCAATCAGCTTCTCGCCTCAGGCACCGACATCTTTGATCGTATGATTATGTTCTTTATTTGAATTTTAAATTCAACATCTGTCGTTGAAATGTGATATCGTGGTACTTTTATATAAATCGTATTCTTGGTATTCTATTTTAATTATTATTGGTCGAAATTGGAAATTACGGATAAATGTGAGTGAGTATATTATACCAAGTTTAGATAATTTTCAATACAAAATTTGGATGTCTTCGCGTAAGATGATCGAACAGTGTGTGGTTAAAAAACGGAGGGGAATGAATTGGGATTGGGAACCAACTTTTTTTTCGAGTACATTTTCCACAGGCTTGTCCCACAGTATGGGATCAGCATTGACTAGTGTACCTACGAGTGTACATTACCTGTTCAAAGGATGTACGTAAATGTGGCTTCCCACGGTCCGTGTTGTTGCATATGGATGTAGTAATATCTGTAAATACAAAATTCTGCGTCGTTCCGTAATGTCATGCCACCTTAGCAATGTAACATTTATCATAAAATTCCCTTGAAATTGTGTCTGCTTTTTTTAAAGTGGAAAATGACAAATCGTCTGGAAAAGATGATCATTCAGTGGATCCATTTTTTTGCAAGTACTCTTCTAAATTATGACAAACGTTGGTCAGATTACTCGCGTGGTCATAATTAAGTTCTTAAATTTTAAAAAAGTACTTGATTAAGGGGATTATTTACGTACGAAAAAGAACTTTGTCTAATTTCATTTTTTCAGCGTCGAAGAAAAACGATTAATATTTATTAAGGAATATAAAGCTATTTTTCTTCCCGTACCTTAATAATTTCCTCGAAATGAAAAAGTCGAATTCGCATTTAAGTGCCAATATTATTCCTGGGAAATGAACCACTTAAATTTTTATTGTGATGTTGAATGACTTTTTCAAGGTTTTTCATGACTTTCATAGTGGTCCTCCGTCGTCTCTGTATAGCTTGGGTCATTCCAAGTGCCTCTCACAGCTTCCTCCCTGTAGGGTGTTTCCATGGTTACGCCAGTAGACCTGTTCCCTACAACAGGTCTGAATCTAGGGGAATAAGTAGACATTGATATTATCTACGTAAGTACGTACTTACGTAATATTTTCCTGATAAGTATGTACCGATTTATGAGCAACCAATCCGTCACTGATAGCTTTCTTTTTTTTGTTTCAAATTGAAAACGATTCGAAAGACAGCGAATATTTTCAAATAAAGAATGTACTCTCCTTGCTCACAAGAAAATTTGAGAAATGTAAAAAAATAATAGTACATTTTAGATATTGTACGAAAATAAGGTACATGGTTGGCGCAGTTGGTTGAGGCGGCAATCTCTCAAGCGAGAGGTGCTAGGTTCAAATCCCAGCGCTGTCGATGTATTCCACACTTTGCGATACAGGCTTTTAGCCTAGTGCAAGGTGTGCAGGAAAGTATTTGGGTTTGCGTATGCAAGCCCAGATGCTTTTATTAAAAAAAAATGTTCTTTACTTGCGGGGTAGGCAAAGAGTATTTAGCCTCAAGCCTTTTCATAACACCCGTTTGTTTATTAAAAAAAACGATTTTTTTAATAATATTTTGCATCCTGGAAAGCCAATTCCAGAATAATAAAATTCGTTCAATGTCCAATCGATATTTTTTCATCAAACAAACTGTAGCGGTTGATTTAATGTTTGAATTAATATGCATAAAATGTCCCCAAATCTAATTATTTTTCAGTTATTTCTCTGTCCTCGACGGTTTTCAGTGACTCCTATATTTTCATTACGTAAATGGTTCAGGAAAATCGTTTTGAATTTTTAAATATCGGCAGCTCAATTAGTTATTGATGTAATTTAGTATTGCATCAATATAATATTTTAGAATGTTTGTATGTGTGGCGTAACATAACAGCGATCGGAGCATCATTGTTTCGAGAACTCGTGGCTTACATATGCCCGGTTCATGTGCAGCCTAGTTCGAACTGTCGAGTAGGTAGGGAATTAGTAACAATGCCAGATATCCCTTGTAACTATTCTAGTCCACCCGAGATTGCAACACTAGGACAGTCAAGTTGCTAAGTACTATAGGTATATCGGGCATTGTAACTAATTCATTACCCTTCGACTAAATTAAAAGCATATTCCGAACTAGGCTTCTATATACTGGTTTTTCAATTTTACCTTTTTGAGGTGGTCGGTAGCCTGGTTGGTAACGCGTTCGACTGTTAATCCAGTGGGCGCGGGTTCAATCCCCGACTTACTCCACTTCACAACACAAGCTTTTAAGCTTTCTGTGAAGTGTGCAAATATGTATTTGGGTTTATTTCGACAAACCCAGATTCATCTTTAAATAATAAAAAAAATGGACTTCCACCTATCTTGGGTCGAAAATCTTAATATCTTGTCTATTTTCTTTTTAAAGTCTGGTCAAATAAACTAGTTTTAAATCGTGATTTTCTACTAGTCATCCAATTACTGTTCGCCATATTTACTGCAATATATCTGTCGTACAACGATTATATTATTTTCCACAATAGAATGATGTGTCTACTGCAGTAATTCTGTTCCCAGTGACACTTTACTTCAGCACAACTACTCATTGCATGAGACACCACCATCCCTCCACATCCACCAGTATCCCAACTCGTCTAATTGGATGGGGTTTAGTCCCTTCTTATGCAATTTAGATGTATTGTATACCCTAGGAAAAAATATATAAGAAGGAAATTGAATGACTTTTGCAAATTATACCACTTTATTTTCATAATAACTGCATATCAACTCCATACATTTTCACGAACCAGACACTTTTTTGTAGTGCGTTTTTCTGTTTTGTGTCATCTGCAGAAAATATTGTGAACCTCGACACCAGACACCTCCATAACTTTCGATAATTAACTAAAGAAGCGTCCGTTTGGGAACAGAGCGATTATATGCAAAATGCAAGAGTTATGCTGGATTTCACCAAGTTTTTAGGCGAGGAATAGCGGAGATTGGAGCCACCTAGAACAAATTTTGTATGAAAAATAATAAGTGGCTTCTATCTCCACTATTAGACTTTTATCGGAGGCAAAATACAAGAGATGATCAATTTACACTAGTTATTAAAAATGTAGAAAGATGTAGTTATATTACATTTGAAGTGGTCGGTAGCTGAATTGCGAACGTGGTCGCTGGTTTATTGCGTAGACGCGGATTCGAGGCCCAGTTAGTTATGTACATTGCACAAAATAAGCATTAACGCTTACTATAAAAAAGGTTTTTTCCGAAATCTAGCAACTAATATTTCCCACCTTTTAAACGATGCCAAAGGAAGAATAAAAATTACCTGCTGTAAAATCTAAGGGACACATTCACCACGACTTGGTTGTATAATAATGCCGAATTGCAAATAATAAAGAATCTATTATTACAGTATTGATTTTCAATAAATGTGTCCCATGAGAGTATTATGCTTTATTTCTTCAGCTCTACTTCTAAAAATTGACACAGAATATCTGAATATTCTATATGGAAGATGTTAGGATTTCATACCATGTTCATCTCTACATCGAATTTTTTGGTGACTTTCAGCATTTAAAATTTAAAAATTAAATTTCTTACGTGGTTTTGAGCATTTAAAACTAGAACTTGAAATTTGTGGAGATTTCACACCATGTTTATCTCTACATCGAATTATTCGTGACTTTGAGCATTTAGAATTCGACATTCAAATATTTAGTGTGGTTTAAAGCAGAACTAGCAATTATAAATTTGTTACGTAAAAATAAACGTTAAACAATAAAAAAAAAGATATTCTCGCATGATTATTTAAAACAGAAACATGGTATTTCTAGCATAATTTTGAATTTTGAAATCCTGGCGAATGTTTACTTGCTTTTGAAATCCAATTGATTATTATTTTGAAAAAGGAATCTGGTTTTTGAAAATACACTTCTTTCTCGATTTAGAAAGCCAGTCGTATCTCCATATCTTTTCAGCAACAATATATTCTGCGATCTCCGTTCTTGTTATTCCACAGAATTTCAATATTATGAAATCACATTACCGATGTTGATGAATTCACCATCGAATTTTTCTTTTCCTTCCTTTCCGCTGCCAGATTTCCGATAGTTTACTTACCAATTTCCGACGGCGTGTTTCACACATATCACTCTTTATTCCCATATTTATTACCCGCTTAGAGCCGTCGTATCGATGGGGTAAAATTGAAAGTATAATGAAATTTTCATAGAATATCGCTTACTTGAAAATCCCTTTCAAAAATCGTTTTATTGTTATTACTAGCTGTATTTCCCGTGCTTCGCAACGGCTAAAATTGTGTACGGGTGGTGAAGTTACATCGTCTTAGAATTAAATACCTAATGCAATAAATTTTTGGCATATAGGAAGGAATATATTTGTTTTACCTAGTAAAAATATTTTTTATGTATATAGGATTCTGCTCAATTCAAATTTCACAAAAAGATAGTAAAAAAAAAGAAGAAAAAAGCATCGGGTATGGAGTGGGATCGAACTCGTACCCTCGCATCGCATAACACTCAATTTAAGTTAAGTACGCTAGCCCCTACACCACGCGAGTCAAAACAGACGACGACAGAAAGCGCCGCGGAACAAATGTCAAAACTATTTTTTAATTATTATAGACATATTTTTAGTCATACAGAAGTATTTGTAGAGCAAAAACATTGTATAAAAATAATCCTTAGATGTATATCCTAGTTCTAGATTATGTAACGACGCAAACAAATTTAAGAACCATTTTAACGGGACTACTTTAAATGGCTTCATTCATTTTCATACTAACTTGATAGAATTCAGTATCTTGGGAAAATTGATAATTTTACCAAACCAAGATACAAATCATATATTTTAATAGCCTATGTTGAAGCCGAGATTCCATTTGTAAGTTTATTTAATAGATGGATGTCTAAAATCGTCTGGTATTAATGTTTACTCCGGACGCGAATCATCATTTTTTTCAGATTATTTCCCAGGTCATTTATGATTCATAGATGGCGGTAGTGATGTTTTATAAAATCAGAAATGAAATAAAAAATCATTATAAATCAATAATTCCCTTTGTTGCCCATATTTTTATCCAAAATATCAATACAATCTCGTGCAAAGTCAGTGGCGTATACGAATATCTACTTTTTGTATTGTACGTATATAATTAAAACAAAATTAAATTAGGTGCAATGCGAAATGTTTTTTGTAAACAGTATATATACAATTTTCAAAATAACGTTCCGATGTGATTGTGACGGCGTTTTGTCAAATACTCAACGCTGCCGAAAATCCACAATTATTAAGGAGATTACTGTAACGTCTTATAAATAGAGTGCCAGGAGTGATATATGACGTCATTACAATGTACGAATTGTCTTATTAATAGTTTTTTTTAACGAATTTCAATATCTATTTTTTTTAAAGATCTCTGCTTGTGTTAACAACCCTAAATACTTTTCTGCACACTTTACAGTCAGCTAAATTTTTTTGTCGTGAAGAAACAAAATTGTCACTGGTAGACGCATGTAGATAGTATGGATTGATCTAGCTTAGCGTCCATTGAACTCTCATTCTGAATGTCTAACGCTGGCTTCCTACGGTCGGTGAATTTGTATTTGTACGTGAATTCACACGCCGTGGGAAGGGGTGAGTCCGTAAATCTACAGACGCTTTCATAGCGATTTGTATGGCGGTACGTACAGATCCAAATTCACACACCGTAGGAAGACGCCTTTATGATAGAGTGCTAGATGTTATGAATCTGTCGATTATGTGACGCACGCCTCTCACACCTATCTCTAATTACTCCACATTAATGCCTTTTTACTACCCTTTACTTTTCATACCTATCGTAATTCTGGATTAATTATATTGTCAAGTATTTGCTCTAACATTTTATGTTCAATCGTTTCTTCTATGTATTTTTGTTTTAGTTTGTGTAGGTATTAAAATTAAAGTACACGCATAGTTAGAATAAAATATTACAAAAACATTTCCCATTTTCTCTTCTAATAAACTTAAGATGCCATACGAAAAAACATAATAAATGGTCTATTTATTCAATGATTTATTCTCCTATTCCATTCTGAGTCTTTTGTAGTGCATTCGGACACAAAGAATTCTGACAAATAAATTTATTACTTTGCCCTTAATGTCCCTTTTTTCTCCTAATAAAATGTCTGACAATTTTCAGGTTCTTCTACTTCTGAAACTTTCTTTTCAAGACGTCGTGAATGATTCTCCCTTTACGAGCATTAAGGTTCCATATTGACAATTCATTACAACAGCGTAATTCGGTCACAATACTCAAAGTATTGATATTTGAAGAGTACCTGCCAAATAATGGGATTTTGACACGGTTTTCATCATTTAATTCATTGAAATGATCGAGTTTATGATTGACTTATATACTTTCAAATGTAAAGTCACTGTCTGACTGCTTGAGGCGTTTGAGAGAGAATCAAATAGAAAGATGGGTGATTGATAAAGATAGTATATGGTCTCAATCAACAATTACCAGAAGTAACTAGATTTAAGAGATTACATTAATTCCAGGAAAGTGTTTGTAAAAATAGTCTGACTTTTTTTTCGCTCTGTTTGTCTTGCACGAGACTAAACGTTAAACTTGGTACAAGTTCTACTATACTATCATATCATAGAACTGAAATTTTCAATGACCCATTTTATCAAATGTTACCTTTATAATATTATCTGAGAATGATTATTATGAAATCTCATAGAGTTTTATCACTCATAACATCCTGTAACACCCCACTTTATTGTGTAGAGAAGTAAACAGATACATATTGTAGTTTTCCTTCCTAATGTCCCTTCATCTGATTGTCACTGAAATATCACCTGTTTTTGTTCGCCTGGACAATGTCTATGATCGCGTGGTAATAAAAATAAATTCTCATCTGTGTAATGGGGCCCTCAATGATGACCGTATGGGAATAATAATATATTACATTGTGTTGTATGAAGGTGGTGGGTGATTTCGTCGTGGCCATTTTGGCTATTTGCAGAAATAAAGAGGAAACTGAACTTAAGGACATTTTGTGAGAGTTCCTCCAGATTATTATTAGATTATTCATGTAATGGGAACCTGAATGTTGTAGTCATTAGTAAAATGACCGAACCCTTTTAATACAATCGATACAGTAATATTTGTGTACTAATATTTGCTAATATAGGTAAATTAAATACCTGAATTGTCTCATATACTTTAGTCTTTTTATCTCTTTGTCCTTTAAAAAGCCTTTTCTAAATTTTCTTAATACTGTAGTAGAAATAGATCTTACCATTATAGTTATTGTGCATAAAGCATTGGTCTAAATCTTGAAGTATTTAGGATAACATTAACTTTTTTAAGTTTTTGCCTTTCGTCTCTGTTGAGGAGAAAACTTTATGTAATTCCGTCTGTGGAATTGGTACAGATAAATCCGGTTCCATACGTAAATAATTTAGGTAAGTATATCTCAAATATTTAGGATAAGTTCTGTTGAAGAAGAATGAAATCATTAAATTTACTGTTTTAGAAGCATTTAGTCCTAACATTGTTCGAATTATTGAATGGACGAATGCAATGGTGAGACTGGCCCAGATGGAGGTTCATCCATCGCCGTATATCTGTTTAAAAAACAACGATGAAGTATCATCCCTCTCCGACTCAATTCCTACCCCAATGAACTTGTTGAATGAAATATGCAAATTCATCGAAAAAAGATCGAGACGTCCCTATAGATTTACGAGTCGAGACACCGACGATTCGGGTGTCTAATTGTGGCTTGCAACGGTGCAGGTAATTGGTGTAATTCTCGTGTTTCAATGCATCATGATTATTGAGCTATAAAATTACATCATTAATTTGTATCCTTCTCTTGAACACGGCATTTGATATTCGAGTGATTGTGATACATTTCATAGTATCCTGATCCTCGTGTGTCATATAATTTCATCAGCTAGGGAATATCATTAATTGCTCTACCTAGGTGCTGGTGGAACCAAGGGAAGAAATGTAATACAACATGCAATTTTATAGATACTAACTGTTACAATTGTCTAAGAACTTTCGTTTTAGAGGTATACTTAGGTGGATATATCAATAACTGGTCCTAACAAGTCTGGTCCTAACGTAACAATAAAAGAAGAAAAAATGGGTGTTAGGTATGTCTCACTGTACTCCCAAAAACACTCGTGTGATCTACTTTACAAAATTAGGTGACAGTTTTAACGACAATTTCGTAACTTCAAAGTCTAATTTTATTTCTATCTATATTCTATAGCTACACATTCTATCCCTTGCGGGGTGGGCAGAGAAGATAGAGTATCTCATGCTTAAGTTGAAGTATACCACATCACGCAATATATACGAGTATACGATCATTTTTCTCATTGTCATATTTCCTGTCATAAACCATTTTGCATTTTATCTACTACTTGTCGTACACAAATAAAATTCACTGCGAATTCAAAACTTTTGAGACCGTTTTCATTCCCGATAAGTTACGAGTACATACACAAGTTATTTTTATTACAATAAAAAGTCGCTAGCGTGTTTGTACCTAAGCCAAAAATCGCTGCATCGCCAAGTGCCATAAATTACTTTGTGATCTCCTCGAAACTTTTGCCCAACTAACGAACTCTTCCTAACAAAAAAATAACCACCAACCACCACAGCAGTAGGAGGGTGTTTGATTTTCATCCATGAATAATTCAACACCCAATTTTGGGGTGCATTAGAACTATATGCTTGGGGATTTCGCAAAGTGGTTTCAGATAGCTGAGTAGTTTTATAGTGTTTCAATTAAATCCATATAAAATACTGCAAATTGATAAATATAAAAATTCATTTGATTCGAACCACATCATAAACCTTAAGTTTCTTTATTATATTTTTTTTAACATGGTAAATTTATACACTAACCACAAATTCGATCTCAGTAGATACCGGTAGTAAAATATATACTTGCTCCTTTTCGCCTTCGTCACAAGCCTTCATAGCACAGCGGTTAAAATGCCAGTGTATCAGGTTGGACTTAGTTTGATTCCTGGCCACGCCGGATGGACGAACTGGAATTGGTGAATAAATATAAAAAAATCAATTCCCTATTACCATCTTATTTTTAATTTTTATAAACATTTAAGTCTATTGTGTTTTCTACATATACTACATGCATATGTTCTGTTGTTGCTTTTTTCGAGATGGAAATTTAAAAGCACCTTTCTGTTGACTTTCGGTGGAAGAATCTAGGTATTACTTATATTCATAATACGTTTTTCAAGTTTATGCTACCAAAAAAACAATCTAAAGAGCGAACCATAAGAATATTACCAAACAGATTGAATTAAACGCATAATAATATTACACTACATCAAAATATACAGTGGGGTTCTAATAATCTGCAACATGTCGACCATCCCCCTAAGGATTTAGACTGTCAATTATTTTTTCAAAAGCTTATGGCTCACGTCTCCACCCGAATTATAATAGTCACTATTGTACCTAGGTAAAGTACTTATTTATTATTTTTATACCGATATCTGTTTATCCAGAAAAAAACGTCGGATTTCGTTTATTATAACAATTCTTATTATTTCTATTCAGCACAATTTTGTGAGTGCAGGCAGGGATTATCAGTAATTTTATTCAGTTCTTTGGAGCCAACCAGGACTTATCGATATTAAGTAAACCTCCACCGGGACAAAGCGGTAGGTATAAAGATTGGAATCGAAATCTGAGCGTTATTGATATCAGGAGTGATTGGCTGTCTCTTACTCTTACTGCAGTCAGGGAGAATTCAGAGATCTTTTGTAGTCTAGGGAATTCAGAGATCTTTTGTTCGGAATTGTATGATCATAGAAGTGATTGAGTTGCGATTGCCTAGTTGATCTTTGCGCAATTCACAGTAAACTCCTTAGGTTTTGTGGTGTTGGAATCGGTCATGTTGGAAGACAGACTTGAGCCCTATTGACGCTCTTAAAAGTTTGCTGAATTTGCGTGAAAAAATATATAATAATCACCACACATCGTAAGAAAAAGATCAATAGAACAGACACAAATGAAGGGTCAAATTCTACAAAAATTTACTCTAACCTTCCCAATTCTAAACAGCGTTAGAAATGTACACAAATGCGTTTTATATGCACAATAACTGTTATAATTCATGTTTCAACGCCATTTTGAAATGTAGGATTTTGAAATTCGATTCGGTGGATTCGAAAATTGAAAATGGATGTAAGATTTCCTCTCAACGAGTGAGTGTACGCCGTACATACTTGGAATTAAAATTGAAAAGTCTTTGTGCTTTCAAGCAAATGCACTCCTATAATGAGAATATTATTGAAGGGGAACATGGAAGATTATGATGTGTAGATATTATTTTTTGTATAGTTATCGACATAGAAAAAACAAGTATAGTGAGGTCTTATGCGACATTCTTTGAAAGAAACGTGCTAAGAAAAAACTTTGGACCTGTCTACAAGAATGGAATTTGGAGAATAATGTATGAGTTGAAAAATTAACCACGAACCCAAAATAATAAAATACATCGCTTTAAATTGTTGGGCAATGGGCATATCCAACGAATAGAGGACAACCGAATATCGAAGAAGATTCCCAGCACACGACCGGATGGGAGTCGAAATGTGTGGAGACCCAAGCTGAAGTAGGACAGCGTAGTGATGGATTTAAAGTAATTGGAGTAACAAACTGAAAAGTGCGATTGATCGAGTGGCGAAGAATTCTGGATGAGGCCAAAGCTAACAGTGGCCTGTGGAGCCAGTGATGATGTTGATCATTCTGAGATGAACATTGTAGTGTAGTGTGTAGTGAATCATTTAAAAGTTCTCATCCAATCACGGTCTTATGCATATTCTTAATGTTCACAAGATTTAATTATGGTGTGTCCTTACGGTCGAAGCAATGAAAAAATACCTGGTGTCCTTATTCAACAACATAAAGAAAATTTACAAGACAAATGTTAGACGATTGAAGATAATTTACTTTAAGTGGCACCCTTTCAGTTACTTGTAGAAGAAGCTCCATATTTTCATGAAATCCTCATAATGCACGACAACCTGCTGTGATAATAAACAACCCCATCTACACCAAATGTTTAATCCATCCCTTAATAATGTATAATAATATATTACGAGTATTTCTTCTACCATCCCTCCATACTTCCATACATAGTCTGTCACAACATGTTACACAATACACATACACCCTCGCTTCCATCGCTATGACGACTACCCTTGTTTTATTAATTACACAAATAATGTTAAATACATCGTCTTATTGCATTATTCTCTATTGTATTATTTATTGTACTTATCTAATATTTAATCCTATCAAAGTGCAGGAGATTTGCAATTTATTATCTGCTTATTACTTAAAATTGTGATGTATAAGGAATGAGATAATTTATTGTTGGCGAATGTATTATTTATTGGTGTTGTGAGAGAATGAAAGTGAACAAATTTTAGATTGTTTGGACATAGGATGACAAAAATCGTATATCTGGCTGAATTATTGTGAAGTTTGGCACGGTTGGTTGGAGCGTCGATCTCCCAAGCGGGAGGTGAGTTCGAATCTCTGACGAAATATTCTGTACTTAACGACAAGCTTTTAGAGTACTGTGAAATATGCCGGAAACTATTTGGGTTTGTGTATCAGTGTATACAAGACCGGATCCTTTTTTAAAAAAATGCATAGATGACAAATATCTACGTTAGATCACATCTACCAGATTCTCAGGGACGAGCTTCTGCTGAGTAAAAGATGTTTAAATAAATGTTTTTGGTCCATTACATTCGAAGATTGAAAAAGAGTGCTAATTTTAATTATTTCTAATTGATCTCATTTACTCTTTAATATATTTGCACTAATACGAACAATGTGTTTTACGAATCCCGTGTCTACCACATGTGTTGCATCGGGATAGAAAATAGTTTGTGCAGTGCATGCAAGTTTTTTAATAAAAATCCCTTATCAATAACAATATACAAGTAGTTCTTTCATACTTTTCACCCTTTATAGGTTCAAGTGTCTATAGTTTTTCACTTCGCATATTATGAACATAATATTCGTATTCCATTCTTCACCCCTCTTTTTTGATTACAATATGCGCCAGATGCATTGTACGAAAAACTTTTTTCATATTATTATGAAGTAGAATGGTACACAGTGCTGCACCCGATATGGCATTTGACGAATAAGGATTTTTATTATGATGACATGTTTTTTGAAAGGGTTCGCGATGCAGAATGATATTCACAAAGACATGTTATAGATTGCAGCTCGTTAGTTGACTACTACCTATACTAGATTCTTTTCAACGGCATCGTTATTGAAATATATCTTCTTACATACATTTAATTCACTCCGAGCTGAGTAACATATGGGGTATCTTCACAGTTGCATGAATAGATGCATATATCGAAATGGAAAAATGGTAATGGCATAATCCTAAAAAATGTGTTTTTATATTCATATACTTTCTAAACGTGTTGATAAGGTAATTTTCGTTGTTTCCATATTCCCTGCACTGAAAACAGCCATTAGAGTTAATATAGACAATTAATTTACATTTTTTTTTTATTCTTGTTATACTTACTTACTTTACGTGTCCGGGTGGGCCTACCCTGCCACTCCAATATACATCACCAAGACATACATCGCCTTGTCATTTCCTAGAATCAGGTCCCCAGGGGTGCAGCTCTCTCATATCATTATAATATGAATTAAAAAAAACTACACATAAATAGTAAGTTATGCTCACTAGAACGAACATATCACAGTTTTATGATTTTTTTTTTCAGTTTTCCTCCATCCAGTCTTCCATTTTAGCGTCAAATTTTTATTTAGCACAGGTTTTAGGAACGGTAATATAAAGGCAGAAAATTCAGAGAATAGCGTTTCAAATTTTAAGACTTCTTCTGTACATAATTCAGTTTAATTCCTCATTGGGTAAACAGCGATTTGTTTGCTTATCCGTCTAAGTACTAAAGTACTCTTAAAAGATATCAAAGATATTTCATTATAATTATATAAGTACAATATACTGACAAATACAAATGACTTTGTCAAGCAACATCTTACACGCAATTACCAATTTCCTTTCCGATTTCAACTTTTGAAGCGATTGCCTCGGGAAACGAAATAAATATAAAAATATGTATTCCTCGTATCAATTTATTATCAGGACATCACTGAAGTAGACACAGTAGTAGGTTAAATTGATCTTTGGAAATAAATATTATAATGATACAATATAATTTCGTTATATTAAATTCAAAGAATAGATATTATTCACAATACGGCTGTCAGTTACAGCTGTTGCGATATCAAGATATAATTTCCTTTAATTCGTTCCTTTTCTTTGTTGCGAATTTTCTCTAAAAACAATTCTAATTTAGGGTATTTTCCATTAATGCATTTTCCGTTTAACGCCGTTCCGTTTAATCGCACTTTTTTATTTTTGCGTTTTGCAGCGTCACGAGTACATTTTTTCAGTTTAAACTTTTAAAGGCTGGCTCCACACGCTTGCCAAACCTCGAAAAGCCATCAGAAATTCATACGTGCGGAGAGGGCGTTTGGCTTGGCTTGTGTAGGCTTGTTAGCGAGTGTCGCTTTTTTCACAAATCAGAGGAAGGTTTGCAAAGTGTCTACACGTTTGTGCGTTTGTTGAGGCTTGAAGTTTGCAGCAAGTGCCAAGTGTGTGCACCAGCCATAGTTATTAAAAATACAAGCTGTGTTCCTATGGTTGAAGAATGTTTCGTCTTTGAGTTTAAAGGTCTTCTAAACATTCTAAATAAAAATAAATCTGAGATACCTAGATATAGTGTATTTTTATCTTGATTTGTTTAAACGACATTAATAGGGGATTGAGAGTACCAACAAAACAGAATTAATTAATTTCTAACATTATATTTTTGTTTATCAATACACAAAAGTAAAATTTTGTTTGTGTTTACAAAATTTATCAATTTAACATTTATATTTTCAAAACAATTTTACAAAATTTCTGCTGAAATGTTTGTTTGAATCATTTTTTGGAATCTGGATGAGAAATTCTGAAAAGAAAAAGTAAATTTACATTATTTCGCATTCGTTGTTTTGCTTATTTTGAATAATATTATAATTTTTGAATATTCATAAGGCTACTTCCGTCTTTGAGTTGTAATAATGTTTGCGCTTTTGGTAGACATGCATCATCTGTCTAAACTGTTGAAATATCTCCATAAGTTTTGCATTCTGCTACTGAATCGTACAATAAATTAATATGCATTCTCCTTTTTTGTTTCAGGTATGGGTTCAATCATCTAAGCTACAAATTTATCTGAAAATCCTCTTGTTGGTAAAGTACACGTTTTTTTACTAATCCTGCTTAGGGTATCAAAGTTTCTTTTAGTAGATACTACAGGGAATTACAAGGATTCTCTATTTAAAACGGCTATGTGCATTGATGAATATAATGTGTTAATTTGCGTTTTTATCTGCTCTTTAATTGTAGATAATACAGAATCTTCCAAGGCGCCTGTAACCTAATCACTCATTTCTCTATTTGCGTACTTAATTATTTTTCTAAACATTTGCGAATATTAGTATTTAATCATTATTCACCAATTTGTCTTCGGTATCAGTTTGCTAATTAGTTTCTTGTTAAAGTCAAATATCTTTGATCACAGTTTAAACTTTCAAATTAAATTTTCAACTAAGCTATGCAGTAACAAAGGAAGGCATATTGTGTTCAATAAATAACGTAGGGCTTTAAAACGTATAAGCATTTTAGTTTATGTAATGATTATACGTACCGATACCTTTTGTAATGGGTAAGATTGTACAACATTATATGTACAACGTTTTTCCCGTATTTTGGGTTACTACTACCGTATAAATTTTAACGTTTTCCTTATGTTTTGTGAAATAGGGTTGATTTAAGAGTTAATATGGGGAAAATGGGATATAATAGCATCCCTAGGATCTCGGGTCGATCAGGGAATGAATAAGGTCGATACCAGTGAAGCCTTTATTATTTTACCTTTATTATTCAGTAACTAAGAATACCTGCTTTTTAATCCTGAAGTATTATTTCAAAGAAGAATATGTAGAAAGAAATAACAGTAAAACTGCATGGAATTATAAAGATAAAGAAAAATATAAAATATCAAGCATTTTAAATGAATCTATTGGAAATGTTTTGGTGTTAAGTATGTATACGGACGTTGACATCGTTTACTACTTTCGAAACATCCTTATTTCGGTAACATGAAAATTATCCTTACAAGTGCATCCGTAAACATGTTCCTTCCATTCCATCTTTCTGTGGAATAACTATTGCATTCGGTATCTGAGCGTTATTGACCAAGAGTGACTAATGAATAGTTAAAAAATAGTAAAATAACCTGAAAGTACGAAAGTCCCTATACGTTTTTCAGAATTCAGAAGAAGTGTAGTTAATTGACAGGTGTTAGAACTTCGATGGAAACTTTTTGGACATTGACGTGTACAAGAATTCGATTAAAAACATTCATTGTTTCCTCAAAGTAGAAAAAGAAGACAATAGTAAATTAAATTTATCTGGATCACTATAACAATTTGACAAGAATATTACAGGTTTAAATTGTCCATATCGTCCTAGTTTAAAGCACAAAATACCAAATATTTAAAGATCTATTATTGTATCTTGTAAGACGTGACCTCAACAGAAATGATGTAGATATTGGCCATGTATAAATTTTCTCCTTTTTTCACAAACATTGCAGAATATCCTTTACATTTTTATAAATTTAAATGGCTTGTTATGTAGCTACTTTACGTTTTGCCGACTGCAATATAAGGATTAGAGATCGGAGGGGATAATGGTGTAATATATACGAGGAGAGGTACAAGAGATAAATTGCGACATTTAATACCCTTGTGTGATTGTTCCTCTGCGGGCTTTTAGATATATTTAGATAGTAGAGTAATTTTCTTTCTTATTTCCTTGTATAAACTCTTCTACATTTAGTCTAAGATTAGAAAACATTAAATCGTCCCGTGTATTTTCTTAGGCAAACTAACAGCATTCGATTCAAAACTTTCAGTAAGTGATTTTGTTTAATCCGTCTACCTGAGTGATCCACAGATATGTAAATTCTATATTTTATTACTTTCTACACGATCCTCTTTCTGAAATCCGTCTAAAACGTGATGAAAATTCTGCAATGTGTATCTCAAATCAATTTGCCAATGAATAATCCCTGTGAATAATACTCGAATCCATTTTGTGTCCATGACTTTTGACTATAGAATGCGAACATTGTCAAAATGGCGCCGTTACTTTTATGAAAATGGCGGCATTATGAAAAGCACGTGCCGAAACAAATCCGAAAAAAACAGATTCCGAGAATTAAAAATAATTCGTTTATATTGATTTCCTTTATTTTTATATTTGTAAAAATATCTGGAACCTACGTAAGGGCGAAAGGCTTTTAAAGAACAAAACAGAAAATAAAATTCGGGGGAATTTTCCTAATATAAAATAGTATTTTTCTGTTGCTATCCGTTTTACACGTGTCTTCCCTTATTGAATACATATTGCCTACTTAATCATTCGCGTCCGTTATCGCCTATTTCCCCCCTTTCATTCCACTTCAGGTGAAAACAAACTGTTCGGATACTTTATAGAAGTGCTTCGATCATTTTATAATAAAGTAGGGTCGTTTACTTTTACTGCGCATCCGAGTATCCAACAGTATTTTTAGATTGAGAAATTTATGATGAACCTCCTCGTAAAATCCAGTGATCAAATCTTCCTTTTTTTGTTAATATAATTTGTGTTTTATTAAATCGAATGTGATGCATTTTTGAGATGAATGATAAAATGATAGCAAAAAAATATACATTGGTGAAAGAAGAAGTGTTTGGAAACTCGGCCGACCAAGGACTACTTGGCTCGACTACATCAACCAGATTATACTCAAGAACAAACGACACAAACGTGTTTTGAGTAAAGGAAGTCGTAGAGTGTGCATGACGAATTGCATGAACTTGACGGTAGTAACAAGTGGGTGTAAAGATAGGGAAGTCTGCTTGTCTGTTCCCTCTGTCTACCCTGTAAGGAATACGGCGTGAGGGAATAGAATAGAATACAATTTTCAAAATGAAAATGAATTCACATAGCAGAAGCACCAGTTGCTTAGAAAAATGTACTATTTTTTACTCACATAATTAAATTCATATTCTTGTATCAAATTGTTTGACAGCTTGGGACATATTGACACATTAGATATACCTAGTACATACCAATCCTATTTGCGTTTAAAAACATCGCAAAGTGAAAAAAGTTTTCTTTAATCCTGTTAGTAGTTTTCTCCTGTCGTCTGAACAGTATGAAACTTTTTACTTAGGATAATCCATTTCCCTTGTATATTATTACGAAAATCGTTCTATATAAAATTATCTTTGTACGTATCATCAGATGTTTTCCAAAGATTTTTAGATTACTCTTTGCCATGCCTACATTTAATGTCTTATTTTCCATTTCGTACTAAATATGGATCAATATAGGTACGTAAAAGATCAAGATTGGACAGCAGTGGCTACCATAGTTCGCGACCTTAAGAACAGGAGAACTGAGAATACAAAAATAAGTATGCATTCATAACTATAGGGTATTGAAAATGTGTGTTTGAATACTTCATTATATTGTAATACTCGTATGTTTCTTCTCCTGGTAAAATAAGTGTCTAGAACAATACCAATGTTTGTGTTTAAACGAACAAGAAATGTACACTGCTCTTGATTAATTTCTGAACAGTGATATGAAACTGCTGCTGTTGTTAGTTGTCATTCATACTTCCAGAACAACACATTTATTTCGAACAACATCTAGAATTTAACGGCAAACTTTTTCATGTACAAAAGTTTGAACAGCTTGGATAAAATACATTTTATTTTCCCATATATACTTTCATCCTACATAATGTCGACCATAATGCTTTGGGCAGCTACGGCAGATATAAAATTAGATAAACTTTTCGCAAAGCCCTTTAAGTAGGGATTACTTGTGGGACAGATCAACGAATATATGCTGAGAAAGGCAGCTTTTTGGAACGATATGTTACCTATCTTTTTTGTACTAAATATACTTTTTGTATAAATGAACGTACCAGGGCTCAGAGTTCAAAGTACATTATGACAAGAGGGACTTCGTTTTCTATTACATAACTTTATGAAACTTTGTTAAAGTTGTAGGTATTATGGCAGAAGTTAATTCATATTGTTAATGTTAAGTAGAATTGATGTGGAGGTAGGCACATTTAACTCGCAGCTTTTATACTTAAGATAAAAAAAACATAATTTACTGTCTTAGAGAAACGAAAGTCTACTGGGAAAGCCGCAGGATTATTTTTACATTTTTCTTTCATGTTTCACGTAGTCTTTTTCGTTTCTCAAAAACACTGTAGGTTAAGAAAATGTTGATAGGAGATCTCCACATTTTACTACTCGTACTAATTGTAATTTTGAAAACGTCTGCACGTTTTCTGAAACAACCACCTGAATTTGTTCTTTCAGCGAAGCTCTGAATACATTCGTTTTTAATATTGTTAATGTTTTTTTTAACATGTTGTTGAGTTTATAAGATTATTCATAAATACATAATCTGATTCACATCCCACTTGAGGTTGTCTGAATGCATATACACAGACATAAACACAAATATGCATAGATATGTACAGGGATATATTGCATCCAGTCTAACATTACTCTCAAGAGGTTACTTTTCAAGATATACTATGTAATGTCTACCATACCATACATTTTTTTATTCGTGTTTATTTCTAGCATTTCTACGAAATGCTTTACTACTGGTAGCTACTTACTTTAAAGTTGGATGGGAATCCGAGTGGATACAGTTTTGTTTCATTTTTAAGAGTTGGGTATTAATAAAAATGTTATTAAAATATAGCAGAGATATTCAAATATTACTTTTATACAATTCCCAGGATAGCATTATTTACTGCTAGTTTTTTATTCCTTATCATCCAGATTTCTATGACGAGAACTGGTTTTTGGATCGTAAGCAGAACTACGCCATAATTTAATACTTGAGTACATGGGAGAGCGGACTTGCGATTGGGAGGTCCAAGGTTCGAAACTAGGTTATGATGATGTATTCAATACTTACTTAGCTTATTCTGAAGTATACAGCATTGTGTTTGGATTTACATGTACATATCGCATTATGAAAGCGAAACTCTGCGTTAGGAGATGTGAAGAAACGTGGCTGTCCAAGAACCATCTGGCTTGACCATGGCGAACAGATTCAGAAAGACAGGAAAATTGCATGAATGTGATACAAAAAATGGGGGTGATGATAGGGCCTTTTAAAGTTATGTCCTCACTGTCTATCCTGCAAGGAACGTTCCTTGTATATACAGTATAGTGTATTTATTGACTTTCAAGTTTTATAATATGGTCAGAAATTATTCATATTTGAAAAATTTAATTTTTTGGTTGACTGTTAAATAATACTTTTGCAATAAGTCCGCCCTTTTTCACACTACTACCTACGAATGTATGTTATTTTGTATTTAATGAATATTTTCTGGCTAATATACATTTTTTTATTTATTTAACACTATCATTGAAGGTAGGGATAGATGAGTAGGTAATATAATTTGCAAGCATTAGCAGTAGTATACATATGTACGCTTATAAACAAGAATCATTGAGGTATCTAATGTTTGTGTTGCTCTCACAAACATGCATTTAACTGACCACAAAGTTAACTGGTATGTATAGCAGGATCTACCCGCGTAAAAGACTCACATTATCGAGTTTCTCTATGGCGTCAAGTGCGGAGTAATTGAACAACATGTAAATTATGTGTATAGATACCTACTAGTCAGTACCTACCCGTGGAAACTCATGGAGGGGTAAACACGTTTTAAATAAACTCATTGAAAATTAGTGGTATCTAACGAAATTCACAACCGTCATGGTAAAACGACTTTTGAAAATGTCGCTACTAAAAATATAATATTGTCCCCTTTTCTTCTATCTCTTACCATATTCCTAATGAATTACCACTTTCTCTTTGCATATTACTAAAAGATGCTGCTAGATTTTGATAAGCAACCTATGGCGATTACGACACTATGTATAGACTTTCGTTTAAATCTCGATTTAGATAAAGAACAAATAGGTAAGTCATATTTTTGGCGGTCGGATTTTATAGGAAATGAGCGTTAAAACGAACATTTGCTCTTCATTACTTAAAATGTTTTTCTAAGCGACTGCTTTTACGGTTGCGCCTATGAATAAATCGCTGCTGGTTTGTTAGAACATAATGTTATGTTATTAGTTTCAGAAGCAATTCTCGTGATATTTAATAATTCATTATTGATGGTCTTAACATCCGTATCGATTTCACTACGTATTATGTATCTAATGTCGTATTGTAAGACTGTAAGACATTCATGTCTGTTATTTTAAGATAATTCACTGTGATTTTCAAGTAGTCACGTCTCTACTCCATAAATTATGATGTTTTCTAGATGAATTTGTTTGACGAGGTAGAAATGTAAATTGTTCAATAATATATATTGACATGATTAGAAATCGCAATTTTAAAGATGTAATACACAATTATTTGTTTGTTTCGTTAGTTTCCCCACAACTCAAAAAATGTAATGCCAATGTCCCTGTGAACAAGTTCGACCACCTGTTTGTTTTAAACTAATGCTCGGATCTGATAACAAATTCTGTCACATATGGAAGTCAATTCTGTAACTTAAGTGCTTACTAACTAACATAAGTAATTCCCTAGATTTTAATACGTATTATAAGTACAAAAAAATAAATTTCTCCGCTACTTTCTGGAAACGAGTTTCTGTCTTTCCCCTAGATAAATGTTCAATGCATCTACTCTATTTTGTCCAAAGTATATTTAGTAACGGTTGTCTAGATCTAAGGTCTCCTGTTTTTAGAAATATTGAAATGTCAGTATGCGTACTCTTAAGACCATGTAAGCACACGTAGTAATTAAATATGTATCACTGAAGTAGTACCTACTCTATTGTATTGCTACAAGCATATGTACGAGTATTCTCTCGCACAAATTGTATGAAACATAGATTGTTAAATTAAATTTCGATAACGGTAAGCTCCCGAGGCTAAGTTGAATATTGTGAACCCAAAATGCTGTGTATTGCCTCTTGATCCGATATCAATGAGGAAGCAAAGAAAGGCATCGTAAGTAAACTATATTTAGTGTATTATATACTTGTAGAGTTGTAAGGTTCAATTCATTATTAACTCTTGTACCTAGTATTTAGTATGTATTGTACAGCGTCCATAACTTATCAGTATCGCAATCAAATTCAATAATTGTTGTACGTTTGCCAAGTACCCAACTGTTTAAACCGAGAAACACACTACAAAAAAATAGACCCAAATAACAGTTTGACGCATAGAATATACTTGCCCAAATCGATTGAGATCGGTTAGGTATTAAGTGTACAAACCTGCCCTTTTTTATTCCTTAAGATCGACTTTGTTAATCCATTTATTTATTTATTTATCGTATAGTCATACAAGTACATCGCGCAATGAAAACTGTTTGTCAGAGTTTGAAATCGAGTGTCCTTAGGTATGTCGTCCCCGCATCATTTAGACACATGAAGTCAGATGTTTCACCCCCATATGCCCTGAGAGCACATTTGGACACGACATGGCTCACAGTCTGCCTCTCCATTTTTAGGGTAGACGGCGGCAGGACTAACGTTCTTTTAACGTCCAAGGGTCAGTTGGAGGAACCATTACTTAAGACTGCTCTGAATGGCATGTTTTTTACTTCCCTGTGTTCCCACGAGGAATGATATAAGGACGAAGTAATTGTAGTATCTAATAGTCTTTTTTTTAAATACATGTATGAAACTCGATAAGTTTCTACAATAATAAAATTATTACTTTTCTACTACGAAGGTATCCATTACAACCTATAAAGATTTATTAGTTTTTCGTACGTTTTACCTTCTTCCTACGCAGTTTTATTCGATTTCTATCTTACAATCATAATAATATTATACTTCTTCACAATATGATCGTAAATTAATGATTGAATACTGAAAATCATAACACGTCGATGAGTGAATCATCATACTCTCACGTATTATTAATTCTGCGAGTAGTCTGTGATATAATATATTGTATATCTCCTTGTTTTCTATGATAATATGTCTACGAGAGCGCTGACTGACTGACTCATCAACGCGGAGCCCAAACGGCTAATTCTAAAGACCTGAAATTTTGAAGATAGATAGCTTTTATTGCAAAATCTTACACTGACATTGAGTGTGCATGGTGAGATTTTGATAGATCTAATATTCACAGAAATATGACATAACATGTAAGTGAGTGTGGTGGTCGTTATTAGGAGCACGTCAGCCTGTCAAGCAAGTTGATTTGAGTCCCAATGTTTTTGGTTCAGTAAGTAGCTACCCGGGCAACGCCAGGTAATACAGCTAGTAAGTTATAATAAAGGTGTCTCAGACGTACTAACCAATACTATGTGATTATGCATAATTTGTTATTGTACTGTAAAAGTGCTAGATTATAATCACTGAATTTGAACAGAGATTTCCATATTGTATCATTATTGTTAAAAGTGTCATTATATTCCTGCTGTATGGTTTTAGAATCTAGATGTTGTGAAATGATTATAGAAATACGATTGTTGGGACATGTAGTGTGGGTGAATGATAAAAGAATGACGAAGAAAATATATCTACTTTGGCGAGAGAAGAGGTGTAAGGAAGGAGGCCGTCCAAGAACCACTTGGCTGGATCATTTGTTTTCAGCAAAAGGAATCGTAGAGTGCGTATGATGAATTCATGACTGTGATGGAAGTCAAAAGTGTGTGTATGGATAGGAAAATCTGGCGATCTGTTCTCTCTGCCTACCCTGCAGAGGAATAGACTAGAATAGTGAAAACATCATATCCCTAGTGAATATTTGTTATTATAATTATATTCAATATTTTTGATCTCTATTATTGTAATGTTCATTGTAACAAATAAGCTATAAAAAACGTAGTGATTGGCTTCGGTTGGTGGTCTCGGACCACATCCGACAGTTTAATCTGATTTCAGATGGTGGCATCGTGTGCACAATTTGTATTCATAATACATCACCCAAATTCAGCAATCCTGGTAACTGAAATTCAGTTTTCAATACGTTGTAAATTTTGTTGAATTCGTCTGACGAATTTCGTATGCTGAATTGCTTTCACAAAACCCTCATATTGCGAGTATGTTATAATCCATACACGTTATATCCATACATGTATTATGTTGCTTACTATTATGTTGTGTAGAGGAGTTGAGCTCTGGTCAGCCAGTATTGCAGCACAGCAATTATATCACCGATAGCATCAGCAGATGCCACTATAGCTCGCTCCTGTACTCTGTCTGCATATGTCATGCAATACTAAATTACTATCTGCACTGCCAACGAATACATCGCATAGCATTCTACGTATAATCATAATATCTAAGTACACAGTGTCTGTTATGATTCAGTATTGAGGTAACCCCCATAAGCGTAACACACACTTACAATATATTCTCCTAGTAAACTTTTAGATGATAGACAAAAAACGAATAATATTCACAATTCGCTATGGCGAGGTATTAACTGTTTTTCAGGCTAACCACATAGAAGTAAGAGAAGAGGCAAAAAAAAAATACTGTAGAAGTGAGAACAGGATAGCAAAATAGCATATTAGAAAAACCCTGTTAAATGGTCTCAGCTGAAACGCGTTACTTAGATTTACTAGTTTTATTCTTAATTGGTCCAAATTAAGGAATCTGGTGATTTAAGCAATAATTCAAACATTAAGGAATATGATCCTTTGTCAATTTAATCAGAGACCTGGAACTTTCTCCGACAAAACTGAAAGCCTCTATGATGATCATTTTGGAAGAGTAGGAAGTAGAAAAGGAATGCATCGTCTCGTCAAAACATATGTTGTTCGTTAAAAAAACATACTTAATGGTCTTTAACATGCTTAGTTAAGGATGATCCGATCATCTGTGTCCATATTTTAACAACGATTTCATTTCTTTTTTTATCCATGCTGTTGTTGCATATATGGGTGTTAACATTGAAAACAGTAAACCGTACAACCTTATGGTTGCTTTGCTACCACTACTGAGTGAAGTTATACCACACAATGTGCTTTGGTCGTGTGGTTTATATCGACTCTTCGCCTCGGGGTCTTTGGTTCGACATTGTACAATATCCTTATCATCCGAGTTCATCTCTTCATCCTTCCTTCTGCATCAGAACCTCACAGCAGCTGCCGTTGTTGCTTCTCCATCGATTGTTCTCTGATTGGCGGATACGTTATTATAATATTCAAATTAGGTTGAATAATATGCATTGTACGATTTGTTTGATTTAATATCTTGTTCAGTTCAATTATATTTTGATCATTGCAACAAAATAATTTATACATCTATTTTTTTCTGGTGACCTTCTTCTCTCCATTACTGGACGTAGGCTGTAGGTGTTAATAGGTTAAAATCCTTCTAACTTATCATAAATCATCAAAAAATAATTCACCAACAAATGACCAAACAACACAGAATTATGAATAATATTACATGCC
The DNA here is from genome assembly GCA_963576895.1 of Ceraclea dissimilis. Classification (NCBI taxonomy): domain Eukaryota; kingdom Metazoa; phylum Arthropoda; class Insecta; order Trichoptera; family Leptoceridae; genus Ceraclea; species Ceraclea dissimilis. The sequence continues at coordinate 17,336,748 of OY756361.1, forward strand.
CAGCAAGACTTTATAAAATATGTTGTATTGTTTAAACAATATGAGAAACGTTGTAATACTATTTTTAGAAACTAATAAAGTTACTAATTTATAACCCTAGAGCTTTGAGGTCAAAAATACTACATCACACAATAATAAAATATGTAAATACAAATCTATAGATAGGTGCAATACAAACAGTACAAATTTAAACAAAACTAAATAAATATAATACTTGTAGATACTTCGTGATACAACAAAGCAGTGAATCATATCCTAAGTACCACTATGGTTCGTAAATAAGTTGTCATTCGTTACTTTCCTTAATAGTCTTTGAACATCAATTACATTAAAATGGTTTATAATACGAAATGGACTAGCCTAAACACTTTAAACTATACTTAGTATAATATTGTTGCGCGAGACTCGATCACATCGGACCTCAGTCTTCTGTAGCCTGAAGCAGCGTTAACTTTAACCATAGTTAAGTTCCGATGACGATAAGTTAATTTCACATTATTTATCGCCTCTTGTCCGACCCATGAGAGTGCCCTGGGCAACGTAACCACTCTGCGGAACCCTTAACTCTAATAATAATATAATATGCAGACTGGTCACACTCACCGACAAAGAACAATGTCCCGGCGTCATTATTTCCATCTGTCAATTCGCATTGTTTCAACGTTTCATTATATTGTTTTATCCTTTTTGATTCAGTTGTCTAGTACGCTTTTATTATGACTGGCGATACAGTTCTCCCCTTTCTGATTAGAATACTCACTATTATTAAGCATCTTATTGTTACTTCGCCGTCAAAGTCTATTTCTATCAGTTTTATTTTCATGGCATTTCTATTATGGGAACTCCTTGATGTGATGTCTTCATATTATCATGCAGTATAATTTGTTTGTCTGCGTGTGCATTCCTTTTATTATGGCGTCTAATACTTTGTTATTATAACATCATCAAAGAAGGTATCTGCATACCTAGACAATAAAACTGGGTGGCATTCACTAAACCACGCTACTGAATTATATTTCAACGGACTTCTGATTAAGGTAAAGTTTAACTTAAGATATTTCTCAGAATGCCTGAGGTATGATTGAGACACAGCGACGACAAACTTTATATTATTATCTCTCGCGTCTTACAACTTGGCAGTGCGCTTCATTTCTTTACTTCAATAAAAATGAGAATTCTCAGTCCGCGAAGATTCGCAAGAAAATAAAATTAGTTTTACAACAGTAGCATTCTTATAAACGAAACACTTCTTAAGACAATGACATGGGCAATGATTTCCTCCATTCGATTTACCTTCTTGTTTAATAACGTTTTCCATTTGTTGCAAAAGTTACATTTATATTCTTTTGGGCCACCCTAACATAGGGTTTTCCAAACCACTTTACATGCTTGAACTGCTGCTACCTAATTGTTTAAGCCAACATTTTCTAGTGCTTCTGTATGGTTAAAATTAGTGAATCCCTAATTAAAATTGAATTTTCTTTTAATTGCCATTCAGTTCTTCTCCAATACCATAGATAATTATGGCGTACTATGCAAAATTGTCTGGTTGTCCATCTCTGTTAACTTGCAGAAGTATTATTTCTACGGTAGGTGGCTGTGTGATATGAAACGATATATTATTTGTTATTGAAAGCATTCTCAATATCTATAATCTCTACAGCTACACCGTGTTATATTATAAGGAGAAGTCCACAATATTCCACTGGTAGGAACTCAAGATCCTATCAATAACGTCCACCTTTGATCTGGTTGGTATTTTTAGTCCTGACGTTTACTCGACCATGTCCAGCCAATATCTATCTTCCACGTAGTCGCTTTTAAATGAATCTATACAATGTTGACAGCTCGTCGCTTCTCCAAGAAATCTATCTGTAAACTTATATTATTACATTTATATCTTATATCGGTTTCTTCTTAGTACTCAATAATTAGGCTAAACTATATTTTTTTCCTGTATTACATATGTGCCATTTTGGATGATGAAAAAGGTTAACGTATTAAAAGTTTTTTAACAATATTTTTATTTATCGTCACAAAGAATACAATAATTAAAATCTATTTAGAAAACGTTACTGCATAATCGAGAAAACTTTTAATTCTCGTGACGAAAAACAAAACGAACAACCCTAATTAGCAAGTATATAAGGACTCAAAACTGAAATATTCTTACGCGCCTTGGAAATTACTTGAAATATTTTCATTAATTATACCTAAATTAGACAACTAGAGATTTGTACTATGTATTCTGCGTGTTAGGCGAATTGCAGCGTCAATTTATGCGGTACCATGTCTCAGTGGAGAGGAATTGACAAAGTTTATGATTAAGTTTGTACGGTGCCAAATATAAATTGTGTCATTCTGCTACTGTTTTATTTGCTATTGTCTTGTTCTTGTGATCTCTTGTAAGTACCTTAGCCGTGTAGAAAATTTTGATTCCCATTCTCAGCATTTCAAAACCAGTAGTTTTAATAGATGTTGTGTCCCAAACCGCAAAGAAAGTGAAGTTTGTAAGTAATTCTATAAATTAAAATAAACTGTTATACATTTAACTCATTTCCCTTCGAGGTACTGAATGTCGTGATATGTCATTAGTATCCCAAGGCAGTATGAACCCGAGTGAGTATTTAGTATTTAACAGCAACGTTAATAATATTATTAATTAGTAATATGACAATATCATTAGCTCCAGCGACCTTTTTATCTTTATTATTAAAATGAACTTTTAATCCTCCCGTCACAATATTGCAACGGCTTTTAATTTATGATGTGACTAGCTTACTATAATTTACTGATTTTCGTTAGTGCAAAAACTATTGTTGGCCATCTTCTGGGAAGAATGGAAAGTTGACATCGTCTCACAATACTTTTCTTTGGCCATCACGTATTATATACGAATTAATCTCCTGTTTTTCTTCTTCTCTATGGCAAATGCGATTTTCTCACCCTTGCCGACGAAGCGATAGAATACTTAAGAAAGGATAGATAGATAGATACTTTATTCAGTCATTTCAGTGGACATACAAACATAGATGGGTAAATTTCAATTCAAGTTATAGCGACACTATCAATCAAGGAGAATCTAAAAAAAAACAGGGCCGACGTAAATGAAATGTAACTCAAATAATAGGTAGAAATGAATAATTAAATACTGCATAGGTGGCATCATCGAAATCGATGGCAATAATTTAAGTTACATTTCGTTTGCGCAGGCTTTTTTTTCATACTAAATTAGCATTTTCATTTAGATTGAAGGATCTGACAAGCAGTAAAATTGACTCTGCGTTTACAACTTTGTATACTTTGACTTATATGTATATATTTCTGATGTTGGTCATACGATAAATAAATAAATATTCGAACAATTAGGTAGTTTTGCGTTTATACGTTAAACGTGATACTGTTTTTTATAGTTTTTTCTTGTACATAAACAAACTCAGCGATTTCCGGAAAAGGTAAAAATATATTAAATACTAGACTTGCTAACAATGGATTTCATAATATAAAAAAACTTGTATATATTTTGTAGAACTGTAGTAATAAATCTCATATCGTGACAAAGAAGTACTAAAGTCAGAGAGAATGCCTAATTGTGTCTAAATTATTATTAATCTAAGATATAAATTAATTTGTTACAATCAAATATCGTACAAAATAAATAATAATGAAATCAAACAAAACAATATAAAGATATGACTAATTATACAATACATATTAATTTATTAATTGTTTACTTTCTTTTTTATGTATACAATATTCATTGTTCTATTAGGGAAGTAAATCAAATCGAATATATTTGACCTGTTCATCGATAAAATCATAGTGTTTTTTAATGTTTTGCCCTTCTTCTAATACGTCTTTAACTGAAGCGTTCGATATGACGTGTTCTTTAGGCCAGTAAACTGAAGGTATCGCACATATAGTTGTTCTTTCATATCTATACAGCAAAACTGAATAAACTTTATTTGACAATTAGTCTAGAATTCCATGCTACAATACACGTTCCATTCGCTCGCTGACAGCTGTAACCGCGGAACATGTATTATTTCTATCCTTCAGCTTTTATTGGAGTACATGGTGATGTCTAGAACAATGAAAGAACATGATTTATTCAACATTTATTCAACATATTATGTAAGATTGAATTAATAAAATACGTTGTAATTAGAATAGCATAGCTTGTAAGACTTACATATAAGTATAGATATAGTTTGAAATATTGTAGTAATAAGTGAAATTTTGTAACCTCCTTGGACAAGAATATTGAAGGAACGTAATTCGGGGGTGGGGTTTGCCGGGGGGCTCCCTTAAGGCTAACCCTGGGCCCACCTCCTAATAATATTTTGCTAGAAGTGCGGGTAAAGAGGTCGCTATTAATGCGCCTGAGCTACCCGGGGATGTGGAGGGCCTTAAGCCCGCGGGATTTTCCTTCAATATTCAACATTTAAATGGGAATCGGGAGACTTAAAAGTGTTGCAACGGTCTACAGAAACTGCAGAATTGATGCGCGAAAATTTTGAATGAGAACGAATGAACTGGACGTTATTTTGAAGGGCTTTTCTGACTGGTGCTAACCATCTAAGTGTTTTGTTTTTCTTATTGATAGATGGAATAAGAATCAAATTAATCGATGTCTTCATATGAACATGATTGCATCTCTATGCGTTGGTTCATTCTGGAGGCCAAGATTATGCGTGGGCTTATAAATAGAATAATCTTTTTTGTATAAACGAACAATAATTCTCTTTTGCTTCATGTTGCTTCAAACAGAATGGGATCAACTTTTATTTTTCGTTTATATCATAAAGAAATGGTCCATAAAAAGGTGCATACGTATCGGGAGAACATGAGAAATCAGAGGTGGTCCAGTGTTGAAATACAATGGTCGATCTTATTATTTAAACATTATTTTGTATTATGTTCGTTTTACGATCGGACAAACAGCTGCTCGAAAGGGAGGAACTCTTAAATTCGTTTAAACTTACGTAAATGTTATAAAGTATTTTGGATACGCGGCTATACCACAAGAATTTTTCTTTGTTATTATATTTGAAGGAGAAAACTTGTAATAATTGCTCACATCCTGAACAACAGTTCTATCTTTGAAACATGCCTACGATTCGACAGTTACATGCATTTCTTTTATAATACACATATTGAAACCTCAATACGTATGCTAACAACCCGATTAAAATTGTGACATTCGGAGACAAATCATCAGGCCCTGACTGAACCAGAGATCGCAACCCAGGAAATGGAAGTGGAAGAACGGTGAAGATTAACATTCAGTCTGATGTGCTCCTTCTTCAATCATACTGGATGTGATATTGTCCTAAGACGAAGAACCAAAGCTTCAGCTTTGTGGTCACGTGACAGAACTGTTAAGAGCAGAGAATCTCGTGAATGGACTAGAAAACTGTTAGACGTTATGAACAACGACCGTCATTACTAAGCGATGACTTGTAAGAAGATTATTACCGATTCAACAACTGTGCGTGATTACGTGAACACTATAAAGATATCTCTATCATCAAATCATAATATCGCTGAATGATTTGGAAAAAATGTGGACCTACTCACATACCTGCATATGATGGAGACTCTCTTACTTACCAGTATTTTAATGCGGTAGTAATATAGATTTTATTGAATCGTCAGAGTACACGACATACCGAAGTCATTTATCATAATTCCATGTCATATTCCACCGCTATATTGTATTTATTGTGTGTATCACTTTTTAATTTATATTCATTTCGTATGATCTTATTCATTGGTTGTCAACACGATTCGTTTTTCCCAGTTTCTATCTAAATTTGGAATTCTTATTTTCGAGTAACATTTGCTCATCGGATTTTGCTAACTTGCGTTTGTTGGTCCTCCGATATGGATATGCATTATGCAATCAAAGATTCGACCTTCTCACTTTTTTAATTTGTAGTCAGTCTTTGCGTTCTGCGTTTTCATATTCTGCTTTTCTGTACCCGTAAAGTCATGACCATCGAAAATTTGAATAACATGTATTCCGCGTTCTGTAATTTCTATAATTTTTCATGTTGCAAACCTCAGTGCTTAGGCCCCGCCATTTGGTATAATGTATTTCATCCAATAAAGATTTTATTTATTTAGTGCTATCCTGGTGCTAATTAAAAAAATAAGATCTAGGTTTGTACACACAAACCCAAACACTAGGCCAACCATGTACTGGCCTCCTCTAAAATTATAAAAAAATAATTTTAAGACTTATCTGTAAGAATTCTGGAGTTCTCAGTTGCAGAAGGATATTAGACGACTCATTTTTTTACCGAACAATTTTTTAAAACTAGTGTTTGAAGATTTACTATCCATGACTTTAAATACATTTTTATTTCGACGGCTACTTGATGTCTTAACTTCACACAAACGTCGACCTCATTGACACTGTGTTATTGCTCATCATTGCTTGTCAATCTAAAAGTTTTATTAACTGTCAGTCCTACGTTAGACCGTTGCTGCCAAACCACTATTAGTTATTTACACTACTCTTTGATCATTACGGATAGATACATTTCCTGAATATTTATTTTAAAATTACTGCTAAACACACTGCCCTTGGGCCAAAGACTTTTCTGAATAACGAAATTACAATGCCAACATGAAAAACAATGCAGGTACCTTTTATATCATCTTGTATTGGTCACAATTTTCGTAATTTCTCAATACATATATATCGTATGGCGTTGGAGAGACCAGAGTCAGAGATTAAGTTCGTGAGAGCTCGGGTATTGAAGTGCTTCAGGAGACAAGTTATGGATGTCTTCCATTGTGCCGCTGAACCTAGTGAACTGAATATACTTGTAGTTTTCATCATTCACCGAGTTTAGTCTTTTTTTATTATCGTTTTCTATTCGGGCACCTGGATTCGTCATTTTTTTACCATTAACTAACCTTAAAATACCTACATTATCGTGTGTCAAAAACCAGGTAAATTCCTGCGCAATTCGAATCAAGTGAAGTTTTGAGAAACAAACAAAATTTAAAAGAAAATGTTGAATATTTCGGAATCATCGTAGATGCAAACTTCGGAGATATAAAATATTCAGATATTGTACTTCTCTGCAGTCTGACTTATGAAATAGAGTTATGAGGTATAAACTCTCTCAATATTTTCTATGCGCTGTAACATTTTAATTGTGTCTTATTTAAATACTGGAGAATAGTGATCCAATTTAGTGAAGATGTTCCTTTTAAAAGACGTGGGATTGTTGCCTTTGTGGGTAGGTACCAGTTGCGGTAGTAGTACAGGGAACAGTATGAAGCATTCCGTTACATTGTGTTAATTTATCTTTGAAGATGGATTGTGCTACATGCCGTGAAACGTCAGCTTTATTTTAGTCGAATAAATCACGTTTTAGACTTTCAACACTTTCACGGGTCGTTTGTTGTTGTGTTGAGATTTTCAGATTGTTACATTTTGCTTTGTTTTTTTGGACTCAAGAGTGTTTTTATTTTATGCCAAGAAAGTTAACAAATCGTTTGAACCAATTCTTATTTGACATGCTGTTACTAAAGTTCATATATTCATTCACTCTTTAAACATTCCCTATTCTTTTACGATTTTTTTATTCGTATCTTTTCTTGTTTTGACTACTCTAGTTTCGCACAAAGTGCATCTTAAACTCCCGGCGTATTTTCTGTTATAATTGTATTGTTTGTACTGCACCTAAATTGTGGACCATTAATCATTTCTCTTCTCCATTCTTCTCGGGTGTAGCGTGTGTAGATTGTCGATGTTGTCGAGCTTTCGGCCTACTTGCTGAGGCCATCTTCAGGACGTTAGTAGTAAAGCTCGACAACATCGACAATCTACACACGGTACTCACGAGAAGATTGGAGAAGAGATTAACAAGGACCGTGAATATCTAAAAAGCTATCAATGATTTCGTTTGGTATACTACAAATTGAAATTTGTTGTCAGTGACTGAAATATGAAATATGTAAAACGTATTATGCCTGATGCCTTTTTATAGAAGTCCTAGAAATTCATTCCAGTAAGAGTCCTTAGAACTAAAATGTCTAACGGTCTCCAAAGTATTCACAAACCATCTGACCCGGCTCGTTGTTCTACAATATGTATGAAATGGTACATAATTATGTTATCTACCTATCTATTGTTTTGGTTACGTGGTTTTCCCTTCATCAGCGTTGCATTCCTCATAATTTATATTATAATATTGTATACAGTGTGCGATGATTTACGTCTGTGGTTATACACGTCGTGTTTCGCTGTTAATGAAATATGTTGTGTTGCCTATTCCTGAATTTTCCATCTAAATAATTGTTATTATCGTTGTGTCGTTTTGGAGAAATGTGAATAAACGCTTATTGACACTAAAAAAAATAGTAACAGCCACACTAAAAATAAAGAAAAACACAAATAGACCAATGGCCTGGCTTAGTGCTGAACCAACATCTTTATGTCAATCTGATTAAGAGTCTTTAAAAGTATTTCGGGGTAAATCGTCTATCATGAGTCTTATTTCTCTCCGTTGACTTTCATGCTAGACTCTAGAGTCATCTCCAGGACCTTTGCGTCAAATATGTGAAACATTAATTGATCTATCGACGAATGGTCTGTGGTGAACAGAAAATGTCGTGTAAGCTAATTCATATGTGAAAATACACTGTTTTATGCATTGAAAAATTTGCGAGTAAGTATACACTTCATATGCAGATGTAAATCCCAGTAATTTCGGTGAATAATTGTTAATCGACATAATCAACACTATGGTGCTATAAATATAGTCCAGCTTTGGTAATAATTAACGGTTGATATCGAATGTAAACATGTGTTGGCTAGATGTTCAGCACTGCCTACATACTCATTACATAATTAATTATTAAAACTATGAATAATTGCTATTTGAAGCTTTTTACTCTTGTTGATATTATTATTTACACAGAAGTATACTTTTTTGGGTAAACTCTATTTGGTTTCACAAAATCCTGGCGTATAAGGTCAATTTTATTATTTTCTCAACATCATTCCTTTTGAATTGTGTTTGCTTTCTTCATCTATATGACCTCTTGCCATATTACTAATTCCCGGCGACTCTTTTCGGTATTAAATCCAATTATTTAAGGTACATTTGGTTCATTCGATCATATTCGGCACACATTTTATCTGCAATGTTATTTCCCCCGTGGTTTTCTCCTTAGTGAAAGCAAAGTGGAATACAACCAACACCTACTACTAAATATTATCCAACTGCCAGGCTATTTATAACATTACTTTATTATGATAGTTTTACTAACGATGAATAATAAGTCTCTTTCTATTCGTTAACTAGATTATATCCCCGGGGTAAAAATATTTCCAATATGGATAACGGTAGGAGTCGATAATTTTTAAACCCACATATATAATTGGCTCCAAATACAATGCATCACATATTGATCTACTTATGTATTTCATACATAGACACTTGGATAGTTCTGACTTATTTGAGTTTCGTTTCGTGTCTACTTTATTTGTTGGCGCTGCTGACTGGATTTCTACAAGCTTGTACCAATTTATTGTACCCAGCTATTAAGATTTGTTTCTTATTCTTCATGTTCTGCTGCATAGATTTAAACAATACCTGAATATCAATGTTCAGCAATTTTTGCAATAGTATTTTGGTTGCCTTCTCTTTGGTGGTTAAGGTTAATTGCTGAAACTACTTCTTCAATAAGCTCTTTTTCTTTTACGATTTCTGTCAAATCCAGCTAAACCACTTTCTCCATCTTCGTCACCTTCGGTTTCTTCACTGTCTGGTCTTGATCCTAGATCTCTATCAGACATTTCCACTCCTCTCTTATCACTCAATATTCTCACCCACTGTCTCCCTGCTACTGACGTTTCGTTATTGACTCATTTCTCAGAGCCATCTGAATTTATGTAGGTATGCGATCAATGATGACTTCAGCCCGGTTCTAATCTCTTCCGTTTTGTATTCTCTGAGCGGGCCGGCTAGTGGATCTTTTTGTTAATATGATTCCAAATCTTGTGTCATATTTTTGCTAGGACCTTGCATTATTTTACCAAATCTATCGTTTTCAACAATCATATACCTATTCGGTCTGATTCTTCTTCATTGATACTGTAATAATTTTTATTCATACCATGGCTGGTATCATTAGTTGTTGGGTCGATAAAGAAATCATGGTTAATATTGTCATGTCAAACACATTCTTTAGCATAGTTGGGAGTCCCATTAAATATACCTTTACACAGCGGGGGAGCTCAGGTAGGTACTAAACGTACATAATCATAATATATGCTTTTATAAAATTTGTACTTGTACTCTTAAATAATAAAATATTTTATTGCTCTAACTAATTCTCATAATAATTTTGTTACATCCTACGTTCACTCATACCATCACGTTTCTGTTATGAATTTATTGCCTTACTATTGATTGAAAATTTTATTCACGTCCGTATTACATTTACAAATATTCACAACCATTTCCTGAATCCTAGGTTAAACGTACAATTAAATTGAATCGTAAAACTCACCGTCGTTTAAATATAAAAATTACGATTTTTTATTCATTTGTACAACTTGCTTATCAATTAATAATTATAGTGTAAAGAAAATTAGAGAAGAAACATTAGGTACCTTAATAGTTTAATGAAAGCACGTGATATCTGCAATTATCTCACACAAACGTGACAATTCCAAACGGGTTGAACTCTTAGAAAATAAGAGACCAACAATGGGGTCCTCACAATTCAGATCAAGGGAAAAATAATTTTGATCTAGATATATCTATTTAGCACTTTCACATGCACTATCATGTCTATTCTCAACGAATAGCTTTATTTGCGTGACGGTGATCTACTCCATGGATCAATTCTTCGCAGTTTATGATCTGACTATAAAAGGAACAACCACTGCCCATTATAAAACCAATCTCCATTGCATAAGCTTGCTCCTGATAGCCTCTTTCAGTTAAGATTGAATTGTGTGTAGGAAGCCGTAAATAATAACCTTTTGTCTTATATTTTATTTACTGTCGCATGTCGCCCCATCAGAGAGACCACAGGCAAAGTTCACTATTCATTCAATTTATTTATATATCACTTTATCGTCCCATTACATTCAATTTATTTCTATCGTGGCGATAAAACAACCACTCTATTCTTACTTGTAGTGATTCTAATATTGTCTGACTCATCGATTCTGTATTGTGTATTGAAACACCGATGTTTTAGTTTTATTATACTCTTGTTAGAAAACAATTTAGTGATACAATGGATATCATTCATCTATAAATACATCAATAGTCCCGTCTGTCTTGCCTGAAAAAGTGAGAAAGACACATTAAATAAAATGAATTAAAAAGAAAACGATTGGGTCAATTTTAAAAAAGAACTTTTTGCTTTCATCTTTTCGCAGAATTTTCTGCGTATGAAGTCAACCTCTTTGAATACCGTGAGATGAAACACTCCAGAGACTATTTAATTTCTACGAGATAAGTTTCTACGTGATAAAATTGGGTAAAGTAGTCTTGATTTTGTGACGTATTGCACTCACTATTTTGTTCCTCAGACACAAAATTAAATTATATCTTTTCTATCAGGAAATATTAATATTCTTTATTGTCCTTTTATTATGAAAAAGCGATAAAATCCTCTATCTTGCTAGGTGCTAGGCTGACATCATCTATATTACCTCCCTGACATGCAGAGCATCCCCCCTCCCCCTCCCCCTTCCCCCCTCCTCTTCCTCTTATCCCGAACTCTCCCTTATTTTTTAAAATATTTATTGTGTGTTCTTGTTTGTTTTCTCTTTTTTATGTTTAATAAAATAGTAATATCAGAGGTGTGCGTGTGCGATGGGTGAGTGTGTGAGCGAGATTGAGTATGGGTGTGTGAGACGACCGGAATGAACTTATATGTTTTAATTTAACTGTGGCGCATGCTTGTGGGTGACAGCTGAATTATGAATGGACTAATTGTCTTTATCTACATGTTATTACTTATATCTAAAGTTGTTGTCTGTTTTGTGCTTTTGTTTGTAATAAAATAAAATAAAAATAAAATAAAATAAAATCTTAATTTTCGTACACGTTGACATTTCAGGCTTAATATTAATAGTCATCTTGTGTCATTATGGTTATTTTTAATATTAATTATTATTTTAATAATGTTGGGGGGACCGGTTTCATTTTTGTCCATGATTGTGTAATTTAGGGGAAGTGAAATGACCATTTGGGTAATTATTACTGCGGGGCTTAATTTCATTAATCGTCGGCATAATAATTATTGTAAATTTTGATGCTTTTAACGCATGTGTGTCATTCAAAAGATAAAATGCATATAGGCCTGTTTATGGGTTGTATTTTAATATCTTACGAATTTCTTTTCGCTCGTTTTAATTTTTCTCGTGTAAAGTCTCCGAAAGATTTTATGCAGGACATAGATAAAATATGCATTACTTTTTGAAGCACACTAGAACAAAAAGAACAAAACTTTGACCCAGAAAAAAGAAAAATTATAAAAAAGAATAAATTAGTTGCTAAAAATATCTGACCGCTTACCCGCCAGAGCGCTGGAAATGTCATGGACTGTGTTTTGGTCATCTAGGCATCGATTGACTAGTAGATTAAAACATTGGAAATGCAATAGACTACGCCAATTTTCAATGCCGGTTTTTTCCATTGCTTCCATCGATGTTTATTAATATGAACTGGTTCATTGTTTTTATCATACCGTATTATCCCCCAAACAGCGGGCACGGTCAAGAGCCCTGGGGAACGCCAGACCTATCCGGATGGCTGAATGTTAACAAATTTGATGGTGCTCCGGACAAGGAAAGTAGGTATAGTACCATATGGACCTTCAGATGTGAACGAAGAAGTGAGAAATGTATTTCCGTTAAATACTGTAAAATTGTGCTGGCGATTTCATGGTGATTTCATACCGAGATATAGCTTCAAAGAGATCAATACTGTTATAATTCCGCAAATACAGGAACTTCGTGTTAAAAGTTTCAAATACCAGATGTATAAAAGCGTGAATGGTGTGAGGAACGATACAAATACAACGAATAATATTAATACTTTTATCGTCCCTCCATTTGCAGACTTTTATTCGGTTTAAAGAACCGTGAAAATAGTTAGTAGTAGTCAAACAATAAATAATAATAATGAAAAATGCTTTCCGCACTTCGAGTGAAGCGATTCTTAGAATTGAGAACACACAGACAGACGGGGTAAAGTTGTGCGATAGATTTCTCTCTTGCGATAATCGGAAAAACAATAAAAGTAAACTGGTGCAAGAGGATTGGAGTTTACGAGGTGTTGGCTGGATGAAGTAATACTTACTAGCATTAAATATTTCATCCTTTTTTAGTGTCACTTCAACTAAACGCTCAATTAAACACATCATTATTATTCAACAGATCTTTATCTGTCATTTCGTCCTACGGCTTTAATTGTTAATTGGTGTCTTTTATTTTATAATCAAGTACTTATTTGAATACAGATTAAATTTATTTTCTCTTTCGTTTAACTTTTAAATGAATATAATATAATTGGTATGTAAGGTTTTTTTTCTGGTGGTTACTACCGGCGACATTACGGACGTTCTCGGTACTAACCTTAATTATTAATCCCACTAAGATGTTTATCTTTTCGGTAAAACACTGTTCTATATTCGAATTTATTTGAAATTAATTGAGTGGAATTACGTTCCTTAATACTACTAGGTTTAATTTTATTTACTTACTAGTGATTGGCGCTAGTGTTGCCTATTTTATTTATTCCGTCAGGACAGTCGATCAAGAATGAGTTGTTCTCGAGTTAATTTTGAAGTAAAATTGTTAACTGATAAATAATATAATGACGTTTCTGGAAATGCCCTCGTCGAAATCCATATCTTTTTTGATTGACTGTAGATTTGTGGCTGTAGTGTAGTGACCTACTTCAGATCATAATTTTTTTATTTTGATTTGAATTCACCAACTTTTTCTAATCTAATTCTAAAATAATTATTTGAAGACAGACTCAGTAAGGATGTCTTTGAAAGGGAAAAAGAAAAAAGTCCGCTTAATTTCAAATTGGATGAAGTTGTAAATTGGCGCTTAATTATGATTAAGACGTATAATATTGTTATTAAATGATTATTAGGGCACACTCCTTTATTTTACTGAACCTCCCACATCAGATTGTAATACATTTATATCTACAACGTATGAGACAGAATCAATACCGTAAAATAAAATAAAGATAATAAAATGTATGATACAACAATACCTTGTAATTAAAACGTTATATGCATCGCGCCCACTGATTGTAATGTAACATTCCAATGTCACTCCCGCCTTCAATATCCTTCACATTTGTCGATTATAATGGACTGTCTCAATCGTGGGACCACACTTTCAAAAATACTTAGATTTTTTAAAATCACAATTTATGTTTTGTGAGGACATCGGAACTTTCTACACGTCGTAGTTGAATGTAACAAGTAGTTATCTCAACAGGTTTACAACTGATGGAAAGTCCATCCTTTACCGTATATCTGTTGAGATAACTACTTAGATACATATTTTAGGCCAGTAAAACGAGATTTATAGCGTAAATAATTCTCGGAAAGCTGGAAACTGTTTTAATCTCTTCATTAACATCCAAAGAAGGTTCCTTGAAGTTTGCACCAAATTTGCGCTTGTGCTAAGTACAGGGTGACCCAAAAACCGAAACATTTTTGTATTTTTTTCAGTTTTTCACTAATAACTTCTAAACGGTGCATTCTAGTAAAATATTGTTTTCTTATAAATTGAAGTACGTGATATTCTGCGTCGTTTGAGCATAAATACTCTTTTGTACATCAAAGAATAATTATGATACAGACACTGCCAATTACATATGAATTTTCTCAACAAATTGAAATATTCAAATTTTTCTCTTTTGTTGTTAATATCTCCTCAAATCAGGTATTCACGGCAATATTTTACTAAACATATTTAATGGTGGGTCAATTTTCTCTAACTTGTGATTAAAACTTTACACCTACAGTGCATAGTTAAGGATTTACAGGTGTTGCAAGAGAGACGAGTGAAATAAAGAAATTTATTAAATGATAAATTAAGATATGTAAAAGCAAAGATAATTTGAATTTTACTCTTTCATTTTGTTAACCTATAGTTTTTCAAGTAAAATACAAATTTTCAATACTGTTACGCCACTGCATAACATTTTATAGTGAAAAGAATATTTTCTTTACCTTCATTGGTTTTTTTTTAAATATCTTCTAAACGGGTAGTGTTAGGAAAAAATGTTTATTGCAAAATTTATTTACAATAATTTCTCTATATTATGATTGCAAAATAATTTATTAAACTTAAATACTAAGTGAGGTAGAATTGATTAAAAATGGTATATAAAAAATAAGTTCATACATGTCGTCACTTTTTGTTATATAACTCCCTGACCAAGCGGTGTAGCACCAATTTGTAAAATTAAATTTAAAGCTAAATAAATTTCCTATAAAACAAGTATAATAAATTTTATTTGGGAGTTATAATAAAAATGTACTAGATGATCAATATCAATATTTTGTAAAATAAATCCACGCTTCCCATACAAAATGTTCCTGCGTAGCAACGTGCCTCTATACAAAATCAAATTTGAACATCTAGTACTTTTTTATTATAACTCTCAAATTAATTTTATTATACTTAAAATATAGAAAATTTATTTACCTTTAAATGTAATTTAATGAATTTATGCTACACCGCTTGGTTTAGGAGTAATTTAACAAAAAGTGACGACATGTATGAACTTATTTCTTATATACCATTTTTAATCAATTCTGCCTCACTTAGTATTTAGGTTAAAGAAATAGTTTTTCAAATATAATATAGAAAAATTATTGTAGATAAATTTTGCGATAAACATTTTTTGCTAACCCTATCCGTTTAGGAGATATTTTAATAAAACCAATGAAGGTAAAAAAATTACTCTTTTCGATATAAAATGTTATGCAGTGGCGTAACAGTATTGAAAATTTGTATTTTACTTGAAAAACTATAGGTTAACAAAATGGAAGAGTAAAATTTAAATTACCTTTGCTTTTACATATCTAAATCTATCATTTAATAAATTTCTTTATTTCACTCGTCTCTCTTTAAACACCTGTGCATCTTAAACTATACGCTGTAGGTGTAAAGTTTTAATCTCAAGTTATCAAAAATTAACCCACCATTAAAAATGTTTAGTAAAATATTGCAGTAAATACCTTAATTGAGGAGTTATTCGACATCAAAAGAGAAAAATAGGAATATTTCAATTTGTTGAGAAAATTCATATGTAATTGGCAGTGTCTGTATCATAATTATTTTTTGATGTACAAAAGAGTATTTATGCTTAAACGACGCAGAATATCACGTACTTCAATTTATAAGAAAACAATATTTTACTAGAAAGCACCGTTTAGAAGTTATTAGTGAAAAACTGAAAAAAATACAAAAATGTTTCGGTTTTTGGGTCACCCTGTACTTAGCACAAGCGCAAATTTGGTGCAAACTTCAAGAAACCTTCTTTGGATGTTAATGAAGAGATTAAAACAGTTTCCAGCTTTCCGAGAATTATTGACGCTATACCCCCTTTTCTGATGTTTTTACACTGGCCTATTTTCTAAACAAGAATTTATTTGTTTGTTTAAAAATAGATTGTCCATGAGTGTAGTGCTACTAAAATGTTGAAAAAAATACTGTTATCTTATTTTCCCACTAGCGTTTGTGCGCGGGGGGCTTGTGCCTGCACCTGGATTTTAGGTTTCTACATGAAATGAAATGAAATGAAATTGAGTTTTATTGAAAAGAAAATATAACATAAACAATAAATAACACAGCAACAGCATCAGAAACAACATAAAAAAGGTCCCCATGTCGTTTTTAATTATCATTTTTCTCTTTAATCGTAAAAGTCCCTTGTTTTTTAATAACCAGGCTATTAAAAAATTAAAGAAGTATTACGTTACCGAAAATATGTAATCTGCAGGATTTCTCCCGTGTAAAACTGATTCTCGGACAATGGACATACATGTAGGTTAATTACTGCCTATACAACCTTACTAAAATATTATGAGTGGAGTAGTTTTAACTATGAACAATTTTGTACAAAGGTTTCAGCAATGAAGTCCATAATTACTTTAACTTGTATTATTTAATTTAAATATTCCGGTACGATTTCAATAAATTGTGTATTGTATAGATAAAAGGACTGGTTCATTATGTCATGGCTGTAGAGTGTGATAATATAATTCTCAGTAAATGATTTCTTCACTTGTAGATATAGTAAAACCAAATAATTGATGCAATTTTACTTGTAACCTCTCACTGTTTTATTTATCCCAGGGCGAAGAAGTAATTGATTTCGATCCTAAGAAAACACTACAATTTCTTCACATTTCCAAGATTTACGGACATTTAACGTAAAACCTATATTTACCAATGAAATCTCGAAGACACTAATGAACGATTTGGAGAATCGCAGTCAATTCGTCTTGCACGCCTTTCCAATTGTATTTTGCGTCTTTTGAACGTTTTGTTCCTATAATTAACTATTGATCTTTACTTAAGGTATCAACTGTATATTTTTCACTTGCACAAAATACTTCTTTGATCGTCTACTAAGAATTTATATCATACCCATTTTGGTTATTTATAGTTAATTATACTCGCATTACTCAAATTACTCTGCTAAATACTAAGACCCAACTGGACAATGAACACGTCAGTCAACGATTGCGTGGCCCATTTTCGTACCTTTATTGTTTTTTTGATGAGTATATATGGAAATATTACAATTAGTGCATAATATCCATAATGTAAGGTGCCCTAGAGCCGATGCCATCGCTAAATGGCACCTAACAGGTTGTCCAAATTTATTACACATTTGGAATGTCTTTGAGTGGCAAAAACATAACGTACAAATAAATCATGCTATTTAAAAAATATATATTATGTGAGGCGTCCGATATGGAGTAATGAAGAAATAATAAAATTATATACATTTTTTAATCTCAATCTATTTAAAATAAAACATCGATTAATTAATGAAGTTGTGTATTGTCGTAGTAAAAAATAATCTCACAGAATGGTTACCGTATAAAGTATAGCCGGATTAAGTCGTTAAGGATTGGCCGTATCATCCATATCCAATCCTGCGATGCCGTGGTAAATGGAAGCTGGAGCACATTCATCTATTTATCTATGCAGGTACAGTCATAGTATACTAGTTCTATAGTCGATCCTCCGACACATAATCTCTGGTGATAAATATTCAATTCAGATCGTTTCGATCCTTACACTTTTTATTTCAATTCGGTTTAAACTTTAGGTTGGCACCTGCAAGGATAAAAATACAGTGTGATTAAAAATTTGTACTCCCAAATAACTAAAAAAAGTTCCATGACAAGGGACACCGCGCCTCGGGCCTTTGGGGCCTTGGGCCCGAATGGTAATGAATATCTCATAGAGTTCACCAATGAAGTTTTTTACACTTTGTCTATCATGTCTCTCTTACATTATTCGCCTAATATGTCCAATGTCCATTACGTACTTGGACCCTGTGATTGTCCACAATATCTTTATCTCCGATGTTTTAGAGCAGATTTTTAGTTAATTTGTGTCGGCTCTTGTCAACTCCTATATTAAATTATCACATCTTGGACATTCTCGTTAATGTATCTTGTAGAATTCTGTAGCCCATACTGTATCAGCACTGTATTCGTACCAGCTTGGAACATTATTATGGAACATTGAAGATAATAATACTATATCACTTTACCTGCATACTGATACACCTGTGATTGTAATGACGCTAATAAATCACCCACATGTATTGTTATAATTGATTGTTATGATTATTTTTGTGGTAATTAAAATATTTTATTACTAAATGAAATTATTATCATATATTTATTTATAGTATTGATATGGGGATCATATTAACGTTAAAATTTTATTGATTATGTGCTGTGTTCCTGCTCCTACTACCATTCAGTTTTGTTATTTAATTACTTGTTTTGTTTTCTTTTAATGTTTTTATTTTTTATGCCTTTTGTTTCCTGAGTAACTCTGGGCATTCCTGAGTAAATGTGAGTAAAGTGGACCGTCAAAACAATACTATGAAACATACAGGATCTGGGCTTGGATACACAATTCGAAATACTTTACAGTACATTTCACAATAAGTTAAAGGCTTGTGTCGTGAAGTGCATAACTACAGTTAACTTTGTTTCTCGGGGTCGGGATCCTTCGCGTTAATAGGAGTCCCAGGCGTTGAATAATATTATATTCTCTTCGTGTCTTTCCTGGCATCAAGTTTAGCTATTTCTTTTTCTACGTCCTTCTAGAACAAATCTTTTTTCTTTTTCGTCTCCCCATCTCCGTACACTCCTGGATAAAAGCCTCCTACATTTGCCTTCTAGTCGCCTTGTCCTTTGCAGATTGCATCCAGGTCACACCGACAAATCGTCGGATATGTCGATTTTCCATCTTAATTGTGGTCGTCCTGCACTTCATTTTTATAACTCGAGGCCTCCAATCTAACAAGTCATGTATGTATGTGAATTTTTCCTCTTCGCTCCTGGTCACATGTCCACTGTCCAGCCCATTTCCTTTTCCAAATGTAATCGAAAATTCTCAGAAAACACATCAGTCAGAAATTACATCTAGGATTTAAAACACTGTTGACAAAATATCTCACATTCAGTCGTGGATTGAATACATATCTAGATGTCAGTATAGTGATTATGTGTGGTAGATGCATGAAGGCAATTAACTGTATGTGCCAGAGTGGCTGGGAATAAAAATTACTTTGATCCATTGATTCAATCATTCACCATTTGGCGTCAAAAATTGCGTTGTTTGCCATCAACCATTTATCGGAACTAAGACCACTCAGTGAGACATCATCAGGCCTGGCTGGTGCGAAGATATAAAAGCTTATAAAAGATGAATAATATTAAACCGTTTTGTATTTTTTTATATATCCTATCAGTGTAGGTATGTTGATTATTGCGAACAAGTTCGTAACAAAAATCATTCACCACGTGAAACACTTGTGTCTCGCACCAGTTTTAGTCTTGACGCTCCTTCGATCCTATTGGTTAACATCTGACCAATCACAACGCCTCAGATTTCAAGGGATTAAATTTTTAGAAATCCACTAATTGTGAACTGCATGTTTGCGTTTTCACTGTTGATATTACAACGAGGATGTTTTTTTAGAGAAAGCACTTTAAACAGATCTGTCTAATTTAAGCGGGCACCTAAAGGACACCAGAACCAATCAGGGCTTGAAAGTAAGTCTTCTAGGTTGCGTACGTCTAAACTTCACATGAAATCTGAGGCGTTGTGATTAACCAATAGGATCGAAGGAGCGTCAAGACTATCACTGGCGCGAGACGCATGTCGTGAAACACTTTTCCCGTTGAATGACGTATTTTGATTTTATCATTCCATAGGCAAATAATTTTGTCTCATATTCATTAAACTAAATTACACATTCTTTTACTTTGAAACATTTTATTGATCCTATTTAATTTCGCAGTTGATTTATTGCATATTAATTCACCACTGTTCTTGTATGCTATATTAGCCTTAGGTGTTTTGATACCGAATATCTAATTACTTTCACGATGTTTACATCATTAGTTTCAAAACATATAGGTAACTAAATTAATAGTTTATGGAACCGTTTCCATATTTGAAATATACTGACGATCTTATTTGAATATTTCTATCATAAATTAAATATTTGCGTACTTAGTATACATTAAAAAATCTATACGATCTTTATCTTGACAGTTGCCAAATATGTTACTTTTATTATTGATGTCTTACAAGATTTTAGCGGAGTTTGTGACCCATCGTGAATTTATCACAAAATGTCCACGTGTCCACCATCTTGTTTAGCATTAAAAATGGTGGACAGTTATTTTGACAAGGACACTTATTACTTTTCTTAATTATGTCGTAGGATGTTAGTTCTAAATAAACATTCCTATATGATTCCATGTCGTTTACAGAGATCATTCACCTTTCATAGGATAGGAAAAATCACTTAGTACGAGCCAATTTAAAAACGTATTGGAAATCTCTAAAACTGAATATCCATTGAGAGAAATATTCACTAGGACGACTCGTAATAACGTGTCTATATTGCTAACTTATACTATTCTACATTGAGATATTACCATTAGAATCTGGAGTCAATTTCTTTTAAGCTATATAGTGATATTGCGGATTGCTATAAAACAAGGATAAAGGTAATGTGTTAAAACTCAACCTGAAGTTTTGAAATAACATTTTGTGTGATAGAATTTCGCCCATCGGTATCCGGTTGGCAAGATGAGTTGAAGTATTCAATTAATTTCAATACTTTCCATCACTCGCGAGATCGATCTATTAAAATGTCAGTTTTAATTTCGTCAATAAGACCAGTAGCCCGTACAAGTACGATAGATATATATCGCATAGTTTTATCAATACATGTCTAAATAGCATTAGAGACAAATATGTTAAGCCGATACATGATTGGTGTGTGTAAATTTGCATATAGAAATCACTCTTAGACTGGTTTATAAAAATGATTTAATATTTGAAGCGTAGAGTTTCTTCACCTTGTCGAATTTAAAAACATTGATTTGGCATTTCAATCAATAATTTCGATTGAACTAAATTTATACGTCAGTTTGTAAGATTTACATAACGATTAACGGTGTCAAATCATTACTAACTGTATTTGTTTCCTCACATCCGTAGCACCTTTTCTTGTTCTTATAGATTACTAGAATGCTTTCCCTATTTTTCAAGATATTTGTTTGTTATTCCTTACTGGTCGGCGCGGCGCAAAAAGGCGGGAAAAGGCACAAAAGCAACGCGGTTAGCGGTTCAACAAACAGTCAGGATGTGAAAATAAGTCATTAATTACTTCGTTACACTTTGCTCTGTTT
This sequence comes from Ceraclea dissimilis, assembly GCA_963576895.1. Classification (NCBI taxonomy): domain Eukaryota; kingdom Metazoa; phylum Arthropoda; class Insecta; order Trichoptera; family Leptoceridae; genus Ceraclea; species Ceraclea dissimilis. The sequence continues at coordinate 17,358,741 of OY756361.1, forward strand.
TAAACTGTTTATTATGTAACTGTATTTGCGTTCGTTTCTCTTGTAAATATCCTTAAATTACTAATATCCATTCACGGAATTATAAGTTATTACCACAGATGTATTTAATCGATTGCATACATTATCGGGTTGACATTACCGGCTACCGCTATTAACATTGGTTTGTCCCGCTGGCGGTAAAGTGACGGCGATGAATTGTCTGCAATGAATCGTCCCATTCTTTAACGGACACACCTGTATTGTGAATAATTTATACCTACGATATCTAGGACAGATCTCCACATCCGATATTTCACTCGTATGAAAACAGTATTTTCGAAAATACTCCTTCGCATCAACCACGGAAGCAGTGTCTGAGATTTAATCGAAGTGAGAAATGAGGAGACCTTATCAAACCCTAAAACTATTGTTCGCAATCTCAACATTATTCTTATATATGTAAAGTAAACACTTAAACAGTTAACCCATTGTACAGTTAGTATGTGTTTTAGTCGATCCTGTTGTGACTCATATTGGTAATTCACTCTTAGGTATACGAACAAGCGACAACAACTCAATTGATTCAATTTGTATTGGGTGGGAGGCATTAAAAAACAAACATTTCGTAAAATGAACCCCGTTCATTATGTTGTTTTCTGTTTAATAAACGCCGCCTCTAAATCACAAAACGTAATTCCGTTTTAAAATCATTCACATAATAAGTTAAAGATTAAGATAGGCCGCGGTATTATCCCATTGTTAAAGACAGTAAAGAGCTTTCGCTTGTTTTTTAATAAAGGCAGTTGGTCCCAATCAATTCCACCTCGCCGGGCAATCCCTTTTCTGATGTTAGCAAGGTGTGATTCGTTTTTCGCATGATCAAATTTCATCACGGCTACTGATATGTGCCGCCAGATCATGATTCACATTATTCAAATTATGTGAGCCATTTAATCTTGTGTTTTTTATATTAATTAATTTGTGAGTGTGTGGAAGGCATTGAAGAAATAACTCGTGGTATTTTCTCAATTAACCGACAAAATGTAAGTGCTTTCGTACATTACTTTGAATGTGTCGGCAGTATTTGGTAAAATTTATTTAATATAATTCGTTGTTTATTTAACTCTTGAACCAAGTAAGCGCGAACCGTAACTTTTACAAAAGGTGTATCAATATACTTATTAAGTATTAGCCATCAACTTTTATTTTTTGGCTCTCATTGCCAAGAATGATGTTTTCCATTGATACTGGTAATGTCATCTGTCTGAGGCTGAGTTATTCCTTTTGTTTATGGTCCATGATTTCCTATCATTAGTTTTTTATCACCATTTTGATAATTACTGTTACCCTCTGCTTTAAGTTTGACTTCAAAATGTCAACAGCAAGTTCTACAATTTGTACCTAATAGGAAAGTAAATTATAATTATTGGCGTTGAATTGAAAAACGTTATTGTGCAAAGACATTTAATGGATAAGGCCAAATTATTTTGGGAAACAAAAAACGTGTTATTAAAAGTAAATACCATCTCAAAATGCCTGAACAAATCGACGTGTAAATAATCATTACGTGAATATAAGTAATTTAATTGGATTTCAACACCTTGATGATGATGGTTTGAATGACTTTAACAGTGCCTACGTACGCTGACAAGTGTATCAGTTGTCTGCAGTAATAATAAACAGAACTAAGTATGCACTAAATTAACTTATAAGTAACATTATACTCTGTTTCCTGACCATTTCGTTCAATGAGTATGTTGATTTTTCATTCAATAAATTTTTAACAGTGTTGTTCCGTACCTCCCACGTATATTCCAATAAGAAAATTAACTAAATTTTCAAGAGGCCAAGATCATTCGTTGACTGTATTACCTTAAACATTATTGACCATCAAAAACACTTTAAAATTGACGTAATCATCTCGTATTGTCAAATGTTGTTCGAGATTGTTTTTGTATCAATTATTTTATCGTTTGCTTTAGTCAAAGGGAAGGACAAAAATCTTTTTTGAAGATGGTTCTAGGTAGCTAGTCTTTATACAGGTGAGCATCTGAGCAAGCATTTTGACACTTCGTAATTGAACTTTTTCTCCCTATGACTAAATTATCTCAACTTATTTACACTAATCTCTCATTTCGATTTTGTTCTATTAACAATCGATATTTTGGGCAGAACGTTTGAAATCAACTATGACGAGAAAGAGTTTTAACTTTCATATACAGTACATTGTAAAACTTTGAATAAATCAGATTGTGTTGATTAAGGATTCCCATACATTAATATGAAAGCCTACACTTGCAAGTCAACTGTCTTCCAGCACAACGTTGATATGAATAAATTAGCAAGTGGTTATATTTTGCTAGATGCGATTCGCGTAACTTTGTTATGAAGAGGTGTTGAAATATGTAAATGGTTCACGCCATTATTCCCGCATACCAAATGCTGCATCCTACGCGCATTAGTTTGTGCAAAGTGCATGCGGGTCCATAATGCATTTCTTTATTAAAACTAATTTCCATACATTTGTTATTGTTGTCTTTAACAAATGTTTGTAGTACTGTTCACTTAACTTTAGATAGAAAATGTTTTGGATAACAAATGTTAAATAAATAATTATCTGGACATCGACAAATTCTCCTTTTTTTCAAGTAGATCTTTCAGGGCATCTTAAATATAAAAATGTCTCACCAAACCGATCCTTCCTTGCTTGTTTTTTGCTTTTTAAAGTTCTCTCACTTGTATGGCCTGATGCCTATATTCTTCTCATCTGATCAGTATTTTTTCCTGTCTGCCTTCATCGATTATCAAGAAGTTAATCCGTTATATATATTTTAATTTGTTACGGGGTGACTTTTTTCTACAAAGGTACATTTAGTACGATATTGAGACCCAAAACGCTATGCACACTAAAGATAAAATTTGAACCTGAAAACTCTTGGAATACTAATATTCATTCCAACCAACTAACTAAACCAACAATGTATTCAATCTTGGAAATGTTTTCCGGGATACTGACATTCAACTTTACATGATGTTTGTATTGGCTTTGATATTCAATATTTGTTGGGCCATTCTCTTATGTCAATAACTTCTTATTTACTTCCATGAGATTTGTGCAAATTCACTAATAACACGCAATTCTTTTAACATACGAGTATTATCAATAAAATTGTGCAAATGTATATCTGTTTAATAATTTTCCTTGTCTGTTTGGATGCGTTATTTAATTATCAAAAGTACTTACTGTCAGTAATTCCCTGGGTGCCAGGTGCCTCCCTAATTCGGAAGAGACGAAGGTATGGCTAGTGACAAACATCGCGCGAAAACAAATCATATGATTATTTTGTCATCTTGAGATTCAGAATCGTTAAAGTTCAAAATAGTAGGAGCGTAATGTAACTTTGAATTCCTTCAATGTTTGACAGCACTAGCAATGATAAAATATTCCATACAGTGTAGGTAATATGGTAAAAGTATTTTTCATTTTGTATGCAAGACGTGGTATGACGTTACTCGCGACCTACAATCATAATTTAGAGTTACTTTATTATTTTAGTACACGTGCAGATACGAGTATTTCTATATTATCGTGTACAATTTATTGGCTTGAAAGTTATTTCGATTCTTATTCAAACGTAGCTTATTTTTTATTCTATTCCATCCCCTCACGCCACATCTCTTTCGGGGTTGGCAGAGAGAACAGATCGCCAGACTTTCCTATCCTAACACATACTTCGGGCTTCCGTCACGTTCATGCAATTCGTTGTACACACTCTACGATTACTTTCACTCGGAACACGTCCTTTTTTGAGAATCTGGTCTACATGGTCAAGTCATGTTGTACTTGGAAGGCCGCGCTTCCTACACCTCTTCTTTCTATCTGCTTTCTAAATCGCAATATTGGCTATTTTTTAATCTTGTCCTTTTGTTTGTAGAATTAAGATTTTCGGCCTTGGTGGCAATTCATTTTAAAGGTAAAAAATTAAAGACTACTGTTAAGATTCCCCGTAGTGACTTTTATTACTCGCGACTAGTGTTCGATTGCTAATAATGTTCTTCAAATCACTTTATTTGAAATCGCATCATGATAAGGAACCGAGTCTTTGAAGACTAGTCGCTAAATCATTACGTGGATTTAAAACTATGTAAATCAATCTTTGTTGGCCGATGAAAAATATACATAGTTACTCAAACAAGACAGTAGTAGTGTACCAAAAGACTGACTTATTGCAAAAGCAACATCTTACTATCAACCCGATATATAGTCCCTATTTTATACCTTTACTGTATGTGTCTAGATCGAGAAGTTCCCGAAAATAATGCAGTAGTTGCTAGTAGGTTAACTTTTCACCCATCAAGAATGACATCCTAAGGAAAATATATTGAATAATATACGAGAGATAAGATTTAGGTTTATGTGTGTCTATGCAAAAATCTAGAATCGCTCTAGCGAAATGTTTCAAATCTGTCACCCGTGAGATATACTTGCAGGAAATTGCGAGGTTCTCTACGTGACGTCTTTTTTATTGACATATCAAATATTTATACATCAAACAAAGTCTGTATGAGACATTGACATTTTTTGGTGTGGCGTGATATGCCTTAGAAGTGAGGTTATTCCGTCTTGTCATAAATATGCAATATTGAATAGATACTAGAAGGAAACATTCACCTTATCAAAGATGGATGCCGTTCAACTTACGATAAAATACAAATATTTTCTGTTTAGGTAAGTACCTATACTACCTATTTTAAAATCTCGTGTAACTTTTTTTGTAGAATATTATTTTTACTAGAAAATCAATGTAGACATCTACTAAACTTAAGAAGAATACGAGTATACTTAATACGAAATTAGATATTACCTACAAAATATAGGAAATCAGATTTTTTTAGAAGTAGCTCTGATACCATTGACATATAGGAACGGTATTCACTGAAAATAAGACCTTCCATCGGGTCTTCACCGTCATAAATATTGGGGGTTGAAAAACAATCATTTAATAAAAATTATATATTAGAATTACCCTGAGTTCTGTAGTTTCAGGCCCCACTGATTATATTAATTATAATATTATTTTGTTTTTGATATTATTTGTGGGTACCATCAATTTATTATTTTCTTGAGTGCATTGAATTATTATTTTATTGGTGTGTTGGTACCTACTTGTTGCTAATAGAATACTTACCTGCACACATTTATATATATGTTTGCCTTAGATTATATGTTTGCCTTAGATTATATGTTTGCCTACGTGTTAGTATATTTAATTGTTTTATATTCATTTGATTGATTTGTAATGTACCTACCATGCGTGCATGCTGTGGACACTCTTAATTGGGAGGTTAACGTGAATTATATATTTTGTGTATGTCATTATGTATGTTTTTTAACTTTCTGTGTGTGTCCCCAATAAATAAATAAATAAATAAATAATGATTGGAAAACATTGTCTTAGGACGCGTAGCAACGCGTTCTTTTATATCTTCAGTTTAAATTATTGGGTCCAATCTAAATCACGTACATATTAAAAATGGCGACTGTAGAATTGATTTCTCTTCCTGCCAGTTTTCTTCAATAATGCAGCTTCAATACCCTCTATAATATTAAACTTATTCGTTTCAATGGGTTTTGTTTGTCGATTTATTACAAGTGATCCGTTTAGTATGTTGATGTCAAAATTCTTAATAGCGTGGCTTATTGGATTTGGTTCACAGCAATATATTAACATACACCTCACACGTTCACTATTCGTTTATTAATGAAGACAGATTGTTAGGGTCTGACCTGAATCGGTTCAATAAGAATATAAAGGTAGGAACTTGGGGTCAATATCGAGGATGTTTGTGGGGTCTGAAAATTGTATGCATTGTCTAATTTATTTCTAAGTATTTTAGTTGATTCGCAGGATTGAAAATGGTGGATTTTATAAAACAATAGCTGGTGTTGTTTATCCTCATGACTGAGGGTCGCGACTCTCACTACCGCAGTTTACAATCCTCCTCCGTGAGCCTCTGTCCAAGTGTCCATGGCCAGATGTGCGGCCTCGTGTAAGGTGGTATTTGATAAAACAATAAGATATCGAAAATCATCCACTAGATATAAAAGGGTTTCTTTAAGATTCAGTGCTCTGTAATCTTGAGTTGAATAAATTCTTCAATCGATCCCGATTTATTTGTAATCATAGAAGCAAAACTTTATACCATTGTACCTGCAAACGTCTATAGTTTAGAAAATCCTTATTATGGTTTCAATAGTTTTTTATCCTCTCCGAGTTATTGTCTATTTTATTAAGGAAGCTCGCTAAGAACTCAGTCTACCTCATGATAATAAACCATGATTATAAAATAAAATAAAATAAAATAAAATAAACTTTATTGTACAGAAAAACATACAAGGGGCGGGCTTATTGCCAAATGGCAATTTCTGCCAGCCAACCCAAGATAGAAACAAAAAATGAGATATACCTAATTATAGATTCAGTACCAAGAGGGTACCTTAACTGAATACTCAAATACATACATAACAATAATTGAATTCATAAATACATACATAGATAAACATATTATACATATAAATATATATGAATGGTAAATGGGATGGGATAGGGTAAGGGAGGGATGATGGGTTCAGGAGGGACGGGTTGTGGGATTTAAAATAGAAAGGTAATGCTGCTTCAGTCTACTCTTGAAAACGGAAATAGTTGGTGCGAGTCTGATGGATAATGGAAGGTCATTCCACAATCGCGCAGCCTGTACAGTGAAAGAATTAGTGAAAAAAGATGTATGATGGCTAGGGATTAAAAGCGTACGTTGTGCACCAGAACGGAGTGGTAGACCATGAGATGCCAGTGGAGTGAAATTCGTCTTTAAATGTACCTAATCAAACGATCTCAGATTAACTTTTTTTATTTACCAAGGCGGGAGAAGACGGTGGTACAGCTTTTATCATCACGTGAATTCAGGAATATTTTTCATAAAAGATCTGTGATTTTTCATAAAATTTGAGATATTTTATTAATCAGTACTCAGTAGCAAAATAGCTTATCCCACGTAATATTTTTTTTTCACTCTACTGCTTTGATATCCTCAGCTTGAATCGCAAAATGTACGTAAATTGGGTAATCCTGGTTGAAATATCTCCGAAATATAAAGATATTTGGTAACGTTCAATTTCACCTTTAAGAGTGTGCATACCGACATTTCAAAAATTTGTAAAAACGGGAGACCTTCTATCTCGACTACCGTTACTAAGTATGCTTTGGAACAAAATGGGGTAGATGCATTGAACATTTATCTAGGGAATAACCGTAAAAGATTTTTTATATCTTGTATAGATTTCTCAAAAATTAATTTTAAAAACACCTCTGATCTTTTTTCCTAAAGATTGAAACTCGTTTCCCGAAAGTCGCGGAGTAAATTTTTTTTCTTGTACTGATAATATGCATTAAAATCTAGGGAATAACCGTAAAAGTTTTTTGATAGACGCAAAATTAAGCCCAAAAAATGGAAAAAAAACGCTATTTTTACCATTTTATCATGCGATTGTCACGCGATTTTGAACCTTAATGCCGTGGGAAAAGTCTGTGACGTCATTCCTGGTGCCAAGCCCTTAACTTTTCTGTATTTAATTCTTATCAACAATTAATTTTCCGCTTGGAGGAGTTCACGGAAGACTGTTTCAAATTGTGGACGAAATGTTTTTCTTTTTTTCCGTTTTATTCCGTACTTATGATTATACTCTTTAATAAAAAAAGATAAGTCTTGGCTTAGTTAATCAAGATAATAAAGAATTCTTTTGTGGTGGCTTACAACAAAAGGATCATCTCGTGAAACCTTGACGTTCTAATTAGTCTTCTCTCTGTTGTGTTCATAAACATCTTCACTAAGTTTTTAATAAATTTGTTTTGTTTCCTCAAATATTATTCCTCAGCCCTTATTATTATTAATAACATTTCTCATTTATTTCTGCTAATTCATCCCAGTCTTGTTATTTTTGCTAATTGGATGAGTCGTATTTTCATTTTTGTTACGAATGCCTTTCAAAATAAAATACAAATAAATAGATTTTGTCACCTTGTCTTAACGGAGATAAAATTAATTAAATATCAAAATTAATGGATTCTGTCCTCCGTCAGAGTGGACAGATAGAATTAGAGATACCTTATTTATTGCCTACAATTCTTCCTAAGTACAATTTCTTCTTACAATACATATCGCAACTTCTCTCTTCATTTCTGAATTGATTTCATTGGCATTAGGCACTCATTCCTGACTATAGAAATCCTTCAGTTTGAAAAAAAGGGCTATTTTTAACCAACTATCCAAACATTTATTCATACTGTAATGTTTATTAAATACATCTGTGTCTACTATCTATGATTGCAGTTTAGAGTCCTTACTTAATTATAGTATGCAGGTCCTTGTATCTTCATTACTAACTTCCCGCATGCAATTATTAAGTCGAGTACTTTTCATCAATAGCGTCGAGGATAGTTGTAGTTACATTACTTTTATTTTTATTGACAAATCGTTTATTTGCTGAGGGCTTCGTCGCAGATTTGCATAAGTGTTGAAGTATTATTGACGCGAAGTGTATTTTGTTTTGAATTTGTATTGATAACTTTCAATCCATCCCTTTCATTCTTATTTCCATTGATGTGTGTAGTCCCTTCTATTTGTTTAATTTTATCTCTTTCTGCTTTGGTGAATAATTGCGTGCGGTGGGTCTCGGTCTGTGGTGAGACATTGATGAATACATTACAGTCAATAGCAATCAACTATCATTTCACTGTAGTAGATTAGTGTAAAACGGACGAAGCGTGTTGTATTGGTGGTACGAGAAATGGAAACAAAACAAGATTACATGTGAGGCATGATTTATACCACCTGCATATTCTATTGCCAATAAAATTATCGAGCACTCTTTTATCTCCCGATGGGCATAGAGCGCCAACAATATCGCTTCATTTGTGTCTATTCTGGGCTACGGTTCCCTAGCATAGATAACCATCTTTCAGGTCTATAAGCGTACTGCGTCCTTAAGTTGTATTTAGGCGATTACTTTCCAACTTGTTTAAGAATATCCCATTCGTTTTGGCCAAGATTCTTACCAACTAACCGTCGTTTCCTTTTTTGAAAGTTTTCGGAAACCTGCTTCTTGCCAGTTCTTCGTTTGAAATCAAAATTGCTTATCACACGGTTAGCTTACGAATATCATCATGACTGTGTGATTTGTAAATGAGTCTTTTGCAACAACTTGAACGAATTTGCCTCCGCTACACATAAGTCAACTATTTAATTTCTTTGTTTCACACAAAATCATAAAGCCCCTCTTACAACATGACGTCTTATTAAATTATTCGTTACTTTTCTCAATTCCCGTTTTGTTCAGGTACTGACTACATAAGATTGTAAGTACAATAATTTGGACGGATGATAAAGGACCATATTTCAAACTCAGAGACGTCATCTGTCATATTAATTTACTGATAATCATTTCTCCTTCCATCACTGAGACTCATGCATATTTATAATGTACTTAACTCAATAATCATTTAAAAGTCATTGTATTTTTGCCTTTCAGATGTAATCGCGCATTACATGGTAAATGATACAAGATCTGGTATATCTGCATATTAATTTATTGAGATTGTTGTGATCCGATTGTAGTCCTTCCCTGATATCATGTCGATATTTGTCATTTAGTATCAATTATGTGATTGACATGACCGATAGCTATTGAAGAGTGGTCGCAATTTTATTCATAAGGTCACTGTTTAAAATTATAATGACTTATTGCGCTGTCAAAATATTATATTTGCACGTCATTGCGTGGTACATTTTGGTTTCTTTATCAAAACATCCTTATCGTTCGCTTAATTTGTTGTTGAGAAATGTTGCTTTTACTATTTTCGTAACACGATATTATTCTTTTATTCATTCATACGGTGAAAAATTCGTACACATAGTTGCTTATTGGTCAATATAAGCAAATTAATATATACTGTTTTCAATCCAGTCTCTAATTTACGAGTGCTTAGTAGGTACACATTGGGGTGTTTGGCTTCATTCTAACGCGTCTGAGTTATGTATGTTATGTCAATTCTCTGTATGTGTTCCAACTCCGAATAAATAAATTAACAATGTTATCTAAATCCGTTATTAATTAATTAAAAATATGGGCGAAGATCTTAATTTACGATAAGCAGGATAATATTTGTCAGATATAATATTCACGAATACCTTATTAGTACGAACACGTATTTCACGAAAGGTGGGAGAAATCTGCCCTGAGGCACACCCAAACGGACAGAACAATAATCTAGAATGACATGGTATCCCTGTAAATCCCTTGAGTCAATCGTAAGACAGATATGGAACACCTGGAGCTGACCATAGAGATCCGAGACAAATAGGGAATGCCGCACGGACCATTACTAGGTACTGACCCTAAATAATTGTAAGAGAAAAGTTCACAGTAAGAAAACATATCTACAGATACAACAAACTGAACAAACCTCACGTATCGTCTCTTGGGATAATAAATTATATTATTTTATTGAGGCTCACTACTCATCTTGAATGTCTCTATTTAAGATATTAAGTACACAGTTGTGTGGACATATATTTTTTGTATCCTTTGATAAAGTTCCCAACTTTTAGTGATTACTCGACATCGCTGGAAATTCTGTGATGAAATATCTATGTATGTGTAAGAATCTGGACTAGTGTTTAAACCCCCTAAATATGTACTTCTCAGTTAGTAAGCTTGTTTCAGGTGGAAAATACTTCGTCAAAACTAAGATTTGATCCATACATTCCCTGCTTTGAAAATCCGCTCCCAACCCATCGTGTCAAATACCATGTATTGTAATATACTTACGTGTTTATGGTTATTCTTCGTTACTGGAAAAGCCGTAATTAATGGATGGGCGGATGAAAATTTAAATAATTTTATTCACAATGCGATCATGCAAAGTTGTCACTTAAATATTAATTATTCTTATAATGCCTAATGCCATAAGCATTACGTCTTTGTCATTGGAATTGTATACAGGTTAGACTTAAGCAGTCTATACTTTATGAATAGGCTTGCCGGAGATTTAACTCGATAATAAGTTGTGGCAAATAAGATTCTTACAAACATCCTTGGTGAAATATGTGTTTGTATTAAATGTGACTATTATAAGCGATTTTCGGGAATATGTAACGCCTGAATATACCTTAAATTCATATTGAATTGAAACGTTCTGGTTTTGACTGCGTTTGATTTTTTGTTTGAAGTTAGGTCACAATTTTAGAATGCCAGTTGTTGACTTAAAAAAAAAGATAATAATAATGGCGGAGGGCAACTATTCGTTCTGCTGAACGCAGCCAATATACTCACTGTGCCCTCCGGGATAAGTTCAACTAGATATGGGCATAAAGCCTTCGCCTTTTCTGGTCTAAAAAAGACATTTGCATTTGAAGTACATGCTGACGCAGTTTGTTAGAATCCTGGTGCTGCCTGTATGTTCTACACTTCACTATAATGGTTTTTTGGTTTTGGATCATCCGTAGGCCTTATTTTTAAGGCACTCGGAATCGTCAGGTTTACTAGTCCGAGAGCCCGCTGCTTAATTTATGACGTATCTGTTTTTTGATCGAAATGTGGTATAAACGATAGCTTACCAATAGGGTATTACATCGCACTAGGGTTGCCTATCAAAATCCTGCCGCAACCCCCCCTGCCCCCCCCGAAAAGGTCCCTCTTCGCGGTTTTTCGCATTTTGTAGGAATATGGTAAGAGATAGGAGAAAGTAGTCAATTACAAAAATAATCCTTGCTAAATTCTCTACAAAAAATATTAAGTCAATTTTTTCATAGGACTAGTAGTTTACCCGTAATGGCCGGTCAAAAAACAGGATATTATTTGAAAAAATAAAAAAAAAAGTTTGATTTTTTTTCTTTCACATTCTTCCACCCATTATTACTAACATTTTATGGAAAAAAAATTTTGGCCTGCGGCGCTATATCACTGGTTATTTTATGAAAAACTTTATTTTAAGAATTTTCGTCACTGAGTTTTATTGTAATAACTCCGAAATTATTAGTTGCATGAACATAAGTTATAGCTCGTTTTGTAGCTAAGACTATGGTAATTAATTCGTTCTCTGACTATTTTCCTGTAGCTCTTATCAATTTTCAACCAATTTAGTTAAAATACATTTTTTTTGTATTTTAAATGAATTTCGGTTTTGGACCGGCCATTGCGGGTAAACTGCTAGTTCTACGAAAAAATTGACTTAACATTTTTTGTAGAGAATTTAGCAAGGATTATTTTTGTAATTGACTACTTTCTTCTATCTCTTACCATATTCCTATAAAATGCGAAAAACCGCGAAGAGGGACCTTTTCGGGGGGGGCAGGGGGGGTTGCGGCAGGATTTTGATAGGCAACCCTAGTGCGATGTAATACCCTATTGGTAATCTATCATTTATACCACATTTCGATCAAAAAACAGATACGTCATAAATTAAGCAGCGGGCTCTTGGACTATACATATTGAACAAAATTTATACGTTGCAAACTTATAAACTGGAAACTTATACAGTTACAGCAAAAAAATAATGGAAAGAATAATTACATTGTGACAAAACAAAATTATAAAAAAGATGTGGATTAGTTCATATACACAAGCTTTTAGCATAGTCTGAAGTAAGCAAGGTTTGTGTGCCCAGATACATTCTAAATAAAAGTGTCCATACATACACATTTACATAGGCAAGTTGTTTTTTTATGAGTGTCTTCAATTAATTAAATTATTATTTCGTGTTCCACTTTCATTGACGGGTTGACTGATATACGTAAAGGATTTAAGATAAACGTCTTGCAAAATGTTTATACATTGAGCTAATCTCTTGATCCTTACGTAATCTTTATTGTTTGCCTATTATTGTCAATATTATTATTATATTATCATGAGTCATGTAAGTATTATTTATTCTACAAATGTAAATTGAATTGTTTCGTTGTATCCTGTCAAATATTTAACTCCATTGTTTTGTTCTTGATAAATGATTTTTTTTTATAATTGCGAATATAATAATCAATCAACAAACAATCTCTTTCGGCTCGTCGGAGAATATATTTATTTTTTCCCTAATCAGCGTAAGTTATAATAAAACGATAATTTAATTAAGTAATTTTCCACAAAAAAAAAAAAACATAGAGAAATTATGATTCCATACGAATTATAAGTTTGAAACATGCATCCACCGAGTAAGAAGCATCATTTCGATATAACAACTGGTAAAGATTTTTTTGACGAAGAAAGGATCTCTCTTTTGATGACCCCTTTTTATGCTAAACCACTTTGTAAAATACTTATCGCTTGCTATCACTGCCTAAAAACTGAAGTACCGTGGGTGGCAAAAGTCCAATAGTGGCAAACGGTTTTACCTGCCAGTTTTTAGGCCCAGTTACTTCTCCAGTACGCAATTCTTCTAAGCAAAAAACTTAATTTTATTTAGCCGAATGTTTTTTCTCGGCTAACGTTTCATTATCAAGGTTCTTTTGTTTGCCCATGGTCTCCAATTTATAATCTATGTATCCAACACTATCATCTTGTTTTTCTAAATATATTGCACTTATAGTTATTTATTTATTTTTATTTATTCAAAACATGTGTTATTACAATAAATAGACAGATTAAATTTGTGTTTGAGGATACAGATCTTAAAAATACATATAATAACGTTTTACCGTTTTTACGTTATTAAATTAGATATCTTCTTCTTCCTCTTGCATTAGGTCGGGTGACCTGTTTGTGACGGCGGGCTGTCCTGGAATGAGGAGGTCCAGCTGACCTTCCATTTCTTAAGTGGCCTTCCGGGTGATCTTCTTCCAGTAGGGTTTTCCGTTTTGACCGTCTTTGCAAGTCTGCTGTCATCAATTCGGTCGACATGGATATCACGATATTATATCTACGAATAATTATTTAATAGTCACAATTTGTTTTGTTTGGCAAATTACTTAGATCAGTTACCGCTTGCGTGTGCTGTCCATACTACACAGATACTCGTACATTGCGTTATGTTTGTGAAGTATTATTGTATCTGTTGAATATCAATTCTATCATAACACCTTCACCTTCACCCACACGGTAACATTTTACAACGACTAAGTGCAAGTCATACATCAAGCCAGTTGACACACTCATGTCAAGGATATCATATTACTCACTGTAGCAAACTAACATACAACGGACAGATATACCTACTCTTACTAGAGACCGGATTATGTGCATATTTGCATATGCATTTGCATATTTTGGCAATTTATTCAGGATTTTGCATATTTCGACCAAAATGTACATATCATGCATATTTGGGTATATTTTCTTAAATTTTAGCTGTATTTGTAAAAATTAAAGGTTTCTTAAACAAAAATTCTGTAATAATAATATCAAATTCTTTATTGCCATAATAATATTCATTACACAAATGGCGGATTTATGGCCATTGGCAATATCTTCCAATCAACCAAATGCGAGATTACATGTAGTATACAAACGTACAATAGTAGGTAGTAGTAGGTACAATAGTAGTAGGTAAATAAAGTAATTAAATAAAAAAATAATAGCCAATTTTTTTAAAACTTATTTTATGACTTCAATTCGTAGAACGATCTTCCAAAAGATACCAAACACAAATTAAATAAAAATTATGTTAGATAAAATCTTGTAATAACGTTGATTTGTTGTATTTATTTAAACTTATGTTGCATATTTTGGTACTTTTTGGTGATTTTGTTGCATATTTTAAGCATTTATGATGCATGTTTGCATGCATATTTCAACCATTTTAAGTATATAATCCAGTCTGTAACTCTTACTAACTCGCCTACATACTTCATACATCATTCAATAACATTTATTGCTTATCCACATTCAAATATATTACTTTTCCCAAATTTTACAAGTGAGAAGTCATTTCAACTTTTCTCTTTTTACATACATTTAGTTTCTTTTGCAACTAATGCAAACAGACCCAAATATTTCCTGCAAAGGTCGTAGCAAACAATTTACTGTAATTATATCCCGGACACTATAAATTCTTCCTTCTCTTCGTATTTCTCTGCGTGTCCATCACTTGGGAAAATATCACAGAGAAGAAATCACATTGGAACAGGTTCTGTAAAAAGGCTTGTGATTTCCTCTTTTAACCGTTTCTATGAAAAGGCTTGTTTTTATAGTAATCGAACTTTACCTATAAGTACTCGGTATGCCATACCGTAGTTTAAGCTTCTTTCATTTCGCCACGAGCTGTGTAAGTAAGTTCCGCTTCTAAATTAGAGGCTTGCCTCATCTGTCCATGGTTTTGCCTCGATTGTCCACTTAGTAAATACTTTTAATTATCATATAAGTTCTCAGAACAGGCGCCTTTCAATGCAACAGAGCGTTAAATCCTTAATTAACTAACAAAAGAATGAACAGTAAGAACGATTAAAATCTTACAAACCTGCTAGTATCTTTATATGAAAATTATAATCTGTGATATTTTTGAAGAAGTTGGTAATGTTATTGTTGTGTTTAAGTGATTGACTTTATCAGTTTATCTATAAAGATATCGGAATCATAGATGGAAAGGTTTTATGATGTGCCACGCTGTAAAAGGCTTTTAAACGGATTAGTTTAACATGAGTTTATTCGCGTCTTATAGAAAGGTATCCGACAAGATTATATTCATATATTATCTTCCTACTTATACATAAGTTATTTCATTCTTATTGCTTCATTCAGTCTAACAATAAAAAGTTTTTGTAGTCGTATAAGTCCTAAGAGTCGTTTTGTACTACGGTAAAAAGATAGGTTAGTTTTTATTAAATAAAGAAATATCTGTTTTATACATATTATTGTAATATGTCGACTATATAAGTGTAGTTAGTTACACTACGATGTTCTGTTACAGGTAAATGCAAGTCTATACGTTTTGAATTCTAACGACTGAAGACACAATCCCTGAACGATGATTTTTTTTTTCAAAGGATCTGGGCTTGCATACACAAACCCAAATGCTTTCCTGCACACCTTGCACTAGGCTAAAAGCCTATATCGCAAACTGTGGAATACATCGCCAGCGCCGGGGTTTGAAACTGGCACCTCCCGCTTGAGAGACTGCCGCCTCAACCAACTGCGCCAACCATGAATTGTACAAATAATCCCTGTGTAATGGCAGATAAATTAATAATATCTGTAGTAATAAATAAAATTTATACTCCCTTAATATAGAATTTCAAAAATTCAATAAAGCTACAATCGAATCAATTGATAAAGTTATTGTGAAAGAAGGCTCATGAAATAGTTTGTTTTTTGTTCGTTGAATTTAAACTTATCCGTGTACCTATTCTACTTACACGTTTCTCACGTAGATATGGGTGTTCTTGAAATAATAATACTTAAGCTGAAAATATATTTTATATTAACTTTATGTATAGTAAGATGTTTTTACAGCTCAACTCTCCTGTGAAATACATAAGCTTATTTCCGCACTTGAAGTTTTCCACGACAGCGCAGACTTTTATATAAGCCTTTGTGAGTCTCCAAATGAAAATCATAAACCCCTCTGTTACCAATAAAGATGTCGCACCTGGCGCCCTCTTACTCCAATTTTCACGCCGGAAAATTTTTGCATGAAAGTGCAATTCAGGCAAGTTCTCCGGTCCATGATTTATGAGTTCATTCTCTCGCCCAATTTCATTCCACGTCGGCCATTCTGCTGGTTTTTATAAAGTTTTTTATATTCTATAATAATATAGGTTTATTTTTTAATGTTTCCCTTTTTTCTTTCTTTCATTGGTATAACGTAATAATCTTTATAGCCAAAATCATCTCCTTAGAGACTACGGCTTAAAAAAATTATTTGTGACAGAACAATGCTCATTTATATTTTGCGTACCTTGAATAAGTAATAAAATAAATTGACCTGTTTATATTTACGCTAAAAAACTGATAAGCGATATAGAAAAAATATAGGACTATTTTTTAGTCTTTTTAACATTGGTGTTCGCGAAATAAGTATCAGATATTTTTATGGTGATATTTTCATACTTGCTGTATAACAAAAATGTTATTCTTATGAGAATTTAGTGATATTTATACCACAATTTTATTGTTGGTAACATTGAATAAGTCAATAACCTAATGGATACATTTACATTCCAAATTTAGTGACAGGATTTCTTTACATAGAATGTACTCGTATATAAATTTGTTTATATTACGTTCGACCTACATTCTGCTCTGCCCCACTAAGACATGGAAATTATTCTCAACGATACAAACAAAGTACAAGGTATTTTCATCCCTTTTCCCTGCAACCCCTACAAGTACTTCATCTTTTCATCTCCCCTGTTTTCCACCACCTACTCTCACTACACGGTACCGTGACACTATAAATTACACACCTGTATCAAATTTGAATATGGTCCCTAAGCAGGTATTTATTCCCCACACCAATATGTCTGGAGATAGTGAAAACAACCTTTTAATATACGGTGTAACATACTCTCCACTGTAGTAATAAAGTTTTCACACTCATTCTTATGAAGCATTCTTTTAATTATTGAGACATTCGGTCCCTAGGGTGTTTTAAGTAACATGACAAGACTATCATATCACAGTTTTATATACTTTTATTTATTTTACAGTTCATGCGAACTTTTTATTTCACATTCGAAATGAAAAGTAATTTAAATCTTACCCATAAATTTTATTTAAATATTAATACTACAAGTACTTGTCTTCTTAGAACGTTACCCTAAGGAACACAAGGATGTCACAAGGCCTTTTCATTTTGTAGAATACATTACATTGAAGGACTCCCACGGGCTTAAGGCCCTCCGCATCCCCGGGTAGCACAGGCGCATATAGCGTCCTCTTTACCCGCACTTCTTGGCAAAATCTTTTTAAGAGGTGGGCTCAGGGTTAGCCTGAAGGGATAGAATACATTAATAAATTAAATCGAAAAATAAACGATGCACCTTAAAAACCTACTCTTTAATTCTATCTACACACGGCGCGTTCCTTGCGGTGTAGGCAGAGAGAATAAAAAGGCAGACTCCCTTATCCTCACACACACTTATTGCTTCCTTTACATTCTTGCAGTACGTCATACATTTTCTACGATTCTTTTCACTTAGGACACGAAACCTATCATGGGTACAAAATGAGTAAAAGCAATAGAACCAAAGTGGAAAACAGTATGTACAACTAAAGAACGAATATTTTTTTTTATCTACAGTAGTCACCTTGGGAAAATGTTCCCAAGTTAACCTCGGTTTGTGGAGAGAATGTGTTGTATTTGTATACGTTGAGATTTCATATACTTGTACTAGATATAGATTTCATAAACTTGGTACTTTATAATGTCTCTATAACAAAACGTAGCCAATTTTTTTAACTTGTGTCTATTAGAAGCATAGCTTTATATTTTCAAACTTCACGGATATGATTTAAAATAAAAATATGTATTATTGAATAACCAGACAGACAGGGCCCGGACTACACTCTGTAATATTTTTTAATCAAAGCACGTAACTTTTAGTATAGTCTTTTTATTTCGTTTCTCTTTATTTGAGTAGCAACACTGTATAACTGGGGAATATAACCGACTCATGTTATACAGACGTAATCCCCAATGTTGCCATGTTTATCGCTTTCTCCTGAATATGGGGGAGAGAGACGTAATGCACCGGAATTTTTCCTCGTATTTTTCGATTACTACGTCTACGACGTTTTTTTCTTTCTTTTGTATAACTATGAGTTACGAGTTACTTAAAGGAAATTTATGTACGGGAAATAAATTATTATGAAGATGAAGTCTATAACAACTCTTTCTTATTGTGGAATAAGTTCACGACAATTGAATTGAGGAATGAATGTAGAATTCCAATATATTTGTATGACTTATTTTTCCCCATTACAGCGCAATGGTTTGCTATAATGTTCTTTATTATATTTACTTTGTATAATATTATAGAAAAGCAGGCGCGAAGATACCTAGGAATACGATTCCTATCGAATTACCTTTTGATTTAAGATGAAAAAATAATATGTCTAATCTGACTTAATTGAGTAAGAAATGTTAGCCCCGGCTTCCCTTTCACTCTTCGTCACTGAAGTAGTATTTAAAATCCTGATAAACAGGCGACAATACTGGCATAATAGCCTGTGTTTACAGCAGGATCCTAAAAGCACAAATAAAACACATTTTTTTCTCGAAATTATCAAAAATTATATGTTTTAAACTTGTATGTTATACATTTAATAATAGACAAAATCTACTGATTTATTTAAACACACGGACAACAGCCCGGTGTTTACCAAGGTTTCCAAAAAATCACAAAAACACACGTGCGCCAGTCAATTTATGATTTTTTAGGTTAGATATTTCCCTCAGTTTACGAAACAAAACCAATAAGTTATGGAGAATTGAAAATTTTCGTCTTGGATAATTTGACAAAGTACCTATACATTTTTACTATGCCTGATTTAATAATTTGTATTCTATTACGTTTTATTGTTGTGTTTTCAATGAGAGTTCATTGACTTTATTCAGGACATAAAATACGTGATTGAATCCCAAAGAAACATTTGGAAAATATTCTGGTGTAATAAAATGTTAGAAATGCCTTGGAAATGGAGAAAGAAAAAAAAAATTGGAAATGGAAAATAAAATTGTGTCTTAGTACAGTGATACATTTTTTATGTGTCCATTTTTAAAACATTATTAACATATGTAGTACGATAACGATAATATGAACGTGTAATGTGTTTATTTTATACAGAATACCAACCAACCCAAACATTCCTGAGAAAAATCTTTAATGCTTGTAACAAAAGGGTTGGTATTTACGAAACTATCCGTTTGAGTCGAGTACCTGTCATTAAAACACCTGTGCGATTTTCATACAAGCTGACAGTCCACTTAGAAACACTTTGTTTTGAACAGCCCTTTTAAAAGCGATTTTCATTTGAGATTACGTCTCTTCTACAACACAAGCGTATTACATACAACGTAGGTACGTTTAAGAGTACAATTATTAGTCGTAAGCGTAGGCTGGCTTTTATAAAATGTGCTATAGACTAACGGAAATGCGGAATCCCCAAACCACGCCTATATTTATATATCCGAATATGTCTGTATTTGTCAGTACCTTCGGTATGTAGGTATTATGTCGAGAAAATTTACGTTTTTTTGTAGCTATTTAGACGTACTTCCACCCTCCCCGTTGAAAAATATTTTGATTAACGATACTACCCGACGTAACATTTTTATTTCCTGAAAATTCCATATAAATACACCTCATATTTTTCAGCAATGAAGCGTAGGTACCTACTCACTGTACTATTTTTTACTATGCTATGGACTTTTTTTCAATATTGTAAATCCTGTATTCTTACAGTACCGTTTCCATATCATGCTTTATAATAGTTATTTTCGTTTCAATACAATGCGTAAAGAAAAAAAACTATATGTGAAGTCGAGTATTATTTGGACTTAACTGACTTCAGTAGTCACTTTTTTATCCAGACCTCAGTTTATCTTATACTTTCACCGAAACTACTTAGTCATTTGAAGCTCTGTTTTTGCTAAAGCGAATGTCGAAGTTCAAATCTCGCTATTTGCTAAATATTCTGCAAATCATGATACAAGCTTCGTTACTGCGTGCAAATACAACAACTTTTGCAACTTTTTTATGGTAGTGCATTATTATAACATCTTTTTTTCTTTTTTTAGGACAATATCGATCACCACGCATCACAGAACATCCTTCGGACATTGTGGTCGCCAAGAATGAACCGGTCACTTTGAATTGCAAAGCCGAAGGAAAACCTAAACCTGCAATACAATGGTTCAAGGATGGAGAGTTGGTTGTTACATCGGATACGGATCCAAAGAGTCATCGAGTGGTTCTTGAAGGGAGTCTGTTCTTTCTACGGTAAGTCGAATAGAATTTAAAATTAGTTAGAAAATTACAGTTCGTTTTTTTTTGTGAAAACACCGGATTTTCTTTATATTGTAGTCAATAACAAGTAGTTTTCTTAACAGATATACACAGCGAAGGGGGGACTTTTTTTCAGGCATCCCTGTATGTCTGTTGAGATAACTACTTTAAAATTAGTTTTCGTAACTTAATCTCATTAAGATTTTAAATATAGCCTTTATAATTGTTCGCAATTTTACGTAAAATCGAATGTTTTACGAACGTCAACAGTCGAGTAACTAAACACTTTTTCTTCCTTTTAGGTGCTTGAAATTAAATCTCATAACTACTGAGATGTAAGTTCTAAGTAATAATATTTACGTTGAAAATTTTCCTGTATTTTATTATAGACTAACACTTTTGGCTACTGTTTAAACACGAAACTATAAGTCAAGAGCTATATCGCTGATCTCAACCGTATAGATATCACTTGATACGTGTTGCTTGCAATAAAAACGTATATTTTATTTAAAAACCCTTCTAAATATATATAAAGTCATACAAACATACATGCAAGATCACAGGTGCAAGATGTAAGTCGTAGTAAGTAGCTATAGAAGTATTAAGCCAATAGACAGGATCGTATATTGCAAAGTGTCGTTTGAAATTATATTACCTGGTGCTGGTGCTATATAAATATAACATACAACAATGTAAGCATCCAATTTCATGGAGAATGTTCACAATAACCTGCTTCACTACGAGTTTCATATTCTGTGAACGAAGAGATGTCGTACAAATTGAGTGAATATAATAATAAAGTAATATAGCAGTAGTTCGCTTTTTTCCCACGGGATGTTTGTAAAGGTAATATGTTTCGTCTTCATGATTAGTTCAGATGCTCACTCTTGGATATTTTATTAGATATGTAATATGTCAATGTAGATGTAGTATGCATAATATTGCATTGAATGGTCAAGATAGACTTAGTAGATTTGACAACAGCTTGCCTTTATTGAAATATGAAGCAAGTCTGGCGTGTTCAAAAGTACACTGCATTCATTATTCTGAAGTTGGATACCTGCCTGTTCGTTTTCTCTTGATTTGAAATGTTTTTGAATTTCGTAGTGTTATTTCTGTCATTAGTGGGCTAGCTTACCGTGGCAAACAGAAATTTATCTTCATAGAGTTATTCGCAAGAAGCTAGAAAAGTTTCTGTCGTGAATTGGGTGCACATAATTGTCCGATTAATTATTAGTTTTCTACTGAAAATCAAATATTTTTAAATCCGATTGATTCTTGAGTCCTATAGCATATTTTTCTGTAATTAAAAGTGTAATTCAACGAGTAGAAAACATATCCTTCCTAAACGTATGCTATTTTGTACATCGTGTACTAATGGCGTAAAATCCGTATAAGATTCAATAAATAAATAAATTTTGTTCACTAATAACCCAGAATCAACGAATTAGGCGAAACCGTATTAGGAATATGTATCGAATTTATTCGCGTGTCGTACTATAAAGTAAAATATACGCAAATATGTAGAAATATTTTCTCTAATGATGTCAAGTCATTTCGTTCTAGGTTCTCTTTATAATCAGTTGCATACATTTCCAATGCAACCAATTCACCAGTCAGTCAATAAGTACAATACATATTAGTACAGAAAATGTGTATTCAAACTATCGGAGCTAACCATCCATGAGACCGAAATGATGTATAAAAATAGAATATATAGTATCAAGCTCCATGCAATATCCATGATTCGATAGCCAGTAACATAACATCGAAATGAACTGTTTTTTGATTGCCAAATGGCGCGTGTATCGAAACGTCAACAGAAAGGAATTGAATTGCTTTCCGTACATTTGTTTTATAGGTAAACTCACCCATTTTCAGCGGTACGTATAATATTTTTATTTGAACGTTTTCGTACTCCTGTAAAATAACCGTAAAAATGACACACAGAAAAAAACTTCAGCTATTTCAGCTATTTCAGCCATCTCGTATTTTATGTATCAAAATGCATTTCAAACGTGGTTTCTTATGTACATTTTTGTATATCTTTATTCGACGGTCAGTAAGTCTGCCGCGTAAACTAATAGCTCCACACTTTTTTGTTAATTCCGTTTTCGAATATCCCGCATTTAACATATTAAAAAAAATACATTTTATAAAATACACCAATACGGTTTATCACTATGCATTCTTATTGCCTCTATACATGTCTAATCAAATTTCTATGTCGTTCATCTTTTTGTACATACCAACACATCTGTCGCTAGTTACCACAAATTGCAAAATACGACGCACGAATATTGCTTTTTTTTACTTTCCTTTTGAAAGACACGAACTGCAATTCGTTTAAACATTGAGAATATCGTTGTCGCTGGTTTTCCCATTGTGTAGGAAATTGCGTTTTGGTGTAGATTGGTGTATCTTTGCATCTTTCTTTTGAAATAAGAGAACTGCTTTCTCTGCTTCTTTCTGAGATTTACGAGTATCCCAGTATAAAACATTCAAAGTCATCAAACGAAGCCGTTCTTATTACTTGTATTCTCATATTCAGCAATCAGGATCCCATTGTAATCCAAGAATTCAACTCCTTCATCATCTTCCATACAATAACCACCATATTCATTTCATATTCCACCAATCATAATAATCAGTATGAGAAGAATTCGTAATAGTCGTAATAGTAATAATATTATTATCAAATAAGTAACAATCAGCCCGATTGATATGGACAATAAATAGTTTTATTCTAGATAAAGTCTCGAAAGATGGCGTTGATTATGAAATAAATATAGTGTTGATTATAATATATAGTTTTAGTTCTTCGTTGATTACCATAGATAGGTGTAATGTTGGTAGAAAATATTAAAACTTTCATAGCCTAATATTGTTTATATGCACTTCTACACGATTGTGTACAGTACTGTTTTGAACGCCACATCTTGGAACCAATTAGATAACAATATGTGGGACTATACTTGCTGCCAGTAAAATAATGCATTCAAAATCTACTGCTTTGAAAGATCAAATGTTAGCTGCACGTCAAATTGTTGTACCGAAATTATTGTCCTGTAAAGCATTACTACATATTTCTCCTTCACCTTTATGTATTCGGCAATAACCAATTCGCCATTTAAATCATTTGTCCATTAAATTATGTTGTTACAAAACCAGACAATATTAGTGCGCTAAATGGCGGACTAATATATTTACAAATAAATTTATTGAAAGTAATTAAACGTCATAAACAATATCGACTTATGGTGAACCACGAACCAGAGCCAGCTCGCTGAAGACATCCGGGAAACGAAGTGGAGGTGGATCGGTCACATCCTGAGACGACACGAGGGAAACATCCCGAAGCAAGCATTGGACTGGGAGCCTTCAGGAAGGCGCCGATGGGGTCGCCCAAATACAGACTTGGCGACGCTCCATGCTTGCAGAGTTAAGGGGAGCCGATGTCAAGACCATGGCCCAGGACAGAGACAGATGGAGAGGTGTTGTTGCCGCCCTATGTTACCCCAGGAGTTAGAGGATCCGATGATTATGATGATGGCGAATTATTAATAAAGTCAACCCGAGAAAAGAGAACTTGGTTTTCTAATTTCTGTTGTGGGAACGCTTCACAGTACCAGAATAACAATACATTCATTCATAAAAAATGTACTACATATCGATTCTTTTTACATCTCCCTAATGTATTTGACTCAATATGATTTATGAGTATCCCAATATAAAACATGAAATATTTCATTCTTCAGTACATTGTTACGTACGTACGATATTTATACCTCTTTTATTATTTTATATCATCACATAAAACTGTAACAACATAACAATTTTTCTTTCCAATTTCCATCTCAAATGGAGCTGAAAATCTGCCATCTGCAGTAAGCAAGAACAATAATTCCGAAAGTATTCGTTTACTTAGGTACAAAACTTTTTGATATATTTTTATTGAGAAAGAATTGCAATTTCATTTCTCCACACATACGTTTCCTATTATAATATTAAGAGTGTGCATACCGACATCTCAAAAATTTCTAAAAACGGGAGACCTTCTATCTCGACAACCGTTACTAAATATGCTTTGGAACAAAATAGGGTAGATGCATTGAACCTTTAGGGAATAACCGTAAAATATTTTTTATATCTTGTATAGATTTCTCAAAAAAAAATTAAAAGCACCTCTGATCTTTTTTCCAAAGGCCGGAAACTAGTTTCCCGAAAGTCGCGGAGTAAAATTTTAAGTACTGATAGTATGCATTAAAATCCGGGGAATAACCGTAAAAGTTTTTTGATAGGCGCAAAATTAACCCCAAAAAATGGAAAAAACGCTATTTTTAACATTTTATCATGCGATTGTCACGCAATTTTGAACTTTAATGCCGTGGGAAAAGACTGCGACGTCATTCCTGGTGCCATGCCCTTAATACAGACAAAACATTCTTATACCAATATACACCCGTTTATGTTACTTTGAAAGACTTTTACATGCATTTGCCACGAATAGTAATATGAATTTCAACCAATTTTGTTTCGACTAGAAACGTATTTAGTCCAGTCGAAATAAACTCACCGCAGCTCCTCGGTGGAAAGTTGTGAGGTAGTCTGGATTTATTTCATTCTATATGTTCTTTGGGGTTCTGGATCGGTTTTCCAAAAAAAATCGTGACGGAACATAGCAAAAAATTATATTATCTGGCGAATTATGGATTAGAACTTGAAAACTATCAACCTTTTGTAGGTTTTCTTTTAGCAGAATGAAATAACATAAAATTTACTACAAATTTCGCATATAATTTTTTTGTATCATCATACAAAAAAAAACATTATTTTTGATTCGGCGAGTTGACACTTACAGTTAGTTGACAGCTTACATCCTATTTCTCTAAAAAAAAGGATGATGAATGTAAGTACGGGACACTTTGTTCTTATGATGTTGTATTTGCGTAGGTAAATATAATTATGTCAGAGTTTCAGGCTTTGCTTATAACCCTTTCATTTTCGTATGTTAAATAAAAAATATTCTCAGTTACAGTTTTGTTTTGTCGTTTTTTATTCAACCATTCAATATAATACACATTCTATAAATACATATTATGTGAAGCTATGTACCTCTACCATTACTGAAATATTTTGTAGGGGGCGGTTATGTGAATGTATTCCCCATTTGGGTAACTTTTTTCATTCATTTCCTCTAAGCCATTAACACATAAGTGTTTTTTTTTTAACCAACGGATACATAGAGTTTGTGAAACGACAATAAATTTACAATTTCTGAATGTCCCGAAAAGTGTTGTTTTGTATGTGTAACAAACGTATGTAAAATACGTATCATGATTATACGATTTTTTGTTAGTTTTCTAGTTTAAAAAACGTTGTTTAGAGTCTGTGTGACACCTCAAAACTACATACATCACTTTAACACATTCAGCTTTTATTGAAAATAAAACTTGAGAAGCTAAGGCAAAGCATCGTGTTATGCTAATTGACACTAGCTCTTATAAATTAAACTCTTCTAAATATGACTTATATTAGATAAAATAGATCTTCTGAAAATGTGAAAGAAATCACATTCAGTGATGCGTTCAGCTGTAATTTCAGATATTGGGCTTTCTTTGCTACAAGTATGTCCCAAACTTTAATACTTTAAATTCTTTTAATTCCAACTTTAAACATCCACCAGGGACTTCGTAAATCAACTAACATTTCCTTCTTTTGTAAGGAATGAAAAAATTACATCTACTTAATTTTGTTCAAGAAGAAATTGAAAAAAAGAAAAGAACAATTCTTTTGCCGCTTTGCAATAACTTAAAAAAGACTCAACTGAATCGCGGATAGGGGATGTGATATGAAAAGAAAAGGAAGGCAAAAGTTTGTCTACCAGACAAAAACTTTTTGACAGTTGTCGGGAGAGTTTTCTTCCATCAATTCGTGCAGTCTTCGTGTAATCGGAGTTACGTGTCCCGCTTCCTAATCGAATTAACGACAATATAACGGAGATGGGCTATAATTCAAAATGAAACTTTCCAACATTCGATTTAGTGTTGATGTTCTCAGGAAGAACCAGAGGGGAGATTGCAATTATATTATTATTTTAAGAGAATTTCTTCTTCTTCTTCCGCAGCCACTCAGGTCCATTGTTGGACATAGGCCTCCCCTTTGGTCCTCCACAGCTTCCTGTCTTGGGCACACTGCATCCATCTATCATAAGAGAATTTATCGAATGTCGATTTTTTAAGGGTTTCTTTGAGAACGTGTATATTAAAAATTGACACTGTCTAGTGGATATGGATTTTTCTCAGTATGACTACATATACTTATTTGTTTTAATTAATTCGTTTTCCTTCTAGGATTTTGCAACATGTTGATTCAAATGCCGTACAAATGATGAGATCCATTTTTTTAAAATATTATAATACAGAGCTTTTTCCCTTATATATAATCCCTTGTCTACATTTTACTTATAAAAAAATATGGATTCTATTGCCCCACTAGCTGATAATCTATTCCGTAGGCAATACTAGCTACAAAA
Organism: Ceraclea dissimilis; assembly: GCA_963576895.1. Taxonomy (NCBI): domain Eukaryota; kingdom Metazoa; phylum Arthropoda; class Insecta; order Trichoptera; family Leptoceridae; genus Ceraclea; species Ceraclea dissimilis. The sequence goes on from OY756361.1 coordinate 17,386,246, forward strand.
TTACCACCAGACATAACATAACGTTATCGAAATCTATTCTGAAGCTTCACAATAATTAGTGTCGTTAAATAGGCGCGTAAATTAATTTTCCTGCGACCAAACATAAGTATCTAGGTAAAATTGGATACTTTTTTTCGTTGAAGCTCAAAATCGTATTCAAATAACTATAATTTTCTACTACGTACCTATTATTATATTATACAATGACGTAGATAATTAAAAATAACGTTCACCGCCATCGCACCACTAAATGACCGTATTGTGGAGAGATTTTACCAACTAATCACCATATTCACGTTCGTTATAATATGTACAACGATGTATAAAATTTTATACTCTTATTATGGCCATATGTACTTTAAGAGCACTTCTATAATAATATAGTAAAATTATCGCAAACTTTTACATACATTTTTCAGAAAATATGAATGTTTATTAAAACTTATTTTTCCAAAGTGTGGTAACAGGTATGTCCACCTCTTTATTAACATCTATCTATCTATACCCTCACGCCACGTCCCTTGCAGGGTAGGCAGAGAGGAAGAGCGCCAGCGAGTCCCATCCTTACACACACTCGATCCTAGCTTCCGTCACATTCATACAATTTGTCATACACGCTCTCCGATTCCTTTTACTCAAAACGCGTCCATCCTTGAGAATTTGGTCGACTTGATTGGACCAGGCCAGTCTCGGGCGGCTGCGCTTCCTCACACCTCTTCGTTCGCTCAGATATACATATTATAAATTAATCATTGAACGTCTCTTGCAAAGAACGAAAATTTTTTCAGGGTTGATTGAAAATAAGAGTAAAAACTGCTCATGATAATAATTTAATATCGTTTACAATAGAAGACAACCCTCGCGTCTGATAATAAAGTCCTTGATGGCCAATCAATCTGGAACGTTATTTTTATTATACTTCAATGTTTCTGGGAAATTATATCAATAAGTCAATAAAAAGAGTATATTTCACATTTCTAGTCACTCGGTCCATATAATATGTTTGTATGTCCGACTTGCACCGGATAAAAATTGACGAAAAACATTTTAGTATTTGAACCTAATTTTACGTAACCTAACCTTTAGGTAAGTAAAATTTGTACGTGGTAGACGCAATTGCAACACAGTTCTCCCAACCAGGAGGTACCAGGTACTGTTAAGTCCGAAGCTAAACCGAGATTCTTTATTACTTACCTTTTGACTTTTTTAGCCTCAGTAAAACTCAGTGGAGAGTGAATTTCTGTAGGAATGTAGCCCGAACTAACTTTTTATCGCATTGTGTCAGATAAGACATTATTTTTTTTTATCTTGAAGGTAATTTGATGGGAATAGTGTTCTTAAGCTTGGTGTTTAGACTCTTTATTATTATTTTTCTTCCTTCAGCCTTCCTGCTCCATTCCTTCACTGCTGGATATAGACCTCTTCCATTTGTTTCCATTTTTCTCTATCCTGAGCTTTGCCAATCTATCTGCGACTGGGATAATATCGTCGGCCCATCTTATTTGTGGTCGACGTACTCCTCTTTTTTTATCCTACAGTTTCCATCTAAGAACTATGAATACTAACTATGTGTCCATTGCTCTGTCCCCTGTCTGGCAACATGACCCTCCAACTGCCATTTTTGTTTAGGAACACGGTCCATGATGTCTACGACTTTTGTTTTCTCTACCGATGAGCAAACAAATAAATAGACAATACAAAATTTTATATGGACATTTATGTACATACCTACATAAGTAATAAAAAACTTTCTCAAATGTATGTGAAAGTTGTAAAAAGGGAAACCGTGTTACCAGTTAATGTCGTGAAAATAAAATAAATTGTGTAAACTTTTGATGTGTGTAAGTCACCCCTATATCCCTACATGTCTAATGGTTTAGCTTTTTTGTTGTTGTTATTATTATTACTATTATATAGAGATTGCGAAGAATAAAAGAAATGTAAAAAAAGAAAATGAAATGGTCAACAATTGTTTAGTTTTGGTGATAAGCTTTTTAGGATGACAAACTTTTACATTTTTTCTTCCATTTTACTTTCATTTTGTTTATGTTCCCCTTTCAGTGGAACACTTGTTACTAACGTATTACAATAAATTGGTGTTAAGTAATTGTACATGTAAGATCTGATATTTTAAACCTTACAAAAAACATTCCATGTACGATAGCTACGAGGGAGGGCTGAGAACTTCGCGGCCTTGAAAAAAAAATGTACTGGAGTATGGTTGGATTTTTTTATTATTTTTTAATATAATCTATTCGGAGTTGAATACACTTTTGCTAGCCATCTTTCAAAGCTAGGATCCGTTTCAAAGCTAGGATTGTATTTTTACTTTGTAAAGCTTTGGATAATAAATAAATGAAAATGAAATAGTTTTATAGAAGAAATTGTGAAGGTCTTCAAAATATGGCTCCGCATCGACGGCAACACCGTTAACTGGGTCAAAAAAAAATATGTCGAGATTTTTTTGAGCTCAGGGATGAGGGGAAGGTCTGATGATTCCATTTTAGGAGAATAAGGCAGATGGTTCACCAACTGGAAGCCAATGGCATGCAATTTGGCTATTGAAATCGTTGCTCGGTGAACTGGCTCAGTGTCATGGTGAAAGATCGCGACTTTGGTCAATTTTTCAGGCTTTTCCGGATTGGAAATTGCTTGCAATTGGATTATTAGATTAGCACAGCTCTCCCCATTTCTCTTTTTGTCCTTTGTCTAGTAGCCTATTGTAATGCTAGCCTTAAATTCGCAAAAAACGAATGCCCGCACTTTTGCAGTTGACAAAGGTGACATCGATTTCTTTGGAGACAAAAATTACCATGCCGCCACTATTTTGATCATTCTTTGGGCTCTGTTAGGTCCAGGTCTCATCTGTGGTGACAAAACGTGTAAAAAAAATTCAGGATCAGCTTCAAACCTGGCCAAAAATTTCCATGAAAATCGAAAACAAGCACATGTTTCTACGACCGTAAAAAGGAGTTAAGAGCGTTGGCACCCAGCGAACAGAAAGTTTATACAAGACCTGTTCAGAAGTTAACGTGAACTCTTCTCATTCACATAAGACCATTAGGATCTCTGCTATCTCCCAAGTACTAATTTGGTGACCTTTCTAAACCACATCCACGATTTTATCGACGTTTTTCGGACCTACTGCAGTTTATAGCCTTCAACTGCGAGGGTTTTCTTCAATACCTTGCTGACCACGTTTAAAATGCTCTACCCACTTTTTAACCACCGCATATGATAGAGCAGACTCCAATTCTATATTACACATCTTTTTGAAACTTTTTTTTTATCTACAGCCTGTGATAATAAAACATTTTGCCATGGATCACGGTTGAAAATTTCTCATTTTCACAAAAATCTCATACACGTCGAATTCAAAATGGTGCCAACAGTGCCACTTTGGTGCTATTGGTGCCAAATTTTGCAAGTAGCTTTAGAAAGGTTCAAATTATTCATATCAATAATGAACTGGAACCGGCCAGTACATTTTTTGCTCAAGGCCGCGGAGTTTTCAGCCCTCCCTCGTATTATAATAAAAAAATACTATTTTGGCTGCCACTAAAAGCCTACGCCATCCCCTCATATTTAGTAACAGACTTTTAGTTGACTCGCCATCTCCATACATTTTTGAATCTCACAATTAAAAATAATACGGAAATTTGGCCAGTTTTTTTTATCTTTACAGCTGTGTTGCTATTTATTATGAAAACTTACTATGCCATATTTGCATGAAATTTCATATCCTTCCATTTGGTATACAAATGTTATAAGTATAAAACAAACAAAATTTGAATTCATTTTGATTGATTTTTTTAGTGTTCCGTCGCGAGCTCGTTGTTTGTCGGGTTCGTATTCAGCACTCCAAAAGCATAAAGAAAGAAAGAAATTAAAACTACACGACAATTTTCCCAGTAAAAACACAATTTGCTTGAACTGTTTGTCAACATTGCTTTCTAATGCTCCTACTTAAAAAGGAACCGAACATTCTATCAATAATATCGTATAATTAATTATCATGAAAAAAATAGCCCTTGGATTTAATTTAATAAGGAAACTCTGTGCAGGCTTCATTCGCTCTCTGGTTATAGTTTCCCTTTTTTTACTCTTTTTGGAGACACGTTCACAACATTTTTATTCCACTTTATATTGTAGATATTGTATTTTATTAGTTGTAAACTTTTCTTTTACTTCACAAAACTTTCTTCTTACAACAAAATACTTTTTTCTTCATGTTACGCTATCTTTTGTAGTACGAGTATGTATTACTACTAACTTATTACGTAGTACTTCCCTATGAGACATACTACGGAGAAAAAACTTTCTTCTCAAGTATTTATAATTCATTCATTCAGTCACTGTAAAAAAAGCAACTCATTTTCACTATAGAATGTAATTCTGAAATTTGAGACGCATGCTTTTGGCTTACCTACTGCTAAATTATTCAGGACAGTATTTGGGTGTATGTGTTCATGCTCCTTTCTGCATCCTGTCTATGCAAAAAATTATTACAGACAATTATAATTATTCAAACTTCTATTATTTCACTAATTTTGGATTTTCGGTAATCCCGGCAGTATGTAGATCATTTTAAAATCTTGTTTAGTATAGGAGAACAAAAAATGTGTCCCTGTTTTCTGAAGAACATTGCTGGACGCATACAGACACTAATACTTCTCTTCATACTTTGCAATAAGCTATAAGCTTGTGTTCTGAATTTCAGAATGCATCGACACCACAGGAACCTTAGTCATCTTGGTTATTCAAATCCATACAAAATGTGTGCACTTAATTTTTATAGACGATAGATTAATTTTTATAGATCTAGAACGCGATGATTGTATTTGAACGATACAACCATTTTATATTACAGAATTTTACAGTTCATTACGAAAAGCATTACTATTCCAACAGAATTGAAAAGGCATTATCTCTAACTGAAATATTCCCATGTGGAATAGAGTGTTTATAGATTCATATTATGAATGTGTATGTATGTGTCTGTTCGTATAATCGATGCACTGCAGCACTTTGCTAATGATACAGATTGCGGCTAAATCCAGGAATGCCCAGTGACTGACGCCTGAGCTTTGATCTAGAATCAAACAGGGGACATTTTAATTAAGTACCGCAATATACTGAACCATTCCCGGACACTGTCATTGGTAATTATGGTCAATAAAAGCTCTACAGTGATACCGAGGTAATGGACGAAAAGGTTAATCATTTACAAATCAAATTTATTCATCCATTTTATGTGACTTTCCAACATAGTGGAATTGTTAATGAAATTATGTATGCTTTAGCATTCTGTTTGGATACAGATCATTTTAAAAAGTGAATCATTGAAACAGATATTTGCAAAAGAACTTACTGAATATGTAAATACATGTTTTACTAAAGTGTTAATTAAATATTTTGATTGACTAAACGTGTTTTAATCTTGATGTAAAAATATTAAACCTAGAAATTTTATTTGTTTTTGACATTGTTCGATCTTATGGTTTACATTGTACTTTCTTGAATAAGTTTTTTTTTGTACTTGCTTCATGTAGTACCGACTAAAATTTGAATTGGGAGTTTTTTTCTAATGATAGATGTTCAGACATATCATATACCAGATACCTATTTATATTAAGAGTGTGCATACCGACATTTCAAAAATTTCTAAAAACGGGAGACCTTCTATCTCGACAACCGTTACTTAATATGCTTTGGAACAAAATAGGGTAGATGCATTGAACCTTTATCTAGGGAATAACCGTAAAAGATTTTTAATATCTTGTATAGATTTCTCAAAAAAAATAATTTAAAAACACCTCTGATCATTTTTCCCAAAGACGGAAACTCGTTTCCCGAAAGTCGCGGAGTAAAATTTTATTTTTGTACTGATAATATGCATTAAAATCCAGGGAATAACCGTAAAAGTTTTTTGATAGACGCAAAATTAACCCCGAAAATGGAAAAAACGCTATTTTTACCATTTTATCATGCGATTGTCAAGCAATTTTGAACCTTAATGCCGTGGAAAAATACTGTGACGTCATTCCTGGTGCCATGCCCTTAAACATAAAAACTTTTAATCCGAAATTACTCTCAACTGAACTACGATATTAAGCTACAACTCTGTCATACATTGACAAGTAGTGAACAATTATTGTTCGTGAGTCTGATATATTTTGTAAGCAATTGAATGGTTTACTTCACATAGAAATATTCTACCTATTAAAATACGGAGCTTAATTAAGCTTCGTAAAGTGTGTGTGTAGTTTTCATTCAGTCATATCACTGAAGTAGTCGTCACAATATCTCCTTATTAAACTTCAAGTTAAATTGATGTTGAGGTTAAACTTCAGAACACACTTCAGTATTAACTGACAGTTTTCTATTAAATACTGTTACAAGAACTTCACATACTAAGCGAATACTTTATATCATATTCTTGGATATTATTTTAATACAATCTTTCCTAGTTTACAAAATTTCAATAGAGTTCGAGTTCCCGATGTACGCGAAATGGAATAAAGAGTGTTGATTAAACGTATCTGAGGAGTTCAGTGTTTGTAAAAGGTAATTCAGGCGTCCTAGGACCGCCACAAGAAACCCCAAACGACCACAGCTCCGATGGAGAGATGTCGTTGTGAAACGTGCCGGAGGAATGCAAGTGGCCCTGGATCGTTTGGCATGGAAAGGGATGTAGGAGGCCTACGTCCAGGAGGGGCTGGCTACAGGTTGAATAAGAAGAATAGTAGAAAAGGTAATCGAATCCACGCAAACCCCTTGAACTATTGTAAACAAACGTTCAAAACAAAAGTTTTTCGTGCTTGCTTTGTTTCGATTGGAATCCATCCAACAAAGTTGTTTATTAAAGACAAATCAAAACTGACAGCGAATTCTGTATAAAGCTTCTGATTATTTTTCTCTATAAGAATGATGATCATTAATCGGTCATTGATTGTATCGGGAAATAATATTAAACATTGGTACCTGGTTCAGGTAGTTTGGTAAATTAATTTTCTTTAGCACATGTTACTCGTATGATTTTTGACATTGCCTTCATCTTCCGTGTTATATAATATTATACTGAACCTAATAATCGTTTAATAATTTAGTCGTAAGACATTATAATGAAACTATGTACAAAGTGTATGTTAGAGTATGCCTAATGTTGTGGGTGTTAGTACAGACTGGTACAAACCTAATATCGTTAGTATCTGCGCAAGTATCATTTTAATCCTGATTGTGATATATGAGTGAGTGTTATTTAATGTTAATGGAATAAATTTACTGAAATTACACTGAAATTTTTTGTGTAATCTAAACACATCCACAAACGTTTAATACACATTTCTACGAACTAATTTCACTATGAATTATAGGCATTACTATTTATTTAGCAAGCTAGTAAATTATAGCAAGATAAATCATCATTAATTTCACAAATCTTTCATCGTATTTGCTGTTTTTAGTTTCTAGCGAAATTTAATTTGAAAAAGCTGAAAATGTCCTAATTTCTTTGCGTGATACTGGTAGTAGGTTAAATTACAATTCGAAGTACTATCAGGCTAAATTAAAATCGAACCTGCAGCCTTATCTATAAACCGAAGGTACTGTCCACTAATTTAACCTGAATTCTTGCATATACTGAGACCTTGTGTAAACAAAAATGTTTGTTCTCTGTTGAGTTTTTTAGATCATGTATTGATTTTATCCACATCCATACAATTTGAATGAATGCTCTGCTAAAGTACACGTATGTAGATACATGCAGAATATATGGTTGAGTATTGTTTTCAAATACTCGCAATAAACTCTGCTAATGTACGGAGCCAAGAGTGATTTCAATACTGCACTTCACGGATCGGTTCCCGGAAACGGGCTATTTGTCGTAGTGGTAGTAGAATGTTTCACCATTATTACCATACTTCAGCCTGGTTTATGGTCCTAGCCATATGCAGTTGTGCACTATGCAATGCGAGCTTACATATTTCAAATAGTGGTGACAAAGACGAAATCCGTCGCTGAATTTTGCATCGATCTTCCAATTATTGTATTGGAGGGAATTCTGAAATTTGTTAATATCTCAATCAGAGCCAGTAAAAATAAGCTTCTCACTGTGGTCAATCCCCTAATGTTGCGATCAGTCATATCACAATCACAAAATAAAAAAATAGGGAGCTGTGTGTTAACGGTTTTACGGGGGTGATATTAAATTCATGCACTCCAGATTATTTTGCAACAAGTGTCTCATTTACATACAAAATTTCATTTTAATTCATATTCGAAATTCAGTTTCTGAAACGTTTGTCCATGTACATTATTGTATTTGATCGATGTTTTTTGTTTCTACAATAATCGATGTCTTGATTTCAGTAAATATCAGTAATCGATTTTTGTGTCACATTCCTACATACATCACCGGCTGATGTGACTTACGTGTTGTGGTTTAAGACTAGTGACGCGATTGTTCTTCGTGTAATTTTTATGTACACATGTTGAGCTGTACGTAAGTACAAAATATGTACACCATTATCGGTCGACGGGGTTGGATTGGTTATGGTCGATTCTTAACATTGATTGATTGATATATTTGCCTAAAATGACTGAATATTTATTATTTTGAGATTTTCCTTTAATTTTTACAATGAGAACCACAAATTTCAGTAATTTAAATTGTAAAGACATTTCTTTTCTACAGTACCCAGATTCTTTCAAATTAGCTCGCTTAATTCGCTTATCTGTATTATTATTGTTTTCAATTTTGGTTCAAAAATATTTATGAACCATTTTTCTCTGTATACCGTTCCAATGACAGTGAGAAGCGTTATATAACGTGGGAAGGGATAAAAATATTGAAAAAAAAAATGTTCTAATGGCTTGTGATCTCTCTGTGTCCCCACAAGAACCGTTAAAAGGGCGATATTAGTAACTTGTACGAGTAAAATCATCATGTTCGATATTATGAGAAGATGAGTAATATATCTAATATATCTAGGAGGGCAGAATGCCGGATTGGTGTGTGGAATATAAGAGGAGATATGGAAGGTAAGATGAATGAATTGCGTGATGTTTTGCATGAGAGGAACTTAGATATATTGTGTTTATGTGAGACGAAAAGAAAGGATAGAGATTGTGATGTGGTGAATGGAATGGCAGAGATGTGGTCTGGAGTGCCTGAAAATGAACATGGACGTCAGGGAGTGGGTGCTATATTATCAAAAAGAATGACTGAATGTATGGTGAAGCGTAATGGGTATGGACTGGTAGGACCGAGACTCATCTGGATTCGTTTCAAGGTAGGCATGACCAGGCTGTTCCTTATTATAGGTTACGGTCCAGGGAATGATGCCTTGGATGATGAGAAGGATGAGTTTTGGAACTTAGTGCGGGAGACAGCGGATAAAAGAAGAGCGAATGAAAAAGTAATATTGGCAGGTGATCTGAATGGTTGGGTCGGTGTCAGAAGGAAGAATTTTGAGAGAGTGTTGGGATTGCATGGCGATGATAGGGTGAATGATAACGGGAAAAGAGTGTTAGAAGTATGTTTGGAGTTGGATCTCTTTGTGGCGAACACATTCTTCGCACACAAGGAGATCCACCAGTACACTTGGCAAAGAGAGAGAGTTGATCGTATTGAAAGGTCGATGATTGACTTTGTATGTGTGGACTCTGAGCTCCGGAAGGCGACAAAGGACACCCGGGCATTTCGGGGCGCCGGACTGTGGACGGATCACTTCCTTGTGATAACAAGGATTGATCTTTTCTCCGGTTGGCGCTCGAGGGCTCGGAAGTTGGAGCCTGTCCGGAGAATCAGGGTCGAAAAACTGAAAGAGACGAATGTTAGGGATGAATATGAAAGACTGACTAACGAAAGGCTAGAAGTACATGATGATGAGGAACGCTCAACGAGTGAACTATGGAATGTTATGAAGGAGGTGCTAGTAAAGAGTGCAAGAGAAGTATGTGGAGAAGCGTTGGTAGGAAGGAAAAAAGGTGATGCGTGGTGGGATGATGAGGTGAAGGATGCTGTAGTGAGGAAAAAGAAAGCGTGGAATGATGTGCTTGGTGCGAAACCAGATGATGGAGGTGAGAAAGAAAGAAAGAAGAATATATATAAAGCGTGTAGGAAAGAAGTGAAAGAAATGGTTTGCCAGAAAAAGAGAAAACTCGAGGAAGAGGAATGTATGAAATTATCGAGGAACGCCGAGGAGAATTTGAAAATATTCTGGAAGGAAGTAAAAAGAAAGAGATCTGGAAGTGAGAAAAACAGTATGAATTGCATCAAAGATAAGAATGGTGATTTAGTGATGAATGGAGAAGAAGTTGTTGAAAGATGGAAAGAATACTTCGAAGAATTGTATGAAAGTGGTACTAGTACAAACCAGACGAATGTAGCAGATAGTATGAATGTAAATATTGCTGAGGACGAGGAAATACGTATGAATGAAGTTGTGCTTGCATTGAAAAAAGCAAAGAATGGTAAAGCTGCGGGACATGACTGTGTGGCCATAGAGTTCATCAAGCAAGGTGGCCCGAAGATTCTCGAGTGGTGCCTGAGGCTCTTCAACTTGTGCTGGGAGAGTGGCTGCACTCCTGAGGATTGGAGGAGGGCAGTCATCTGCCCTTTGTACAAGGGGAAAGGCTCAAGGTTGGAATGCGGCAGTTATCGGGCTATCAGTTTGCTGAGCTCTGTGGGCAAACTGTATGGAAAGGTATTGATTGAAAGAGTAAGAAAAGTGACTGAAAGTAAAGTATGGGATGTGCAGGGTGCTTTCATGAGTGGCAGGGGGTGCACCGATCAGATCTTCTCCCTACGGATGGTCGTGGAGAAGCTTCTGGCTAAACACCAGAGGCTCTTCTGCGCGTTCGTGGATCTGGAGAAGGCATACGATCGGGTGGACCGAGAAAGACTGTGGCGTGTACTGTCGGAATATGGGGTGAGCGACCGACTGATTGGCGCAATCGCGTCTCTATATACGGAGAGCTCTGCTTGTGTCAGGGTGAATGCTGCGTTGTCGCAGTGGTTCACTCTCACAAAAGGGGTTAAACAGGGTTGCGTCATGTCGCCTTGGTTGTTCAACCTGTTCTTCGACTACTGCATGCGTCCTCTGAATGAGCTGAATGTTGGTGTGGACCTAAATGGAGTGAAAGTATGTGCGTTAATGTTTGCAGATGATTTAGTGTTGATGGCTGATGATGAATGTGAGTTACAACGGATAGTATCCTGTGTGTACGAAAGCTGCGATATGAATGGTATGAAAATGAATGTAAATAAAACGAAAGTATTAGTGTTCGAAAGAGAGGAAATAAGGACAAATTGTGTGATAAAGGTTGGTAATGACTGTCTGGAGCAAGTGGATGAGTATGTATATCTGGGAAGTTTGTTTACTAGAGATGGACGCTGTGATGGAGACATTGAAAGAAGGAAGCTGGCCGGTACTAGGACGAATGGTGCGCTCGGTCCGATTGTTAGTAGTAGCAATGTGTCTATGAAAGCAAAAGTGCTAGTGCACAATGCTGTCTTGGTGCCGACCCTGATGTATGCTAGTGAGACGTGGACGTGGATGAAGAAGGATGAATCAGGGTTGAATGCAGTAGAAATGAGGTCATTAAGAAGAATGTGCGGGAAAACGCTGAGAGATAAGATAAGGAATGAGGTTATTAGGGAAATGAGTGACTGCAAGACTGGTGTAGTGACAAGAATGAAAGTAAACAAACTAAGATGGTTTGGGCATGTTGAGAGAATGAATGTTGACAGGATGACAAAAAAGATATATCTGAATGAGCGAAGAGGGGTGAGAAAGCGCGGCCGTCCGAGACTGACCTGGTCCGATCATGTCGACCAGATCCTCAAGGATGGACGCGTTTTGAGTAAAAGGAATCGGAGAGCGTGTATGACTAATTGCATGAATGTGACGGAAGCTAGGAGTGTGTGTAAGGATAGGGCTGTCTGGCGCTCTGTCCTCTCTGCCTACCCTGCAAGGGATGTGGCGTGAGGGTATAGATAGATAGATAGAGTAATATATCTATTTTTTCGTATTCTACACAAAGTGCTACAAATCAACGCCAATATAAATGATGAGCAATTAGAACCAATATGTCTCCTGAATCCTGAACCCAAATATTTCTTAAGTATATTATCAACCTGCCTCCATTCACTACCAGACATATGCCTCTTCATTTGGACGCCACCCTCTTCCACCTGCTTCCGGCCACTGTGTTCATAATTTAGCAAAGAAATCTGATATTTATACGTATTACAACCTTAACAAATTCGTTTATAAGAGATCTGAATTCGATACTGATTATTTGCATACGGCAATATTTACATATTGGCAAGTCTATTGTTTCGTGCATTTTCATATTATAATATTATTATTTGTTAAGCACAGTCATCTCCGCGGCTGATTGACGGCGTCTATTAGGTCTCTGTGGAAGTCTTAAAAGACTCGGACGAGATTTACTGTTGACAATACCCCGTAAACATTTGTACAAAACCATAAGTTCTCTAAATAGTATTATTTATTCATTGCTCTTGCGAGTTACTGTTGAGTTTTTATGTATTTTGTATTGATCGTATGTGCCTAGCCTACGCCAAGTCACATTACGTGTATGCACGTACATACATACAATTCTGACTCATATTTTTTATTACACTTTCTGACACTGTACCCGGCCGCCCTGTAGTCCTAGACATTTTCGCTATAAAAAATCTTATTTAACAACAGTTAGAAAACCTGACACACTATTTAAAGAATGGAGATTAAAAATAAAACAGAAAAATCAAAGGTCTAAGCTGTACCGACTCAGAAACCTTGCAATTGTGTGAAAAGATTCCCTAGGCTTCACTGGCGGAAGTGAAACAGACCTGGAGAGCCTAGAACACTAAAATATGTAAGAAATCAACCATCCCGTCTTATTTTATGCGAAAGCCTACGAAAATACCCGAAAAATAATTAATAATCTCTTTGCAAAACAATATCTATGGCAATTGGAAAATTTTTGGGACTTTCATCTATCGATTTTTTTCTGCAGTTTGAGAATGGTTTAAAACACCGAAACGCGTCACTGCCGTTTTACAACAAACTAGAACCACACAATTATCTTGTGTTTAAATCATACATACTATAGATATTATTATTAATGTGAAGAAAAATATGAAAGTTAGTTCTATGTGTATTTATTTGAGCTTTTCCTAGGAGCTTTAATTATACAGACACGAGGATATTCATTTCATTTCAACGTTAATTGTTGTTATGTACCTACTTTTGATTATGTTCAGACATATACTCAGATTATAATCTCTATTGTGCTCCTGAAAAATAGAGCTTTTGTGAATATTTAATATCCTAGGTCCTGAAGGAGGAAACGAGAGTCGGTAGGATAATGAAAATAAAAAATATTTATTCAAAAGAACACAATGCTTCTACAGATATTATTTTTTATATTTAAAAAATCAGAGTTCTTTTGAAAGCACGTTGCTTTTTCACGATATTTTAAAGTATTATTTGCGATTTTAAATCACTAAGCTTTTGCTTTTAATTTATAGACAGTGTTTTTATTGTTTTGTTTAAAACGTACGTAAATCTGACAGATTTAAATGCCTTTTTTGTCATTTGCTTCATCTTTGTACGATATAATCTAGAGGCGATTTCGTCTTCTAGAATATTAAAGGTATGTTCATTTTGAGTTTTAACATTGAAATTTCTGTTGGAATTCCGTGGTTTCTTATCTATGGAAGATCGACGATTCCACAAAGTACTTGAAGTCTTGACCTATGGATTTTTCCATAGTGTATTAAGTATGAATGAATAATAAACCATCCAAATTAAGTTATATGTTATCTCCCACTACTGAAGGTGAAAAAAACGACCACGATGAAAAAGCGTTTTTTCCTGTGATTCATTTTCACCTTGTTATACTGACCGAAAAATGTTGAATGTTTTCTTAACACGCGATACTATAATAAAGGTATTTTTATGTTTATCCTTATATTTTCACATTTTTATATATCTGTTTTGTTTTCCGTTTCAGAGTCGTCCATGGAAAGAAGGAGCAAGATGGTGGAGTTTATTGGTGCGTGGCACAAAATTCCGCTGGAAGGGCTGTGAGCAGAAATGCTACATTGACTGTTGCAGGTATGGTTTTTTTTCAACTGGCCTGGTTATAAACATCTTTCAGATAAATGCCAATATGTAACGTGGACTCTCGTGATTCTCTTCACAAAATTCCCTTCTAGGGACCAATTCTTTAAATTAACTAGAACTAAGTACATCGTTCTCATAAGTTTTCGTCTGCATAATTTAGTGTTATTTATCAGAATTCTCCGCATTGATTTACATTTCGAAAAAACCCAAATAGTATATTATGCTACGAGTCTTATACAATATTTAAAACCGATATTTCTGCGTTCACATTCTCAGATCATGTTTTAGTCAGTTTTTACTCGTTTCCATTAAGTTTATTTATATTAATAGTTTAAAATCTTCTCCTTTTTTTCAGCTCCTTTTTTTCAGCTCCTTTTTTTCCTTTTAAACAAATCTTTGTAATTAATAATGCCAACAGGGTGACGGGAACATCTGGTTGTAAATTAAACCTATTATTTACATTACACAAACATGAAGCTTTACTACACTGAACATTCTCACCCGCCCGCGCTGTGAACATATTACTATTAGGAGTATATTCCGACTATACAAATCAAAACAGTCAAATAACCGCCGAAGTTGCCACAACAATAACAACACTCTACCCTTGTCAGTATTCCTACTAAACAAATATTATTATGTAGTTTTCTTCTCCCTAGTAAACTTATTCATGTCCCATCTGTAAAAAAATGTAAGTCTAGCGTTGCTCTCGTTGCATCAACTATTTTATTAACATCGGCTTTTATTATTATTTGTCTCGTCTAGTTTCCATTATAATCAAGTACCCTGTTGTTCACTTGTGAAATTATTGAAATTAATAGCAAATACCTCAAACTTTGGCTACAACTTCAGATCCGCTTCAGTCCACGATAACATTTCGAGTAACAGATGCTATTCAACACTCCAAACACCTTCCTTTCACCATCAGCAGATCCGCTTCAGTCCACGATAACATTTGGAGTAACAGATGCTATTCAACACTCCAAACACCTTCCTTTCACCATCAGCTCTATGATACAACCCTTTTCATATTTCCTATCTCTACCACCTGTACTTGTTTTGTCGCAATCTCCGCATTTCATTATTTCAAACTCTGTAAAAGTATTTCAATTTAGTGTATTTCCCTTGGTCCTTCCTAGAAAATTTCACAAAATTCTTTTCGGAGTTTATTCATACGATTTTTATACATGAAATTTTCATATCATTCTATCTTCTCAACAATATTATTTACAATTTTACAAGATGTTACAATTCCCTCTGTGCATATGGTGCATACAAGACACAAATGCATGGAAAAATATTATGTTTGTATAGATATGTCACCATCTATGTAAATATTCCACGTAAATATTTACACTAAGCAGACTAAACCATTATGTCTCTTACAAATTTCCTTCAGATACCTCCACTACATTGTACATACAAACGTACGTGTTCCTAATATACTCGTAGATATTATAGACTTCATACATTTTGATGGTGTGGTCCTCCGAGAAGTTTGTGTACTAGTATTTATTTACATACAGCTGTGTCTCAGGGTTATGTTTTTTTTTTTTAATAATATTTTATTTTTAATTATTTAAGTCGTGATATTAGCTCACTTACTGGGTCGATCAAACCCTGCTTTTCCAATATGCGACGACAGATATCACCGTGTATTTCCCAAAATCAGGTCTCCGGGGGTGTAGTCTTCTCCCGTCGGTGGACATATTAGTAAATGACTGTTGTCCTGACTTTATACACTTGTGTATAATCCAAAACACCTCTACATATGGAATCGAGTTTAAAAGGACGATGTTGATGAAAACTTGGTCGTATCAGAAATAACGTATCGATCCTTGCTCCGCTAAAGGTCCAAGCGTGTACATACACTAAAGTGTCTGCTATATAGTTGCTGCGTCTTTTCACTTGCAAAACATGGATTGAGGAGTGATCTTATATACCTTAACAAAACCTTAAGTAAAGGTGCCTTGCTTTAGATATCATTTAGTGTTGTACCCCTTTTATTTATTTAGTATTTATATTTTTTATTTCGTCTTTTATTTAAAACAGTTACCATTAGTATTTCAAATACACATTCCGATTTATGTTGAGTCACTCACACAATATTTGATCATGACCCCGTCCCCGGTTGCTTGTACAACACATTTCTTATCCCTTACTGTTTATATTTACATTTTAAATTTTTGTTATGTTCTCATCATCATCATCTTGAGAAGTAGCTTGGGTGTCTTGGCTTTGTTTAGAATATGGAAATTTTTAATTCATTTCGAACTCTGGAGCCACGACTAAATTATTATTAAAACTACCCACCACTTACATTATTATTTTTGGTCGAGTAAGATAGAAGATTTGGTCTTAGTTATGTTGGAATGAGAAGCATTATATGTTTGTTAGTAAGGAATAACGTAATGTTATGTAGATAGATTCGAGATTCCGTTTGTTTGTTGAATGACATGTGTTTTGCTTCTAAAAACCAGTAGGACGTACATTACTAATTGTTGTCCTCTTTTGTAAAGCAATGTATGGATAATTTAAAAGTTTAATAATGTTTTGAAATGTACATGAACAACAATACTAATCGACGACAATGTAGAATGAAATTACCTTTACAAATTCGTAGCCTTCTTTGTATTTATATTGAATCTCTGTACATTCTTTTACTATAGTCGAAGTTCTTTTTGAAGAAAATGTGTGGCAACTTCGATACAATGAAGAGGTCTGTAAAATCTACAACGTGCTTGCATACTCCTGTATGCAAGCACGTTGTAGACACAATAGCCATCCATGAAGACTCAGTACGCATTTGACAAAAACGAAGGGAATGACGACTTACGGAGTAGTTTTAGGATAAAATGGAGTGTTGACATCCGTGCAAAGAAGCCAAGACCTACAGCAAACTTTTGGAAAATGATGCTCAGTTTAAAATTTGTTCCATTTTTGTTCAATATTACAATTCTAAAGTTAGGAACCTATATAATTGTACAAGTTCCATTCCTAATTTTTTGATCACAATGTAGAGTGATGGACGCGTTACATCCTTTATTTCCCTTCCCTAAATTGGTAATAATGCATGCACTCAAAATTAAAAGTTTTGCCTTTTAAATAAATTAAAAATACCCTTTAATATTTAAAAGAATTTCAAGTAGGTGTTGCTCGTAATACAAATGTGCACGTAGCTGGCACGTCATTGAAACCCCGAATACAATTTTGTAAAATTGTAATTATTATTGTACGTAATATAATGTGTTGAACTTTTGTGCCCTATGAAGATAAAATTTGAATAACAAAGTGGCATGTAATTTGTATTTTTACCAAAACTATTTACTCATTTGTTCCCGTTGCGGTCCTCCCTGGGGACCCTTCAAACGACCGCCATAGATAGGTACTACAGGCAGTATGGGGGACGTTAGATAATAAAAGCGAAGGAAAATTTAAAACAAACCTCGTTGTATAATGTTCCTCTGTGTTGGCGTACTCGATAGCTGTTTAGCCCTTTGTCTAAAGTCTAGGGGAGGTTGGAAATTTATTGGGCATTTCATTAGTTTTACTCGGCGCTTGTTCAAATGGTCACAGACCAACTTTGTGTTTTAATTAAATACTCTTTATGTTTGTGAGAAGCGTCTCTCGGTACATCCGTGTAAACGTTTTATTTTTCCGCTTTATAATAGATCTGTGATTGGTTGTGTTTTGAACACAGGTCGGAAAACATTTTTGTTGGCTTAATTTATTGATGTATGTAAGCGTTTATTTGCAAAATTATTGTAGTTAATAATTTTTGCTCAACAATTCGTTTTTGTCACTTTCATTATGTTAACATTTTAAGCTGACTGTTTTTGATAGTAGTCATATGGTCTACACACGCGATTGTGTACTAAAGCAACAAATCGGTTTAAATTCTGTATACCAAATTATAAATACACAAAATTTGTCTTATTGTTTTTTAAAAA
This sequence comes from Ceraclea dissimilis, assembly GCA_963576895.1. Taxonomy (NCBI): domain Eukaryota; kingdom Metazoa; phylum Arthropoda; class Insecta; order Trichoptera; family Leptoceridae; genus Ceraclea; species Ceraclea dissimilis. The sequence goes on from OY756361.1 coordinate 17,404,340, forward strand.
GAATTTGAGCATGACGAGACCAACTTAAAAATATTCTTCATGGAGAAAAAATTGTAGAGACACATTCATTGCTAACGATTGCTGTGTTTTATAAAATGATCTTTATTTTATTTGACAGGTCTTATCGATAGATAGATAGGTTCAAAGAGTCATCGTTTTTTTGCCGCCCATTTAGAATACAATACAATGTCACTCTTTGAGGGTTGATTTAATCTATACTACATAAAAAAATATACAATTCATCCCCAATTACTTTATTATGGATCTCCTAATAGCCGTGGCTTTGTGGCGTAACGCAAGTCCATTTGCAAAGTAATACGTCCCGCGAGGCGCGGCCCCTGCGGTGATATTGTCCCCAGGGAGAGGGCTGGACTCCCTCCCCAAATCTTCGTTTCTATTTCTGAATACACCGACATAAATATACATTAAGTCATGGTGACTTGATGCAGGTCAGGTAGGTGTAGTATTGTACATATATTTTGTTTGATGGATTTGTTTTCCCTCGGGAATCAACAGCGAGATTGAAAGCGTATCGTATTTATATTATAAAATACATTAAATAATGTACACTTTCAATTTTTTTGTACACTCGCATAACCATTTCATTGGCACATGTTTTTTTCCGAAAAATCATCAAAAGTGCGCATTTGTGTCACAAGTGCAGGGGTCAAAACTGGTCAGTAAAATCAGTAAATGTCAGTTGTTTTAGACCGGTCAGTTAAAGTCAGGCTTTTGTAAAAGAATGACAGTTTTGTCGGTATTTTACGGTTTGACACTCTTTAAATTTTAACATCAGAGCCCGGTTTCACTGAGATAAATCAGGTTTCTATGTATTATGAACTTTTTCTGTACCATAAGTTTTCGCGTTAGAGCTCCGATCAATCGAGCCAACCGTGTACTTGCAGTAATGAGATTATATCGACCTGTAATTATATAATTAATTAATCATATCATTATTTATCTCCATGTATTGCTAATTAGAATTACTTGGACACAGTGTGTGCAATTGTCACACACGTAATAATGTAATGATTATTACCGTTAGTTAACTCAATTAGTATATTCGGGTTGGGAGTGTTCGTACATATGTGGCATACCTACCTATCATGCAATGCATGTATGGGATCTTCATAAATTGTAGACTAATTTTGTAACCTGACGTAGCCCAGTTAAATAAATAAACTTACCCACATGTCGCCTTCAAATATCTAAAAAATATTACTCTAGAAAACCCAGTAGGTACCTATATCGAAATATTTTATCCTAATTTTGTGCAATAATTGCGTATCACATAATATGTAGATTTGTGAACGAACTGAAGAATTTTTACTTTTTTTTTAGATATACGAAAATTATTTAGGTATGGAACTGGATTTATCTGTACTTATTGCACAGACGGAATTACACCCATCCTGCTTCCTCCTCAAGGGAGTTCTCATAACGCTGCATTATGTGAATGGAGATGCCTCTCGTCTCTGTTGAGGAAAAAAACTTAATGAACTGAAAATACCTTCTTATAATCAAATCAACGATTTTCAGTGGTTGGAAAAACAAAATTGCCAGTGCAGTTTTACCATTTGGGGAATTACCACCAGGTTTGGAACGCAGAACCTAAAGTCTAGACACACTACTATTTCGCCCCTTGACGTTCCTCGAGGGCACACAGCGAGATTACAATGCCTTTCCATTCTGTTTCAGTGCAGCACATATGTAGGATACTCATCCCTCATCCCATGTAGGTACAATGAATATATTACCTGCATATGAAGACATATATTATGCGTCTATGTATTATTAATGCTGTAAATGGTTTTGTTCTGTATATATTACGTGTGTACCTATATTATGATGTGGTTGTCTGGTTCATGTGTTTATTATACGTTATTATATATGGTGGTAGTTGGTAGTTCTCCCCTTCTGTCAAAACCGATATGTTATGTGATGTGAATTTAGTTGAAAATACCACCTTACTCCTACCAATACACAAACACACATACACTCTGTCATAATCATAATATTTACAGGTGTTGCCGAATTTTCCTGGCTATAAGTAATATAGATTTTTTTTAAATCCCTGATTGAACTAATTTTCTTACTACATGTACGACTCCCATCAATGTTTTACTAACATCTGAGAATAACGTGTTGACGATTCGATATTTCGTATTCGTATAACGTTCACGGAATACAAACATGATTTCAGCGCCTTTGAGATAATTTCTTCACTAAATAGCACGCTAAAAGTAAGCCTCTATAATTACAACTTACTTACTTCCGTGTCCGGATCCCTCAAATCAGGAACCTCCAATAGTTGGCCACATGTATGGCCCTATCACTTGTCAAGGTCTTGTCACCGAAATTCGGGGAGACATGCCTACATCCGATTTTCGGACATAAATAAATAAATCTTTGTTGGCTACTATTACATACTAGAAGGTGTTGGTTGGAAGGTGGGGTTGGTTATTCTGCATGTCCCCGCACTCACAGGGTAATCCTCCGTGTATCCCCATTTTTGATGTTACTATTGCAGCACGACATCCCAGTTCTTAATAGAATTACAACTTTGTTCAATAGATTCAAATTATGATCACCTACCATTTAAAGAATATTCTTTGGTGATACTAAATCAGTCGACACTTTTACTATTTTACTTTTGGTGAATCCATCAGGTCCTTTTCTGTCATATTTTTTTTTTGATTGGACGAACGTCACGAATTCATATTTTTTTTACCAAAGCCTACCCTGTAAAATTTGTAACGAAACAATATTTTGTTATACCCACTGGTAATTATTTAAAAACTATGTTTCTGTTTAATTAGCCTTTTGTTTGTTGTTTCGTTTTGTGAATATTTTATTTAATCAAAAATTTAACAAAACCAAATTATTCGTGTAATTTGTAGTTTTATTATTGAATTCACTCTTTTATATTACCTATCTTGTTTTCCAATTTTTCCGTAATTAACTTTTGATATGTTTGTTCGCGAGAATTAATTTTGTTTTCATTTATTTATTGACTAAATAAAATCTATTGCACATACAAAAGTTCCGCGAAAACGGAAAGTTTTTCCTTGCAAATCCTATGAAAAAAAAGTCTTTTTAAATTTATTATCTTAACCTAACATATTTGGAATGCGTACCTAGAATGCTAAATTATTGACATTAGTTATTTTGGATTTAGACAAGATGTTGCGTGTCATACGTAGAAGTTTGTGAATATTCAGGTTTCAGTCTGAGCCGAACACTATGAGTATCGTCGCCAACTAGAAACCAACTATTAAGTTATGTACGTAAGTGAAAATTGAGCGCTGCATACTTGGATTGAATTAGCCAAATACAATGTACGCTCCTAGGTAGAATCCGCCTACCTGAGTAGTTATATTAACCGAGTACCTACCAGTGTTTAATTTATTAGTAAACTTGATATGAAGGTAGAGTTTCCATCGTCAACACTATTGTACAGTCAGCATACTATAAGTGAGTAGATAGGTACCGCAATATTATGTAGCCTGTTCGTAACATAACATCCCTTAGTCTCGTCACGTTGGTAACTTGCCTGGTAACCTGTGAGTCTGTGACCATTATTGCGAACATGGTTTCGTGTATGCAACTATAATTCCCTAGAGTTTACGAACACCATTACAATGTACCTGCCTTTTATTTCGTACCTAATCGAAATCCACCTCAATATTCTGAATTTTCAGTATCGATTATCTCCATATTTTGTCATACTATTGCAGCTTTTCTCAGTCATTGATAAATAGCAATTGACAATCAATAAATTGACTAGTTTCGCTGAGAATTTTTCTCTCATTTTTCGTATATCTATTCAACTATGACGTGACGATTTACTTTTCTTTCAATAACGACTTGTGGTAATCGCGTTGACTGTAAGATATTGCTTTTGAAATAAGTCCACCTTTAGCACACTACTATATTGTCTTGCTTTGTAACTTCGATATTTTTTTATAAAATTTTCACCCGTGAATAATTTTGGATTTCAGCAAGCTACGAAACAGCATTGGTTTTGGACGGCACCTAATTATTAATTAACCTGAACACAGTAAGGAACATTCTGGTGTATGCCACATCATGTAATTATGTAGATATGTACACTAATTGTATACAGTGTACACACATCATGATACCGCTTCGCAAACAGATGTTCAGACGTAGTTCCCAGTAAATATGAATATAATGTACACTTAGTATTACAGTAGGTAATAGTTAATTAGACTACGTTAACGTTGTGAGTGAATTAATACTACTTGTATTATTATCGTATGCCAAACTTATAACCAAGTTAAATTCAGTGTACAGACCTCTACTAAGTTGCAGAATATGTAGTTGTACAAGTTTATCGCAACGTTGCTCCTGTTGTAATTATCTTCATATTTGAATTGATCTCGCTCATCTTGCCAGTATGATAGACCAAAAACGTTGTTTCGCATCTTTCAAATTTTTCATTCAATGAATATCATTGTCTGAAGAAAGAGAGTTATGGATTCTATAACTATGCTGAATTTCATCGACTTTTTAGGTAAGGAATAGCGGAGATAGGATCCATTATTTTTCATACAAAATTTGTATTAGTTTGCTCCTATTTCAGCTATTCTTCACGTAAAAAGTTGGCGAAATCCAGCACTAGTCCTCTATTTTAGTGTGTGTATATACATTCAAAATCCAGCGAATTACCAAACTGGACCAGAGTAGCTTACATTAAACTATGTTATGAAACGATTTCACTTTATAAGTGGTCTTAATATTTTATCGAAATCGTGTTACAACTGCACAAGCTCTCTCGAAAGATGGATTAAAACATGTACCATTATTTCCATAAACCCTGATATCTGAAAAACTAGAACAAAGTTTAAAGTACATGGTAGGCGCAGTTGGATGAAGTGCGGACATCCACGCCGTTGTGGACATTCGAATCTTGATATTGATTCTGCACTTCACGACACAAACTTTTTGTTTACTATAAAGCGTACAAGAATGTTTTTGGGTTTATGAGTTTAGGGGTTTATTAAAACCTTAAAAATCTACAGTATTTCATTTAAAAAAAATTAAAGTCTCTGACTTCGTAACACTAGTACTTAGTAATGATATTAACATCGAGAATAATATGAATGTATGGTGAATTGTGTAGATACATATGACTAAACTTTATTAAGTTGAAAACTTTCTTTACACGTGAACTTGGAGTTAGCAACTATTACTATGACAAGTTTAAACAATAATTACGTGAGATTAAAGATATGGAAACGTACGATTTTCTCAAAAGGAACTATTTAGTATTTAGTCTACCTACATATTGTATGATGAAAAGTTATTAATAACTTCAACTTAATCTCTTTTGAAATGTTTTGAATTATGTAAAGAAAGGAACAGTACTTCTAAGTATTTTAGAGATCCAAGTCTTTAATAATATTATTCCTTACTTATGGTTCATTCAACCCCTCCTAAAGTGGCAAGTTTATTTTAAATTTAATAATATTTAAAATCCGTGTTTCACTACGCAAGAATCGTCTAATTTAATTTTTAATTACGCGCTTTTCAGATAGAAAAGAACGAAAATGCTTAGTACAAACCAATGTGCAAGATTGTAACCACATCGTCATCAAACTGAAGCATTTTTTTTCCGAATCGTCGTAGAGCGAGACTGAAATGGAAATGGACAGGGCATATAGCAAGCCAAGACGATAGTATGTAGGTGGACACTGAGATTCGTAATATGGAAACCACGGGCAAACAAAACAGGAGTCGAAAGGCCAAGGTAACCTCGGTAGCGAGTGGACAGTGGGTGCTAAAGGCGAGCGACAGAAAGAAGTGGAAACGTTTGGAAGAGACCTGTATCCAGCATTGGAGAGACCAGGGCTAAAGGAGAAGAAGAATGTTCTATCATTCCTTCAAGATAATGCACTTATTGATAGTTTAACCGTAGAAATTAGCTTTGTGATGTTTGCTAGCGTTATGCGTTTAGTTAGGTACGACAGAACAATTAGTAGGTATCATCCATTTTCTTTTCACGGTCACGATAAAGTAAGTATTATCTGATATCTTTCTCTGGTCAGACTTTTCATAATAATAATTCTATTACAACACGATAAAGTATCACAGGAATATTAGGGGAAACCCTCCAATTCTTTTATACATTAGCACAAATTATTATCTTTTATCCTCCCTAACATCATAATTCGATAAGAAAAATCTGCTGGCACCTGTTCCTATCTCATAATAATGTTCCAAACCCTCCCCCTACGTAACATTAATAATATTATTTTGAAGGTCTCCGGGAGGGATCTCATTTAACTGTATAAATGATACGGAATACTTTATAATCATAGTTAATTAATAAATTCGTAACCTTTTGAAACTCCTCTCGAATACTCGTAGACTTCGTTAATTTAATTAAGATGTGATTTCGTGTACTAATTAATGGAATCATTGAATATTTTTGTAGCGATGTATTATTAGATTAGGTCTAATTAGTACGATCGCTACATTCATTACTTGAATGTCCCCATATAATATATTTCCAGATACTTAATATTATCTTAAGACATCTAGTAATTACCGGACTGTGACTATGAGAAAAGCTACTTGGACACTTAATTTGATGTGTTTTTTTAATAAGGATTTTTTTGTTCGTTTTTGGGACTAAAATAAAATTATGGTTAAAATTTAATTTAAGAATAAATGTAACAAAGTGCCCTAGCAGACCTTTCATATAAGCCTTTCTCTCTCGACCAAAGGATCAATCTCACTCACAAAAGCCTAGCTTTATATCCAATGTGTGATTGTCGCACTTCCTGCTACATGTAGCTTTCAATGCAGGTATATTGACTGAGCTTTTAACGTTGATGCTGAGTTTATCGTCAGGATGTCGATATACGAGTGTATCGAGAATTACACGTAGCAGAAAACCACATAGTCTAAACCAAGTATTGTACTGAAATCGTATGTTTTCCAGATATAATTAAAATGTTTATTAGAATTTGTTTAACACATAGAATAAAATGAAGGCGAACATCCTACTATAAAATTATTGTATTTTCATATGTGATTCAGTCGAGTGTAATTATTTTATATAGAAACGTCAGTCGGAATTTGACGGACGTGAAAATTTTATTAGCATTAGGACTTTAGTATGGGTGAAACTGAACATGGCACTTTTAGGAGGGAATGATACTTTCATAGCATATTCATAAAATCATCCCCGTAATCCAGTTAGGGTGAGTAGTAAGTAAGAGACTTCACTCTACTCCATATCCCCTCCTCCCCCGAACCCCTCAAAAGCAAATAACCCTAATGGCGGCGGAGTAGACTATAAATATTTTATTTCACGTCACGAATTTTCACAAAGTGATTTAATATAATATCATGATTTATTTTGTTTGCAGTGAAATTATATGATTTTAGAGTTATTACAGACATATTTCCTTTGTTTGGATTCCAAATTATCAACTTATTCATCCCCATATCATGCAAACATGAGTACACATTATCGAACTTTTCCACACATTTACTGCTTCTTTAACGTTCCTAGAGTTTAGATAAAAATTCGCAAAGCTTTACTTCTCAGAATGATTTTATGCAAAGCATATTACTCTCGTCCGCCAAAAAATATTAATGTGTGGTTTGACTACCTATAGAATCCGTTAAAACTTTGAATTATTGAGTTTTCCTGTAGGAGCAGGTAGTCAATAATGGGTGCCTTATTGTGCTTAGCATATGGAAAAAAATGTTGAAGATATTTCCAGATTTTTTTCATTGTTTGAAATTTCTAAGTCAGTTTTTTGTCCCGTTATATTTGCAAGTTGGTATAATTTTCTCCAAGAATCCATTCGATTTTCTCAAAACAAAACAAAATTCGATTGAGCAGTTTCATAACAATATTAGTCAAAACTTTTTCGATGCATATTAAGACTCCTTCACCCTTATACGCTCTTTGTCAAAATTAACTGAGATCCGTTGCAGTATGGACTTCCATAAATTAGCTAATCCCTCAGAACATAATGAAGTAACAGCTTTTCTGAGGATTTTGTTTCATCTTCTTCTTTTTCGTAGGTTGTTTGTTGTTTCCTGCAGGCGTTTCTAGCCTCACACCCTCAATATTTTCACAACTTATCCGTTAAATAAATAAAAGTTTGGTAAGAGTGTTGTGACGTTATCTTTCCTTCTTCCCCTAGGTAGTGTTATTTACTACAACAGAACTGACTCAGTGCATGGCTTAGCGTTTTCCTCTTTATTTTTATAGGAAACCTAATTTGTATCCAAACCAGATCACATCAGACGGTGACTCAAAACAGATATCGTAGCTTAGAGCTACCCTCGTGTTTCTAACGATAAACGATTCTTGGCAATATTATCTTACAAAGTTCTTATATTATTATAGACTTCTATTATCTGAAAATATATTATAGCAGTACCACCTACTCACCTAACACTTTTGTACTCATAATACGAGTAACTTTCAACGCATGGATTACCAAACATAAAAAAAAATAGCCTTACCTATCTTAATTTGAAATATTTCACCTGTAATCAAGCTGATTTCAAGTTTTTATTTGAGTGTTGTTTTCTTTGAAGAATTAGAAAAGGCTTGGTGATTTCGTATTCCCATGAAGAACGTGATGGCTGAAGTTGTTTAGCTAGTAATAATTAACCTGCATTGGTAAATATTTTGGTCTCAAAATGGGAAAAAAGTAAGAGGGGATTGGTAAGTAAAAGTAAGAGATATCTGGCTGCAATTCTGTGGAAAAAAAGACCACCGCATTGTTTCAATTATCACGTTACTTCTTTGACATTGAACACTTTTGATTTCATCGACAACCGCCGTGACGGGGTGATACAACTAATAATAATATAAATAGTATACCTTGGCTCCAATATCTATCTCCTCACCCACCCCTAAATAACCATTGCGAGTACTAGTGTTATAAAATAAAATCAACCCTACATAGTTGCACTGAGGCTCTGCTCTGCACTGTGTACTACTTAATACTGTCTGTATTTGCAAACATACAGATAAAAGTATTAAGATGGGGGTGACCGAGAATATTATAAGCCAGGGGTTGCTAACTTGAATGTGACATGAATTATAAAATATGTGGGCATTTTTGAAAATTGCATCGTTCTTGTAACTACATTTATAACTTTTTTTTACATTTTTTGTAACGTTTTCGTTCATTTGCAATCTTAATAAATAAAGAGTAGGTACTTACCTAAACATATTATTTTTCTTTCCCCTTTTTTGGTGAAGCACCCGCAGTCGAGTGACTAATGACTAAATAATATCGATATAGAGTTTTGACAACTAAATACTAATTGTTTCTTCGTTATTCCGTATTATATCAATTTTTAATTTGTATTTTTATTAAATCATGACCATATGTTACATATTAATGCATAAAGCACATGGTTGGCGCAGATGGTTAGAGCACGAATTTCTAATCAGGAGGTTCCGGGTTCGAATCTCGCTGAAAACTTTTAGCACTAGGTACATGCTTTTAACTTACTGTGAAGTGTGGTTGAAAGTATTTGGATTCGTGTACACAAGCCAAGATTATTGTATATAAAAAATACCAGTGGATAAAATGGAATTTTAGGCACCAATATACTACGAGTACTATGTTCGTATTTATTATATTTGTGAGCGTTGTGACAGTTCTTGTCATATCATTTTTCTTTCTCATATAAATTGATACTTTTAATCTGCATTTGACAACCAGTTGTCAATAAACCTATCCAGACAATAGTATCGAATACCAATTCAATATAATTATGTTTGGAAATAAAGATTCATTATTCGTAGTAAGTAGTGCTAATTTAATTTAATATTTGGATGCCGTATACCCCTACATAATATGTAGTATATTTTTGCTTTACTAATAGTGACGTGGGGTATATATTGTGGGTGGTGGGGTATTAGGGGTGGGGTGGGGTTTATCTATTAAATTTCAGCACACTCCTAGCACGCGGTTGCTAACATCACGACAATCGTTAGCACGCGTGCACGATTCTCACTCGTGTTCAGATTTCATATTCACTGTCACAAAGACCTTACTTTGTCTCTTGTTGTTTCCTCCATATACTTTTCTATACTGATTACTGACTATGAACTATAATTTAACCTGACATTTTTATTCACTTTTGAAGCGTATTTTTCTGTCATATAGTTTTGCCTTGTGAATCTTATGATAGGTAGTATAGGAACATACATTAATACTACCACGTCACTCTTTAAATTTCGTCTAACAAGTAAATGGAAGGCACAAGTTTTTCCCTCGGGTCATTCTACATAAACCCGAATACTTTCCTGTACACTCTATACAATAATACTTTTAGTGTTATAAATTCGACACGGAGATCCGAACTCTGCAACTCCTTCATAGAAAATCTGCATTCTAACCAACTGCACCATTACTCTTTCGCGTCAACGAATCGATGAAGGCCAAAAGACAGTCTTTTCCTCCCAGTAAGATCCTCTTTTTATAAACAAACAACTAGTGCCATAGTGGCAGATGTACCAATTAGTCCATGTTTCAGTAATGCCTTGAGATGACTAATATTTGTATTATAAATCATTTGTTAGGAGTGTTAAGATGAAGATATCCACCCCACAGACTATAGAGATAACAGAGGAAACTAGAGGTGTTTCACATACCTAGAGTAGGTACGTACTATTTGTTTCTAAGGTGACGCATCGCTTTATCTACCTTGCGATGAGGAGGGGTAGTTTGTTCAAATAGACGGGATTTATATATTAAAAAAATCGGCCAAAATGGCAATGAAATTTTCAAAACACCTCGGTTACAAAAATTAGAAAACTTTGCAAATTAACTTCATTCCATCTTACTCTAATTTCGTCTATGGTTCTTACACCTACTAACCCGAAGTACGAAATCGATTCTGAATAACCAAAAATATATTTTAAAGTATTTCATTCACCTATATTATTTCAATACAATCTCAGACGTAGGTGTTTTTGTGTAAAAAAATCACGCTCGGATATAAATTTTCTTATCTTATAACATTTTTTCGTTGTACGTTGTAATGATTATCTGGCAGAAAAAATGTATTTAAGTATATAAAAAAAGCTTCCATCGCTCGAGGCAGACACGATATCTAAAATACAATCCATCCCCGTTTATCATTTCAGACACACACGCGCACCACCGAGGGTGAATTTGGAGTAATTCGCATTTCGGCTTTTGAGGGTGGTACACGTTATTAGCGCTAACTGCCGAAACCAACCCCCACTAAGCGTACAAAAGCACTGTGTATGTGTGTACCACCCTTAGGGAAATAATATTGTAACACAAATGAGGGTAAACAAAAACAAACCCCTATCGTTTTGGCTGTATTACTCGTCAGATTGTTAACTAATGCTTGGTAAATATTATCTTTGTGTCTCAATTAAACACGACAGTTTTTTGTACAAAATAGTGAAGGTTGACTGTACAATCCTACACATCGAAAACTTTAGATTTTGTATGTTCCTAATTATATAACCACCTCATTTTTATTAACATCTTTCTTTCACGAAAAATATCCGATGAACTTTTCCATACATAAGTGAATTACCCAACAACTTCTTTCATTTAAATGCAGAGTGTAACATTATACTTTAAAAAAGACTCCCTTAAATACACAGTTAAGATACTAATTCGGATATGATGGTTACGGTTGTTATGCTACGAGTATGAATCAAAAGTTCTGTACTGATGAATATCAATCTCTTGGATGGCGATATCGATGATCACTTATAGATTCCTGAATATCACAGAAAAGTTTTTTTGCAACTATAGACAATGACAGACATTCATTAAGTAAGATTTTTCACGTTACTAACATCACATAAATGCAAAAAAATCAATAGATATTTTCTTCATATTATGATGAAACTGTATGATTTAATGGGTGGCAACGATTTTACTGTAAATTTATATGCATTAATATAATAAAAATCTATTGTCATCACAATTTCTGCACGAGAAAATATTGTGAAATTTTATTAAATACACGCAATAATTCTGAAATCCAATCAACCGATCGTATATTTTTTATTGTTGTATATTTTTTTTACAAAACGCTGCGTTGCAAGTGACAAATGAATGATTTGGGACAATTGTGGGGTGCTGGGGATACAGAATAAGAGAATTATGTCTGATGAGGCATGCACCGCATTGGTATGAGGTGAAATGCATTGCAGGATTCGATATAGGATTAGATACGTACCTTATAGGTGCATATCTTTTACGAGGAAATATCTTTCTAACTATGTGTCTCTATAGTGTAAAATGTCTTACCTGCATTGTTAAGAAGTTTGATTAAGCTTAAATGTGTCCCAAAATTGTAGCATTAATTTAAAAGAAGGTATCGGCTTAATGAAAAGATTGGTAGTTAATAAGTTGTTTCCTTGTCTTTCGGTCCATAAAAATGTATTAGCGTGGCGATTTTCCTTGAGTCTATAGAACCGTTGTTTTTGAAAGGATTGCCTTTCTATTAAAACATCTCAGTTTTAAGTCAGTCACTTCCAAAGCCAAAAAAATGCTCAAAATTGATGCATCCCTTAAATTTAACAAAAAATAATTTTGAACTAATTGTAATAATGGTTTAATATATAGGCATGAAAATGAAAAAAGGCAAAAATATATATTAGGACACTTGAGATATATACCGAGAAAACGTTACGTCTCCGCAAAAACAAAACTTTGAAACATAATATTGTATTAATACAAGAAACAACAAACAAAATATTTCAAAACCTTAATAATCCGAGTTGTGCTCACGTAGTGTGTTCGTAATATTATGAAATTTCCTGTGAATTTAGTATAAGAATTAACAAAATTACGAACGACTACGATATACCATGAAATTACGTTAAAGAAAGTTATTATGAATTTATTTTCACGTAGCGTTTTACGTAATTTACATAAATTGAAATACTTAGATTAGAAATAATTACATATTAACCAAATAGTCTATGAACTTAATAATACTTCAATGGTACCTTTATGAACATTTTATACACAATATTTCTCTACCAACCGATAAACTGCCTTTGTTTCTTTGTATATTTTGTTGAGTTACGAGAAATTTTCCTATTTTTGTAACATAACAGAACATTGCTAAAATTTTAAATTAATCACAATATCTCACAAAATATTTTACGAAGTGCCATTAGAAGTTGTTTTTAACATACAGAATTAGGCAGAAAAGGTAGCCATAACGTCGACTTAAATTGCCAAATCATCAAGAATATAAGTTTGGTTTACAGAACTAACAAGGTACTATTAATATATTCCGTTCAATAATACTTACAGCCTGTCGTTATATCATTAATCATCCCGTACTAATGTGTAAAATTACTTCCAAACTTTACTAATGAAAATAAATTAAAACCCATCACCACTTACAAACTTCAGTCAGTCAGTCTGTTTGTTTTGTCTGCCTTAATATTATATTCTGATTGCTTTTGAAAGCGGATATTCGATGATTATTATTCCATCTTCATCCCTCGTAATTTCTCTGAAAACGTTTTGAATTTTCGTGATAGTTTGTCGAATATTTGATATTATATAATACGTATTACCTTAATAAATAATAATATCCCCAAAGTGGCTGATGGTAACTGTAATACAAGTATCAGATGATATAATACGTTCGGAGTATTTCGTTTGAGAATGTTTTGGTGTATAATATTCGGAAGCAATAATTTTAGTTCCATCTTCACACAAGTTGTACCTAAATAGGGTTTAGCTATAAATCTAGATGCAAGTTTCCGTCTGCTTTGAAAACTTTCTTCACAACTTGGCCGTATGGTATTTATGGTCGACATACCCCCAGTGACAGACTGTCCTCTGGAATTATTATCATTGAGATTGCCCACACTCTTCTTCTTATATTACTTTAAATTCCAGTTTGTTTCACACAAAAGAAGAAACAAGAAAATACTAGACAATTTAAAGATGGCCCGAGTAATTTTATTTATTACGTTTGTTTTCTATTTCGGGCGTAACTTTTCCCTTTTTGATAATAAAGTTTGTTGACGAGTAATTTAGACTTGTTTATCACCAGCCATTACTGGTCTTGTCTCCAACATTCTTTTGATTTTATTTATCAGTTTCTTCTTAACCTATAATACTTCTCATGTAGTTATTTTATTCGAAGTTTTTTTAGTTTGTTTATTTACGTGATCCTATGTACTTTCATACATTTTTTATTTGAAATTATTTATTTAAGAACTGAAATGTGAAATTCTGTCCAATCCAACACAACCCCAAAACAGTGTAAATAGCATTTAATATTCCACATATTCTTGCGCCGTACAAAGAAGATGTTATTTTGTAACGTACCAACATGATATTATATGTTTAGCGTCGACTCTGCAGAATTAGAGGACTAAGTATAATATTTACCTTTTGTGTTTCCTTGAGGTTACAAGGCATGCTTCTTAATGTTTTAGTATCCTAATATTTTGAGTAAACTACATCTCCGTTGTTTCAAGCAAGGAGGTACTTTAAAAGTTCAAGTCTCGGTTTATTTGATGATACTGGAATATTTTGTCTTGTTTGTTTTTGATATATTGACTGAGCTGGTAATTGAATAAATATGTATGTGTATTTTGTTAGCAGATTGTTTGTTTTAAAGACAACTACAAGAAGTCAGTGTAAGGACAAGAACTATTTGTTGTTACAAGAATGTTCCCAAATCCTTAACCCTTCTCTGTAAATAAACTGTACGCAGTAACAAGCACAGTTTGCCCTTATTAGTGAACAGTCTTGACTATTTTTAACCCCGCATACTGTAGGAACAAAATCTACATTTTTAAAGAGTTTACAGCAGTTGCTATACTTATCCTAGTTGTATACTTTCTTATTTGAGTGCGTCCTTTGCACGAATCCTGGATTTTCAAGTTCGAGCAAATAGACAACGGTCGAAAATCATTTTTCACAAGGCTCACATATTGTATGAACTCTCCAAGAGTGTACGAAATCAATTAGCGAAGTTAAGAGTCTGGTTCCAGTTGATATTTAGGCTACTTGGATACTTTCTTTTAGGGACATACCGTGTATTCAAAGTAGAATACTCGCTTCGTGAACTGGGAATTTTGTCATAAAACATGATAGATGACAACGTCGACATTATAATCCACGTTTCAAAGTATCACAATAAGTTAGTATGTAGTAGAATGATTACTTTGCATTCGTCTGGCTGTACAATAGGCTGTTAAGTTGTTGTGACATCTTTCTGATATAAAAGCTTTTCTTTCTCATGTATGTAGCTTCATGTTTCTTTACATTTATCCAACACAATCCCTTTTTTTCTTTTCTTTTACAGATTGTAACAATAGTACTGCGTGGAAGGCAGGCGACCCTTTTCTTATTTTTGTTGTATATATTATTATTATACATATTATCCCTCGCTCCAGAAATGTGTCATGTTATGTTTTCACACATGAACTAAGAACCTTTCGCTTTTGTTTGGTAAACAAAACTGTTATGAATGATGTTAGTTTTTCGGGGCCTTAATGGCATTACGTGCGTATGTAAGCATGTCCTATCTAACTCCTAGACAATTTTGTTCTACCCATTATTTTTATCTGACACTTTTTTGTGTGTGGACGAGGATTAGACTGTCACCGCTATGGTGGATATGTTGGGATATCCTTTTTCCGTACATTTTTCATTTCTATTTCCTTCGTTTCGTGGACTGCTTCGCTTTGCTACTTAGATGTAAGGAAACCGGGAAAGAGATGAATTGGACATTTCTACTTACCTGAACGTAGGTTGTGGTCTATGTGGTATATCTATATTTTTCTGCTTTATGAATACCATTTGAGGGCTGTGTAAAAAGAAAAAGTAATTTCAATGTAGGTATTTCGTCCTCTTATCGACATCCCTGGAGTTCAAAGAGTGTGTCATTATATTCTGTGGGTATATTTATTTAGCTACTTTTAAATATTGAAGTTAGGCCATTTGTCAGAAATGGGGCCATGTGACAAGCTCATTGAATGATGTATGAGTTGAATATGACGCTCCCCGACTGCACCTAACGAGGCGTGGATGACACATATTCAACTTGCATCTTCAGTCTACATTTTTTTCTCCTTTTTTGTCAAACTTGTGTGAATAAGCAACATAGCTATTCAATGTACGACATCATTTGCATGTACTCGTATCTCCGCTATCTGGAAAATAGGGCACATGGAAAATGTAGGGAGCATATAAAAAATGTTGATGTGTTTATGGAGACAATTTTGAGTTATAGACGTCGGAGGGTTCGCGTAGCGAAACAACGCGGTCCTTGCAAGTATTACATCGATATGATCTCTCACTGTTCCATTTATTCATCAGATTCAAGCTTTGTTATCCTTCCCTCTTTGTTTCTTCCTTAGCCCTGGATATATATGCCTCTTCCAACTGTTTTCATTCCTATGTCTTCCACTTCTCCTTGCGTACATGAACGACCGTTCAACAGCGTATCGGAGTGTAAAAACTGGACCTTATGGATTTCCCCGAAAATCCCCCTCTTGCGGTAATGTCGACGCCTTATTTCTTATGTGCTCTTTCAATACCTGTTTCATTTTCTTATGTACGCAAAGTACCGATTCATGACAAGCGTTCGTACTTTGAAACAGAGCAAACTAAACTATGTAGTATTCTGATATGGAGCATGTAGTTAATCTTTCACAGCTTCTATAATACATTCGAAGTTTTACGACAAAAACATTCACTGCAGCAAACATTTTATTAGAATTGCCGAGCGAATTTTTATTTGTCGATGTATAAAAGACATCAAACACTTAACTGCGTATACCGTCATGAATAAATAATGGTTGGTATATCCCAAACACCCTGTGGAATATCATTTCTTATCATCCACAAACATTACCATTTCAATAACATCGTTCGTACTTAAATAGATTCATAATAATTTATCATTTATCGTTTGTGTCTGTTTGCTCTGAACGTAGCAACGGTTTTGCTAGGATGTATTTCAAAATTCGAACCTTGCAAATCAAAAGCAATATCAAGGAGTGCGTTCGTTAAGATACCATAGTGTACGAGGGTTTTTTTTATGACAGGGAAGAACCTGTATCACCGCATTCCGTTCTTTTGACAATCACATGAGAGAATATAGAATTATTAATGACCGGGGGACGAGGAAATGTCAATTTCACTAAACCGCTCTGATTAACAATGTTTTATCGAAGTATGTTGAAAAAATAATATTGAAACGGGAGCCAGCTTATGGCTATTTAGCGATCTCTCCCAGATAGTGTGACCCATTTTGTTTTCGGAATTCTCAAAATATTTGTACTCCAAATAATAATTCCGTCATTTCTGGCGTAATTTTTATGGCAATACATTTGTATCATATTAATATTTTGTACAAATATCGATGACATTATGGACGCGGCGTACTTATTTGAATTTCATATTTTAATATACCAACATAGTACATAGGAGAGTACCTATGTAGGTTTTCTTACTTTGTGGTGAGTGTTTTGAAGCGATACGAGACGTTCGCTTTTTGAATTTCAAATTTTATTCACACTATTGCCGTCGTTAGAAAGAAAAAAATACAATCCGGATTTTGCGACCTTTGTCCAAATATCGGAAAGTTTGATGGAAATTTGTTTCATTATTGAATTGGAGAAATGCCCTTACTATAAAAGTATCTTGACATTGAACATAAAATACAGATTCGTATTAATATTATCTGGAACGACAATTTCGATAGAAAGCCTATAGTCTTAGTTTTATGTCTTGAAATAGTGTTAAGCTAGCTCTATCTGTCAATTTTCCACCGTTTGTTTTAACTTTAATAACGTATAAAACATACTTGTTAAAAAACCCGAAACTCATCGACCTCCCTCAGTCTATTTTCTGAGCTCATATTCCAGAAAACAGACATAACTTTCATATTTTCACGCTCGCCCATTTCATAAAATTAGCCTCGTGTGATTTTTCAAAACGTTCGCTTTCTTTAAACCGCAACCACGAACGCTTCCTTTTCATTTATGGAGCGAAATTTAATAACAGCGATCTTAAATCTTCTGAATAGTACGAATTTAATATCAAGTACGTAGGTGGGTTAGATAGCGATGTAGATACATTACAGTATTATCGCTAACAATGGTGATTTATACGATCAACATGGGAACCTGGAATCTCTCATAAATTATAGGGATAATGCCGCTCATAATTTATTGAAATCACTTTAAATTAATGAATATTATATTATATTATTAAATCTAAACGTTGTAGTATTAACGGTTTAGCAAAACTATTGGCGGTATTGTATTCTGCTATACTATTAGCAATTTAATTTCATGTAACAATTGAAAACTTTCGAATATAATTTACACCACACGTGTTTTGCACTGTAGCTTTTGCCGAAGTGTGAAGAAATAAATAAACAAGGTAAGTAATATGAGTTTTCACAAACCTATTAATAATAATTGGACCACTTATTTGGCGCCGTTTAGCGATAAATATTGTCCCAAGGGCACCTTACACTTAGTTTAATTGTAAAAAAGGTAAAATTATTATAAGACGCACGAAATAATTAAAAAATCAATCAAATAAAACCTAAGTAGGTCCTTTCCTATTCTTACACACATCAAAATTGACAACTATAGAGATTCGAATCCATGACTTCAAATTGAGACTTCACAATCTTAATCCTGAACTAACTATTCTCTTACTCACTTGAGTCATAAAATAAGGTCATGTTTTTTGGACAATCTTCCTTAGGCTGTAAGAATATCTGTATTAAACATTGCAGAAATTACAACCTACGAATCATTGAAGCAACAATATATCTCTACCAATCATTTATATCGGAAAAGAAATGGCACGATTATAAATAATACCGAACATAAAACATTGCTTACGCTCGTCCCTTACATTATTTTTTGTAATCTTTCGTGAAAAATCTACAATTTGTTTCTTTCTGAAGACCCATTGTAATATTAAATTGCGTTTTCCCCATAAATAAGAGATAAGATTAGAGAGAACTGTGTGCTTTCTGTCTAATCATCAGACGGCAACGTCTAAGGGAAAAAAACCCTAAAAAAACAAAGAATATTATACATCTCACTGCATATTCATGAAAGAAAATATATTATTAATAAGATATATGCTCGTATTATCTTGTAGTATGTATTCCCACTTGACACCATTTCCACACTAGAAAAACCCATCATATTTTCATATTACGGAAGTATCTACTACGTACACAACAGTATTCATCTCGCTTCTGAGAAATGCGAGACGTGAAGGAGGTATGTTGTTTATTCTGCGTAGATTTACGCTACGCTATGCAAAATGCAGATGGTACGATTGACAAGGGACCAGTGTGATGGGGGCTGTAAGATAATGATAAGGAATGGAAAGAAAATAAATAGGAAAGGAGGAGAAAGCTGAATTTATATTGAAGAGAGGAAAGTACGCGTCGTGAGATGAATAAAATAAATCGTCAATATTCTCAAAGGACATTTAATTACAAATATATTTTTGCGTGAGTACTTTCTCGATTTATTTGTGAAGATTCTCTCTCTTACTTTGTATTCGACACCTTTTGATTATACTCGTAATATACCGCTTCGTATAAATCACTAGAATGAGAGTATTTCTTGTTATATGAAACCCCCACCAGCACCCATCAAAATAACAGAATCTTTCTTTATTTTTATAAAAATTTTGATTCGTGATAAATCATATGGATTTTATTACTACCATGCATTGATTGTAGAACTTCTTTATCTAACAAAAAAGTGCAAAAAATGGGTTTACAAAACAACTAGGGTAGGGATTGATAGCCTAAGCAAAGATAATTTTAAAACAGTCAAAACTGTCGAGGAAATTTTAGAACATTGGCACTAGGTATTTATTTTGTGTTAAAATCTTCTAGTTCTGAACGACGTCATGAGTATTGTCAAATACCTGTTAATGAGTATAATAATCCTTGAACACTAGTCGCGTGGTAGTACGTAGATTATAAAGTCTTTCATCTTAACCTTTGAAAATGGGCTTCAACCATTTACCGTCGGTCGAAAATCTTAATTTTTCATGACAATGTTTTATACACCTTTAAGAATGTTACGTTACAACCTTATACATTCTCCAGAGAATTATTTATTTAGATAATTCAAAGCAGTCCAGTTGATATAAAATTATCCCTCTAATCCTTTTTTTATTTCAAAAGTAGGTATAACGATTGTCGTAAACCATTTAATAGATTTTTAATTACGCTCTCTGTCTTTGTCATCATCTGCTTACTCAATTAAATATGTAATGAAGCGTTTATTTAGAAATTTAAATAAAACGGAACAAAGGATTTCTTATGGTTGAAGAATAAGACAAAGGATTGGGTTGTGTAAATTATGTTAAGGCATTTTTCTTGGCGATAAAGGAGGCAGATATTTTCAAAGAATAATAAATTGGGCTTTAATTTGCCTGACTGATTGGAATACTCTGAAAGTTTCTTCTTCAAACTCTTTCTATTTTTTCTTCTTTCTTTTCAAATTATGATTCCCTCGAGATTTTTCTTAATTCCCCAAGTTATTCCTTAAGTATGATTTCTCTGAATTTTTATTTTACGCCGTGATTTGGCGCTGAATTAATCTTACGAATCGTACGTTTGGTGGTTTTTTTCCAGACAATACTGACATAAAATCAAAAGCAAAAAAATAGTCTCTGGATGATTTAGCTTTCTGCAGAGAGTTGAAATAGTATCTCGTTGAAAAGAATATTATGGAATTAACGACATGCTAAATCGAAGTATGTTTTCTGACGCAATGTTGATCAGAGACCTTTATACATTATTTTGGTTTGTTTGTGTTTTTAACCGATTGTCATGTCTTCAGAATGGTAGTTTTTAATGCAAACACAAACCAAAATACTTTCCTATGCTTTTTTTGTGTCGCGAATTCGGAACACATCGTCAAAACAAAGGTCTTGATTAGGCAGAGGTGCGCTCTAACCAACATTATCCAATAGTGTAGTACCAATTTATTTGTATGAAGAATTTTCTATATAGTATCAGTTTCAGACTATGCTGCCCGCAGTCTGAATGATCAATGAACAGTGAACAGTGATTACTAAAACAAGAAGATTTTGGGTTATGTAAAAACGATACCTTCGAGCGAAGTACTACGAATACCATTTGGGTACTACATTATATTGACACAACAAATGTATCTAGGATTGAGGTAATCTGTCGTATTTTCTTGTAAAGGATGCAGCATAAAAGGGCGAAGGATGGATGAGTATATATTATGTTTATCCTTGTGAATACATGGACGATATCAATTATACAGTAATATAGATTTTCTATATCACGTAATGCTTTGGGATACCACAGTGCCTTTGTACATAAATTATAATGTAGTTCGGTCTAAGCTTAATTTCTCAAGCAGCCACAGTTCCAACCATTAACTTTTCTATTATTATAACATAACCACTAAATATCAATGTGACATTTCTGTTGTCATACTTTCTATAATGCCACAATGTCCATCAATATTAATAATACATTATGAGATAATGTTAGGCGTATATTTATTACGTAAATAATATTCTCAATAAATCGAAGAAAACACTGTTGAAAACACGTGGAAAAATTCGTTCATTATTCCGCAGATATCCATTGCTTGCCAATTAGCTTAAATACATCAGCTTTTGTTAACGCTTAAAACTAGATTTCAGAGTTCCATATCAATTCAGCGCCGTAATTCATTATTTTTCTGCTGACAACACGTTTTTTTCTAATTTAACCGAATTCTTGCTGTTTTCACATGCGGATATTTTTTCGCACAAAATTCCTGCTGAATATTTTATAATTCGATATTTTTTTATTATAAATTATGCCCATCAAAAAAAATGTACGCTCAAGAAATTTAATGAATAAATTTTGACTGTATAAATTCTTCATTTCTTCCTGATTTAAATTCGCCGAGGAAAGCGAAATGTATGTACTGTGTACTTAGCTAAAAGAGTTATCATTTCTAACTATGCAGACTGCTCACAGAAGGTATATTCTATCGATCTGCATTAGTTGAGAAAGTGGTGAGCTTTCTCACTTGGTGTTCAGAACGTTTCTGGGTACAAGTATGTAGGGTTAGAAACAGAATATAATATTCTACTGAGTGAAAATAACAAACTCTTCTATCTCATTTCATTCTCGTCTATTTTATGTACCAACTCCCTGCTTGTTATACTTCGAATAGACAAACTTTTATCAGGGCTATTAAATCAAATCAAAAACTATCCACTGCTTTTTATCCTTCTTTGATATATCCAAACAGATGACACTTCTTTTTACCTTATTAAACTTTTCACTCAATGATCAGTTTTCTTATTCTCACTTTATTCAACAATTTTCGTCATTCTCTTTTGTTCTTTTAACAAGATTGATTGAATTATCAAGCGATATTGTAGTATAGGTATTTTTTCACAAACTAACTAAGTACCAGAACTTTCGCTAAACTATTATTACCTTTATTTTTCCCACGAACTAAAAAAATTGAAAAACTAGTGTGTGAATTAAAATCCACATAGTGACTGAAATCGGCTTCCGCCGTGTATTGTTGCGTCGGTCGATAATGTTAAGATTTCAAAATTTGATGAAAGCAATAAAACTGTAAATTCATTCAATTCAAAACTGAGTAAAACTTTATCAAAAGAGGACCAATCATTCATATTACGAAAAACACGGTTTGCAGTAATGTTTTTATTCCTGCTTCTTTTATTTTATGTCATAATAGGAGCAGCTTCTTGAGACTTGAAGGTGTACCCGTATTTGGGGTGAATTATTATACAAATAAGTTTGTAATTTCGTGTTGCTACGACCCACTGTATGATGCGTTGCGACATGTCTGATGTGTATAATATGATCTCCAAACTAAAGTACCAGATTAATACATCCCATGAGTACTCTGTGTGTGTTTGGGGTAACTTACCCTACACCCGGAACGGCCATGCTTGTGGTTAACTTTAACTCCCGCCGGGATTCGAACTGGAAGCCTTGATACATTACCGTTACTATTAAACAAAGGCTCATTTTGTACAGTGCAATGGTAGAATTAATTTAACATGGTGTTGTCATAATTTTATTTTGAGAAAAATCTATTTATGTATGTTTTAATGTAACATTTCTTTGCATATTTTTTTAATTCAACGCTGAAAAGTCACTTAGACATGTTTGGTATTTTTGAGTTATCGCTTCTTCAAATATTTGTATTGTATCGATTTGTACCTACAAGGTCCAGTTCTGTAACAAATCAAGTGCATACTAATTAAAATAAGGTATACTTTTCACAATTATTTCATGGTAAAAAAAACACACTTATTAATTCGAGTGGTTACAAAATTGATCGTACTGTTATCATCTACGCTAAAATAATACATTCTACAACAAACAACAAATTAACTGACAGTAACGTAAAAAGAAGTTCATATTCAGCGCTTCATGATTGCAAGTGTAAAATCTATATATGAACCTCAGAAAGATTATTTACTGATTCTTTACCTGTTACGTAAAATAAAAAAAGTGTATAGTATCTAGACTCTTTTTAACCATTTATGTTCGTTGCAGAGATCTCGTTTATTTTTAGGATATCGTACGCAATGCTAAGTACGAGGAATAATCTCATTAGTTAGATTACATAACTGTACGTTAATTCCGAAAGCGGAAGACAAAACATAACAAGAAATTCATGACTTAGACAAAACAATGAAATGATTTCATAATAATACTCTCTCCTTTTCTAACAGAAACTAAACGCTTTAATCCAAAACGAGACAAATATACGTTTCTCTTTGTGTTGCGTAAAGTAATTTTCTCGTGCATAACTTTCTCTCCCATTTTCTCGCGACATATTATTTCTGAAATTTAAGGTTCTATTTCGTAGACTTTACACCCCCTAATTTACATATAAATTTGTATGTTTTGTTGCATACTTAACAGTAAGTATGTGTATCTCATCTCCACGAGGTTTATATGATGGTATTATGATGTATAGAAGACACGCTTAACCATCAACATCAAACGAATTTTTTTCGTCGTTTCTACGTTTAAATTATTGAGAAAAATTATAAATAAAATTCTTGAAAAACGCTGGGATGTAATATGATGTATCATTTCATTCATAAAGCTTTGTTACCTTATTCTCCTCCATCATGCCGTCGTCTTTCTGTAACGTCAACAAAAAGCCTTAAATTTCTAAGATCGTAGGCTACAACAATACATTTCAGCCTTTTAGTTTTTTCCGTATTTCTCTTTTTAATCGAGAACTTCTACAGCTTTTAAATAGATACGGAGTACTCCTTAACGTAGCTTGTTTTTTTTTTCATAGTTTGAAAGCGTGACATACTTGAAACAGTTTTTTATCACCAGGTACTGTAAATACTTAACTTTTTTGACAGGAAACAATTTTTATGTGCATCCAGAGATTTTAATATTTCATAAAAATCCTACGGAGGCTTTCCCATGTTATCAGTCCAAATATTCAATTCCAACGCTGAGTTTTTGTTAAACAGAGAGAGAAATTGATTACAAAATTTACGTACTTACCCTAAGACTTACGTATAGTTCGAACTACGAGAGATCTAAAAACGTTAGATTAACGGGGTGCATTTCCATTAAAAATAGAGCAGAATAAGTAAGTACCTAATTCCTGTACTTTCTTCCTGTCCATATGTTTCGATTCATGATGATTCTTAATAAACAGATCATAATGAAACCTGTGAAGCTGTACAACCCCAAAGTCACCCTACATTTTAATGTATAAATTAACTTGTATTTTTGTTTCTTAGAATATCTTTCTCTATTAAGTTAATTAGCTTTTCGTTATTTGTGTCTTCTCTCAACGTTTTCGCTTTCAATTTAAATTTCAAATACTGTGACACAATTAACCGAATGTACTCAGGTAGATAGAAACATCTACTAGTTGCCTACTTGGTTGCGGTTTGTTTCTTCAGTGAAATGTCATTCAGTGTAAATCTCAGACGGAAATACAAAGGCATAAACAAAGGTCAACCAACCCCATCTATCCGCTGAATAATTCAAACCGATTTAGAAATCAAAAGGTAAGAGAACGCATTTCCTAATTTCATGCAATGCAGTGACTATGTTTAATTCACATTTGTTAATAGCATTGCCTCTTAACTTACATAAAGTGATATAAATGGTTGAAAATAATATCGATTTTATTGTGAAATTTAAAACGTTATATATTTTATGAAATTTCTGTATACGAGTGGCACTTGAAAGTTATACAATAAATTTATTTATTACTTGTTATAAAATGGTAATGAAAAATTTATTGGGTCAATAATTTCAAAGTATTAGATAGATAGATAGATATTTTATTCAGTCATTTATAGTGCACATAAAAACATAGATGGGTATTACAATTCAAAATATAGCGACATTTATTAATATGTAAATAGTTTGTCTACGTTTAAGAGCATAACCGTGGGTGAACTAGAGCTGGTTGCCCTGTATCTCACCACACGGTATAAGATCTTCACAGAAATATACAATCACCGGGATGAGCAAACTACAATTCGATATCGTTACCTAAATAAAATAAAATAAATGATAAATTCAGTCACCAAAAATAATAATCCAAAAGTTTACAGAATTTGCACTCGCATATATATATATATATAACATCAATTTAAAAATAAACAAAACAACAATTTAATCATTCGAAAATACCATCAAAAAACAAATAAACAAATAAAATGTCATTCATATTGCTTTCTTATTTTATAACTAACTGTAAAGTCTTATCTTTCTAATACTTAATAATTTAATATCGCAATCATCTTCGCCTTTTGAGATGCTTTGATTAAACTTAGTCAACTTTTTAAAATAAGTTCAGTCTGTCCCATCATTAGGGACAATTTTCCTCGCGCCTAAGGCATTTTCAAACCGCATCTAATAAGAAAACGACAAAACACAGTAATTTGCTGTGATTTTTTTTCTGAAATTAAAATATTTCGTGCTGAGAAATTGACAAAATACTTACAAAAACATGCCACCTGAACTCTCCAATTTGTTTTCAGCTCGAGTGTCCATATTTAGTATTTTTTAAGAAATGCATATCTACTATTTGAAAGATACATAGGAGCGTGTATGACAAACTGTATGAGTGTGACGGAAGCTAGGAGTGTGTGTAAGGATAGGGCTGTCTGGCGTTCTGTCCTCTCTGTCTACCCTGCAAGGGACGTGGCGTGAGGGTATAGATAGATAGACATAGGTTTATAGCACATATCCATAATAATATTAATTTTTTGTATTATTTTGTAACAATACATGACATGGTAATATGGATATCTAAAGGTGGTTACACAGGGCCCGTGGTATTGCAGACGAACGTAGTATTTTTTTATACAATGTGTTTACGAAAGTGGAAAGTCACCTTTAGATGGGATAGAGTCCTTTACGTTAAATAAAGAAGTCTATTTAATTTAGTGTAATTAAAAATATCAAACATAACCAAACATTGTGAACATCAATGTATAAAAATAAGTGAAGATAGACATTTCCAGTTCCCGAATATATTCGGTTTCACCAACCCCACTTACATGGATCTAGTGAGGAGGTTGTTAGGCGCTTCCCGCTTAAGCTATGCCTCATTAACTTTGTGGCTTCTCTTTCTGAAGTAGGTGACTAGCCTCCCTACAACTTCACTTTACAATTTTCTTGTGACATCACGGATGTCATTTGTATCTACTATTATTATATGCCCGCCTTTTTATAGTAAAAATAATATGTAGGTAGCTGAATGTGAATCCTACTTATAATAAAAAATATCTTCGTCGTTGTAAGGGATAAGGAAATACCTCCTCGACTTTTCTCTTTATTATTATTATTGAGCTCACTAGAAGCTTTTTATGAAAAAAGTTTTAATGTATTTTGTAGACATCGCTCACTTTTATTTGTTTGCTTGATGAAAGTACTCTGTCATTTCTATGGCATAAAATCATGGTTTATAGAAAATAAGGCAGATAAACCAAATATACACAATTTATCAAATCATTGTTGTCTATTCACCACTCCATAGCATCAGGAAGATTATACGAGTATCAGTCTGGAAACATGCTTAAATCTAACTATTAACAGACACATCAAGATCTGTAAAATTGGTTGCTAAGGCATAATGAATCTCCGCAAACTTTGAAACGATAAATGATCTAGATAAATCTTTCTATTTAGTAAATGTAATCCTGTGAAAAATGTTCACAGTTAGTCTGCTTTGGCAAAGCCGGCAGCAAAAATTGAAGAAACCATTTGTCTAATCGCGCACAGATAAATTTATAAACTAAATGGTT
Organism: Ceraclea dissimilis; assembly: GCA_963576895.1. Classification (NCBI taxonomy): domain Eukaryota; kingdom Metazoa; phylum Arthropoda; class Insecta; order Trichoptera; family Leptoceridae; genus Ceraclea; species Ceraclea dissimilis. The sequence continues at coordinate 17,431,696 of OY756361.1, forward strand.
TTTATATCCTTTAAGATTCGAGACAACCGAAACCCATTTATTCGCTTCACAGTCGAAGTGGCAACATCAAAAGGATGGGTGTGTGGAAGATTGGCAGTAAGAAATTGTTAATTTTCTCCCGCAAATTGAGGTTTCTGTGTAACAAATGGATGACGGAAGCACTTCTATAGACGAAATGTCAGATTATGCCACGAAACGGGGGGTGGTATGGGGAGGCGAACAAGAAATGCGGACTGTTTCTTACAACGTTAAAAAGTAATGGAAATTTTCCGAGTTTTCTTATTATTGAGGTTTGTAATGTAGGACTTAACGATTCTCTCAAATCAGCTGATTTTTAATGGGTTCCTCCCATAAATTAAGCCCTTACTGTAGTCTGTAGTCAAAATACCCGATAGAACTTATATACTCGTAATTACCAACACTTAACTTAATTGTCACCAGAGTTCAGAGACTCAACTTGGCGAATTTTATGTCCTCAATAAAGATAAATTTTAATAATTTGGAATCACGAAATGCAATGACATTATATATTTTTTGGAAAATCATACCACACTGACCTAAAGTTTTGGAGCATTTAACAAACAAATTAATTTTCTTAACTAAAACATCTAATCTAAAATCTATTAGAGTTTTTTTTAAATAAACGTCTTGATTTCATTTGACCTCTTCACCCGGCTCTATTTTAAGAATAGAAACTTTATTTTTTGGGAGAAGTTAACGAAGTAAGACACAATAGTATAATAAAATATTTCCTTATAAAAAAAAAACACTACTAATGACGTGATAAATCGGTTTGGCGTCATTATTAACATCATAAATATACCACATCCTTCTCTAGTATACTTTCTCATCTCTTCGCAGAGACACCGACTTGGATCATTAGTGTAGAAACGCCCCAAGTACGATCGTTTTGTAACACGATTTTCTCCGTTGATTTTAGTAAAAAGAAACGCTATTATTTTGCTTTTAAAGCATTCATTCATTATAAATTCCTTACCTTACATTTCCCAACTATGGTGAATTCGAATAACGTTTCAAGTGTGTGTGAAAAGTTCTTAAAATATATCGGTGTTTCTTCAGCTTTGGTGAAACAAAAACTCCTGATATCGTAGTTCATATTTAAATGATTTTGAAAGCGTATCGCGGAAAATGTCTTGCACTTTGATATTACTATTGAGTAAGTAGTTAATGAAATCAGGTTTAACTGTGGATATCTAGGTATATCCATCAACATCTTTAACATGAAGGATAAGGAGAAGATTTTTTTAAATGTTTGGACTTGTAGATTCAGAGTCTTGTCAATACGGATAGATAGATTCCATCCAGCACAGTAAGATAATATTTTCTGTGTCATGTATATAAAAAGCGTCTACTAAACTAACCGAGATCTGAATCGATCGAAACTACTCATCAAATGTCAAGCCAGTAAGTTACTTCCTTAACTATACTTATCAAAACGTAAAAAAATATATTTTCAGGATTACTAACTACAAATACAAAATATGCAATGCATGCATACATTTATATATTTTACAGTATTATGCAGACTACATCGCAGATCACAGTATAGTTTGTTAGTTAGTAAGAGTATCGTTGACAGTCGGCACTGTATCGAAAGCATCTGACACAGACACGTTGTTGACTTTAAAAGCTCGACTCTACCTCATTAGACTTCTATACTCCTAGATAAGATAATGGTAATATTATTAAACGCAGTAATTAACTTAAACACGCAACATCTTAGTGACATTATTATCTCTTAATCATTTATCAGTGATAATGGAATCTTAATGGAACCAATTTAATCTTATTATTATAACTTATACTATTTTTAGATAAATAAATCTGTTTATGATTTCATGCCTTCATTCATTTTGAAAGGGTACTAAAATAAAAGTCGACTATAACGTTTGTAACTAGAGTGTAGGTAAGATTTTTACGATTGCTTAGATTTTACGTAAATGTGTAATAATATAATCTTTGTCGTATCAGCTTTTCATTGTTGATTGTTACACAGACAATATCTGGCGCCTACGAGGCAGTTTCTTAATCTCCTTTCGCTTTAAATCTTTTTCCTCTTAAGAGAGAGAACATCATATATTTTATTTTTATGTTCTTTTCTTTACTTCCACTACACGAACATGTCTTATTAATCGTTTTACTAATGGAAATGACCATTGTGATTCTAACAAAATCTAGCAAACAAAGTTGGTTGAATTATTCAGTAAAGTTTTTACATATTTCAGTCCTCATATTATACATTTGTGTTAAGTTTAATAAGATTACAATCAAATGAAGTGTCCATCCCAAAGGATGACATGGGTCACAATATCATAAGATATTGAAGTGACCACATGGTGACCACTGGTCTTTAATATTTTGTTTCTTATCATAAAGAGCAAATGATATACTGAGGGCAACGGTTTCAATTTTGAGACAGGATCACGTAGTTGAATTTGAAAAGTATCACGATTCATTTTTATTTGTAGGTATATTGTTAAATTTTTAAAATCTCTGCATAATATCGACAACACATTACTCCATCCACATTATTACATCCATCTATTATAAAAAAAGAGAAAAATCAATTTGCAGTTTTGGTTTTGTAATATACCAAATCGTATTGATCCAAACAGGAATACAGGAATCTCAAACAGATTTATTATGTAATAGCACCTAAATTTCATATTCAAAATCTATTAGTAAAAGCTCACACAAACTCTCGAGATGTAAATCTGGAAGAATATTTTCTGGTTGCTCTAATAATATTGTCACGCATAGAAATTTTTAGTACCTATATACAGTTATTTAGTAAAATTATTAAGTTTCACAAAAATGACAAAATTTATCAAATGCTCCATCCCTATCTACATTGTTCCAAGTTCCAGTGATGTTCGTTACTCCATTTTCCAGCGCGTAAATCATGTCAGAGTTTATCTGAACAATTCTAAATAGAGTTCGTGTCACCTGTCACTGCTGTAATTAAATATAACGTCTATTTCAGGATTTAAGAGTATGCATACCGACATTTCAAAAATTTCTAAAAATGGGAGACCTTCTATCTCGACAACCGTTACTAAATTTGCTTTGGAACAAAATAGGTTAAATCCATTGAACCTTTACTTAGGGAATAACCGTAAAAGATTTTTTATATCATGTATAGATTTCTCAAAAATAATTTTTAAACACACCTCTGACCTTTTTTCCGAAAGACGGAAACTCGTTTCCCGAAAGTCGCGGAGTAAATTTTTTTTCTTGTACTGATAATATGCATTAAAATCTAGGGAATAACCCTAAAAGTTTTTTGATAGACGCAAAATCAACCCCAAAAAATGAAAAAAAACTCTATTTTTACCATTTTATCATGCGATTGTCACGCGATTTTGAACCTTAATGCCGTGGGAAAAGACTGTGACGTCATTCCTGGTGCCATGCCCTTAAACTCCCTAGTTACATGGACCGCTCTATTAACCAACACATCTCTCCAACTTCAACTCATTAAAATCTGATAGTTTAGAGATTAACACCTCATTTCAGTCTTTTTTTTTCGATGTTTATTTGAACTTCTTTACGTATACAGAATTCCGACAACATTAAATACTTTGGAACCAGGAATCCTACGATAGTTTTGGATACTTTTTATGTATTTAATGTAGGTAATCTTAATTTTATTACGCTGTCGTGAAGATTAGATATTTACATTTTGTAATCAATTGAATATACCTAGAACATCTAGGTCTACGATCAAAGCAGATACATACCTAAGAGTTTCCTTGCTGTAGACAAAATAAGACGATATTTTTCTAGCAATACCCTCTCTTGGCAACAGTTACGATTAGATACTTTTGTTACTGACAATAATCACAGAAAAAGGTACAAGAGAAAAAGAAAATGATACACATTTAGTTAGTTTTTGTTGTTATTTTTCTATCTGCAGCATTCTGTTCTTTGAAGAGTCTCACTTCCCTTGAAATAAGCGCTAATTTCTGTTTACTTACCTGTTATTTTAGCACGATCCTTAGTATACATATGTACACTCTTTTAACCTAATCTTTAAAATGCAATATTACTATAGTACAGGTTTTTTCTTTAACACAACTCTTTTTCATCATATGTGATAACAAATGTAACAACTGAATCAGAAGTATTAACAGAATCTTCATCTGGTATCAGCACATAGATTATCAGCAAATTTGAGTGTTTTCCGACTGACCACAAAAATGGTGGAATAGCTGAAGTACACAAACTTGGAGAAGAAAACAGAATAGATTCTATAATATGTCATGAAGAGCTAATCTTCGGTTTCACAATGAGTAACCCCTATATTGAACTAATACTAATAGTCCGAGAGCCCGCTGCTTAATTTATGACGTATCTGTTTTTTGATCGAAATGTGGTACAAATGATAGCTTACCAATAGGGTTTTACATCGCACTAGGGTTGCCTATCAAAATCTTGCCGCAACCCCCCCTGCCCCCCCCGAAAAGGTCCCTCTTCGCGGTTTTTCGCATTTTGTAGGAATATGGTAAGAGATAGAAGAAAGTAGTCAATGACAAAAATAATCCTTGCTAAATTCTCTACAGAAAATATTTAATCAATTTTTTCATAGGACTAGTAGTTTACCCGTAATGGCCGGTCGAAAAACAGGATATTTTTTGAAAAAAAAAAAAAAATTTTTGATTTTTTTTCTTTAACTTTCTTCCACCCATTATCACTAACATTTTATGGAAAAAAATATTTGGCCTGCGGCGCTATATCGCTGGTTATTTTATGAAAAACTAAATTTTAAGAATTTTCGTCACTGAGTTTTATTGCAATAACTCCTAAATTAATTGATGTATGAAAATAAGTTATAGCTCGTTTTGTAGCTAAGACTATGATAATTAATTCGTTCCTTGACTATTTTCCTGTATCTCTTATCAATTTTCAACCAATTTAGTTTAAATTCATTTTTTTAGTTTTTTAAATGAATTTCGGTTTTGGACCGGCTATTGCGGGTAAACTGCCAGTTGTACGAAAAAATTGACTTAACATTTATTGTAGAGAATTTAGCAAGGATTATTTTTGTCATTGACTACTTTCTCCTATCTCTTACCATATTCCTATAAAATGCGAAAAACCGCGAAGAGGGACCTTTTCGGGGGGCGCAGGGGGGGTTGCGGCAAGATTTTGATAGGCAACCCTAGTGCGATGTAATACCCTATTGGTAAGCTATCGTTTATACCACATTCCGATCAAAAAACAGATACGTCATAAATTAAGCAGCGGGCTCTTGGACTGTAAATACTTGGGATGACATTGATCATCTTCTTTCCCAAAGCCAAACTTATAAGTTAGATATGTTAACAACTATTTCTGGTTCAACTTTCAGTACTCTAGTATTGCCGTACTATGCATAGATATACTCACTTAATATAACGATTCTGTCGATTGATGCAATGAAGAGCTTAATGAGGTGATAAACCGCATTTAAACTAAACTTGGTATTCAAGTGATGAACTGAATGGATGAAAAATATATATAGAAACGTCTATTAGAACTACTTACTGTTTATATAATACGGTAGATGATATTGCACAGGAAGATAACACTCTAATTGCGAATACTAAAAGTATGGTCTTATATTTAATTTAGGTTCCTGAATGAATGAACTGTGCCTCGTTACCGATCTGGATTTAATTATTAAATTAGTAGCAGTAAGTGTTAGAGCCGTCTTGAAGCAATCGTAAAATAGAGCAAATAAGATCTCGGCTTTTTGAACCCTTAAAAGTTACAAGCATGTTTTATTTATTTTATTATCCCTCGAAGCTCCAAGAATATAAATAACAATTTTATTTCAAATAATGTTTAGTTATTACAAAACAAAACAATACTAAGGACAAAGTAGCATAGTTCTGAAAGGCGGACTTATGAAAAGCGATATCTTACAGTCAACCTGAAATTAATGTATTGATAAAAATTTTATGCTTGTCATAAAATGTTTTCGATTTCACGAGGACAATGAAATATAAAAATGACTTTAAATTTCTTCCATCTGCAAATTGTCTTTCAACTGTGATTTGTCGCAATGTTGAGAAATTCCTCAATATACTCTGACGCAATACTATGTTGCAATCTACTTAGATATTATCTTCTTACAGATACCCGTGTTGTGTGATGCCAAATGCTCATTCATTTCTAAAGCGTTTCCGTTCAAATCCTTCGCATCATATCCGCTTTACTTGAAATATTAACGCAATGAATTAAATTGCTCTCTCTCTTGTCAAGCAGTAATTTCCAAGTATTTTCAAAAAGTACGTAATATCATGCTTCGTAAAACATACCTCTATCAATTCATTTTTCCACGCTTCATAGGAATATTGCATCTTTAGTTTTTATTCAAATATCCCTACATCCCTTAAAGGTTAATAGTATACCTACGTAATATTTCGTATTCTTTGTCCTTCTTCCTAAGTCCTCGTACCCTACAGGGTCGATGATTTCGATCATCTTAATATAGTACAAATTTATTAATGTGTGTATTTTTTTTCTTTTTACAGGTAAGATGATTTCACATTTATGATACTCGGATGATTCAGTATGTACCCGCAAGATACGATAGGTATGTACAAAATTCTTTCATTTTCCAGCGACAAGATTTCATTGTGTATTGTATACGTATAAAAAGTTGTGTTCAAAGTTAGCTTAAGAAATTGTATCTATGAGTCCATATGTCGTAATAGTAGATTCAACATGTCATATATTCATCTTAGTCTATTCGTAAAATATTATCTGTCAACCGAATATTGAAAAAATCGTCTTGAATTTATCAAATGACAACAGACAATAGACTCCATTGACGTGCGATCAATCTAATGCGACACACATTAATGTATCTTGCGATAATTTATGAGGGCATAGTAATTAAATTGAGAAATTATACGTAGAAATGTTCATCTCTAACAATATTGTATCTATTGTGGGAGAACAAAAGGTAATATGTTGTGTAGTACGTCAACAATTAAACTGTGTGGGCTCCATCTAGCACAGCCATTGTAATCTATGATCTACATAAGATACATTTCTGTTCATGTATTTGAGTTGTTAGTTAGTAGATATAACCATATATAACCTTATTTGTGTGCAATAGTTCATAGTTTAGTATATAATCTAAGATGTGTCTTAGAATAGGGGGAAACATTGTGAATAATGATATTATTAATTATTGGGAATAGCTATTTATTTATTTATTCTTAAGAGTGTGCATACCGACATTTCAAAAATTTCTAAAAACGGGAGCCCTTCTATCTCGGCAACCGTTACTAAATATGCTTTGGAACAAAATAGGGTAGATACATTGAACCTTTATCTAGGGAATAACCGTAAAAGATTTTTTATATCTTCTATAGATTTCTCAAAAAATATTTTTAAAAACATCCCTGATCTTTTTTCCGAAAGACGGAAAATCGTTTCCTGAAAGTCGCGGAGTGAGATTTTGTTTTTGTACCGATAATATGCATTAAAATCTAGGGAATAACCGTAAAAGTTTTTTGATAGACACAAAATTAACCCCAAAAAATGGAAAAAACGCTATTTTTACCATTTTATCATGCGATTGTCACGCAATTTTGAACCTTAATGTGGGAAAAGACTGTGACGTCATTACTGGTGCCATGCCCTTAAAGTGAATACATTACATGGAGTTAGAACAGATGATACATAATTATAATTTCAAATGGTCACTCGGGCGACCTTATCGCTAATCAACGATTTTTTGCACTTGAAAACCCAAATTTGAAATTTCGTTGGAGTTAAGTGAAATTAATTCATTTCTGTTTTAGTTTTACACGATTTCTACCCCATTAAAAATGTGACAGTTATTCAATACTCTCGCAGCGCAGGAATCTATCGGTTAGATATTCTGTCAGGTTTTTAGTCTGAGTGTGTTTTTTCAATTCTTGGAGCTTTCATACTACATACCGAAAGCGAATCAAAGAAGAGCTTCAAATAACGCAAAGTCATTTCAACACAAGATAGACATTCTTCCCAAACAGACTTTTTTTACTGTAGAGTGTACACAATTGTAGTAGCAATTAGATTAAGAATGACTTTGGAGTTGATAATCCACTATACCATACTTTTTAACTCCCTTATGTTCCTTGAGAAACATTAAGATACGGAATAGCAGTAGGTATTTTCACCTCGTATTTATTACGAATGGGTATAGGTATTTTGTATACAAGTTATCTACACACGTAGTAATGCATTTGTAAACATGACATTATTTGAACAATAGTTAGAAACTGTATTGTAGAATGTAGGTATATCATTTAGTAGGTAGAGGATCACATCAGTTCCATCTAATGCACCACAATAGAATGATGACAACATTATTAATGTAACATTAATCTACTATAATACAGACTATCTGCTATGAATACACATGATTTATGTATTTCACCACCATCAAGTATAAGAATGTGTTACAGGTAACACATAGGTCTATTGTATGGAAAAATGACATTTCTGCCAAAGAATGGTAAATGTCCGGTTTGTTGCTGACGTGATTTCAAATTAAAAAATGTTAAACGCTATTACAGAAATATGGATTAATCTCCAGATACTCGTATATCTGTCTGATCACTTTGTTCGACTCTAGGCAAACTCATTTGTAAGAGAAAAGGTCATCGAAAAAAAACGCCAGCAATTAAAAAATAGGTATAACAATGAAACCATTTATGTCAGATGAGTGGCTCTTTCACTGTGGTAACTGGTTAGCCAAGGTTTCGTTTGATGGCCGACAGAATTCGTTAGCTCTTATCAGTTTCTATTAATTAACCTTTGTTTACAAACATTGGACTGTAATGAAACCTTCTAAACTTCTGATATCAGTTTACATTTTACAAATAAGTGTGATCCCACACTAGTGCTGGATTTCACCGACGTTTTAGGTGAGGATTGAAATAGCGGAGATCGGAGCCACCTATCATTATTTTTCATGCAAAATTTACACTAGGTGACTCCTTTCTCCGCTATTCCTCACCTAAAAAGTTGGTGAAATTCAGCATAAGTATCCTACAAACTATTCAACACTTACAACAACCGAAAGTTCAACCAAAACTTTGATAGTGCAACATCGTTTTTTTTTGTTTTTTTTTTATACTAAGGATCTGGACTAGCATACACAAATCCAAATACTTCCATGCACACCTTGCACTAGGCTAAAAGCCTGTATCGCAAAGTGTGGTATACATCACCAGCGCCTGGGTGGCACACAACCTGGCACCTCCTGCTCAAGAGACTGCCGCCTCAACCAACTGCGCCAACCATGTACTTCGATTTCGTACAATTCGAGCTACAAAAGTTTTATATATCTAACTATTTATTTATGATTTGGATTAATTAATGTAGGCAGGTACAGATACGTTTATGATCTCTGGAACTAGTTCAACTAATCATGAGTCGACTGCATATTATATGAGATACATAATTCATATTAACTTCCGACATTATAATAGCATGTATCTTTTTAGACATAACGACATGTCAATCATGTTGCAGTTTAATATGTTTCAATGTGTATATAGGTAATGTAGGTAGCTACTACTTGCATATACAATAAATTATGGTAATATTAGATGTATTGTATAATGTAACATTATGTTCTGGATGCTTCTGGAAGATATTAGAGAGATCCTAACATTTAGTGAAAACAAACTTCCTAAACATATTTTTAAGCCCGCTTAGTTCAACTACTTATTGTCATGCTGAAATATTGCTTTTTGAAAAATGTATTTAACTGTCATAACCACCAAATGTGCAGTTATACCAATAAAGGACTTAGTACCAAGAATGGTGTCACACGTATTCAACAAAATTTCCTCTCACCCCCTCTAAAAAACATCGCGAAATAAATTCTCTGCGACTTTTGGGAAACGAGTTTCTATCCTTCGGAAAAAAGGGCAGAGGTGTTTTACACATTTTTTTGAGAAATCTGTAGAAGATATAAAAAATCTTCTACGGTTTTTCCCTAGATAAAGGTTCATTGTATCTACGCTATTTTTTTTTTCGAAGCAAATCTAGTAAGGTTGTCGAGATATTAGGTCTCCCGTTTATTTATATTTTTTTAAAACTTTACGATGCAGAGCCTTATTAAATCGTAATTTAATCGATTAGTGTCCTATTTAAGATTTATTCAGACCTGCTTTATTTAGAAATAATCTCAAAAAATGCTGATGGATGGAGATAGCGAAGTTCGACCATGTTGAAAAATAAGAAGCACAATTTTTCCAAAGGAATCGTACTATATGAACTGCCAAAATGTTTGACCATTTAGCAAGCCTTTCTTGAACACTCGAAACAATATATTGTCGTCGTAAAATAAAAACGTAAACTCATGCTACTATTACGCAACACTTCACGATGGCGAAATATTTAAAAAGTTATTTGTAACTCCTCATTTTTAATTATAATGATTGCGTCACAATGTTTTTGTATCGAATTTCGTTAATTGAGATGTCAGAGAGAATGATGTGGAAGTTTTTTTTATTAATTAATTATTTCTTTAACACGGCGATGTCTGTAATACGAGAACTGATGGAAGGAAGTTCTCACCACACGGACAAATGTACCCAAAAAGTATTAAAAGCTCAAGTTTCTTTGTTAGTACGATTAGTTAGAGACATAAGCTGTGACTTGCCGGATTCGAATCTCCGGTTTGTCTTTTAAAAACTCGACTTCTGTGTATGTAAATACTACTATAAATTACTATATAAAACCAGAAACAACAAAAACTGTATTATTATAGAATCGGCACCCGTTGGAGATCCATGCTGCAGAATAGCCCGCCACTCTATTTTGACGGTTTCTCGAGCGTACTGTTAAAATCAGATGTTCGTAAAATTCTTCTGCGTCGTTGTCCTTATTGTTAAAGGTCGTGACCGTCCTCTTCTCCACTTACACTTCCCCTTTATACATTTTGGATTGTTGTCCTCCATCTCTCCCGACACGTGAAATAACTTACCACATTTTACATCGTTTTCGGCAAGATAATTCTGGTGTTTAGAATAGGTAGCCGCTGTTTTTTGACGGTTTTTCAAGTGTCCTGTAGAAATCAGATATTCGTAAAGTTACGTTCCTACCATTTCACATCGGTTTCGGCAATGACGTTCGCCACCCATTCTGAATGATATATAAACGTTTCCGCAAAAAGAATGTTGTGTGTTTTTATAAGCACATACAGGTCCTATTATTAGGACCGTGGTAATATGGTATTAGGCACTAGATTTTTACAGTAAAAAGTATGTTTCAAAGTAAGCAATAGTTGTATCAACCAACTCCAATACATAATAATATTATAGTTATAATATAAACGGATTATCGAAGATTTATTATTTTCCTATCCATTGGAGCTATCACCATATTTCCTCTCCATTATTATACAATTTATATAATAGACTCATCCATCTGTCACATAATTTCAGTACACAGTTGGGACATCTTGATAAAAAGTAATCGTTTGGCGTTTTGGCGTCGATGGATGACTGTTTTTTTTTTATCTCCTTTACTTTTTATCATAATGAGAAATAAATTTAGTCTATTCAGCTGTATCCAATACACAGTTCCGGTGGTGAGTGTTGCCAGAAAGGGCGTGAAATGCTTTCCATCGGGAGCTTTTAGTTTTGAAATAAATCTTCATTTGGAATTACGTAACAAATATTTCAGTTCACATTCTATACGAGTACCTATACCAATTATTTTTCTTCTGTATGTATTTGAACAATGTATTTTACTTCTGCTGTATTTTAAATCACAGTGCCGGCAGCTCTTTTATGTAACTAATAATTCATTATATTCTTTATCATTATTATAATAAAGAAAAGTTTTTTTCTACTGGGTGAGATCCCACTGCTGAGTAGTTTCGGGAGGAGTTTGTTGAGAGGAGCCCTTCCCGCGAACCTTAAGCCCTCCCTTGGAAAGTAAAATTTTCGTAAAACACTGGATGACATAGGAGCTGAAGATCCTGAAACATCCTAGGTTTACCCTTAATACTATCCTGCAATTGATTCGGCATGTTGATATACGTAAGTGCTTTTTTTATCAATCTGGGTTTATCGATATAAACCCAAATAAATTCATCTTTGTACACTTCACTGTAAGCTTGAAGAGCTTGTGTCGTGAAGCGAGGTAAATCGGCATTGGAGATAGAACCTTCGTCCATTCGGATTAACAATCGAGCGTGTTATCAACCCGGCCACTGACCATCAATTTTTTTGTGTGGATATTCTATAACCCACAAAATCCGAGTAGGTATAGTCTACGAATGCTAGGATTCGAGCATTGTTTATTTCAAGAGTCCAGACTGCAAGTCCACTCTGTTTTCTTATTAACAGATTGCCATTATGTTACTCGTTTACATTATCTTGAAATGCTTTTATTGGTTCGCATAAAATATGCAGATTCCAATTATTATATTTTTAATTCAAGTATCCATGTGAAGTATGAATGCAACTGCGAGATAAGAGAATGTTTATTTTCACGGTCAATAACATTCACATAACTACGTACATATAATAATCCTTACAAATGTTATGTTGGACTCTTACACCTACTTAGTACTTAGTCTATCATTACACTTTCAACATTATCACATAGTCGGGATCTTGTCCTTACAAATAGTCGAGTCATGCGACAAAGGCACCGCTCTATTCCACAGCATCTAGTATTCCAATACAATTAGATACTTTACCTTCACGACTAACCTTCCTGTAGTCGAGATCTGCGAAAATTACGACAGTTTTAGAAAATATCTGCGACTCAAGAGACATCTTTGTAAAATAATACATCAGTCATAAAGTTTAGCAGGAGTTTCCAAAGTTTTTATGATTCCATAAAAAAGTTTATTTGAAAGCGATTATATAAATAATTTATAGGTTACGCATTTCATGTGTGACATATTTATTTCTTTGTCAAATTTTGATGTGACTTAAGATGTCATTTAATGTGATTTATTTATGGATATACATCATCAAAGTTTTTTTCCAATAAACGTCGTTTCGTCGGCACATTATATCCCTTTTGCTGTCAAATTAGTGATAACTTTGATTTTTATAGTTGAATAATGAATTATTAATATGTATCGATAATATTTTGCAATATTCAGTACAGATGAGTGAGTGAGGATTTTAATATTTTATTTGGAGTAGATGCACATTGCACATCCAGTGGAGGAACAGGGCTCAGGACAGAACGATGTGAAAGAATTTGTAGAGGCCTGTATCCAACTGTAGATATAACTGAGCTGATGGAAAGAGGGTGTCTAATGAGCTCGAGCAATGTACAAGCCTTTTATTTCAGATAACTAATACTGGGTTATCGAAAAAGATGCACCCTTTTTCAAAAAAGGCAAAACTTTAGAACCATTCATGTTGAATGAGTGATTCTTTCGCTCTTCGGTAACTAACGAATGTAAGTTTTGTTTGATGCACAATACAATGCACTGCACGGACAAGCCAATCGGCGCTATTCATTTACTACCTTCTAATGTTCGTGCAACGGAACCTGTCGATCTGAGGGTTACTCCAGAGACGCTGAGTTCCAGCTGTCTCTTTGGTGGTCTTCCAGGCAGAATGCGACCCGCTAAGATTTCATGGGCCACGGTATACGGAATTCTATAACTTTTTTTTATTAAAACTTTAAATTTGAACTTCATCCATACGTTACAAATTAAATGCATTCAAAGTTAGGATTCGCAATGGTATAAACTTTAGTATTGTCGTCGTGTTATGTGAGCTTTATTTAAGTTAAGATCATACTGTCACATATAACGTTAATATATTGTGAATCACTCCATTGCAATGTAATATTATTACTATCGCCGTTCAGTCCGACTGGCGTGACAAAGATCGTCGGATCAGCTGCAAAGGTTACACTAAATTTACACCGGACCATTATAAATTATCGTCCACTCTCCACTTTGCAAGTTTGTTGTGAAAGTAGATTGAAACTTGAACGAGCAATAATTGCAGTTTGTAATACTAGACTAATGATGTTAATTAATTTGTAGACCACGGGTGGTAGAATATCTACCAATATTACTCCCATAAGATGAATCCGTGTTGAACTAAAATACCATCTAATTGTTTGCTCTTTTTCCTTCCTTAGTCCTTATTCTGACATAATCGCCTACTAATAAAATGTGGAACAATTTTGAAATGATCACCGAATCTTTTAACGTTTGAGATGTGAAGAAAAAATAGACATTGTTCAATAAATCCTTGATTAGTGAAATCGTCCAATAAGGTTTAAATTAATAATATCTACATAAAACTTTATTTACCAGCAAATCTTTGCAAATCATGACCTTATGGATAAAACGTAAAATGGTGAAAAGAATTTTGTGGGTGTTTTTTTTTAGAAAATTTTCACTTAAGCTTACACCCAATTGACATCTTAGACTCGACTCGTTTCACGAGTGGCGAAGTGCAAAACATGGCAATGGAATTTTAAAATCCATAAAGATGTTGTTACATAGTGCTGTTCCGGATGGAGATGGGCAGGGTCATGGAATTTTTACCATTAAACATTCTCCAGCATACATCATCTACTTTCATGACATACAATCTGATCGCGTTCAGTTTGTTGGTGTAGATTAAGCCGTATTTACAATCGCAGAGTGTGACTTTTACTGATTATATCGCATTGTTAAATATTTGGTGTCGCGTGTGATCGTGCCACGACAATAACACCACTTTACTGTAAAATCATTGAAATCGTTGTGTTGAATCACCAACATACATTTTATCAACAAAAGGACAAAGATACTTTGGGATAAATATTGGTCATTGGATATCTTTGTGCGAATATCATCTACTCCAATAATAATATCTTCTCTTACTTGTTTATCAACATTATCTGATTTGATCGGGCATTTAATTGTCAGCGGTTATTTTATTAAGTATGCATTCAGAATAGGGGCGATGAGGTTTAAATTTAAATAAGTTTTAGTCAAATTTGTTATAGGTGAATTAGCTATTGGTCGAAACTGTGTATGTGGGTGTAAGTAAGTAAATCTGGGCTAAGTAAGGTGAATCATTAAGTGAATGAAGTGTACGTGGTTTGGACACAGAAAGACGAGCAAAAAATATTAATGTGTATTTGAACAATAAAATAATTTGCCCACTTCTTTCTCAACTTTTGTTAGGTTAATACTATTTTTTGGGGTGACAAAAACAACAAGAAGAAAAATTTTGATACGTGAAAGTTTGATTATAAGTTCAGAACTATTAATGTCTTCGTAGTTACTTCATATTGTCGTTGTATTGCTATAAGACTACAATGTAAGTGATATTATTGAAATATTATACCCAGCACAAACTTGTCTATGACACTGAACTTCTCTCAATGTTACAAGCCATAAAATGTTATATTTATTATTATTGAACCCGGCGCTACAATACACATAATAATATTTTAACTCGGTGACGTCACCATAATTTAACAATATCCATGGTGTGAATGTGCTATCGTTATAATATTATTTATTTTCGTTTTATGTTCGCATTGTTCGCTCTTACGCGGCTTTCGAAGGGTAAAGTGTTATTGCTAATTTACTTCGACGAAGTCTCCGTCAAAATTACTGGTTAACTTTTAAAATTGGTAATATTATAAACATGGCTACTTACCTAACCTATCTATTGAAGTCATGTATGATTAATCAAATTTGACATTAAGTAACGGATATTCATATCAAAGTCTTTCAATCATGTTCACAACCGAGACTCATGCGAGATCCAATAAGATACCTGTATCTACTTACGTTCTTACGTACTATCCAATAAACTTATACCTAAATATATTCAGTTATAATGATCACGTTCTTAAAATATTTGGCACAATTGACGAAATTTCGATTTCTGAGCCTAAGGCACGTCAAACAGAATACACGTTGTAAGTCAATTTTAACTATGAATATTTTTTGTCCGCGTGAAATGTATAAGAAAGTTCCTAATTTTCTCGTAACTTCTCCTAATTTTTACGTAACTCCGCCCAACTTTTTTCGTGACTCCTACTCATAAAATTTAATAGATTTCTTCCACTATCTGTAAATAATCTGAGTACTTCAATACTCTGACATGGTTTACGATCATTATTTTATTCATTGTTGTTAAATAAACGTAATTTGTGTCACATTTTTTAACGCGAAAAAATGCAAAAATTGTGTTGTACGCCACGATTTTTTAAGATAAATTCTTCCATTAAAACGTGACCGAACTTTGAACCGCAGATTTTTTATCTCACGATTCTTTCCCTTGACGAAATGATATAGTGGGCCGCTCATTACGTTTTCAAGTGTCATTTCATAAATTCTTAACGGACACCAACCGCAAACGATGGCGTTTAAAAAAGCCTTAAACTGTTAAGGGTATGAATTACACCACACACTTTCAAATCGTATACACGAATAAATTGATTTCCACATAAAATTTGAAAGTGATCCTTTTACATACTGATTTTCCGTGTCCAAACCACCTACAATTTTCATTCGGTGATCGAAAAAGAAACATCATAAATTTTATTTTAGAGTGAACTTATTTAAAAAAAAATATTTAAAAATATAATTTTTGCACCCGTATCAGCTTCCACAAACTTAATTATTTGTAGAAAAATTGCCGATAGACAACTTTTTACTTCGTTTATTAGAAGACACCAGTAGGAGTGTCGACATATCGATCAAGTTTATCTACACAAGGTTCACCCGAAAAACCAAGAAACAATGTCAATCGCACACCGTGAAATCATTCAACATTTACTTTTACTAATAGTACATACTCTTGTAAAAAAAAATAACACATCGTCAAAAAAAGACTGACAAATGAATCCAAAATTATTTGCCAGCCAGAGGTTCATTCCAACAAAACAAATCATTTAAATCGGCACCTATTGATTTATTTATCGTTTGACGTCGTCGAAGTCTGCATCGATTATCCAATGCGACTGAAAAAATCTGACATTTGTAAATTTTTCAATAGACTTTCTCTTTTTCTGGCGTCTCTGTCTCAGGCGGTTCCTAACAGTTTCTCATAAGTTTGCTTTAATTCAATTGTATGGATATGTGTAGTGTATCCTCTTAACAATTTGATTCGTTCTGGTCTTCGCATTGCGAAGTGTTCACCGTCATATTAATTTAATATGAGAACCGAAATAATATTATTAAGTGTTATTGTACGAACATATTATTCCATTACATAATACTGGTAAAAGCCAAGTCATGTATGTTTGTAACGATGGCCCATTGGAAAATTTTGCAAGTTCGATGAATATGTATGTAGATTTAAAGCAGCGACGCGTTCGTGGGTCGTTCGTTCGTGAGTCTCACTTTTCATGAACGAAAATTTAAAATATCGAATGTACCTACCTACTAATGAAATTGTGAATGAAAATAATTTTCCGCGTAAAAGTACTACAGTATACATACATACCTACCAGAAAATAATTTGATTAGGTACTCCTATAATCAAAGATACCTACCTATTATAGTATTGATAGAGAATGCAATTCAAATTCTTTCATTAATCATACTTACTATAGGTACCTATAGTAGGTACGTATGTAGAATTAGTATGGAAAGTAGGTAAGACCAAGACCCTCTCTGATATGTTCCTTCGAAGAACTTTAAAGGGCGTGGTAGTTAGGGTAGTTTTAGTTTTTTTTAGGCTTTAGCCGGACAGTGTTAGGCTTTTCGACCTCTTGTCCGGCCAAATTTGAGTGCGTCCAGCCCGTCCGGCTTTTGTTAGGCTTTTTATTTAAGCTCAGAAACTATTGCAATAATGTTGAATTTGTAAAAACTTTTATGATAAAATTACTAAAGAAATTTGCTTTTTAAAGCAGAGGTTTATGTCAAAGGAAAATATGTAAGTGATACGGATTTACAATTTGTGAAAAAACGTGTTGTACTCATTTTTTTAGTTACAAAAATATTTTTATTTAGCGTCCGGCCCTGGGACCCAAAAGTCCGGCTTTTTTAGCGGCTAAGTCCGGCTTTCTAATTTTTAGAGATGGCAACGCTATATTCACGGGACCCACTAGTAATTCATATAATGTTGCTTCAGTTTGATTTGTAAGTAATATATCCTTTACTATACGGTGGACACGAGACACGAATTCCTCGACAATGTTCTGTACACGGAGGGACGTTACAAGGTACAAGGTGTATTTAATAAGAACATCTTCTTACTAATTAATCACCAATCGTCCTTTGAAATTTCACCACTGTGTTCTAGACACATATTTTACTAAGTTGTAACATGATTATACAACTAGTCGCTATATAAGTACCTATTAAGTGTCAAAAACTGTTTTTCGAGGCCGTGTTTACAAAATAATTATAGTACATGCTATCGAGAATAGGTAGCCTTGTGTTTTTGCCTTTGTTTTGTTGACGCTTTTTCGAGTGTCCTGATGAAATCAGATGTTTATAAAATTACATTTTTTTATATTTATTTAGTCACATGGGCACAAACAGTTATAACAGCACATATCAACAATTCAACAAAAACATAAAGCAAACCAGTGAAGGGCCGTCGTCTTTACCAGAAAAATATTTCTAAGAGAACACCGAAAAACAAATTAAATTTTAAAAACTAAAAACAGGTAAAAAAAAATATGTATAGTTTAAAAAACTTTATATGAAATGAAATTTAATAATACAATACACACCACATTACCTACATCATTTTTGACAATGATGTTCGCCACCCATTATGGATGTCTTATACCTATGTAAATGTTTGCGCAAAGAGAATGTTGTGTGCGTTTTTTGCACACACACACACACATTGTTTACCGGTTAACCTATTATTATACCGTGATGGTATAGTAGTAGTACTAAAATCGGTAAATTATTATGTTAATTTGGATTTTGCTACTTTTCGCTGTTAAAAAGTAGCATTATAAATAACATTTTCTGCAGGAAGAAATGCTATTTCATTAAATGCGCATTATCCACTTATCTACGGTGTTTATTACACAATAAAACCTTGCAATTATTTCATTACCGAAATAATACAATATTTGTGTACTTATTTGCTTTTATTTCAATTATTATTGCATTATTCACTTTATAATTGCCAGCTCCCTATGTTTAATTTAATTACCTACATTGTTTAATATCATTCTACTTAATTATTTAATGATAAAGTTTTATTTTATTGTTTTATTGTGTTTATTGTTTGACGTATTTGTCACAGTGATTTGTTTTAATACCTCATGTTTAATGACTGTCATAATATTGTTGAAAATTGTTTTCCTTAAGTGATGTTTGTTGATTTTCTGCTGTAAGTCAAAGAAATAATACTTTTGTAAATTTAGTTGTGAAGTTATTCCCACATTTGCGTATTCCTATCTATTACAGATTTCTGTCTAAATGTGCGCACTAAGCTAAGCAAATCGTTCCAATCACAGAAGGAATGAAGACTCGCTTAAAACTACCCAATCTCAGGTCTTTTTTTAAGTAGTGTCAGACGAATAAGAGAGCTTAATTACTGTGCTTATCCTTTTCTTGCTTATAATGTCTATTCTACATTCTATTTATCTATTCGTGATGAACTGTCGACGAAAAGCTCGATAGGAGATCGTCCAACTTTAAATTAGGCTTTTTTCTTTTTTTCGTATTTAGAATCTTAGAAGTGGGCAGGCCCTCAAACTAGCTAACCTCTGAATTCAAATTACATAAAAAGGGAATGCAATTCGGAACGATTACCGAACGAGCAATTCGAAATGGAAGTTCTTGGCTATCAATAAATTTATGAAACAGTCTAAACTAAATGATTTTGAGTGGAAAATATTTGATGGAAAGCTAAAAAAATAATCAAATCTCAAACATTCCATCTTTTCATATAACCCACGCATTATGATTTTCTCACAAGTGTCAATAAGAATCGTTTACTCACAAATTAATAATATTATATCTGACACATTATCTAAATATGTTGGAATAATTTGTTACCATAAAACTATTATGCCTTACAATGGTTTAACGACAAAATGTTATCGTCCCCTATTCGTCAAAGTGCTCATACAATATTAAATCGTATTACATATTTACTGGAACTCATTTCAAATACATGCCAACAGTATTTTATTATTCACACACAACACCTGAAGACTATTATCGAGAATAATAGGGTAATTTTCAGTTATAGATATTTCACAAAGGTAAATGCTTAATTTACTGATTTGTATTATTAGAACTTTAGAACGATTAGTCATAATATTTACAACCTTCTGATAATTTCGAATAATTAAAGTTACAGTTCATGCTCGCGCAATTTTTTTACATATTGCGATAACTTTTCAGCCACACCTTTTAAAATCAAATTTGAAAATATTTTGAGGACTATTTCTCGTTTTTATTTTGATTTGTGTGTTTTGTGTTGAACAAGATTGTTTATTAGAAATATGTACACGGTACTTAAATATTATTGTCTCCCTTGAAAACTGTTTGATAGAAAGCGCTCGAGCTTTTAAATTAAATCGTGGGATATTAAATCTCGCTTACTTCATTTATTTTTTATTGCATCTTTACACCATGTTTCCATAGAATGTTCAGTTACTATTGAACATCTCTTGAATGATCTAAAAGCGATGGAGAAACTTCGGGACCGTTTACATAAAAATATAAGTGATTTTTGAAGAATTATTGTTGTACGACAGAACATAATTCTCTATGAAAATATTTTCCGAATAAAAGTCTATTTTTATCCAAAGTTTATTGTAAATTATTATAACATGCTTATGTATTATTATTATATTACACAAAATATTTCTTGTGTAAATATCTTTCCAGTTACTAAGCTGTAATGTTTATTTTATTATTGTAAATTTATTACATTGCCCAAGAGGATGGAAGAAATTTTTATTTATATCTTTTATTATCACATTACATATTTTCATCGCAGAATTTTCCACAATTTTATTAAGTTTATCAACAATAAAACTATTGTATTTTCCTTGGTATTATTTAAACCACATTTATTTATGCTTAAGCTTACATGGCTAAAGTGTTTATTGAAGTGTATAAATGATTGAACATCGTTTAGACATGTCTATAAAATTACACAATTTACCCAGTGCTAAAAATGTCCTTATAAAAGTAAGTTTTCAGAATAATCATGACAGCTTTTGAAGCATTTGTTATCCGTTGTGTAGTCTTTAGATGGAGTTACCTAGTTTAAAAAAATGCCTTTTTTGGATTATTTCAGAAGCACAGAGTACTAGCCAAAGCTACGACTCTCCCACTAGATTTACGAAATAAATATTACATATGTTTATGCCTAATCTTTAAGTGGGACTTAGTCCGTGTCACTCTTATGATCAGAGGTTGTTCAATCTAAGCTGACAGCTGAATGTTATGTTTTAATGTAAAAGTAACCGTAGAATGTGTATGACAAATTACTTTATTTATTTATTTAAACTTAAAGTAAACAACAAACACATATAAATATAGAAAATGGACATAGTACAGATTATAAAACGTTGTTCACTAGGGCGAACTTATCGCAGAACTGCGATTTCTTCCAGTTAACCCCAGTATTACATGAATGTGACAGAAGGATTGGGACGTAATGATAGGAAAGTCTGAAGATCTGTTCTCTCTGCCACTCCGCAAGAGATGCGGCATGGGGGGGATAGAAAAGATTGAATAGAATGGAAAATAAATTACATCAGTAAAAAATCACCGCGCAAAACTGCTCGATGTGACGAGCCTTGTGACTTCCTTGTTAATGTTTGTTCAGTTAGTAAGGATTATATTAAAATTGAGTCTATTTATGGATGTGTAATAAATGATATTGTAGTATAAGAAATCTTGACGATCTTTATTTTTGTACTCAGATCAATAAACATTTCGTAAAGTTCAATAAAATATTAAATTCATTGGCTAATTTGACGTTTACACCTCTTATAATTCACATTCATACTTATTGCTTTCATTGTAAATATGAAGATAAATTTAGAGCTGTATATTAACTTGAACGCTGATATTGTTATTAATAATAGTCGAATAAAACGAAAGCTACTTTCATTAGCTGTGAGTTTAAAAACAGTAACGAGACCAGCGCATATTTTTTCAGTCTCAGTAATGTGACTACACAGAACCTAAAATCGTTTTTTCGTTTTTCTGCGGAATAAAACATGTCTTGCAGAGCTTGGTACACAATATTTACAGACCTTTTCAAAATGAGTTTTTCAGTCACTCTAAGAATGTTGTCATTTGAAAACGTTGAGAAAGATATACATAATATTGTAATTTTACTGTTACCGATTTTTTTATTCTACACCGACCTCGAAAACATCCCAGTACGAAAATTGTATCAGCAAATTAGGGAAGATATAAGTGAAGTTGATAAAAGTATCATCAATAAGTAGTATAATTTTTCATAGTAAAATACCAGTGACTTACGTTTTTGACCCTTCTCTGTGAAACAATTCGTACTTTAAAGGTAATGTTTTTTACCTCACCTATTTAGTATGAAATAAGTTGTTAGGTAGATTATTATTAATACATTGAATGCAATTTACTTTGATGCAAATGTAATCATTATCCTATCCCCTTTACAGTTTATGGCTCAATGTTATAATCTATATTACCCACACAATATTATTATCTGTTGCAAAGTTAACAACCAACATTTCTAGAAATATCATTTCGATGGTAACATATTTTTTCAATACAAATTGATGTTACATTAATATAAGACTTGCCATACAGTCATAAAGTCTCATGTTTAATTCTTAACTCTGTACCTAATCGATGAGTGACTGTGTAAAGTATTATAAGATTTAGTATTCCGTGGAACATTTTCACTTGAAACAATGAAGTTTTTGTTCATCTGCTTTAATCCTGCAAATTGATTGGTTCTATTCTTCGAAATAAATTTCCGGATCTCCCGAAATGCTGAGCAACATTGTATAGTATAAAGACTCAAATTGACGAACAGTAGTCTGCAGTAGTCTGAATATATGGTTTTAAATTAATTGTTACGAAATTGCATTTACGACTTTTTTATTAAATTTTAATCTACATTTTATTTTGATGAGCGTCGATAAAAATGTCGATCCAGCGACGAAAAGACTTCATAAAAAATATCGTACCATTTAAATTGCTAATTTACGAGTATTGGTTTGCAATCTTTACAATCGTACGCCACCTACGCGATATAAATAAATAATATTGTTTTTTACAGCGTATGTGGATAATGTTATTTCAACTCAGCATAATCATATCGAAGTGGCAAAATTAAGGGCTCGCATTTTGAACATTTAAATTAAATTAAATTTCTTTATTCATAAAGTTATAAATACAAAATAAATACATGTTAAAGGTCACCGCAAATTATTAAAAAATAAGGATCTGGGTTTGTGCACAAAATCTTAATTCCTGCACACTTTATGTAGGCTAAAGCTTGGTTTGCTTAAAAATAACAATTACAAACTATAATTTTTTCTCAGACGTCATTACCTTTCATTCATTGCACAGGTTGTCACGCTACAATGGCCATTCAATTTCTTTCAAACAAATATTTATAACATCTCACGAAACATTCTTATAACGAGGAAATTATTTTTAGTATTAGCCAATTAATATTACTGGTACCAACTTACAAACATTGTTTTTTTATCGACACAATCGTGATTCAGATCTTGCTACATGTGAGGACTACAAAGGCTTCGTACCGGATTTATCGAGAAATACCCGAAAGCTTTGAAAAACATTTCGAACGACTTACTACTTAAATTGTATTTGAGATATTTTTATTATGTATGCAAATCTTTAGATAATTTCCAACGTATGTTTCACTCACAACAACGTGTTTAATAATAAGATTATTATGTCGTGTATTTGCGATAAAAATACGTGTAATTTATAATGTTTTACAATATAATAATGTTGTTATTATATCAATTTAATACAAAGTCACTGTTTTTATATATTCACTACACACTTGTTGTTTTACAAAAAATACTGTGTTAAATGTTAATAGTTCTTGTATTGAAAATTGAAATACTATGAGTCAAGAATTTGATTGGCTTTTATATGAATTTTATCGCATACATTGTGTACGTTGAAGATGTAGGCTGGTCGACTTTACATACATATGTACATACTTATATGTTCAGCTATTTATCCTTCTGATAAAAATTGATCGTGGGAATTCTTTTCACACAAAACACGAGGATTTTCCAAAATGTGACCAGTTTCAAACGAGAACCTTACAATCAAGACTATATTGCCCATCTTTCGTTGATTTTCTTATAAATATTTGTAGTGTACTTTTCTAAGTTTCGTAGAAGTTGCATTTTGCTTTATTCCTTTCACCATCTCACCTAAACTTATGCACGTGAACTACTATTCATTAAAGTCAAAATATCACATGTCTTTTGACTAATTTAGACTTCAAAAAGTATTCAGGTGTTTTAGAAAACTTGCAGATATTTAATCAGGTACAAAGGAAACGTGTCATCTATGAATTATTGCGTCCCATCTTGCATTTTAAACTCGCGCATTCAGCAGAACTTACACAATTTTCCTTTCCAAAGTTTCGAGAGTTTCTCATCTTGACGGTGACAACATATGTTCGGAACAAAAGATTAAAAGCACCTGTTTAAAAGCAAGAAGTCATGTACCTGAAATTAAACATATTATACATATTATACAACTCTTTAGCGTGTCTTCTCACGTTCTGTCTGCACCGCTATCATCGCTGTTTCTTCGCATTCATTGGTATAATATGAGTGCAATCTTATCATCGCTCGACTTTTTCGACTTAAATAATTTCGTGAAAAGTTTTGAGCCTCCCGTTTTTTGCGCTGACAGATACAAAGTAGGCAATTTAAATTATCAGTGAATAAATAGTTTCTGATATCAGGTATATCTGCAAAGTTACGACTAATTTACGAAAGTTGCTTTCGTTTTGAGTAAAAAATATTGTTTACGTTTAGTTAACCATTATTTCTAATTTATATTAAAATATGGTGGAAAACTTTAGACTGTATACCTTATCTAAATCCTTGTAATTGAAGGTGTGTTCTTCTGTATTTTCCTCTCTTTTCGTACAGTAATAAAGATTATTCAACATCTTTCCTGAAGTCAGACGATCAGACCTCTTAACTTTTTCTTAGCGACGGTTTCCGACTTTGACAAAGTATCAAGAACTGATTGCATAAACAAGTCCGCTTACATATGTAAATCAACATTTGATTATTATTTTGAATAAACAATTCTTACATTTTCTCACACTTGATTGTTTTTTCTAATTACGTATTCGGATTTATGCAACAACATGTGTACCTTTGGTTATATATTTTAAACCAATATTTTCATCGTTAATTAACACCATAGTCTTATATTTGTCGAACATCTACTAGTTCCTGCTGATTTTGACGCCTGCATT
The DNA here is from genome assembly GCA_963576895.1 of Ceraclea dissimilis. Lineage (NCBI taxonomy): Eukaryota > Metazoa > Arthropoda > Insecta > Trichoptera > Leptoceridae > Ceraclea > Ceraclea dissimilis. Next base: position 17,457,126 of record OY756361.1, read on the forward strand.
CTATCTGAATGATATAACAATACAAATAACATTATTTCAATAAAATTTTACATGAGCATTTACATCGTTCCTCTCCACTAGACAAAGTCTGTTCCAGGAAGTAGTAATTATTATAATAATCCATTCATTATTAATTATTTATTCATTGCATACAACACCGTTTATACTTCGAAACAACAACCCAACACAATACGAACTACCAAATGTATACTAAGTATGCTTGATTGATATTTTTCACTCAGAGTCCTCACGCACAAACTGGCGCACGATAATAATTCAATATCTTTTTCTTGTGTGTCGTAGATATTATCTAGATTGTCAACGGAGTATTAATTTCAAAACTGTGCGTGTTTAATAATATTGAAACGCATTGAATCATTTCCCCTTTTTACACTTGACGTCATAAGAAATATGCGAGATTTCATTTATCTGATTGTAAAATCTATGGGTCGGGTTTTAAAATGAGAGAACACACTTTTCAAGTTATCTGGTACACTTTAGTTTTTTTATTTCTCTCTCGTCTCTGTCTTGTTGGCACAGACGATTATCTTAATTAGTATAATGGTAATTGTCAGCTGAATGTTTCTCACACTTATTTTTAATTCTGCTTCCTTATTATATTTTTGCTTCTGGCCATAATTCCAGTTATACTTCAGTGAGTCTCATGTAACTGTGAAATCTAATTTACATTCTTCTTGTTCTCGAAATACCCATACAATAAAAAGCAGTGTTTGGAGGCAAGCTGTTTTGTAGTGCTGTCCTGTAGAACTTAAATTTAATAGAATTGTTATTTTTCTTATAATAATTACTATCCTTACGATTACCAATTGGTTGTTGTGGTGAAAAATTCTTCAGTGATGTTTATCGTAGTCATTTGAAATAAAGTCATTTATCTCCCACAATTTATTAGGAAGCCGTTCGTGATCGCTATTGATCCTTCTTCATATTTTTTTTTGCATTTTATATTCTTTTTGTTCATTTTTGTATCAAATATTTTGCACTCTCATTGAGTGTTTGTGATGTGGGCATCACATCAGACAACAGACAAGAACATTTTCTAAGACTTATCTATTAAGGCTAGCTGGAAGAGATCGCGATTTCGTGATAAGCTCGCCTTGGTGAGCATTTCTCTGTTTGATAATATTTGAGACATTATATTTTATGAGATTGTGAAAGAGTGAATTAATAAGTTAATTTAAAATTATAATTGAACGTATATTATCGAGCTGTAGAAATACGATAGGCACACTTGATAGCTTTTGGAAATCAAATTACGTTTTTCTCTCACCCTTTCATCTCATTTAAAAGCATAACAATTTCGTACTACGAGTGTGGCAGTGTAAACTTCAGTTGCAATAATCTCAAGGTTTTTTACCGTGGTACATGGTAGAAGTTAATTTTTAAGGTAAAAATGAAAAGACTATTAGTTTTAAAATCCACATTGTTGACTTTAAATCACGCGACCAGATTTCGAGACAATTGTCAAACGTCTGATAATGAGGGTGCAAATCCTCGAACACTAGTCGCGGAATTTAAAGTCATTAATGTGGATTTTAAAACTAAATATACTTATAGTCTTTTCATTTCTACCTTTAGTATTGCAATATTGTTTATGTTATTTGTACCATTCCTCTCGTAACATTTAGTCTCTCTATCACTAAATCACGTGAATAATATAATAATAATAATAATAGCATTTGACTGGACTCTTGAGTGGACAGCAGTTCCTCCGAGTTGAGTAGTTGTGGTGTGCTGAATGTCCCACGCACCACCGACACAAGACCAGACCAGCTCCGATCTACGGATACAAATGAGGCGTTATTTGAAATTTCATGTTCGCAATTTATTAGAGCGCAATAACATAACCGCAAGGTTGCCTCAAAACATTCACAGTAATTACATTTCTTCTTCTTCTTAGGATCAGTTGATCTGTTCTGTCAGAAAGCTCCTCTCCTCTTGAGGCCTCGAGAACCCCATCCATCTTCTAGACGGTCCTTCAGGAATACGAGCTGGGTGTATTCTTTTTGCTGCAATATGAGGGATATTTATTCAAATTATTTTCAATTTACAAATCACTATTGTAAACCGTTGGATTTTTTACATTTTGTAGTACGAGTATATATGCTATAATGCAGTATTCAGAATGCAGAAATGACAAATGTTTCTCCAGTGTAAAGTGATCGTAAGCCCGACAATGTTCATCTTCAATTGTACATTATAGAAATACCGCATTATGGGATATTTATATTTGTTGCTTTCTAGTTTCGTCTGATTAGATTTTAATAGAGCAAAAGGGATCGTAGGGTGTGTATGACGAATTGCACGAATGTGTCGGAAGCCCGAAGTGTGTGTAAGGATAGGAAGGTCTGGCGATCTGTTCTCTCTGCCTACCCCGCAAGGGATGCAGCGTGAAGGGATAGAATAGAATGTTTATTAGATGATTACATACGTAGGATTTTACGGTTGTTATTGTGAATTCCTAATGAGTATTTTCGAGTGAACCGATTTGTGTTCACTTGGAGTCAGTTGGAGTGCTTTTCAAGACTGAAAGTTGAAATGACTCCAGCTGAAATCGAATGCTCGAACCGTGTGTATGTGTCATTTCAGAATTCTGAACGATAATTTTCTTATTTTCAACAGAGTTTTCCGTGAGACTGAGACCTATCTTCGATGATTTATATGAAAGTGTGAAAGGTTCGTTTCCGTGAAGAGAAAACTTTCGAATGTATTAAAAAGATGGAATGTGTAGTGAGAATTGCTTTTATGTACCAGACTATTTTATTGTGTTTGACAATAGTTTAAGTGGTAACACTGATGATTTATTACTTGTACCTAATATTTTATTCTTCTGTTGGCAACCTTGCATCTCTCAACTCACCGTGTTGTCGCACATCTAGATAATCTTTAAATACTGGTTATGTCTCGTAATATTATTATTTATCACCAGCTTTCTTACCCGACGTTGCCCGGGTAGCAACTTGTGACTGAACAAAGCATTGGGACTCCACCTGCTTTACAGACTAACGTACTCCTTCCTAATAACGACGACCATACTCACTTACCTCATGCTTTGTCATATTTCTGTAAATACTTATTAAATCTATCTATCAAATTCCTGCACTCTTTATGTCATTTCATTGCATTTTACGATCTAAAGGAATATCTTTCTTTATTATCTGAATAAATTATTACCTATCATCAAAATTTATATATTTTTTTAACGAAATTGCATTGAAAGAGTCAGTGAGTGAGTTAATGAGTGAGAAAATCTGTGATTAACGTAACTGTATTATTTCATATGTTTGAGCTACTAACTACATATCAAGTGGTATGGATCGTATGAGTAAATCGCTGAAATACATTCGCCGATATATATTTGATGAAAGCTTGAGAAATAACTTACTCAAGTGAAAACTTATGTAGAAAATTCAATTTGTCACAAAGGAATTCAAAATAAACCACTTCATTATTTTTTGAGTAGGGAGGTAATGATGAGAACAAGATGAAAAAAACATAAAAATACTCACGACATTCTTGGGGCAGAACGCACTGATGGTCACGATCTCTTACATAGCCATGACGGCAGAAGCAACCTGGTATACACGGAGCTGTGCATAAACAATTTCTGTCTTTATTATCACACGTTCTAGTGCAAGCTGAACCACAGTCTGAATACACTGCATTCTTTCCACAGTAATTAGCTTTAAAACAACACACGTAAAATTAGAATATTCAAGATTAATTATTTCATAGAGTGATATTAACATAGGTAAAATATTTTATTAAGCATCTAGATCACACAACTCTCATAAGAAAATTACACTCCCATTGAGTATGTTTCAAAATAATTTATAGACTCGTCACAATTGATCCATACGCAGTATTTTAAGATATCTAGGAATTTATAAGAGTAATGTGAATAATAATGAGTACATGGCTGGCGCAGTTGGTTGGAGCGGCGGTCTCCCAAGCGGGAGATGCCGGGTTCGAACCCCGGCGCTGGCGATATATTCCAATTTTTGCGATACAGGCTTTAAGCCTAGTGCAATAATATACCTAAATACATTCTTCACAGGATTATAATAAAATAATTCATCAATAACCAATAGGTAAAAGGCATTGTGGATTTATGCGAAATTATAATAAAATCCTTGATGAAGGACTCTTCCATTCGTATAAATTCCTTTCCGACTTATTAGATTTATTAGAAATTTGTTTTGATTGTTACTCACAACATGATTCCACGGGAATGCATTTATTGTTTTCATCTCTTACGTAGCCATCAATACAGAAACACCCAGAGACGCACATAAATAGGTCCTAAGCGATTAGCACATGTCTCAGGACAAGCATCTCCGCAATGATTGAACCTCTCGAAAGGACCACAAGCTAAAACATTGAATTTTCAAGATATAAGCAATTAATAACGAGTAACTATAAGCTTAATAAACATATCAGACCAAAAATAATATTAGACCGTACGTACATACCTTCACTCCGGGCAGGCGGCCACGGTTGGTGGAGCTCTGTAGCTGATATTTGGGCAATTAGAAACAATAATGATAATTAAATAAACAACTTCATCTTCACTGAAATTGCAATTGTTTTCCCCGCAACCTACGTCCAAAAATAATACGATTTTTTTTACTACCTTTATATATTAGTAACCTCGCTGTATTGCCTGGCGTTGCCCGGGTAGCTACTTATGACTGTTTTCAAAAATCCCTCCATAGTGTGAGGTTTTGTGTTAAAACCTATCTACATACAATATTTCAGTTCTCTAGGATTAGCCGCTCAGATGATGAGTGAGTATGTCAGTCAGTCAGTTAGTCGGGCGCTCTCGCATATAAGTAGAGATTATCATATTATATTATTTTGATTGATTTTGTATTTGTTTAATTTGTGTAACTGTCGTAATGGTTAATTTCAACATGCAGACAAATTCCTTTTTAGTTTGAATACATTTCAATAACAAATTTTAAATATATCTAATAATACAATTATAATTTTACATAAATATTTTATCGTTTCCATATCAGTAGCTAAAACATTTATTAGTTAAGTCGTTAAATTAGTTACAGTCAAATAATTATTAGTTCTAATCAATAGTCAAACAATTTGCTAACATGTTTATTATATTGACGTATTAAATATGTTTTTATTATTGATGTGAATCATATCGCTAAATAATAAATTAACGAAATAACAAACATATATTTAGTGTTCCAATGGATGCAGGAGGTACAGACGTGTTCAAATTATTAGACTAAAAACAGCTTATTCAACAAATAATGATTTAGTCACTTTTTAGTATGTACATAATTTCGAATTTCATAATTGGATGCATCCCGTAGACATTTGTAAGCATGTTTATTCTTGTAGGCATTGATTCTACTAAACTTCTGCACACTTTTTTTATATCTTCATATTTCATATTTCTTAAGGAAAACCACAACTATGACTCAAGGAATAGCCCCATTATGACAATGATAGAGAATTTGTGGGCCATGGTTAAACATAAAAATAAAATAAAAAATGAAATTAACCACAAAAGTGCCCATAATACAAAAGTTCAAAAATCTGGCCCCATGACGATGATATAAAAAAAAGTGTAAAAAAAGTACATATTATATACTTAATTAAAATATTGTTTTTATTTGTATTATGTATTTGAAGTCATTATTTCCTGAATAAATATTTTAGGATAATAATTGGAAAAAAAATGTAAAAATAAAAAGCTCTTTTTTCGATCGAATAAAATGAATAAAATTAAGGTCCATCGATTTCATTGATTTGTCTTTCCATTAGTATCAGAATGTGAATTTTGATGCACATGAAACCGGGCGTGCGCATCTTATTGATTGTGTACTTGACTATTGTGATGTGAATTTGAATACCTGCATGTCCTGCATACTTCACTAAGGATGAACCAACCTGAAGTAAAGATGATTAGGTCCAGCAACGATACTGAATGAAAAAACTTAAACAAATAAATTCAGGAATAAGCCTTTTCGTCACTGTTTGACATATTGTATCGTTTCATTTGATCTCACTCTCACTAATGTGTCAATGTTCGTATGATTTACTCTCTAGTCCACGCTGGTGTTATAACGTCAATATTTCAATCACTTACCGTTCCATACAACTCCGGAGTCATTGCCGTATAAGTAGGCGATAAATTTCATTGTTTGAGTTCGAATTTATGTCGTAACAATACAAACCACGCTATGTGCTATTATTAAGTAGTGTAGTTTAAGTAGATATTTAGTACTTACTGTACATACACGTGTTTAAAGACAACGATATCTCGCACTTTTTGATACAAACATAAATCTATTCTTATCTGTCGACATTTCGACCAAATAAATTCGTTGTCAATAATAACCGGTAACTCGAGTGTGTAGTGTGTGTATTTTTTTCACCCACACTGCTCTCGGTACTAGCGCCCTGTTCTCCCCGTGTAAATTGTATTGGGTGTGCCGTGAAAACCGGGCCGTTCCGCTTTTAAAACCTACACATTTTCTGAAACTGCGATTTAATTTATACAACTCTGCCTGTGGGATGACGATAAAGCTATTTATGATTACACTTTTATGCACCGACGGAATTTTGAATTACAAATACGTTATAATATCCAACAATCCCCACATACCTCTAATAATAATGCAGGAAATCTCGTTTGTAATAACAATTCCGTTTTCATCATCTCTTCGTATTGTGCAATACTATCATATTGTTCTGATGTTTATTATTACATGTGGAACTTTTCAAATATCCATCACCACATAGAAAAGATTCAATAATTTAAACAAGACTAACTCTTACCTCATTCAATAAATAACTAAAACATTACTTAATAGATTCATAGAAAACTAAATAAATTTAATAATGATGATTAATTTTTGTACTAATTTAAGTGTATTCCAATATATCTTGTCACCAGAAAAGGTATCGACATTAATCTACATTTCTTTCCTACGATATGCCATCGCATAGTTCATCTACCGTAAAGAATTTTCACAATAGATGAATTGGGTATGGCTCTATTACATTAGTATCATATAGTAATATCTAGTATAATAGTAAGTAGTGTAGTACTTGTTTTCTTCTCTGATGTATAATCCTATGTGTAGGTGTAGTTGAATGATTGATGTTGTAATTTATTTTGTGCCAAATTTGTCAGCTGCGGTATCATGATGGAATACATTCTGTGTTACCATAAGAGAAAGATTGCGATCTCAAAAGAGTCCCATGTGAGAGCTGGTCACGTCTTGTAGATAAATACATAATATTGTTACGTCAGAATCAGGATTCTTTGATACATTATCAACATAATATAACAACATAACCGGCCACGAATCTAGATTGTCAGATTTTACTATGTAAGTGTTCCAACTTGTATCATTTAACTTTTTTTCTTTCACTTTAGTTTTCTCATTTCATTTATCGCAAACTTATTCTGAAATATGGATAATCAGCATTCCGTGCATTTTAAGCAAAGTTTAATTAGCAGACTTCACAAGACGAAAGCTTGCAATCGTACTACCAAACCCGAGATATTTGTTCAACTGGGTACAATTGTAAGCAAAAACAGATCCCAACGTTGAGATCCTGCTGATACATACCTACCTAATGATTTGCTGAAAAGTCAAAATTTGTTTCTTTCGGCTTTGATTAAATTGTTTCTGAAACTAAATATTTGAGTCAATCCGTTTCAAAGGGAAATTGAATACCCACGGCTTACAGGGTCGTACAGGTGCCTCTATATCCGCTCATTTAATGCTTTGAAAAATAGGCTGTGAAAAGGAGTTTAAAAAAAACACACATACAAGATGTAAAGCGCCATAATCTGGACTTGGACAAATTCGGATTATGTCAGATTCTAATGTTTATTACGATGAAGGGAGAGATCAATATCATTACGTACATTTCGATTATAAATACAGCAATAATACGCATTATTATTTTAACATGTGTTTTTGCAAGACTCGTTTTTCGTTTTTGTAAGGGGGCCGCACTAACTTGTCCTCTTTAGATATTTTTACTCGTGTTTGTCGCATTTTTTTTACGTTATTATTTTGTTTTGTCCCTCTTTTAAATATTTGTCTCCTCCGAGAATTATTACGATCTCCGCCCACGGAGAACATCATTTTAATTCGTGTAATATTTTATTTTTCGAATAACACAAAAAGGTTTTTTTACTGTCTTTTGATAGGCTTTTGTAAGAGCGATTTTACAATCTCTGGGAATATACCACCTCGGTTGACAAGCTATAAATAAGTTATTATGACTATATTTGAGTAATTTACGATTCATTTACTCACAAAAGCGGTGAGGTTTTACGATGTCGGTAATAGAAATAATGCCATTTAAAATGGTATTGTTCAACAACCGTAATTTCTCAATGCTGGTGGGCGGTCTATTTAGATATCGAAACAATACGATTCAAGTAAATTTGAATAAAAAAAACACAGATATTGTGTTTTTTATCGATAATGATTGACTAAAGATCTAAATGGAGACCTGACTGATCTGGAGATTGAAATGTTAATGTACCTACTCCATTTATGTAGCTACGAGCTATTCATCAGAAGCTTCTTATACACGACGCATTAATGTGAAAAAAACCCGTGAAAAAGTGTACGACAAAAGTCACATTAATTTTGCTGAGTGAGAATGTCGTATGTATTTTTATATGCACACAGCATTTACTGGTTACCTCATTATTGGGATATGACGTGACGGTATAGTAGGATAATTCTTGATAGTTATGCATGAAGAAAAGTGATTGATACGCCTATGTTATGTATGTAGAATGTAGATATGCATAATTATAATCTCTAAATGCGATATTTGATTTAAGATGTCTTGTTAATCCGTCCAAACTTCAGCCCCGCGGCTCGGTGGGCTAGTGATAGGTGAATACTCCCACGGATTGTGTGTTCTGTTCACGACCTCTCCACCTTATTTCTCAGTTGTCCGATGCACGTAGCGGAGTACAGAGTATACTCCATACAGTCCATACATACATCCACCCACAGTAATATACTGACAGCGCGTGATGCCATGCACTGCATCACATAAAATATTCAAAACATTTTCAAATGGACGTACAAACGAGAGCTTTTTAATATAGAACCTCAATGGAATTGAGGTACAAAAGGCTTTATCAATAATAAAATACAGATGCGGTAAAGACTGGCGTTTATCTTCAGGTGTAGAATTTCTCCTTAGGGGCGTATCAGCTGTTTTATATTATAACAATAGCCTTGTGGTCTCTCATCACAACCCCATTTGCATGAATGATGAGTATAATTTTACCATCTCATTACCGTCTTTCGTTCATATAAAATAGACCGATCACATCAACTCAAAGGGATACGTACTCCTTTATTCCAGACACGTTAGCTCTTTGTGTATCTAATACTTTTTGGAAAAAAAACTTATAATTTATCTTAAACAAATTGTGAAACAGTTAATTCAAAAGGCGGTAGGTTCTTTTATCAACGTGCTCATATTTAATTGTTGGCTTCGTTTTCATTCTAAGAAGACCTTAGTAAATAGCACCTAAGTATTAATAGTCGTTTTCCTTAGACTTTGACAAGTGAATGACAACTCAATAATATTCGGACATAAATATTCGGTTACCAATTACGTCTTATCTTTTGAAAAAAACAATCACATAATTAATGCCAGAAACATCAGTGAAAACGTCTTATCTTTCCTAACTCTCAATTTTCTTACATTGAAAAAAGTGTTCTGAAGCTCGGAAATTAATTTACCCACCGCATTTGAGCTTTCAAATATAAACTCAAATGTGTGCCTTTTCAACTATCTTTCAGTCCACATAATCTTATGCCGTGCACAAGGCGAGATACAAAAACATCGTAGTCGTAGTACGTCAGTACTAATGTACTCATACTTAATTTCCTTCTAATTTGCAGAGATTCTTTTTTTCTTATTTCACATAGAATACTCGCACCATTATTACTCTAGCCTAGAGGAATCATTGTAAGACCATTTACGGTCCTGCCTTCCAGTAGCTTATTATATATGTATCAATTTTCTTCATAGCTGAGAAGTCTGGCGTAGTGAATTACTTATGCAATTTAATATGTGTAATGAATCATATCCTGTATGATAACTATTTTTCCATTTTATTAACTGTCAAACTCCCAGCTTCTTTCCTTGAGGGCTCAATCTATTCACCAGACCAGTTTTTTTCTAATTGCCACATAATTCGCTCGTTATTATGCACTTTATATCCAGCCTTATCAAACGTGTGAGACATTGTGATAATCTACGAGAATATTCAGAATTTTAATAGGTGTGAAGATGGATTGATATCTTGTATGACTGGATCATTTATTTCTTGATGCCTTCTTCGTTGCTTACACTCTTCTATACAATTCCTCTATTGCATTGAAACTTTTGCAACAACAACCTTCAGTCCTGATCGACTCCTTCTCTGGATCCATAAAATAATGTCCAAATCTGGACATTATTTTATGGATTTACCGAAAAACTCTATAACTCTAGAAATATAAGTAAAAATTATTTAATTTGCTCCTTTATTTAAGGTTAGCTCGTCGTACCTACGGTGATATGTATCTTCCAGCGAACTAACATTTGATGTTTACGAATAGCCTTTACGAACAACATATTACAAATATTAGAACGTTTTCAGATTTTGAGTGCATAAAACGTAGGTACTTACATCAATACAAGATTCGCCAATTTCTTCAGATAGGTATTATTTTTTCTTTGCTTTTTACTACATAATTTTTTAAGCATTTTATCTACATGGTAGACTAGCATCTTATCTATATAATAAGTAGATATTATACTGAAGAGCAATTGTATAATATATGTGGATGAATCATAAATATTGATCCACATACAAGTAGGTAGACACTTGTGTATATCTGGCAGTCGGTAGTCCGCTTCCTACGATATTTAATATGCAAGAACTTCTGAAATATGATGTTTTAAAAACCAGTAGTAGTAGAGTGTGATTCGTCCTTTATGATGTCATTTATCAGTGTTTTAAAACCATTTGTAAATCAGAGCAATTACGAACATCTTTTAGTTCTGTTTGTTAAAATATTTGAATTCATTAGTTCTGTTTGTTAAAATATTTGAATTCAAAAACGTTCTAGTAAATTTATAGCATGCTCCATTTATTTTTAAATTAGAACAACTGGATCGTATTGAAAAGAATTGAGAGGTAAAAGATTTACATGTTTCTTGCGTGTCATTCGTAGAATGAACAAACAAAGGACGTCCACATTTTAATAAAAGGTTTGTATCTCCTATTTTAATGATCGCAAGCGTAGGTTGTTTGGTAAATAAGGTTGTACTTACGCCTAAAGGAAAACACTTTTATTTTGAACAATAAATATTCCGCACATTGAGATAGCAAAATGGTATTTAATAATTGTATCACTTTATCATATCTACAAGTCATTCAACGACATCGAGGAGCCGAATCCCCCTTGTGGCGGAATATCGAACTATATACCTAAGTACCAACTGCTGCTATATCAAGTAGCGCCTCCAAAACTTGACGTGTAAATAGGTATAATATTATAGTGTATGGTTTTTCTTTTAGAGTTGAAATCAAAATTTACTTCAGAAACATAAGGAATGCCCCATATTGATAAAAATGACACTGTGACTTCGATTTGGTGAGGTGGTCGGTAGCCTGGTTGGTAACGCACTCGACTGTTAATCCAGTGGGCGCGAGTTTGATCCCCGATGTCGACTTACTCCACTTCACGACACAAGCTTTTCAAGATTACTGTGAAGTGTACAAAGATGTATTTGGGTTTATTTCGATAAGCCCAGATTCACTTTAAAAAAAAAGATTTGTTAGACGTTAGAGATTCAAATCCCAGTATTAGCGCACTCAATGATATGCCTGCTCAAATGTGTGCAGAAGAGTTTTTGGTTTTAAATTTTTGATACTAGACTATTCACAGACCATCACCTAATATTCAATAACACGGAATAATCAGCTACAGATGTGCGGGTGCTTTTCGAAACATTAACGACATGCCCAACAGAGCGGCCTTGTTGCATCTTACTATCAGAATGGGCGGTGAACTTGATCGCTGCATTTCCCAAGTCCATTTCATTTGTAAACAATATTTTCATAGGGTTCTAATCAAATTTGTGAAGAAGATTTTGAATTTGTATTCATACAAGTATGTGAACTGTGAGTGTCTTATCAGAATGGTAATATAGGTGTATCTGTTTATTAGCATATTTGATTACATATCTCTATATCATTTCATATCTGTCGTCTGTATGTAGAAGTAGATACTAGTATCAAATACATACATGATTGATGGTAAGCAATAAGTAAAGCTCCTTTTAAGCACATAGAAATATAATTTTCCCGTTATGATTATTATAGTATTTATGTCTATCAACGCATTATGGTCCTTCTATGATAATAATACGATCGCCTGCATTGCTATCACAAATATACATCGATTGTCAATCGATAATTTTGACATTAAGTCAAACGTTTTTATTATGCATTGGACATTAAAAAACATTATTAAATTAAAAAAACTGGACGTGTAATTTTATTATTTTTATGGAAACTCGATTCGCAGCTTTTTGGGTGTTTTTACAATTTTTTTAAAGATCATCGTAATTTTCTTCATGTCGTAGTTGAATATAACAAGTAGTTATCTCAACAGATATACAGCAAATGATGGACTTTCCATCTGGCTTATGACTGGTCATCTTTCTCTGTGCCTGAACTCCTTACCTGTTTAAATAACTAAAATCAACATAAATTTATTATACCAAACATTTTCGCTAGGTTGCTCTGTTTACCCTGACATTATCAAGGGAGGCACTTCAGAAACTAAATTCAATTTTTTAAATGTTTACAATCTTGCAAAATTGTTTAAAAAGAGTGGAGGGCTGTGATTTATTAAAACTTAAATTACTTTAATAAAAATAATTTAATAGGAATATTGATTCTGTTGATCGATTGAGCTACGAACGATTTTTGAATCTATTACATATCTTATCGATAGTCGATATATTTTTGGGTTAATTTATTAGATAAACATATAGTTGTGATGGCATCACAGTATTTTGCATCCACGTATAAAAAGATACACCCAACAATAATACTCGTATACGAGTATAACATGCAGCATTCACCTGAGCTGGTCGTATTAATATTCAATGTGATGCACTAGCGTGTGCTGAACTGAATTATACAATATACGTTGCATATGCATACTGCATGTGGCTGAGAATAACATAATTGTACGCGTGGTTTATTCATAGTAACTCATAGTAAAATCATACTTTGATAACACAAATGCAAATCTAGAACATTCATATAGTATTTTGTACATGGGCGTCATCAGGGGAGGCAGCTGCCCCAGAAATTGGAATAGGATTATATTTTTCCAAACTAAATGATAAAACCGCAATTTCACACATTTTCTCATCTTGTCATAAATTTCCTAAAATTAGTATGAAAATCCATTAAAATACAATTGTTTCATAAAAAAATTGCCAGCGGCGCTATTTTTTTCTTGCTTTTTATAAAAAACATTTTTAATACATATTATTGTGCAAATTATTAGGTACATTTTCAAATAAACCAAACCACATCACGACCTTCTTTACTGTGTCTCTCAAAAAAAAAATCGCTTGCGGCGCTATTTACGCGTTTTTCGTGCTACATACTTTTTTAAAAATCTTGTTGCCCTCCCTCTAGCTCCGAGGCTGGCGACGCCTATGATATTGTATCTTTGTGTGGTTGATAGACGGCGCACGTACCAGACTCCCATATTCCTAATTACTTACTTTAATAACCACAATAATCTAATTGTTTGCAAGTAGTATTTGTATATCAAGATCTTGTATTATTTATTAATGATACGGTAATATGACATTAAGATGATGAATTACCTTATAATCTCTCTGATACTTTTGTTGGTTTTGTGTTTAAAGGATATTGTGACTGGAACTGTCGGACAATAGCTAGACTTGTTTCCAAGAATAGTACAACAATATTCATATAACCATAACAGATTCCGTGCATTTTGGAATAATTCATTTAGAAGTAAGTATTTTGAGCTCTGCAACGGACTCCAAATCCATCTAAGCGTTCAAATTTCACGCAGTTATTCCCAAGTTTGTAAAGTGCAGTTTTTAAATAAATCATGCACTTTTCCACCATACCTCGTTAAAACAGTTAAAAAATACTTCCTTCAGCTCACGATTGATAGTTTAATCATTAAACTGCACTCTCGTCATAATTCGATTCATTTCGTAAATTTTATATTTTTGTGTTATCTCTGATTTTATTAATCTTTCTTTAAATACTTGTTTTTCATTAATCTCAATGGTAGTTCCTTTAGTCCTGAAGATTAGGACTGAAAACATCTCACTTAAACCACCAAGCATAGAACGGTCCTAAACTCAACAAAAATGAGATGTACGGGTCACCCAAATAAAGCTACTATAAGAATATTGGCGAAAATCTACGTAATCGTCGTTGGAAATTGTTCTACTATTTCTTTGCTGTTTAATGGAATGAGTAAAGTGTGGTTGAAAACTGACAGATACAGAGCGTGGAAGAACTATGTAGTCGTTAGTTGCTAATGTAAAATACACTTTGCAATTTATCAAGTTCAAATCTCTGTACATATAATGGTAATACTAAACACTAATGCAAATATGCAGATTGTGGAAACGTGATAAAATTATGTTCAGTTACATATACTCTATGCTATTAAAAGTATAGGAGATATTTACCTTGTGCTTCTGTTATTTAGATTAGACGTGAGCGCCGCCTCACCCCAGGCGTCCAAACTAACTTACTGGTCTTACTGCTTGGTAATTCTAGTAGCAAGTCTCGGATATCTTTAGTCAAAGGTATATCCCACTGTACTAAGCTATAGCACAGATAGATGCAATACTTGTTGGCGTTATTACTGTATCGTTATTTTATTTATAGTATCGTGAATTCACATCCATTAAATAGTCGTTACTCATTACTGTTATTATTATGCTAATATTAATCTAATTATTATTGTGATTGGAAAATTCACAACACTACATAAAGTTTGTCATATCATTTGCAAACATTGAAATACGTCAACTGTTCTTCTATTTTTCTTGTAATAATTGAAACTTAATTGAGAAGCTGTATACTGGATCGCAATATTGAACTTTGAGTATTTGCGAATCAGGTCTAAATTGTATAGTGAAGAACTGCCCCTTCGAGAATTTAATAGAAGATATTATAGAAATTCTTAAGGTGACCTCAAAGGGAGTAGAATATGTACGCTACGCGGAGCTACGCCAATTGTACAATGATCGTTCGAATATGAAAGAAAATGAAGATAGAGGGACAAAAATCATTCATATTTTACCGGTGAAATTGTTTTATGTATAAAAAACTCTGATATTAATATGTATTACGAGTAAACCTAGGTGTGGATTAACAAGATGTGCTATATAAATATCATCCCGACTTGGGTGTCTATCATAATCTTCTTTGGGAAAACTTAATCGTTTCGTTTAAGCTGTTTATATAAACGCTGAGACCCGTGTTTACAATGTTTCATCCTATTATTATATTACATTTTATCACAGAAATATTCTGTCCTTTAATTCATAAACATCTTTTGTCAACGAAGCAAGCGGCAAACATTAATTCACTATGTACAACAAGATCTTAATGGTAAATGTTATTCGAACATAAACCAGGATTCGCAAATCTCGTAAAATTGTCTTCTAAGGGCATCTCATGGAAATATTACGGCTTTAAAATATTCAACAATGTTGTGTTAAAATTTTACTCGTAAAGTAAACCACGTTTTATTGAAATATAGTTCAGTCACTTTAGGAAATCAATGTATGGGGAAGTTGGCAAAATTAATAACAGATGGGACTCTATGCAGTATGATACCTTAGGGTGAGGTGTTTCAGAATATCAGGCGTCCCCCCCGCCACACCTGACGCGTCACCCCCCTGGCCCCCCGAATAGGTCCCCCTACGTGGTTTTCCTCTATTTATCAAAAAACTGTAACAGATAGAAGGAAAATGTTAAGGACAAAAATAGTCCTTAATAAATTCTCTACAAAATAGGTAAAGCACATTTTTTGATAGGACTAGTAATTTACCCGCAATAGCCGGTGAAAGTATCGTAATTTTTTAATAAGAACCAAATTTTTTTTATTTTACTCAAATTGCTGAAAATTCATAAGAGCTACAAGAAAATGGTCAAAGAATGAATTAATTGCTATAGTTTTAGCTATAAAATGAGCTATTATTTATTTTTGCACGGCTCATAGTTTTTGAGTTATAACATAAAATTCCAATGACAGAAGTCTTAAAAATGGAACTTTTCATACAATTTGTATTGAAATGCTGTGATATTAAAATTTAGGTTAAGCCTGTTTTTCACAAGCATGTGAAAGATAAAAAATGTATTGGAGTATGATTGGGTCTTTTTAGTATTTCAAGATATAATCCTTTCGAAGTTGAATGCACTTTTGCCAGTCATGTTTCAAAGCCATTATCCCAGTTTTCCAGAAGGATTCCTCAAGGTTAGGATATGGGTCAAAAGCATTGGCACCCGGCGATTCGAGGGTTTGTACAAGTCCTGTTCTGAAGTTAAGATGAACACTACTGATTAAAATCAGATCACTGGAATCTCTGCTATCACCTAACTAATAATTCCGCGATCTTTGAAAAATTAATCCATGTCTTTATCGACGTTCTCCAGAACTACTGCATTTTATTGCTTTCCGCTTCAAGGGTTGTGTTTGACACCTTGCTGTGCCCATTCAAAATCTGGCACTTACTTTCTAATCATGGCATATGATGGAACAGACTCCATTAATGAACCCGATATTTCTTTTATGGTTCGTGTCGGTCTATGACCTTAGATAAAATAATATTTTATCACGGATCGCAGCTGACAATTTCACATTTTCACAAAAATGTCAAACACGTTGAAATAAAAATGGTGCCAAGAGTGCCAGCGTCGTCCTATCGATCTCAAATTTTGTAAATAGCCCTAATGAAGTTTAAATTATCTATATCAATAATGAACTTAAACTGGTCTGTACATTTTTTTCTCAGGGCTACGAAGTGTTCAGCCGAACCTCGTATCTTACACAGACATACACTAAATTTTCTTCTTTAATGATCTTGACGAATCCTTCTGCAAAACTGGGATACGGCTTTGAAATATGGCTGGCAAAAGTGTATTGAACTTCTAAAGAATTATACCTTAAAATACTTACAAAATCCAGTCATACTCCAATACATTTTTTATCTTTCACATACTTGTGAAAAACAGGCGTAACCTAAATTTTAATATCACAGCATTTCAATACAAATTGTATGAAAAGTTCCATTTTTAAGACTTCTGTCATTGGAATTTTATGTTATAACTCAAAAACTATGAGCCGTGCAAAAATAAATAATAGCTCATTTTATAGCTAAAACTATAGCAATTAATTCATTCTTTGACCATTTTCTTGTAGCTCTTATGAATTTTCAGCAATTTGAGTAAAATAAAAAAAATTTGGTTCTTATTAAAAAATTACGATACTTTCACCGGCTATTGCGGGTAAATTACTAGTCCTATCAAAAAATGTGCTTTACCTATTTTGTAGAGAATTTATTAAGGACTATTTTTGTCCTTAACATTTTCCTTCTATCTGTTACAATTTTTTGATAAATAGATGAAAACCACGTAGGGGGACCTATTCGGGGGGCCAGGGGGGTGACGCGTCAGGTGTGGCGGGGGGGACGCCTGATATTCTGAAACATCCCACCCTAAGGTATCATACTGCATAGAGTCCCATCTGTTATTAATTTTGCCGACTTCGTGCTGCAAAAGGACTGAGCTAATATGACTAATAACTAATCTATTTGTTTGACTATATTCGACATCCATCCATTGGAAGAATCAAAGGATATTCAAACTTAATTAACTACCACCCGATGAAGCTCGTTTTGGTTGCTCATTCAAAGTAATGTCATTTATTTATATGTCATTATTGTCATCGTTGATTTCGCAGAGTTAAAATTTGATTAGTTGGTCATTGTACGAATTCTATAGATACAAGTTGGCACCACTGTCAACGGTACAGGGTTAAAACATTTGAGATCTTCTTATTGATCTGTTTCATTGTTTATTTAATGATCTTCAATCACATTTTGGACCATCTTCCGCACTTGTGAAGCATTTTAAACAGTAGCCATGAGCAGTTCTGAACATAACTAATGTCTCTCCTATTGCTAGGATGTGTTGTCGCTGCGTAGTGTTTCACTAAGCTTTTAACAATGGTACACTCAGTAGCAAAAAACTGTTGTTACGTAAATTTACATAACTTTATAAATAACTGTTTACTGTATTATCTTTCTAGTAAAACCTTTAGATCTGTCTGGTATTTTAATAATAATTTTAATGATTCAGACTATCATGAATAACGTGATAGGCACACGTAATAAGGCTGACATATTAATTAAGTCGAAATCGCGAATATTATCTACACTAGTGGGTACCTACTCTACTTAATATTGCATACTCGAGAGGTGAATAAGGAGTGTCAGAACTGCTAACTGCATTTTGCTACCAATTATTTTCAATCAGAAATATTCGATACATGCCATATTTTAACAACCTTAGCACCTTCGAATTCAATATTTCATTATAAGATGATCCCCAAAAGTATAAATCCACAAGACCAAAATCTACCTCTAAATCTAACCTCACCTCACTTGAGAGAGAAAACTGCACAAGGGGAAAACAATTATGAAATGTGTTGGCACTATTTACAATCATTTAACTAATGTTCCAAAAGGACCTTCAATTTGAAAATGGCTCAAAGGCTTTTGAATCGATGCTTATCAATCTCAGAAAATTTAAGTACGCTTTCTTTCTCGCTTAATTCGTCCTTTCTTTCGATCACATTAAACCAGCTGACGATCAAGTTATAAGCGTGATGGAAAGGCATCCTTCACTGTATATCTTTTAAAAGATGCTTGTTATTCATCTACGACATGATTCAAAATCTGATGTTCTCACAAAAAAACAATTGTGTCATTCAGAAAAATGTCATATAATTTAAAAAGAAAAATTCTTGTGTAATTATTTCATATTATTTATCTATACGAGAAATTAATAGTATCCTTGTCTTCGACAACTTGAATTGTTCGCCAGTCATAAAATCTGGAACAGACCGCGTGGGAAGCCGCCAGAGGCGACTAGAGAGAGAAAGAAAGACGCGAACAGGTACACGGCACCACAGCGCAATCTATACAACAATATTCACTGCAATATGTTCAAGTATTTCAAATTATTACATTATTGCAATTATTTGTTGCAGATATCAGAAAACGTTGTAAAATCAGAATCATGAACAAATATAGCTAAACATGTAGGTTCTGTGTCAGAATATAACGAGATTAAATTTGTAATGAAATTGATAGTAAATTTATTCGGGCTTGTTTCTGCCAATCTGATTACAACTTTCTAAAACACCATTACGTCATAATGTGGAAAATACACTATAAACGCTGGAGACTGAAAGAAAATTGGAAGTTTGATAGGGTTTATTTTTATTTTATTAATCTTACGAGTACAAACAGTTTTTCAACAAGCATAAACAATTAACATCAGCAACAAATACACCAGCGAAGACTCCAGGATTACCAAATTATCCGTGTCATAAAAGCAATTCAATTCTTGTGAAGTTACTTGTGGGTTAGTAACTATTCATTACTGAATGAAATATTTTTTTCATTCATGCCTTGAAAAGATGTTGTCGTTAACGCCTCTTGGTACCATTATTAAATTTTGTATAATTTTCGTTAAATCCGTCTGAAAGTACTTTTCCTTGGAAAATATATGCCTTCTTTCTAACTTTGATTTAAGTATATATTATTTTCATTCGCAGCCACAAAACAGGGGAGAATTTTTTCACATAGGTACTTCTCAAATATCAAAGTTTTTTTATTTTTAAAAACGATCGTGTTCTCATAATTGCTTTTTTATGAAAGTTTACCTAAACTTCGCATTCTGAAATTTATTGCCGTATACAGGGTGTCCCGTAAATCAACGTCATCCCGTGGAGGGGTGATAGACCAGCTCATAACCTACTAGAAAATCGAAATATGACCTTAGTAAAAATCGCTCATTCTCGAGATATCGGCACTTTTTTGTTTTTCGTGAAATTCGCCACTTTCGATCAGTTTTTCGATCGCCACGGTCATAAAATTTAATATTATGGGAATAAATTTTTTGATTCGTAATTCTGAATAATTCAGCTATTTGATTACAGTCCAAAATAATACCTATTAATTCACAATTTTGAAAAAAAGAACATCGTTTCCGCCTCTCGAGTTTTTTGTTTTTTATTAGCAAATTTCAGCTCCTTTACACTGTAAAAATTTAATATGACATTAAGCTGGCAAATTATATTAAAAACTTCCTCATTTAGTGTAGTTTTTAAAAAAGTACAAAAATAAATATAGTTCCCTTTACAAAAAAAGATATTCCTGTTTTACTTCAAAAGGACCTCAGTACAAAAAAATCAAATGCAGGGTTATGGCTTCCTTACGTCCAATATTTGGACACGTGATAGAGGATGAAAAAATATGGAAAAAAGTTTAAAAAATATATCTCGAAAAATCAACCGTTATGGAGTTATGGTCTTTTGAAAATTGAGGAGTATGAAAATTTCTCATTTGGGTTTTTTGACTATAACTCATAAACCACCAACTCGATTTTGACAAAATAAACTAAAAATTATAGTCAATAAAGTAGGCTTTCGATAAAGATCTTAATTTGTGGCCTTTTCCTTAGAATCTAGTGAAAATTCTGTAAAATAATATCATTATTTCACAAAAATACATGTTTCTTAACAGAATTTTCACGAAATTTTGGAGAAAAGGCCGCAAATGAGGAACTTTATCGTAAGCCCACATTATTTACAATGATTTTAAATTTATTTTGTCAAAATCGAGTCGGTGGTTTATGAGTTATAGTCAAAAAACCCAAATGAGAAATTTTCATACTCCTCAATTTTCAAAAGACCATAACTCCAAAACAGTTGATTTTTCGACATACATTTTTGAAAACTTTTTTTCATATTTTTTCATCCTCTATCACGTGTCCAAATATTGGACGTAAGGAAGCTATCACCCTGCATTTGATTTTTTTTATAATGAAGTCCTTTTGAAGTAAAACAGGAATATCTTTTTTTGTTAAGGGAACTATATCCATTTTTGTACTTTTTTAAAAACTACACTAAATGAGGAAGTTTTTAATATAATTTGCCAGCTTAATGTCATACAAAATTTTTACAGTGTAAAGGAGCCGAAATTTGCTAATAAAAAACAAAAAACTCGAGAGGCGGAAACGATGTTCTTTTTTTCAAAATTGTGCATTAATAGGTTTTATTTTGGACTGTAATCAAATAGCTGAATTATTCAGGATTACGAATCAAAAATTTTAATCCCATAATATTTAATTTTGTGACCGTGGCGATCGAAAAACTGATCGAAGGTGTCGAATTTCACGAAAAACAAAAAAGTGTCGATATCTCGAGAATGAGCGATTTTTACTAAGGTCATATTTCGATTTTCTGGTAGTTTATGAGCTGGTCTATCACGCCTCCACGGGATGACGTTGATTTACGGGACACCCTGTATTATTTCGTGTGGCCCATTTTCCCGAAGTCATAAATATTTTTTAAAAATACTTTTCATAAATTGGGGCAAAAATAATTCGTATTATGACTTTTTTGTAGAGTACCTCAGGGGCTTTTGAAAAGCCTTATTTCTGTTTTAAGTACCTATTCAACTATCAAGAGTTTCAACTTGTCTCGTGTAGTTTTTCCAGGAGGGCAAGTCAAAAGTACAAAGAATTGTAACAAGGTGAGGAAGAACTGAAGGGCTATATCAATATGTCTAAATATGGATTGGATTTTTTATGATACATAGATAATGTTACTATTTTTAGTTTTAGTACTTAATAGTGACGGAGTTTTTCAGGTTACTTTCTCTTTAGTTAGAATAGGTATTAATAATTAATAAAATATATTGAAAATCAAATAAGTACCGAGTTAAAATTGCTCAAAATAGATAAGTAAGTACTCGAATATCTCATATACTTTTGAACGAAGTACTTTTTTGTTTTCTTTAGAAAAAAAGTGAAGAGAATCTCTCGTAAAAATTACGTCACGGAAAATGTGAAGAAAAATATTAAAAGTTTAAACGTCGGATTTGAACCGTTGAGTGTGTAATTAATTATAAGCTCCGCTCTATCAAGTGCAGGTACGATTAATCTTACAAACTTCAGGCCCGCATTAAACTTTTACGGATTCTTTCGTAAAATGTAATATTTCATTCTCAAACTTTATTAACGAATATATCACGTGAGTTAATGATAAAATCATGAATCGTTAACTAATAAGATGTATAGAAAAAATCAAGAAATTCAGGAACATTCAACATTTAAAATACTTGCAATTTTTCTTTCGTTTCGGGAAGGAATCACAAAGGAGAAATCACACGGAAAAAAGCACCTTGGGAAGATATCACGGCATTGCGATATGTTCACCCTAGTGAACAGTTCCGTAATATGATTTATTATATGCATGAATTTTGTTTAGATGAATGAAAAAAATTGTCACCTGTATGATTTCTTCTATTATTTTTACTTATGTGATTCTTTCGTGTTTTACCATTTTTTAAGTGTTTGCGTATTATATATGTATTCACCACATCCATGGCGGAATAAGCAAAATTCTACACATGCTTCTTGCTTCCGTCATATTTATGTTCGTAAATTTGCCACTTATTCCAAGGTTACTTTATTAAAAATGATTTCTCTCACTAAAATCTGACATAGGTATTTGATCTGACTGATTCCTCATTTCTGTTATGATTATAACTCGAATAAATTCGATAAATAAATCAATAAATAATTAGTACAGAGTGACGAATTTTAAAGAAACCACGTAAGTCACCACTTTTATTGGTTTATTAAATCAATTTTCTAGAATTATTAAATGTCTATAGAAACGTTAGTCCACAATTTTCCCGAGATTTTCCTTTCCTGTCTCCCTTATTACCCGCGTTGTTATTCTGGCTTTACATTGTAAGACCATCATGTCGCCGTGCGGACGAAGGAATTTAATTTCTGTGACATTTATTATATTTTACTCGGCTTTTTAATTAATTTATTTTTTTAATAATATTACGTTAACGAAGCCTTCCATTTTCAGGATGAGACGCTAAATGTAAATTATGAGAATTACAGTTGTTATTTTCCCCATAGAAATCTAAGTGGTGGGGAAGGATTGTTAATATATTTGTCGTTAAAAGTATTTTATTTGAACTACAATTTTTCATACTGACTGCTCTATATATTTGTCTATTTTATAATATGTCGTTTACTAATTTTCCTTTTCTCTTTCTTTACAGGTAAGACAAAATGCATTTTTTTTTCGATGATAATTGTGAAAATTCAGGAAAGCCGTTGGTAAGTGTCTGCAAATTCGTATGTCGCTTTTATGTTTGTTTCTATTTATAATTTCCTCAGAAAATAGTTGGAAATTCTTTCGTGATTCGACGCACAGAAAAATTATATAATAGTAGATTTAGCTGAAGAGATAACTATTGGTCTAAATACAATCGTTGTTCAATTACCCTTTATTTATTTGTTTATTAACAAGGCCGTATTTATTTATTTGTAAGGGATTAACCTGTATACTGTATATTCATTGTCTTACATGACTTGTTATGTGTGTTTGAAGTCAGTTAATTTTACTTGTTACAGTTTATAGCATGATATTGTAAAAATAATCCGGGTTATTTGGAACATTCATTGTGTAAAAAGTTAACCCTTTGGAACTATTCCTTTTTCTTTACTGTTTGTTGGTTCGTGTCATGTTGAAGTCAATAAGTTTTATTTATTCACATCTTTTTGAATGATAAGTTAGTCCCAATTTTATGTGCATTCCTCGGTACAGATAGTATTCCTTGGTAACATGCATACATTGTAATCTTTTACATTACTGATAAAACAAATTTATATTGTCGGTCGTATCTCAACGACATGCAAAGTTTTTATTAAATTGAATTGCTTTCAATAATTTATCGGTATCGTAAAAAACATTTTATCAACTTGTTGATCCTTAAAAAGCAAAAAAAAAGTGATAGGCTATATATGGCCAAGTTATAGGAAAATCCATTAGGTAGAATATAATTTTAGGAAACTTGCAAATTTAATGTGTAAATATTTTTCTATTTTTAATTTTGCCTGTACTTTGTTATATTATTATGAACTGTGTGGAATGTTGCCACACCTGGGACAGTAGTTTTCAATTGATTAAATAAATTAACCTATCCTCGTCATGGCAACACTAGGTATTTAAATTATTTTATTATAGAGTATTTCCCCGCCTCCTCGCCTTCCCAATTAGGGATATGGCGTGATAGTGAATGTTTATTAAACAGTGTGCGTTGACAAAGTTTCAAGTAAAATTTAATACACTTTTTAAAAATACATTTTCATATTTGCATATCGCGTGAATGCTTTCTGCTTATCCACAAATAACAGTTCGAGCAATGTTCAACAACGGTATGCCATGCTTCTTTAGTATTATGCACGACCAGTGTTGATTAAGCAATATTCTATACAAAGGAGCATGAAAACATAAGATTTTTCAATATATCTTGGGAATATTGAAATAAATACAAATACATATATTATTTTTTTCGCATCATTCATTTTAAAGCACTGAAAGGTCAAACACGTTCCAAAGCAAGCTATCAACCCAGAAGTGTTTGAACTCTTACAAATTTTCGGTTATTTTTAGGTAGGATAAACGTAATCGTTCAATAAAATGCCGCATGTATTAGCCAAATCTGAGACCAAAACTATATCTATGTGTGCAAAAAGACCAAAACCTTTAAAATTTAGCCAAATTTTACAGCGTAGGTAATTAATGTGTTTCTTGAATACCGAACATCGTCTCTCTTTATAAAAACACAACTATAGATATGTAAGATAATATGCAGTGCCTAATGTACTGCAGCAAGGTGTATGATATGTTTATGATATTAACTATTGCGATATCGATAATTCCTTTTTGCATATAATTATTCAAGTCTGACAGTATTGATGCCCGTAGCAAGTCCATGTCCCTATAGTATTTCAATGATACAAACATTCACACGTGGGAGATGCAGGTAGGTAAGGTAAGGAGATAGATATAATAGATTGTGTGATATAAATAGATACCTAATATAATATTCTGCATTACCTCTGCATTCATCATACTCTTTAATGTCTTCAGATATAAATTAATGTTACTCCGTTGACTATAATACATCTACGACCCATAGTGCGAAGATTGGTTATTTTATTAATTATAAACTTAGCTTATGTGGAATGAGGGCTTTCTCAGTTTTTTCACATGTTTATTTCCTTTATAATGTGGAAGATATGAATTCGCTGAAAGGCAACCAAGTCCTTCTTCTGTGACTGCACCCCAGAGGATACACTACCGGGTGACTAAAGTGAATATTGTAGGTTACCATTCTGCATCTCAATTAGTACTCAAGTAGTAACAGTATATCACACCTTGTACTGTATGGTTAGTATATTTATACGAGATGTATACTTTCAGTGGACCATAAAAAAGGCCCAAATAAAATTCTACGAAAAAGTTATTGAATTTTACTACCTACCTAGTTCTTCCTGAAAACTTATATTGAAATTGTATTAAGTACCTTTACCGACATACTTTTGTAGATACAGTATCAAATGATTCACATTAAGAATAAAAAAGCCATAGTTTAATCACATATTTTGATGCATTTTAAAAGTACATTTATAGAAGAACTACTATTAATTTTCCAGATCGTTACACAAGGACTTGATTTGCGTTTTACTCACGATAGTCGCATGAATATATTATTGAAGTTATATCAGAAATATTCTTTTTGCACATCTCGCCTGGCGCCCGAGCCCACAGTATCAGACGTTGTGAACCATCGGACTGTTACTTTTAATCAATATTTACGAGTTAATTTCTAGAATAAATTTTATAGAAATTTGCAGAGAGTACTGTGAGTATTATGCGACTATTCATTTCACTTAGACATTTTTAAAATCAATTGAGATAAATTCACCATTCTATAATGTTGCTGAAGCAAAACTCCTGTATTATCCATATGTTTTAACCAAAATAATGGTCCAATAAGTAAAAGAATACCGAAACACCTTCGACAAACTCTTGTCTGAAGCCATTTAGTGCCCGTTGAAGGCGCTACTCGCGAGTCTATATTTCTTGACTTTAAAATTTCGTTGATGGTGTTAGTAATTGCCAATACTACAAATAAAACCTTTTATTAATAGCAAACGAAACTACTATTAATTATAGTAAGAGGAAGACACCAGTAGGAGTGTCGAAACGTCTATCAAGTTAATCAACACACGGTTCGCCCGAAAAACTAATAAACAATGTCTACTATTCATTTGTTTGAATTTTAAGCAACATCAACAAAAGTTTATAGTCACAGAAAACGTATACGTTAGATTTCCATTTAGAGTTTTGATGATGAAAATAGTTTGTTAATAGATAAATTGGCGGTATTTTTCTCCAGAGTTGTGTATCACTGTATGCGAATTGCGACCTACCCACTATTGGTTCTATGCATTGAATCATGTCGAACAATCCCTTACTAAATAGGAAAGTATCTTGATCCTTCACTGTTCATTATAATATTAATATTCAATAATGTTACACTTTATCACAGCTCCGTACTATATTCTCCAACTTGTGAACTTAAGCTGGCCTGAATATTATGTAAAAGAAATGGCACAAGTACATTTCTGGCGAATTTATCTTGAGTTCGTCAAGAGGGATGTGCGGAAAACCTCAAGATATAGAATTCGTAATGATTAAGGAAAAATAAAATGAAAAGTGAATGTAGTGATGAGGATAGAAGAATAAATTAAGGTAGTTTGGACTAATAGAAATGACAATGAAGATATATAGGTTGGAAAAGGTGCAAGGAATCATAGGCTGACTATAATGAAATTATTCTGAAAAACGGACATGTGAGAGAAACAATTGCACGGATATGATAGAAACGAAGAATATATGCAGGGATTGTAAGGTGTGGAGCTCGAGCCTCTCTACATACCCCAACAAGGTCGTGACGTAATGATCTAGTATAGCTTTTGCTGTTGTAGACTGACCCAGAATGTAATGCAAGATTGCTTGTGTGTCAGAAATAAAAAGGCATATTTTGTAGTCGGTCATCATGAAAGTCACCTAAATGGTGTGCGTTTTCAACGATCATGGAATTATTCAATGAAGGGAAAATTTCTCTCTTAGTCCAAGAGCCCGCTGCTTAATTTATGACGTATCTGTTTTTTGATCGAAATGTGGTACAAATGATAGCTTACCAATAGGGTTTTACATCGCACTAGGGTTGCCTATCAAAATCTTGCCGCAACCCCCCCTGCCCCCCCCGAAAAGGTCCCTCTTCGCGGTTTTTCGCATTTTGTAGGAATATGGTAAGAGATAGAAGAAAGTAGTCTATGACAAAAATAATCCTTGCTAAATTCTCTACAAAAAATGTTATGTCAATTTTTTCGTTAAAACGTTAAAGATAAAACATTAAAATCCTATTCAGTAGCAGTTGTTAAGTATTGGTATTGACAAGCATTATGGATGAATGTCTATTGAGTATGAATGGAAATCAGAAGTGTGATGGTGTTTATTAGTGAAGGTATATTCTTATACAACGTTATCTCTTAGTTAGGTTTCTCTTGGTTGGTTTGTTATTATTATATTGGTGTAAGTAGTTACTATAATACCGTGTATTGGACGGATAAGAAAAGCTTGAATAATCATCATCCCGCCTACCACGTGGGTGGTTAACGTGTTAATTATAGCGCACAGACTCACGCAACCTGTTTGTAGTTTATATTGTAAGTTAAGTTATGCCTCTTCAACCGCGAGGGTTACTTCAATTAAAAAACATCGCGTATACCAAAACTGATTTTCATTTCATTCGAAGAGTCATTAAAAAAAATGACAACTTTACTTGTAAAACCCAATCACAGTCTTGTACATCAGACATTGATCATTGCTTTTGCCATTAGGGTAACGACTTGTGTGCATTATGTGCAAATTGTACTAATAAAACTGCCCCATGTAACCATTTCAGTCACAATGTAGTCACCGTTACGTAAACATTACTAGTTTTATGTGTTCAGGGCTACTATATGCATAAGCATTATAGGCAGTGAATAGGAATAAGAGGACAACGAAACAGTAACGCAGCTAGAAGCGGGGAACGATATATTACGTAACGGTGTCAACAAAATGTTACCAATTCGCGACTACTTTCTATTCTGTCTGCGCTCTACGTTTCGTTAACCATGCAAATCTCTAAGCAAAAGCGGCATTTGACATTTCATTACTCCCTCATATTAAACACCTATTTTTTTACGTATGAATAAACTGGAAAGAACTGAAAAATAAAACGACGGAAGAATCCCTGACATACCTACTTTAAAAATCAAATGTTGTCTCAATGACAGTCGCGTATATTGAAATATCGTGTATATGAGATCAACTGTTAATTAGGTACAATAATACACAGAGACAGATAAACATACAAAGACAGATAGAAACAGTAATAATATAATACCTTCAGCAGACAGACAGACATCGCGAATGACGCGTTACGGTCAAAGGAGATTGCTAATAAATATTGTATGGAGTCCCACACTTTGGTATACCGATTGTATGGAATGATATGAAACACGGAGATTTATAATATTATCATATAAAGCAATGTCAAGTCAGGCGATACTTTTTAATTATTGCTTTTCATTTCATCGGCATTAATAAATATTATGAATCGAGAGACTTTTATCATTAATTGCTCCGATGACATTCAATATATTGAATTGATACAAACGTCCCTTTCCACAAACCAGTTTCCATGTTCAAATGCTTCTTCTGCTATGTAAATTAAATGAGTTTGTCATTTTTACGTCAATTTCCATCTGCGAAAAACATAGACGTCGAATAAATGTAATAGGATTCTTTATAAATCATTTACGTTCTTAATTATTATAGTACGAACATTTATTAGAAGCACTTCGATTCTCTACTCCCTTCGGTTTTTAACCTGCTTCTGTAAGAACTGGTCACAAATTAGTGCCTATTTCAGTTTTAAACATAATACGGGATAGATAGTAATTCGCAAATTTGTAACATTTTGTTGAAACAGTTATGTAATATATTGTTCCCCACATGTTATTAAATAGATTTATTTAATTTCGGATTGCCTATTTTCAGAATGCTTTTGACTCTCGCAGAATCAAATAAAATTAAAAGGTGTTAGAAGCAAGAATATTTATACCAT
This sequence comes from Ceraclea dissimilis, assembly GCA_963576895.1. Classification (NCBI taxonomy): domain Eukaryota; kingdom Metazoa; phylum Arthropoda; class Insecta; order Trichoptera; family Leptoceridae; genus Ceraclea; species Ceraclea dissimilis. The sequence goes on from OY756361.1 coordinate 17,486,592, forward strand.
CCTTCATCACTATCACGTTCAATAATTTGTGCACCAACTTTTAGCTCAGTGACATAGTTTCCGAGATATAAGCCATTTCTCAAAAAACATTCAACCCCGTTCAACCCAAAAATCCCTTGGATGTTTTTGATATAAAATCTTTACAATATACATCGCTTAAATTTCAACATCCTGGTATAAGCTGTTTAGGTTGTGCTTATATCAGTCACCTGTAAGGAGATATAAATAAATTATTGTATTTACGCATGTACGGTGGGAGTGAATCATACTAAATATATTTTTTATTAAACCACGTATTATCCATCCTCCCACATCCCCTGTCGAGGCGAGACAAAGAGTTGTTTTAATAATAAGACTAAGACAAAGAGACTGACAGACGAACCAGCAATTACTACGTCGTCACTTTCAACACATATCCATCAAGAAATAAAATAATAGGTTGAAGAAATTCAGTTTGTTTACGAATTAAAATTATTATTAAGGGCTTGATGGTACCAATAATGACGTCACGGTCATTTCCCACGACATTAAGGTTCAAAATCGCGTGAACAATCGCATGATAAAATGGTAAAAATATCGTTTTTTTCATTTTTTGGGGTTAATTTTGCGTCTATCAAAAACTTTTACGGTTATTCCCTAGATTTTAATGCATATTATCAGTACAAAAAAAAATTACTCCGCGACTTTCGGTAAACGAGTTTCCGTCTTTTTAGAAAAAAAATCAGAGGTGTTTTTCACAATTTTTTATTGAGAAATCTATACAAGATATAAAAAATATTTTACGATTTTTCCCTAGATAAATGTTCAATGCATCTACCCTGTTTTGTTCCAAAACATATTTAGTAACGGTTGTCGAGATATAAGGTCTCCCTTTTTTAGAAATTTTTAAAATGTCGGTATGCATACTCTTAACAGCAGTTAAGGGTACCATACTTTCTAGTAAGTAATATTCGAGATCGCACTCGCATTTCAGTTTCAGCCTAAGCTACAAAAAATACTTGTAGATATGTAGCCTACATAATGTAGGCAATGTAGTCGTAACTTCATGTGTTTGCTCTGTACTAACTTACAGGTAATATTGTACTAAACCCATAGATTGTGTTGTAAGTCATAAAGTTTAATATCGTGTATCTACTCCATATAACTATATAATGAATCATAAAGTGTATGTGCTTTACTATAATCATAAACTAGACCTTAGATACCTTCCCGTAGTAACCTTTTCTACCGACAAAATAATATGTTTCATACCATAAGCATTAAGCAATAATGATTAGGTGTATACAACGGGTCGTACTAATCTGCAAGAAAGGAAAAATACTGAATTTTTATATGGTTTGATGTTTTAGGTTTTACGCCCTTTATGGATCTCGAGACTTTGGTTAACACTAGACAAACTAAACTATGTAACCAATAGTGCAGACCGCAAAAGCCCTCATTCGTTGACTTAGCTGTTTGGAAGTTAGAACACATCTCCTACGGTATGAAGCACTGTGGACATTCGAATCTTCAAGGTGACGACTGTTAGCTATAACTATTGTTGAGACTGAAGATAAGATAGGATACGTGTTCACTTTTAAATTACCTGTTGTTGATTTTAGTGTATTCGAAAAGATCTCAACGCGACAGCCACCAGTGCCAGTGTATAGATCTGTATAATATGAATTATTATACTAGTTAGTATTTATATACTCTCTCTGTATGTTCATTGTTCAACCTCCCGTATTACACGCTGTCCCTTAAGCTGAAAATACTTGTTAGGTAGTTTTATTACCACATTCTCCATACTATTTGTATACAGTATTACCTTGTTTATAGGCAACGTTAAATTATAATGTACATAATTCCATGTTAATGTGCTTTGTTGAGGTTTAATAATGATGCTTAATTCGGGCAAAAAATATTTTGTTGCCTTATTAGTATGATTTTTATTTCAAACTTACCCTGTTTTAATAGGGTAAATGTGTTATATGTTTTGGACAAATAGAACTCACAACTCTGATGTCTCGGTCTCCCCCAATTTAAGAAGTTACGGGCCGGGCATGGTATGTAAATCAAGACCTTTTTACGATTCCCGAATTTTTTTACGTCATTGTTTACCTACTTAAAAGGCATTGACACGTAACTATTACATTTCATGACAGAATTACCGCTGAAAACAGATAAACAAAGTAAGACGAAAGTCCAATTCTTTAACTAATTAAGTGCGTAAGTACTAACTAAAATAAGACGTTCTTTTTTCAATTAATTCCTAGTGAATAAAATAATACTCTTATTTTAGTTCAAAAAGTTACACAATTGGTCAATACTTCAATATAATACGGTGCTTTTAGATTTCTCGATGGAAAGTTGTGGGGTAGTCTGTTTTTCTTTCATTCTATACGTATTTTAGGGTGCTGAATCCGAATCTGAGGTTTGCCAACAAAATTTCGTGACGGAACATGGCGAAAAATTGGTAAAATGGCGAATATTTACATTTCCTGGCGAATTCTGGATTTGAGCTTAAAAACCATCAACTTTTTGTGGGTCATCTTTTTAGCAGAATGAAAGCACATAAAATTTCCTACAAATTTGGTATAAAAGTTTTTTTTCTAAAATAACTAGCAGCGGAGCTGTCAAGCTCCAAAATTGGCCAAATTTTCTTGTTATTTTAAATTGTGAAAATGGAAAATGTATGGAGAATAGGTCACCTTGTTCGAATTATCACCAAATTTTGACAATTATTCTTCAGATTTATGATACATATTTTACTTCGTTGGAATCAGTAAATATGGAGAAGGGTTTCAGGATAAATTTTATTTAAAAATATAGTGAAGTGTTTAAGCTAAAAAGGTTTAAACATTTTTAGCCTAAACAAATTACTATATTTTTAAATAAAATTATTTAAACATGTCTAGCTCAAATATTTCACGGTATTTTTAAATAAAAATTTCTTCAATAGCTTTCTTTGTGTTTTCTGATTCCAACGAGGTAAAATATGACTCATGAATTTAAAGAATAATTGTCGAAATTTGCTTATGAAGGCAACAAGGTAAACTTTTTCAATACATTTTCGATTCTCGTAATGTAAAACAATAAGAAGATTTGGCCATTTTTTGGACCTTGACAGCTCCGTTCCTATTTATTTTAGAGAAAAATTTTATATGGCAATTTCGTAGTAAATTTTACGTACTTTCATTTTGCGTAGAAAAATAACTTACGAAAGTTGTCAGTTTTCGAGTTCTTATAAAGAAATCGCCAGAAAACGATTATTTTCGCCATTTTTTGTATTTTTCGCCATGTTCCGTAACGAAATTTTGTTGGCAAACCTCGGATTCGGATTCAGCATCCCAAAAAACGTATAGAATGATAGAGAGACTGCTTTGTGTTTAATTTCACTGGATTAATAGTCTATTTCATGGAAAACTTTAATCGAACAAATGTCATGCTTGTAGCATAATTATTGTTTCACCCAATGTTATCTCAGTTATCTGTTGTATTGGACTGGACTTGTTCATTCCTATTGGCGCCACTATTGTTTGAATTCAATATTAATACCTCCTCAAGAGTATAAACACAAGGTACGAGTATATTATTAGTAAACAGTAGACACAGCTGATTTCAATGTACACAGTACGTGGTACTAGGCTATGCTTTTCAATTACTATTGCTACATGATTAATGTTTTAATGTTACGGGCACTATTTCTACTATACTTACTTATGTAACATTGTGGGCTCAAGGTTTTACAAATACAACACCTTTAATTTAATAATATGATCTCATGTTTACAAAATATTAATTTAATTACATTCTAAGTGCATTACTGCAAAATAATTTTCATTGTCTTACTTGCATTAGTGACTTGTCAGTCAACCGGGATACTTGCAAATCGATTCACCAATGTTAAAAACTATCAAAAATTTCTTCTGCATAATGGTTCGCAAAAACATCTTATGCAATTCAAAATTCGATGTTTAATGAACATGAAATCACTGATTATTTCTTTTATGTGGAAACATTTTATTACTTAGGATTCAACTAGCGTTGCCATCTCTAAGAATTAGAAAGCCGGACTTAGCCGCTTAAAAAGCCGGACTTTTGGGTCCCAGGGCCGGACGCCAAATAAAAAAAAACTATTTGACTAAAAAACTGAATTAAACACATTTCTTAACAAAGTTTTAATCCGTATCATTTATATATTTTCCTGTGGCAGAAACCTGCTTTAAAAAGTCAATTTCTTTAGTAATTATATCGTAAAAGTTTTTACAAATTCAACATTATTGCAATAGTTTCTGAGCTTAAATAAAAAGCCTAACAAAAGCTGGACGGGCCGGACGCACTCAAATTTGGTCGGACAAGAGGTCAAAAAGCCTAACGCACTGTCAACACTAGATTCAACACAGATTGATTCGTAATTTATGAAGTTATGTTTTTCTACGTTGTATGCTTTTTTGTATACTAATTCAGTCAATATTACATACTTTCATATTGTAGAAGAGTAGAAATTAGTTGTAATTTCATCTGCAAACTATCTCGTTATGTTTAATGACAAATTTCTTGTCATATTATTAAATTGTTAGTGAAGTCAGTGACACCCTTTTCGTAGTAATTCATCATAGGAGAAATATTATCATTAACTAAGATTGCATGTATATTATTTTCATACCAACTTGTTGTTCTAGACCAGTCAACTCCACATAGAAATGCTAATATGTAACATCGACTTTCTTCTTTTATCGATGCTTTGTAGACGATTTTCAAATGCGTTCAGGGACTCAAATAATATGAAGTCTGAAATGTTTCACTTAAACATTCTATGTGTAGGTATATTGGTATGAAATTTATCTACAACATATTCATTATTTCCAATTCCTCAATGAATACAGAAGGTACTTGTTTATTCCTAAGGGCTCAATTTCACTGAGGCAACTTTTAGGCAACATTCGTCAGTAAAGCATGCTAGTTTTTTCATTGAAATAACACAAAGCGACACAAAAAATGCCACCTTGCCACAAGTCGTATGTTGTTGCCCAGACGCATCCGCCACTTTTCTACATGATATAACTTGTCGAACAGTATCGGCTCGTAGCATTCTAGATGTTTTTCCAATAATTTTCTGGGACATTCTAGCCCACCACTAGGAAAATATAATCAAGCAACACTAGGAACAAGCAATTGGCCTTAACGCACCGAACTCACAAATAACAGAAGAGATACTTCTATGAAAATGACACGTCGATTACATGTTTTCCATCACAACTCCCTGCTTTAGCACTCCATTCTCATGAGTTATCTCGGCGCCAGGTGAAACGTATTAATTATCCTCCATAAGTTGTTTGCTTGTCCATGTGTTTGACAATACTTTATACCTAATCATTTGCATGCTTTTACATATACTAGCTAATGAACTGTACATATATTGTTCAGTTGTAAACATTCTAATTGATACTCGAGAAAGACAGTACGCTTAACCTGCTTGCATTATTAATTTGATCAGATTATTTTATAAATAGGTAACACAAAATTGAATTCTGAAAGCAGACAACATGTACGAAATCTTGCAGTAAGACAGCCTGGGTTCGACCCGCAAACAATGGTCGACTAGCGACCTTGAATCGTATTCTGAATTCGAACTGACCACGGTGATTGCTGGTACTTGGTCCAAAGATGGGGCAAGAGGGATCACCCTCTTTGTAGATGTGGCCAGATCGTGACTGTTGAATATATAGTGGTGAGTTGTCCTGACAAGAAGTTTTTAGGGGAGGAAATTCATAATAAGGTGACAAGAACAATAGACTACATGAAGAATATTGACGCGGGAGTTATGATTCCTACAACTTGTACAATGGTCGTATTCATACGAAGTAAGAAGGACGAACTCCCTAGAAATTGTGACACAGTTCTTTAGACAGAGATTGCTGTTGGATTACCAGCTATAAAATAGTTGTCCTAGGTATAATTCTATGGCCCTCGGTAAGGTGTTCGTCCCTATAAATAAACGATTATTAGGACGAGAATTGATTAGATTGATAAATAGATTTTGCATTAGAAACATTGTATTAGGATTTGGTTCAGCGTATGTATGATTTGATTGACTGTACAAGATTACTATGTGGGCAGGTACTGTCACGGATAATTGCAAAAATCATTATTCATACTTTTTGATCTGTCATTGAAATTATCATTAAAATGTTGATTCGCTGTTCTATGTGTGATTTCCGCTGATAGCGACGCGTCTAGACGTGAGTTGCAAGGCAATTCGAAAAGTATTTCCCCGGAAGGACATTTTATGAAGGGTTTATATGCATTTAAAGTGCTTAGTCTATCGTTAACGAGTGTTGCAATAAAAGGTAAGCAACATCAGCTGTGATGATAACGAATCAAAGCGCTGTGAAAAATATCCGTTTATTTGTGGATGCTATTCTTTTGCGATTACTTTTATTAAGTATTAGTTGTCTGTATTTACATATTTTGTATATCCCATAACCTTTCACTTTTGGAACTCTTTACTGTAGTGTAAAGACTTCCAGATTTAGTGTAACAAATTCTGAATTCAACATAGATATTGAAATCTGCTTAAATAAAGCTATCAAAGATAACGTAGAAAGGACAACATGAGAAACATCTGTCACAAAATTTCTTCAGACTATCTCAACCCAACTAGTCAACTCCAAAACCTATTGCAATCCTAGCTTTGCTTAAATTTGCAGCGTGGGTCAGTTTCTCAAGCTCTGTCTCCCATTTAAAATTTAAATTCTTTCTATGAATAGTAATGAATTTCCATTATGCAATGTTGTGATTAATATCCAGAGTGATAAATAGCAGCGATTATTCATATCGATCCTCCCCTGAGGTAGACAGACAGGTCTGTGTGCTACTACTGTGCTGTCACTCATTGTTGGATCGTTGGATGTCTTTATTATAGATGATTGCTTAATGATATGAATTGATAATTAGACCGCTATGGTAATTAGGCTATTATTTTTACACTCGTTAGACTTGAAGCCTATGCGATAACAATCACAGGACTACCCACATTGTGAACGTTATTTTTACTTTAGATCAGATCTAGCATCAAACACTACTTATTGATTGTATTGGAATGCAGCTGCGAATCAAAATTTATACATTTTCATGCATATTCATTAATTCCACCCTTACTACTCTACTTTCAAATGAATGAAGTAATTTTTTCGTAAATAGTTTTATGACTTGTCCCTTGGTTTGCATAATTTCTTCATCGTTGCCATTTTACTATTTCCTGAAATGTTTTAATTTTACCTTAAATCGTATTTCCCAGACACACAGAGAAATTGGAATTATAGTTACAAACATTGAAGACCCTCCGCACACCCGAATAACACAGACGCGAACTGAAGGACGAAATAATATAAGTACTTAACTATTTATTATGCAACATAAAATGTTGTCTAATAAATTAGTTATATAGGATGTTAAATATTGCCTAGTCAGCGTTTTGAAATATTAATTAATAATATGTTAATCAAGCGACATAAAACATAATACAGTTACAAAATGTCTATTGTTTAAAGTTTAATCGTCTGTTTAATAATAAATCTTTATTATGTGATGCCTTCACTTTCCAAATTTCTCAGGACGACGGATTCACAATGAAGGTTGATACTTAATTTAGTCACCTGAATACAACGTCAAATAAATCCTCTACTCTATAAATACATTGTAACTATACGTAGTATAATACAAAGGATTATAATATTATGAAATTTACATATTAATGCACGCATTGTTTGCAAAGCAGTGTCAAATATTTTTTCGTCATTTTAATGATTTATTCTGACGCCTGCTAAGCATTATGAATTAATTACACAAAATTCGTCGAAAAAGTATACCTACATACAATATACTAAAACATTGGCTGGAAACTCACTTGTTGGCGGGTGGATTGCATAATCACTTACCATTGTCTTATTTTTCAACATGGCAACATTACAATCAGGAAGTGCAGGAATTAAAATATTTAATTATTCATCATTTTTCATTCATACTACTGAGGCGATTCCAGTGATTGGTGCAAACAGCGATTGAGTCAGCAACATACTTGTATGTACGTATATTAATAGACCTAAAAGTTTGAAGTGGAGATTCTTTTGTGAAAGTCATAACATAAAGATACGCCAAATGACTCTAATTGTTAACAGTAACATACATGAAGAAATATCGGAAGGCATTGGTCCTTGATCTCCTAACTTGGTTAATGATAAAGAAAGAAAAAGATACGTTATGTAAGTAACAGTTACAACATTTGTATTGACTTTGGACTGAAAGAGGTGAGTTTTAAGATTGTCGAACTAACCATTCGGCATTGTAAAAAATGATCTTAGTTATTTTATTGGTATAAATATTTGTCTTCTACCGAGACAAAATAACGACCTAAAAGATTAAAAAATTATTACACGCCAAAATGACCAAGTGAATTTTACATAACAATAATCATTCTACCGTAGTCGCTGTGGCTGATTCATAATGTAATGCCGAATTTGCATTGGTTGATATCTAGATACTATTTAACTCGATATAAAATCGACATATTGTCAGTTCAGTAAAATGCAACTACTTCCAATTAATACGAGTATAATTGAGTTATCGGCAATCATTATATCGTAATCCACAGATAGCGTGCAAAATTGTAAATTAAGCATCCCCAAAACCCCCCAAATTACTATTTAGTTATCTCTATTATTATATAAATCTACCTAAATAATCTGTCCGTTCTGTATGCAATGATTATATGAATATTTTTACCATTAGCGTTACGAATCATTTTGGTCATTTTTATGCTGGTATAATAAATTTGTATGATTTCGTGTTTTGATAGCTCGGACACAACCGTCGGTATTCGATACTAATATCGAATTCTTAGTTCGGCATCTCTAGCTTTCAAACGAGAAATTCTAATTCTAATGATCTATTCAAACTATACCAAAGGGCAAATGTGTTCCTATCAATATTTTCTCGTAGGTATGTTTTCTTAGTTCCGGTCTATCATTGTGGACCTATTGGGTGTTTTTGACAGCATCGCACGGCAAAGCATCCGACACCCAGAACTCCGTCTGAAAACAAAATAAAAAGTATAGTTTTAGGGGTCAAAAAAACTAGATTTATCACAGCATTGGGCGGCAATTTAGGCGAATGGTTATTCGACCCTGAAGAAAACTATTAGATGTGATATTAATACGACAGTTTAATTGCTGTGTGTGCCCAATGTAACACTATAATATCGAGACAGAAATTACTTAATCAACAATAACACTTAACTAAATTGTTAATTAGGGACATAATAGCATATCGTCTATATTATAATAATAATAACATAAACCATAAATAACACTAACAATTACCAATTTATTGTAAGCGACGCCTGGCGTGTCCGGACCATCCCTTTATGAACTGACCAATGTTTTATAATTTTGCTACTTAATTTTTATATTCTGCTTCCTTCATTCTTCGCTTTTAGGTTTTTCTTTAACTGAAAAAATGCCTGCCTTTCCATGAAACTTGAAACCTCTACAACAATGTTTAGAAAAATCTTGGCGAATTTCTGAAAATTGTGTTTTTGGAAAAATAAGGCCTAGAACATTTTCCGATTTGTTGATGTTTTTAATTTTAAGATACGTTGAGCAATGTCGTAATTTTGTATTGTGTTTTTTATTATTGTTTAGTTTGTATTATGCATTATTATTTGATTGTATTATGTTTGTTTCAAATTTTTGTTTTTAGTTTACTCTTTTTATATTTTTTTTTATGTATAATTTGTTTTTTAATTATACTTACTGTTATTGTTTAGATTCATATGTTTGTTTGTTTCAATGTTTAGTTTTGTATTTATTTTTTAAAATATTTCTTAGTGACATCTCCTCTGAGCATTTAATAATTGCCCACTGAATCATGAATCACGTGTAGATAAATTAAGCATTTAAAAAAATACGCTTCTTTGAACTGCTGAACTTTGTATTATTCTAACATCTAACTCATCATGTATGATTGTAGTAATTAGTAGCATTGTGATTGCGTGCATGATATTTCGTTTAATATGGGACTGTTAATTGTAACACGTTACGTAATATCATCATATCAAATTGTTTTTTTGTTACGAGTACGTTACGATATCTATGTCTATTCGTCTGTTGACTGAGATGACTCATCTGTCATCTCTATATTGTACCTATTTGTATGTGTTCCGTGTCCTCGACGAAATGTTAGCATCAGAGCCTTTTACATTCTGTTGGCATTGATATGATTATATTCTATAGATTCCATAGTAATTTTAACTGTATCAACTGCCTGAAATTATGGTCTAGGGACGATCATGAACAATAAAAAATATTGTAGTTTGTAGTACAAAAAATGTGTTTCAACAATAATCAAATTTACTGCAAAATTCTGTGCTATTTAGATACCGTTACCATAAGATCCTGAAACTCATTATTATACTATGCTTCGCATACCCTCATGATGGGGGGTAGGCAGAAAGAACAGACCGCCACACTGCCCTATCCTTACACACTTTGCTTCCATCGCATTCATGGATTTCCTCATAGACGTACGTCTATTCCATTCACTTAGTACACGCCCGTCCGATATGATCTATGCAGATTACCCTAGGACGGACACGTTTTTTAACACCCCCTCTCATATTCAACAATCACATAGGTACACTCTTTTTGTCATCATATCGTCACTCATTCTTTCAGTATGTCCAAACCATCTTAGTTTGCTCACTTTCATTCACCCACTCATTATTGAACATATTATAAAGATTAATTTGTTTTCTGTGTTTTCCATCCCCAGGTTTTTACTAGGAATACTGGGCTCACCAAAAACTATTTGAAGCCACTATTAAGTTTCTCTCCACAATGTATAGGTATTTAGTACTGTGTAATCTACGGAATTATCGTATAATATTATGTAGAATAGGAGTGTAATGAGATTATAACCTGATTATAAATTCATAATAATCATGTGTATCAGTCTATAATATTGTTAGTTGGTACCACTGCGGGACTCAATCGAGCTGGCCTGACGTTGCATTTTGGTGGTTTTGTTGAATAATCCATATTATAATTTATATGCTGTATTGAATATTTTGCCATATTACTTGCCACCACAACATCGGATACGTTTGCAATGCCAACTCATGACATCAAATAGTAATATCAAAATTGTTAAATCGAAATTCTGAATACGTCTGCCGGTACGGTCAGGTTACACTAACAATTGAACTGAAATCCATTGATTTCCCTGGATCGCACATCAGCATATTGTATCAATTCAAAAAGCACTTGAATTCCTCATCTATTTCACAAGTGCATGACCAATATGCTAAAGCTTTTAAGGTAGACAGATCCAACTCCACCATTATATACGAGTTAGTAACATACTTCAGTTAGGTCAAAACGCCAGCGAATCAATCAGTTAGGTATATTATGTGACAGAACATTGAAATTCAGAATCTATGAAGATTCATACATATGTGTATCTCCTAGTAAGTCAATACCTGTCTGGTTTTTGGTGCGCGTTGTACATCTCACCGGTAAATGTGACATAGAAATGTGATTTCTGAAACATTTTCTGTGTATTTGTACTTTGAGGAGAATAACACAAAACATTATTAAATGATAAAATTTCATTCGTATTAACGACTAGCGATCGAAGACTTTCTTCCCCATTATAAGGCGATTACTTATTTTTAATTAGCCACTACTTATAACAATTCGTTTTATCTTCATAATCGCCTGATGGTATACATAATTTGTTAGTGCACCTTTATGGAAGTGTCTTCTAAGAGGATTTCCTGGACCATATGCAAATATCCACAATGCCACACCCAATGCCCTTGAATGGCTTGGAAGCCTGGATATTACTCTGTAGGGTACATGTCTCCTGTATGTAGCAGGTAGCATAATTCTCTTATCTACTAACGTTGCCGCCAACGGTGGCAAAAGCCATTCAAAATAATATAAATAATATGGAATTGTAACTATTTTTCACCGATTTTGACGGAAAAACCTTCGACAATGGTTAATTAAATTCTAGATAAGTACAATTTCTGTATCTCCATCACTCATATCCCCTATTAAACAAAGTAAGATTATTTGTACCTATTTGTAAAAGTAATTACGTACTAGCAGTATTGAGTATAATATCACTCACTATACTAAACTACTTATTGTTCGTGAAAAGTGTACCTAGCACCACGTGCAACTTGCGTGTATTTGTTCCATACATCATTCTACTATATAACTAAATGTAAATATTGTTGATGGATGCGTTTTGTTATTGAAATACATCATATTTATTATTTCACATTTATCCTAAATAGTTAGTAAAGGGTTGGAATTTCATACTATATTTTTCTGTCCTTTTGTCTACGAGACAATTACAAGTACCTTATGTTTATTAACAATATTTTTAATAGTAATAATAATACTTGGACAATTTTGGGCGCCGTCTAGCGATAAAATCGCCCCAAGGACACCTTACATTTTTCTTTTCACCATATAGGATCGTCACAAACAGTAAAAATGATAGATAGATTAATCACCACATAGGATCGTCACAAGCAAAAATAAAAATGAATCTAATCAGTTTTGGCTAATTCATCAAGTTTATTAATCAAATTTTTCAATTGGTCCATGCCCAGTTAACCAAATATATAAGTATTCGTATTGTTATCTTCTTTGAGATATGTTCGCCATAAAAACGTGATCAAAATAATGTCATTTTGCGGACGACTAAAAAAATAAAAATGTTTATAACCAGAATCTGTCAAAATAATTTGATTAGGTATGTACTTCGATAATCAAAGTTTATAACCAACAATGAGTTCAATTTCATGCTTTTCTTGTACAGTAGACATCAAATGAAAAATGCACTGCAAAGGGCACCATACTTCAATTACTTAGGCTAGGCCCTGCGAGACGCACTCTGGCGGGCTGTGCTCTAACTAAAATGTAAATATTATATTGATGCACTGGATAGTTTGGGTTCTTCCGTACTCCATGTACGGTGTTATACCCCAGACGGTTATGACGTGATATGACAAGAGATATTAATCAAGAGAGTAGTGCATGCACACCACGCTACATAGAATAATTTCACCGTCTCATTCCAGCCAGACGAATTCACCTCTACGTATCCTACTCACTAGGGAAATCTTTAATTACGTTAAGAGAGAGGATGCTACTTAGGCAACCGACGCCTGCTGGACTAATTAATAAAAATTGTAGATATATTTCTCTCCCAAAATGTTTGGTATATAAATACAATCTACTCAGAAAGATGCAGGGTTGGAGACTTGGGAATAGAGAATTCAAACCAAAGTAACTCAACGTCAACTTTAGTTAAAACTTACAGAACGACAACATCATTAGTAGGTAAGTACATCGTTAATTCTCTATCAAAATTAGGTACAGATACCTACTTATTTCATTTGTTTGAGAATTGTGCTGGGCAAAAACAACACAACGATAGATTATCTGCATTTACTTCTTTTTCGCCTAATTTGGTGGCATAATTACGATTGTAAATTGGAGCAAGGAATTGTTTTTTTTTGTTATTTATATGCAGGAGGGTTGGATGATTAATCTGAATTTTGTCTTTTGCTTATGTAATTATATGTGTGAATGTCCCCCAAAAATATAAAAAAAAGTAAAATTAAATTGATTCACTTTAAAGATAATGCATCGAAACCAAGATTAGGTACATATAAATTTCTAATCTTATGCTTGTGTCAATCTCAGAGCCTAGGAAATCTAGTATAGGAAATAGGACATGATAAAGGCCGAATATTGTAAAAATATTTCACTGGTGAAATCTTATACCTACTCTCGTCCAATTTCATTTTAACAATACATTACAGTGATATACCACAGGTAAGTATACCTTTCCTTTTAAGGTTCCAACTGATATATTATTAGGTTTTATTGATAGATTATATAAAAAAACGTCGTAATATAAAAATCCCTACATATTATTATCGAGGATTCCTACTGAGGTCAGAGTACAATACATCGCCTTATATTATTATTATCATCATGACTAGAGACCGGATTATATTCAACTTAAAATAGTTGAAATATGCATGCAAATATGCATCATAAATGCCAGAGATATGCGACAAGATCACCAAAAATTACCAAAATATACAACATGAATTTAAATAAATACCTACTACAAAATAACGTTATTACAAGAATGTATTTAACTTCACTGCGTGTGGTGTTTTTATTTTGTCTGTGAACAAATCTTATCTACAATCGATTTTTCAACCACTTCCTGACTTGTTATCTGTGTTTGGTATCGTTTGAAAGACCGTGAAAAACAGTTCTGGAATATAAAGTATGAAAAACTTATTTTCCAAAAAAAATTTACGTTTATTACCCATTTTTTATTTAATTACTATATTTACTACATTTTCAACTAGATATCAACATTTTTGTTTTTGAAGATGTTAAAATATAACAAAAAATAGAGTTAAAATTTTAGAAAATACACTCAAATATGCAAAATAATGAATAAATTGCCAAATCCATATGGAAACATGCAAATGCATGTAATCCGGTCTCTAATCATGACATTAGGTTGATGATATCTTGAAAGGTTCTACGTCAAAAGGCCCTATACAACTATTATTATTACGATTCATATATGTTTACAGTACCTTATTATATTCGTATGTCACTATTGTGCAATATGTGTATAAAAAGGGGATATTTTGTAAATAGGGTGATATGTGGGCGAGTCGCCAATGGTGCTTTATTATTTCACGGTGCCTACTTAGTTTTTTTTTGTTGCATGTGTGTCATCATTTTTACGAAACAATTCTGCTATCACGCTCAATTGCTCTACGCGTATAACCTGACAAATACATTTTGATTCGCATTAGTCCAGTACTTTAGCCGAGTAAATAGTGAATTAGTAACAACGCTGGATTCACACTCAGCTATTATCCTAATATATTTTATTTATTTATTTAATTATACAATAGCCGATGGCAGAAGGAGCTGCTTCTAAAAATAAAAAAAAATATAAATCTAATTAACCTACGTGAAGCAATCCCTTTTATATGCCAATATATCAGGTATTCTTACTAATTCACTACCTAATCGACTAAACTACTGACCTAGTGCGAACAAGGCAATTTATATATCAATTTAGAAGAAGTCATCTTCTTTTGCCTTGGTTTCTATTTCAGGATTAAATGTTTCAGAAAAATATTTTTATCTGTCGTCTTACCTACACAGTACACACTCTAAAAGATTTGGATGTAATAAGTTCTACTCATGCTAATCTAACTCCACTCACAAATAAAATTTTCTTTATCGGGTTCGTAGGTAAATTTTACGACTATGGTACGGATTATAAATTATCTATCTTGTATGTAGTCATATTTTACTAAACTAACCCCCGTTTTCACCAACTTTTACCTAAGAAGAAGACCCCTAAGAAATTTCCATACAAAAACAGAGATAATATTCTATTTATTGACACGCAGGCCTACCAACCACACCCTAATTCCACACCCTAATTCCATACAAAATGCAACACGCAACTCACCTACGTTAGGTGCCCAAATATCTCTGCCCAGGCTAGGTGAGTTGCGTGTTGCATTTTGTATGGAATTAGGGTGTGGTTGGTAGACCTGCGTGTCAATAAATAGAATATTATCTCTGTTTTTGTATGGAAATCTCTTAGGGTTCTCCTTCTTAGGTAAAAGTTGGTGAAAACGGGGGTAAAAGTTTTAGGGGGTAGGTATAGAGGCTTATCAATTTCCAATGAGATAACTTAGTTAATTATAAAGTACTTTGTTGTTGTTTAAGCGTAAGTTGTAGTAATCTCTTTGAGATATTGTATGCGTAATTAAATTATGAACAATAATTATTATTATAATATTATCATCCTTTAAATTAAACCTACATCAACTTACATAACTTTCATAGAAACAGGGTATGAATATAACGCAGAACTGCAGCAGTTTTTGCGAGTCGTTCGAATAAATACAGAATTTAAAACATATCGCGATCGCTGCGGTTTCAGCCACCATCGAAAATTATTCGACTAATACCACATTTTTTCACTGACATTACGAGCCAACAAAATGTCTTGAGTAGTTATCGATTGGATGTCGATATTTTAAGAATTCGCGACTTAGAATTCGCGAATAAGGTACATAATTATTAAGTTTACAAAGTTGAGCTAATTTACGTTTATTTAAAAAAAAAACATGAAAATGTACGTACGATAATTATTATACGTGTAAGTATAAGGACGACTTGAAATCTGTTCTCTCTGCCTACCTCGTAAACTGCGTCATATTTTACGAGATCTTCTTCAGCTCTGCTCTCTCCACTTTTGGATGTAGGCCTCTTCCAAGCTGTTCCATTCTTCTTTTTTTACTCGCCCATCTGATCAATTATCTAACCCCTACTGAGATTATGTCACCTCTTTTGTTTGCCCATGGTCTTCATTTTAACAATCTGGGTGTCCATCTATTGCTGTCCTGTCTCGTAATGTGATCCGCCCACTGCCAATTTACGGGTTATAGCTAGTAATATTATAATATTGATCGCGTCTTTGTTGGAGGTCCAGGAATATCATAAAATAACAATATATCAGGAATGTCCCGAATATTAATCAGTGGTATCGAAGGGCTTTAATTAACTTAGACTGTGATACGGCGATAACTCAACACGCCCTATTCCTGTCTTGGGCGGCTCGAGAGGACGGCGGCTGTTTACCTAATAGCACTCCGAGGGTTAAGTGAATTAGGTATTAGACATCTCACGTCGAGTTGCTCGACAACATCTCTTTGTACAGCACAGCACTACATATTCTCTTATATCGCTGCTTTGTTAATTAACAGGGGAGCAACAGAATATCGATTATTCGTTCATCTTGTGACAAAATATTGAAACCCTGTCCGACTCAAAATCGTGTCTAGTGTTTAAAAAGTTTTATCTATGATGAATAATATTATAAAAATGTATCACGTTTTATTCAATGCTTGTTGTGGACCTTTTCAGAAGCAAAATGTTTTGAAAAGCTATCAGAAACCTGTATCAATTATATATTTTTCTAATATATTTTATTCTAATTTGTTGCAGGTAAAAACACTTTATATAAATCAACAAATCGCCTTGGGATGGGTAAGTGAAGTAAAAAACGATTTCGATATTATAGGAAAATTTACTTTAATTTGCTCTGAGGGTATTTGAAGATAATTTACAAAATTTCTACTTTTGATCTTACAAAATAAAGAATACAAAATTCAAATTTATTTCAAGAGTTGTTAAATTTAATTACAGATATTCTTATCAAGAAAGGCTTATTGTCCTTTGAAACAATGTTTTTGAATATCAGAGATTTCCTGATGTCGGCTGACTGATATTTTCGTCACACATACCAAGTCCATCCCAAATCTTTAAAAATATATTGATGATTGAAAATCTTAAAATAATACTTTCAAATATCGTTCTTTCTTTGCAAAATTGCAAAGAATTAACGTATTAACAAAGAACATCTTGAGGGCGTAATTCACTTGTAGACCGAATGAATTTTCATGTTATCCCAAACTTAGTTATACAAGAAACAAGACAGCAGTAGATCCTTTTGTTTTCAAAATGAATTTCATTTGAAAACTGGAGCCGTTTGTGTGGAACGTTTCTGCCATTTAAGGGCATGGCACCAGGAATGACGTCACAGTCTTTTCCCACGGCATTAAGGTTCAAAATTGTGTGACAATCGCATGATAAAATGGTAAAAATAGCGTTTTTTTCCATTTTCTTGGGGTTAATTTTGCGTCTATCAAAAAACTTTTACGGTTATTCCCTAGATTTTAATGCATATTATCAGTACAAGAAAAAAAAATTACTCCGCGACTTTCGAGAAACGAGTTTCCGTCTTTCGGAAAAAAGGTCAGAGGTGTTTTTAAATTTTTTTTTTGCGAAATCTATACAAGATATAAAAAATCTATTACGGTTCTTCCCTAGATAAAGGTTCAATGCGTCTACCCTATTTTGTTGCAAAGCATATTTAGTAACGATTGTCGAGATAGAAGGTCTCCCGTTTTTAGAAATTTTTGAAATGTCGGTATGCACACTCTTAATGTACTCCAATTTGAATACTGGCTATATTAAAATATTCCTATCTATTATGTATTCAGAATAAATTGTAAAGTTTTCTCCTTCTTAATCCGCACTTCATTGCTTTTCTACACTTTGTTTTAAGCTTTCGTAGTATTCTCTTATCTCATATATTCAGTTAACTATTCTCACTGTCTTCCTTTTTATTTTAATGTTCTTATAATATGCATGCAATACGACGCTAGCATAATCGGATTATTGTGAAACAAACGTTAAATCAAATTCACAAAGATTGATTTTCTATGTCTTTTAAAATACGCACTAAACCAGCAGTAGATTTTGTATATTTGCTCTCAAAATTGCTGGACAATCAACGAAAAATCATCCTAATTTCTAGATTGACATTCAATCTTCCCAAAGGTGCAAGGACCAAATATTATATCAACCAAGTATGAAATCACATTTTCTCTTCAGCGATGCTTTCTATAATTTCAGAATCATAAGGTCATTAAACTTTGACCACGTGAAACGTATGGAAGCATCTACCAATGCAAACCCTATAATATAATAATCTATGCATGATTAGACAATATAGTGTATTATAATGCTACAATCCACCTTCATACCTATAATGTAATAACACTGCGGGACACGCCTAAAGGGATAACTTGCAATATCCTGTCACATATTATAATGGGTTAAGTGCCCTTCAGTAATTAGTTGATTGTTTGATCCGCCTGATGATAATATAATAATACGTACTGACTAACAATATCGAGAGAAAATATTGCCGACCACTCCACCCAATTTTTTTACTGAACACTTTCCCTCTACATGTTTACTCTGGGAGGTAATTACCAACATTTTATTTACGACTTGTAAAAAAGGGACAAAATTATCGGTCAGAACGAGGAAAACTTCTAATCCCAGAGACATCATAAAAGAGCATTTTGGCATGAACGTGTGCAAAAGATCTCAAGGACCAGAATTCCCTATGTTGTCCATTAGATTGACTATCAGAGCGATGGAAAGACAGATGATAGTCCGCTTCTCAATTATAAAGCAAAGACTAACAAACCATTAATAAAGTTTAGAAGGAAGGTAGAAAGAGGCTCAGGAAATGTTCCATGTCCGTATTAAGAACTGTTTCAAAGATCCAGATTTATTCATCAAACCGAAAGGAACGTGATGTGTTCGAATGTCTAAACAAATTCTAACTAAGGAGTTAGGCTGTAGAGACTGCGGGACAAACGCCATATAAGTATCACATTACAAGTATTTTACCTTATGGAGGACTAGTTTATTGTTTACTTCACTGCTACTGAAATATTTCCATCTCCTACCATGAGTATGTCAAACGTCTTTATAGATTTACAAGATTGCTTCACTGTTACGACAATTCGTTTATCGGAACTCTCCAGTAGGAGACGAAACAAAGTAAATTCCGGTTAACCAAAGTCACAGGCTACATACAGGTTATCTACATATTTTGCCATAAGTAATCGGAATTCTCATAACTGAAACACATTTGTAAAGACTCTGAGCGTTCTGCAAACTTGCCCCCCATCAAGAAGCACCATTGATGGCATAACTATTTTTTAACAATGTGTTGAATTGATTCGTGATATGGTAAGGTTGTAAGACAAGGCAATAGTAGGTGGTCACCTAAACTCATAAAATGGAGACCATAGGCAAATAAAAGAGGTGTCGAAAGGCCCGCAGAAGAGATAGGTGGACGGCATAACCTCGGTAGCGGGTAGATAGTAGGTGCAAAATGCGAGCAACAGAAAGGAGTGGAAACGCTTGGAAGACGCATGTATCTAGCAATGAAGAGATCAAGGGTGACGAAAAAGAAGGTGGTATGATATTTTTACGAATTATAAAACTGTAAAACGTAGTACATTTGTACATCTTCTCTGATGTTAAGACATGGACAGACAATACTGAATACAGTAGTAAGTTGGAGAGAATAATATCCATTAGTGTAGTAGTGTTTACAGTACACTTGAGACATAGTTGTGATGTTGTTGCGGTAAGACTAACACTACCTACCCACATTATTATCATACAACATTGTCTTACTAGAGTTACCCACTGTAATCTACTTTCTTCAAGACATCATTACACCTTATGTGGAGTGATATAACGACATAATAAATATTCATTTTAAGTAACATTTATCCTAACACGATATTTTCCATAACCGTAAGGAACAAATTTTATGTTCTCGCGTGATATTCTTGTGACATACCTACTAAAGTTTTGGAGTTATGATTTCAATTCTTAATGTTAATATCTATCTTCCAACTGCGTTACTCAAAACAGACTTCTGTCTTTACGTTTTTTTGTTTTTTTTTAATCTTTTTTCATTTTGTTGGGAATTGACTCCTTGCTTGAAACCTTGTCCCTTGCACATTTGAGTAAAATAAGTTTTTATGTTTAGATGGAAACAAATAATCAAAATATAAGTAACGTACAACTGACGAGTTCATCGTAATATAGCGATTTCCACGAACTGAGCCATATTTAACTTTCTATTTTATCTACAAATTTTCTTTGTGACAAAATCTGACTATATTGTTTCCATATAAATTGTAGCAATATGGAAGTTTTCGTAAATCTTTTCATATAATTCTTAGATAATCTATACAGATTTTGTTCTCCAGAAAAAATAATTATTCTTATTCTTTGTCGTCAATTCAAATTTTTATTGGTCCATGGTCTATGCCTTGTGGAACTCCCCACCTAAAAATCTCATCTCATCTGCGGACTTATATTATTTACCTTAAAAACTTGATAAATATGGCAACAATGCATTCACCTATACTCTTTTATCGCAACAGGAGTATTCATGGAAAGTCCTTTAAAACTCTTTTCGTTAGATGAAATATACAATTATTGTATAGAACTGTAGTGACTATAGAAATAGTTCCTCAGTGACCTAGATTTGATATTAATCGTCAGTTACCTGATTTCTAATAAAACTTCATATATTATTCTTTATTTACTCGCTTTATATTTTTGTGTCAAGCCAACGAAACCCATTAGTTATACTGTGTTATTAGGAATTATGATGAATGGTTAAGTCCTTATCAAGAATTCCGAAGAATAAATACTTGCTACTCATTAAATTATCGATTTTCACGTACACACTATAAATTGTAACGGTACTATGTATCTATATTAAAATACGATGTATAATAGGTTTATGATAATTGGTAGAAAAAGATCACTTTGGGCCTGGTAAACATTTAGACTCCCCGCGCACTATGCAGCCAGGCTGCGGCAGCCAGTAAAACATATGACATTGTATGGGGGCCCGCGCACTAGGCAGCCACGAATTCCTGGCTGCGGCAGCCAATACGACGCGCCTGTTTGCACAGCAGCCAGCTGGCTGCGCGCAGCCAGAGCGTGTATAGGCGAATGTATGTGGCTGCCCTTTATCTCCGCGCACTAGTTGTAGCAGCCAGATGTATTTTGGGTTCCGAACTATCAAAAAATGAAAAATAAAAATGAAGAATCTCGAATAGTCGTCGATTGGCTGCTTAACTGGCTGCTGTAACTGGCTGCGCAAAAATTCTGGCTGCCGCAGCCTGGCTGCGCAGCCTGGCTGCATAGTGCGCGGGGAGTCTTATTGATTTGCTTCCGGTAAATTTTGTCTTCCTAAGACATTGAATTGTTCTTCGTACACCTCGTTTTTCGGTTTTCCACCTCATTTTTCATTTCTATTTTCGCTTTGTCGGTTTTTACCAGGTTTATAAGTACAGAACCAAATTATTAGTAATGTTATTTGGTGGTAGTATTTGCACTAGAATTTCATAGTTTTGGTTAGTACCCCTGCTCACAAACAAAAAGTTAATTGACTGACCAATCGAAAAGACTTCATTCAAAGGTTATATGTAATTTTATAACTAATTCGTGATGTTGATTGGAGTTGTTCAACTGGGTTTGGATTTACGTTCAGTCAACTTGATTAGAGATAAAACAACTATTATAATTCTTCAAACATCTTCTTTTATCTTCATCTTCTACTTCTTGTGTGTCCACATTCCATGATAACATTATAATAATAATTATTAATTCCATTAAACACTTTGACATATTTAATTATTGATTACTTTAATTATTATACTATACAATGCCATAACAATATTAACATACGTATCAGTTCCATGCTAATACCAAATGTATATCTAATATTAGGGATGTATTAGATACAATTTAAGAATAATCGACGATTTCGATTGTACTATACCTAATAACTTATTTTAGTGATTTTCTCTTCTAATGGTTTGTTAGTAAAGGTAAACACAATGTAAACTTTTCTTCCTTAACGAAAATGTAATGACCTATGAGCTGCAGAAGAGCAAAAAAAACGATGTTGTAATTACAGTTTTAATTACTAAAGAAATATAGACATCTACATAAAATAGACGTTAACATTAATTAACTTAATGCCTTGCATCTTTTTTGGGAACAAGCGTCGCATTTTCTCGTCCTTGCATACCTTACCATAGATTATTAAGGTTTCAACACAGGTTCACCAATCGGGGAATACTAGTAAGAGTATTAATCAAATCTGAAATATCGATTATATTTCCATAATACTCGATTGCTCGAATCGAAATAGGTTACATCCCTGGCTAATAATTATTGATCGATACTAACTAGATACTCCTGAATCACCATTCAGAATATTAAGTGATTAATTATATTCGAATTGATGATGTTTCATAGTGATTGTTGATTAAAATTCTATAATAATTAATTATCTGAGGAATCAATATATGACATCGTTCACAATAATTTGAATTATTTGTTGATGTGTAACATGCCACTATGTGAATGTTTGGTTTCGGTATCATAAGATTTTTTTTGTATAGTTTTTCTCACATGTTCTTTGAACTCAGATGTATTACAATAACTCATACGAAATTCATGTTAACATTGTATCATATCACTATTGTTTCTAGAAGTGAGCTGTTTAATAGATTTTTGAAATAAAATATAAGCCTAGGTATCAAATATCCAAACACATTTCACCAACACGTAAATTCGTTTATATTCGCATATTATTTTTTTGCTGAAGATATACTTGTACGATATTTTTATTACGTATTTTTATCCTTTTCATAACCACATCATCCGTCTCATAATAATTTACTGAACTGTCATAACATGTTTCTTGTTTGTATACATTTCCACACAATTTTGACACGCGACGCGTTATAAAAGTGTCATTTCTTTGATGTGGTTCTATTTTAGGATGTAGCGCAAACGTGAACTTGGAAATATTTATTAATACAACTCAGATTGAAACAAATATGACGACTATATTTTTACCTCACGTCAACTGTCGATCACAGCGCCACCAATCAATGGCAATCATAATTTGTTTTACGGATGTTTTGGTTTTTAGAAATAATATTGTTTGTCTTCATTACCATCCCATATTAGACTGACACGTGGTGTTTTAATTAACTAATGGCTAATCACCTAATTGGTTCTGAAACGTCCCGGTTCGAAGCTCAAATTTAACCCTAAGCGATCGTGAATGTCATGTTGTGACCTATTTTAGATACGGCCTCCCCTCTGTTAAAATCTTTTTACCGAAAACATATTAACACATTCCCTCATTGAGTTTTGAATTTCTGTTGATTTTGTCAGATATTCTTATAACATGGACTCGATATTAGAAATTAGTGAGTTATGCTTTTTTTATCGTATAGAATTATGTCAATTACTGTCGTATAACAATTTTATGTAATTGTACAGTAAAACATATTTTTAGCATACGTTTTACAATATCTATCGCAAGTAGTTGGGGCGGACCTTTGCCTAAACTAAACGTGTGATCATGGGTCGAATCATTGTATTGACAACGCATTCTGCAATTTACAATACTGGCAATTTGCTGTCTGTGAAGGAAAGTATTTAAGTTTTCGTATTAAAAAAATATTACAAAATTTCTATGTAGACGTAGAAATGTCTTTATAAAAAAATGGGGTGGCGACATTTAACCGTTGTAACAAATTTATTAATGTGATGTAAGATGATATTTTGACGAAATGTAGCACGTGTCTCTGGTAAAATGAAATGATGTTCATTGAGACACATTTTTAATCTCGGTGTGTCTTCCGTTTTTTACTCTGGCAACATATGGTGAAGACTACCGGAAATTACCGATGAATTTAAACGTCATAATACGTATAACGAAAACACAACATATTTATACATATATTAATATATAAACTGTACTGAGTACATGGTTGGCGCAGTTGGTTGAGGCGGCAGTCTCTCGAGCGGGAGGTGCCAGGTTCAAACCCCGGCGCTGGCGATGTATTCCACACTTTGCGATACAGGCTTTTAGCCCAGTGCAAGGTGTGCAGGAAAGTATTTGGGTTTGTGTATGCAAGACCAGATACGTTTATTAAAAAAAAAAAACAAACTATACAGTAACTAGATTTTAGATGCATGATACCAAATACTATACAACAATAGTTGCTTTTTTCCATACTCTATACTTACTGAAATACAGACATACGCTAACACTGAAAGTGTCTGGGGAAATTTATGTAAATGTCCACATATGGTGTGGTTATTCAAAATACTCTATATATTTCCTCTAGAAATGGAATCATTTTTCAAGGCACCAGCACTGCACTCTACCGCAAGTCAAATCAATTCACACTCAATTCAGGAATTTATGTTTTTCATTGTTTCCCTTTTTCCTTTGATATCTGAGAGAGTTTTTCAGCCAGATGATTAAGACATTGATTAATAATTAAGAAACGTCAGTTTCGGTCAGAGTCCATTTCATAGAACAAGAATTCAACGACATTCTATGAGGCGATGAGTGAAAAGACTGAAAACTCTCAACGATAATGGAGGATTCTGTATAATAAGGAGTACATGGTTGGCGCACTTGGTTGAGGCGGCAGGTTCTCGAGCGGGAGGTGTCCGGTTCGAGCCCCAGCGCTGGCGATGTATTCCACACTTTGCGATAAAGGCTTTAAGCCTAGTGCAAGGCGTGCAGGAAAGTATTTGGGTTTGTGTATGCAAGCCCAGATCGTTTTATAAAAAAAAAATACATAACCTCCTAGCTATTATGATTTCTAATTCTCATTGTGAAGATAACAGTACAAAATTTGTTGTGCTGTTTATAAAATCATACACGTACATACATAACAGTACAAAAATACACGTGAAAATGCCAAATTTCAAATGATCTTAAAATCGGCAAAAAATTATGAAAAACGAAGGGACCATATTAAAGAAATGGAACTCTATTCGATGGTCAATTCTACTAAACATGCAGCGCTACATTATAGTAATAGATACATACTTCGTATCCATACGCCGGATCCTTTACACGTATGTTAATCTCCTCGTTGGAGTATATTCAGCAAAAAAGAGTCCATTTTTCGACTTCTTTTGCTTGAAAATAAAAATATCTATCTGTCTACCGCAGCGAGCCGAGATTGGAATGGAATAATGTGGAATAGTATGAAAACGTAACGTCTGAATTAAAATATACGAGCGGATGATATCGGGGGGAGTAATAAACGAGGTTTGTATCTCAAAATTATTATGAGATTTTAAACGAGATATAGTGAGAAAGTTTTCATAAAATGTATAATAAGATTTTATATTTATTAAACAATGTTGAATAATAATATTACCATAGAATTCTTACAAAGTGATGTTATTTTATTTGCAACAAGAACAGAACTAATAAGACAGAAAATGACGGTAGGTATCTTTTCGTTTCCAGCTTTTCGTTCTCTATTTATCTGAATCTTTTATTATACTCGTAGATAGAATAAGTACTATAAAATAATGGAATTTTGAATTTGCTATTCTATCCCCTCACGCCGCATCCCTTGCGAAGTAGACAAAGAAAACAGATAGCCAGACTTCCCATTTATCCACACATTTCTTGCTTCAGTCACAATCATGCAATTCGTCATACACACTTTACGATTCCTTTTACTCAAAGCACATCCGTCCTTGGGAATTTGGTCAAGCCATCGTGGTTCTTGGACGGTCGAGATTCCCTTAACTTCTTTCTCTTAGGCATATTTTCTCTGTAATCCTTTCATCATTCATTCTCTAATTTTATATTAGTTACAACACTTTCCTCAAAAGTTCCACAATGGACTACTAACCTAACCAATATGCTAATTTAAAGGAAGCTATGCATGTGATTTCTTAACATTGCATTTCCACCCACTTAGTACATAAGTTAATATCGTAGAATTCCTTTTGGCATTGATTCTCAACAACGCAACCCGCGTGAATTCCTCGCATTGCTTAGTTTGGATTTTTCTCAACTGGTATTTTTATTTCACTGATGCAAACACGGAAATGAAGCCATCTTATTTATTATGTTAAGTAAATATATTTGCATCATGTACAAGTACTCTCAAATGTTGCCAAATATATACATATTCTTGTATTTAAACTAATATTCCAGCTTCCGTTTTACATTTGTTTGTCAAACGTACTCTAAAGCTTTTTGGTTATCCTCAAATGTTATTTTTTTACCAGTTTTCATACACAAAAAAAGGTTCTACTCCTACTGAATTTATACTTAAACGAAAGAATCGATTAAGATGAAAAATGCGATTGAATATCCGATTTTCTTTATGTCGTCTCCTATGGTATTTTAAATAAGATGTATTTTCGTAATTCGGTATATTTTGTTATTCAATCATTAATATTCATTCGCATTACAATTTCTTTCATGTTACTCGAAACTTTTATGGCGAAACCTTTTAGAGGAAAATGATTCTGTGAAAATTCTAAATAAGGATCAAATATAGAGCCAATTTATTAAACTTGAACATTACTGTAATTGGCAATACTATTTGTTCAATATTTTTTCTATGTTTGAGTGAATGAACTAGGGCAATAGAATTTGTAGGTTTTCGTATTTTTTTTCTCGTCGTTTACTTTTTAATTTATGGGCTTTTACGAGTTATTACCCGATCTTTAAAAAAATACTTTCAAATACATACTCGTAGAACGTTATGTCGAGGTAATATTTGGGTGAAGTATACCTAGGTATTCATTTTCATACATCGTGTTGATGAGGTAGGCTATGCTAAAACTGTTATCGGCGGAGGATTGTTGGTAATCTTGTACGTTTAGCATGTCTAATATGCAGGCATGGAGCATGAAGCATGGAATACTTTGTACATAGCGAGCACGGAGCATACTTGTATATGTATGGGGCATGTCTGCCGATTAGCACGTGCAATACTGTTATATGTACTGTGACCTAACATGACGCCTAAACGTATGGCGGTCGTCATGGAGACATGGTTACCAAACACGTAAGTGGTGTTCATCAAAAGGCTCAAAAAGCCATCACGTTTCCCCATCATTCCATTGGTATTACTAGCTTTGTTAAACGTTAAATTCCATCGCCGTGGAGTGGATTTGCACCAAACTGCAAACGCTCCATTAGTGGTAGAAGCACCTAGCTTATTACCTAGTCCAGTAGCTAATTTTATCTCCTTGATTACGAGGTTAAGATTTTCTCACAACTACTCGGTATCAGCGAAAATTCAGAGGATTAAAGACGTTTTTTATCACATAAGTCTCGAAGAAAGTGTGAAAAAATATTCTACTAATTTATTGGAGTATATTTTGAAATAAGTTTTTGATGTAAATCGTTTAGACTCGCTTCATATTGTGAAATAGGCAGAAAGAACCTCGCCAGATCAGCCAGATTCATATCCTTATATACGCTTCTTTCTTCCGTTACATTAATATTCATGCAATTCGTCAAACACACTCTACGATTCCTTTTGCTCAAAACACGTCCGTCCTGTTCGACTTGTCGAGCCAAGTGCTTCATGGACATTGGACGGCCACGCTTCCTTACACCTCTTTTTTCGTCCAAGTATAATTTCTTCGTCATCCTCTCATCTTTCGTTCTAGTTAAAACGTCCGCTTTACAGTCAATCACCCCTCTGATCTAGATCTCTAATCTATCTGTCTATAATTATTAATTAATTAACATAATAAGAGTTTTTATAGGAATTCCTTATCAAATTCTCCATTTCTTTCATTAGTATTATTTTCACAAGTCGGCTGTGAAATTATTATTATATTGTGTATTAATTTACTTATTGTAAATATTCATATATCGCGTGTTACGCATTCATCAGTCTTCAGCATATTTCAGTAATTAGAGCTTTCGAAAGATGATTAACTATAAGGGGTTTCTATCCAAGGACTACATTGTACAATATTGTACAATACTATTTATGTTATCTTCACAGAATAACTTGTTTTACGTAAATACCTTATTTTGGACGAATTGAATGTAGTCTAAATTTTTGTTTATTTTTTTTTTTGAGAACATCGGATTTTCTCAACAGAAACACAGCAAAGGATGGACTTTCATGGTGACACACGAAGTCTTTAAAAAAAATTCGTGAAAGACGTACATATGTATATAGTAGGTCTACCCAATTATGTGATAGATACGCCATCTGTCATTTGTCATTGCATGATTAAATTACGAAATTTTACACTTTTCGAAGATCTTCAATGATTTTACACAAGTCTCGTCTAGAGCGAGTTACGAATTAATGCTTGCCAAGGCGTTCCTGTATTTTTTGCCATTATATTAAAAATGTGCCAGTATTTCTATAAATTACTCGTTAATTACACTATTTATATTATTTAAATTAAATATTTCATGAATACCTGCGTACTCTCAAAAAATAAAAATACTCAAAATAATAGACCCCCTAGCAGAAAATTGGTGCAAACTTCAATAAACCCTTTTTACATGCTAATAAAGATATCAAATCAGTTTCCAGCTTTCCAAAAATTTATTATATACTGCCAAGTGACGCCATAAAGAGGTGAAATTAATTTTTCATTTGACATGATGATGATGTGGTTACAATCTTGAAGATTGGTTTGTACCAAGCATTTTCGTTCTTTCTTTCCACGCCGTCCTGTCACTCGCCAATCTCTTCACTTCCGTGTAGGTGCTATAACGCACGCTCTCAATAATCTGGTCCATATAACTGCTTCTTGCTAAGGTGGAAGATATCAATGGGCAATGTGATTTTATGAATAACTAGATAAGTAGGAGACAATAATGTGGGTGTCCAATATTTGTACAAGTTTCTACATAAGTAGTAATCTTGGGTAATAATAGACTGAATACTTATTAACTTTACTTTGTATTGTTGGTGGCCAGTAGTAAACATCAGTAGTCATACTTTATGATAGTACTCCTCCATTTTACAAGAACTTAACCATCAATCAAAGGATTGAGTGTTTAAACAGAGCCAGTTGATGACCGACCAGTATTATTATCTTTACCTAAAGATACTTCAGATATAGGCTGGAGCCCGACTGTCGGTCTCAGGTTCGGTATAATATATCAGATAGTATAATTTGGAGTTCGGATAGGCAGGTAACTTTTACGCACTTTACCGAATGATTTTCCGCTGCTTTATCTTAGAGGAATTGCGTACTAGAGAAGAAACTGGACGTAAAAACTGGTAGGTAAAACCCTTTGCCATTATCGGACTTTTGGCACCCCATGTACTTCAGTCAGTCAGTATCGTTAAGAGGTGATATCACGCTGTATGTATGTATTTTACAAAGTGGTTCAGCACAAAAAGGATCACATTATTTCCTTTCTTCTATCTCAATGGAAAATGAAATGAAACAGTAATTTCGGCTTCGGCCAAAACAATATTATATCGAACAATCGGTCTTAATCAATATGTTCTGTCTATAGTTGTTGTTCTATTCGTAATAAATTATAATGTTTTACAACACACCACAAACTATTTTAGAAGGAGGATGCTTTGTAGCTTTTTAATTTATGGGTGAGTGTAAAATTGTTGTTGAAATGAAGAATACAACCTGTGATAAAACCTAAGTAGGTGCCTCGGTAATAATTCAACAAAGAAAGGTACCTACATACTTGTTTTCTATAACGGTGCAATCTTAAATAAAATAAAATAATCTTTATTGTACTAAAAAAATAATTGTACAATGGGCGGACTTATTGCCAAATGGCAATTTCTGCCAGCCAACCCATAACAGAGATTAAATTGAGATATACCTAATTATAATAAGTACCAAAAGGGTACCTTAACTTAACAATAATTGAATACTAAATACATACACAGATAAACATATTATACATATATAAATATATACATAAATGGTATATGGGATGGGATAGGGTAAGGGAGGGATGCTGGGTTCAGGAGGGACTGGTAGTGGGATTTAAAATAGAAAGGTAATGCTGCTTCAGTCTACTCTTGAAAGCGGAAATAGTTGGTGCGAGTCTGATGGATAATGGAAGGTCTTCAACATACTTGTAGATCACCGCCTAAACAATAGTAAAAATATGTCCGTTTTCAGGGTCCAACTATCCAACCAACTTCTGTACCAAAAGGTTATTAATCAATTATTAGATTTTATTATCAGACGTCCAGCCGACCCTCCCCCTTGAGTTAGATTAGAATGTCAAGTATGAATTATTATTCATAATATTATATAAATCATGTTATAGTATATTGTTTCGATTATGCTCTTGAAAGGGTTTCGATTCAATGAGATATGGGGACACTGCTCTATCAATTTATGGCCTATAAATTATTGTCATAATCGGTGCGAACCTATATTCCTATAAATGTTCCCTATTAATGACTTTATGAAACGTAAAGGTATATCCACTATACTACCAACAACTTGTATGCGTAACCAATAGGGCAGTACCCAAAAAATGATATGATACAATCTCAAAACCGCCTGTAAGGCCGAAGAAGCGTTGGGAGGCCCCAGGCAAGGTGGTCGGATGACATAAGGAAGGTTGCCGGGGGCGAATGGATGCGGTCGGCACAATATAGGGAGCAGTGGAAGTCTAAGGAGAAGTTGACGAAATCCAGCATAAGAGTTTTCCGTGTAAAGCTGATTCCTGGACATAGGCTATTTAGTACCTGTGCAACCTTACTAAATGAAATGCGCAAAATACTATGTTCGCACCAAGATTCGACCCAAGCAAATCCCTCTTGTAAGATTTGCGCTCAAAGTAGGTGATGTCTAGTGTACATAAATATTATGTACCAACAGGTGAAATATTAGTGTATTCATTATGTTGTATATTGATTTCCTAATAACATAATTATGATTGTTATTATGCGCGTGCACGGTACACTTGATCCGACCATCTCAAGAGCCGCACTCCATGTCTATCCTCAGAGAGGTACCTAACTACTAGCCACAGTGCTGGAGCAGATACAAATAATTGCCAAGTCTTTGGTGAATTTTCCATAAAGACTATAGGTATATATTTTTTTACAATACTCTCATCATTTTGGTTGTGACTGATATTAGGTATAAGACAGAATTGAATGTCTAACGAAAATCTCTGCTAATAAATGTTTCTTCGTTATAGATGAAATTGCAAAGACTCTGACGAGATATGTGTTTACGAGATATGTGTTTACGATATATATTTACATTGTTTATTTACATTATTTATTTACATTATTTATTTGTATTATTTATTTACATTATTTACAATTTACATTATTTATTTACTTTGTTTATTTACATTATTTATTTACATTGTTTATTTGCATTATTTACAATTTACATTGTTTATTTACATTGTTTGTTTTCATTATTTACAATTTCCATTATTTACTTACATTGTTTATTTACATTATTTATTTACATTGTTTATTTACATTATTTACAATTTACATTATTTATTTCCATTGTTTATTTACATTAGTTACAATTTACATTATTTATTTACATTGTTTATTTGCATTGTTTGTTTACATTATTTACAATTTACATTATTTATTTTCATTATTTATTTGCTTTATTTATTTACATTATTTATTTGCATTATTTATCTACATTTTTTTATTTTTTACATTATTTATTTGCTTTATTTATTTGCATTATTTATTTACATTATTTATTGTTTATTTATATAATACTTTTCGTTCTGTTTACTTTTAAGTACCCTTTTATTTGACTATTTTTGTAATAATCTCATCCATCTCATCCATTTGTATTTATTTCATTAATCATTCAATTAATCATCAGGCTGTATTTTTGTTTTTATTTTTGCTTTTGTATATATATTTTCTTTATGTGTTTTTTCGTTCATGGTATTGTTATTAGGTGAAATGTAGAATCTTTGCTGGTTTATTTGTTGGTGATGTGTTTCTTCTGTGTAAAATTTACTAATGTAACTGTCTGATTCTGTGAATAAAATAAAATAAAATAAAAATAAAAAATATGTACAAGTTTTTGGAAGCAATCGTAAAAACTATAGGCAATTCAAATACCTAACGGTAGGTAAAAAGAAGAAAAAAGCTTGTGCTGCGAGAGATTCGATTCGAATCCACTACCCTATGCTTGACGTTTCACAAGTAGTTTTCAACAAAGTGCATTGTTATATCCCAACCTAACAGCCATAACATCAGGCCCCCCGGCCTGTTCATCACCATAGCAGAAGGAATGGTCTGGGCAGTAATGTAAGAGGTCGCCCAAGAAGCAGTTATATGGGCCAGATTATTGAGAGTGTGCGGAAGTGAAGAGGTTGGCAAATTACAAGACGGCGTAGAAAGAAATAACGAAAATATTTGGTGCAAACTAATCTACAAGATCGTAACCACATCACACATTATTTATCCACTATAAAAATATACTTGGGTATTCGTAATTCTTTAGCTACATTTCCTCAATGTTCAATATGTGAAACCGTCCCTGAACATTTGTCTTCACTTCCTTCCCTCCTGTACTTCCTCCCTTTCATCCTCAGCATCTCTTCGCTTGTCAGCCCCTCGTGGTGACATGATTGAGGGCTCTTCATGGTGTATAATAATATAATATATCTCCTATACTGTGAACTGACTGCCGCTTAACCTCACAAGTCTCTCTTTGTTGACATTATTTCTGAAAGTGGAAACAGTATATTTTTGCGGTCTTAGCGTCATCTTCACCACACGAACAGAGAAATTATTAGTAAGTATTAATCTTCAATAAGGAAGAGACTAGATGGAGATTTCTGTGTTAATATGTCGTCAGACTTCTTCAGAAATATACCTACCCAATAAGTGTGCGCTGAACATTTTCATTTACTCCTTGAAAATTTACAAAATTTTAAACCCAAATCATACATGCAAATACAAAAAGCAGTACATACATGCAAACCCTATAAGCGATATATGTGATTAATTATATTCAATGCTTTGTTCAAACTCATGTAATAATGTGAACTTAAAAACGATATTGAAAGATATAATATGCCTCAACCACACGATTGCCAAACAGCGAGCAGAGCGGGTGTTCATCAGTAAAAAGGCGTGAACGGTCGGTTACCTACACGAACCAAGACAAGCGCCCCATTCACACGCCTGTTTACTTTTGAACACCCGCTCGGTCCGAGGCTTGCCAAGAGTGTGACGCCCACATTATGCAGTATACCATCAGCTCTGCTTGACAAAAAATAGTTCCCTAGTATAATCCCTGATTTCCGATAAAGAAAAAATAGTACATCGGGCAATTTCGATTTGGAAAAAAAACTACCTTTCAATATTTATTGCAGAGATATCTGCATATTATATAACAGTTTATTTGAACAAATCAAAAATCGCAATTGAGTACACCTATCTAGGTTATGCAGAGTTTTCCAATATTCAGTGGAGGTGCTGAGATATTGTCAGTTCAATATTACACTGCATCCGTTTCTGGTGAAATTCCTTACCTACATAATATTGCACCATCATTTCGTACTGCATTCGTACGCTTCTTGAATTTCAATAAAATATTTAAGAATATTATTATATACTCAACTATCAACATTTTGCAACAACATACTGAAGAGGAGACGTTCTTATGCATACGGTAGTAATAATTTACAATTCATATTATTTATCTACGAGTCATAACCGTATTACTGT
Source organism: Ceraclea dissimilis (assembly GCA_963576895.1). NCBI lineage: Eukaryota > Metazoa > Arthropoda > Insecta > Trichoptera > Leptoceridae > Ceraclea > Ceraclea dissimilis. The sequence continues at coordinate 17,520,670 of OY756361.1, forward strand.
AGTTTTATATTCTCTTGTCATATTCAAACTAAATTTAGAATATCGAACGTCTCATCTTCTATTAGTCCGAGAGCCCGCTGCTTAATTTATGACGTATCTGTTTTTTGATCGAAATGTGGTATAAACGATAGCTTACCAATAGGGTATTACATCGCACTAGAGTTGCCTATCAAAATCTTGCCGCAACCCCCCCTGCCCCCCCCGAAAAGGTCCCTCTTCGCGGTTTTTCGCATTTTATAGGAATATGCTAAGAGATAGGAAAAAGTAGTCAATGACAAAAATAATCCTTGCTAAATTCTCTACAAAAAATTTTAATTCAATTTTTTCATAGGACTAGTAGTTTACCCGTAATGGCCGGTCAAAAACAGGATACTTTTTGAAAAAATAAAAAAAAAATTGATTTTTTTTCTTTCACATTCTTCCACCCATTACTACTAACATTTTATGGAAAAAAAAAATTGCCTGCGGCGCTATATCACTGGTTATTTTATGAAAAACTACATTTTAATCATTTTCGTCACTGAGTTTTATTGTAATAACTCCTAAATTATTACATGTATGAACATAAGTTATAGCTCGTTTTGTAGCTAAGACTATGCTAATTAATTCGTTCTTTGACTATTTTCCTGTAGCTCTTGTCAATTTTCAACCAATTTAGTTTAAATTCATTTTTTTTGTATTTTTAATGAATTTCGGTTTTGGGCCGGCCATTGCGGGTAAACTGCTAGTTCTACGAAAAAATTGAACAAACATTTTTTGTAGAGAATTTAGCAAGGATTAATTTTGTCATTGACTACTTTCTCCTATCTCTTACCATATTCCTATAAAATGCGAAAAACCGCGAAGAGGGACCTTTTCGGGGGGGGGGGCAGGGGGGGTTGCGGCAAGATTTTGATAGGCAACCCTAGTGCGATGTAATACCCTATTGGTAAGCTATCATTTGTACCACATTTCGATCAAAAAACAGATACGTCATAAATTAAGCAGCGGGCTCTTGGACTATATATTCAAATTCACGTCATTCATTGGAGTCACTATTGTTATTCTTCCTTCTTGATTTTGTTTGTCAAACGTGATCTTTCAAGTTAAGTTTTCACAATGTTTCTTTTCTACGAAGCCTAACATTTTCATTGAGTATGTTACTTACGTCATTGCCGTATTATGTGAATTATCATATTTTGCAATCAGATGTATTGATATCTGTTTATTTATTCTTTTCAAATTTGTTATATTTAGATTTTGTTTACACCTTGACATGATATTTAGAATTACTTATCTTATATCAACTCTTTGTGCGAACATAATTGTCATTTATCGTTCTACATAATATGCTTTTTGTTGTGTTGAAAATAGATATGTGTCAATCATTTGGTAAAAATTACAAGTAAACCAAAATGTATATTAAATATGACTGTTTTTGTTTCTTTAAAATCTTTACCATATTTTCTTACTTTTTTTTTATTTGCGTGAAGTGAGAAGAAAAGTATTTGAGTATCCTCTCAAAAATGCATTTTTAACCCGAATAAATTTTATACAAAATATTATTAACCCTGTTAGTGGTGTGACTGGCCTTACAAGCCGCTACACATTCAAGAAACCTTGTTTATTAAAGGGTTAAAAAGTAGCGGATGGGAATGTGAAATGTTCGCTCATTAACAACATCAACGTGGTATAAAAGTCACGATATAGTTAGTACCAAGTTAAATGTCCGTGTAACAAGTAGAAAACTATTTCATACTCGACAATTACTAAATATCTTTTAATCCTGCTTAATAAAATAATCTAATACCAAGTAGTTATAAAGATTGTCCATCTTTGCACTTAAATTTTTGATCGGAAGCTTTTCATCATTTTTTTGGCGAATTACCTCTCTTCGCTTCAGTATTTTATGATTCCTTTAGAAATACACTGAAGTCGTATTTTTTTAGTAGTTCTACGTGGTGTATATATTTTGTTCCTATGTTGTTCCTATCGCTCTAATTTCAAAGTTGTAGAAACAGACCAGACAAAAAAAAAATTTTAGATATTTCAAAACACGTTTTCTTCTTATCTTTTCGCTGTACTTTCATATTATTTAAAGATATCTATTATTTACCTTTAGCTTGGGAACAATTTTAGAAAGCTTAAAAAGGATCAATATTAGCTTACTGCAATATTTGGTATATAAATTTATGACATTATGTGGTAAATCGTAAATAAATCTTATTACCCACAATGCAACCTCAATGTTCATTGCCGTATGAATACAAAAGGATATCAAATTTTATTGAAATAGTTTTGTAATGTTCATACAATTTGAGAAATTCTGTTGAGACTACAGAATAATGTGTAGCAGGTTATAACAACTCTACAAGAATCGTAAAATCATGTAGTATTTTGGTATTGTAACCGTATTGTTTCATGTTCCATAGCGCAATATCGTGAAAACGTTGAAGCAATAATATTTAAACTACATAGTCTATGCAATTTGAAACAAGTTGCTATTCCAACAGCAATAGGAAATATTCCAACCAATTGTTATGTACATGTACCAAGTATTGAACATTATTTTCTTCTTTTACTACGTAGACAGAATCATATCGATATCTGAAGGTTCTACACTGATACAAGCTCCCACCCAGCTCCCATTTAACATAGGCTACTTTTCATAATGTTCTTGGCAGAAGATCCAACAACCGTTTGATTAAAAGGTGATATTGGCGAATTGCAAATCTTGTAATTTTCCCATTTAAAGTTTAATCAAACCTCATTCGTATGGACTTTTGTCAATCAGCACTTCCGTTACTGTCTTTCAAAAGATATTTTAGTTAAATATGAGTACTCTAATAGTTACTCAGATAAAATAAGTGGTTGAATATCTCATACATATTATAATAGGTACATTCAGAATTAAAGTGAGAACGAATGAACGATACATGACAAATGCATTACAAAACCTCCCGTCTCCAGGGATGATCTTATACCCCTGAGGCTCATGCGGTAAAATTGACACTAAAACTATCAGAAGTTACTTACAAAACTAAAAGCAAAAAAATGGTCTCTGCCTGAAAATAGGGAGCGAAAATAAGACATCATGAATGCCTGACAAATATTCTATTTTGTTGATACGGTAAGGGAAATTTTAATTCCATCCATTCAAATTCCTCTCAGTATTTTGATTAAAATAGGAAAATCGATTATCTTGTTCATAGAATTCAATTGGCCTTTTATCACATCTCATTTTTAATTAACTCGTTCATTATTATATCGACTTCTGGGTTTCAATTATAATTTCTATCACTTAATAAACCAAATAATAAGTTGTCGATTAATTTCCCATCGGAATTTAATAGAATACTTCTATTAATAGAGAGTGCTAGCGAATCAAATTAATGGCCTCCATTTAATTCCGTTTTTTTTATATCGAGTCGAGTGAGTAAATCTAGCGTAAAAACATCATCAGCCATAGATTGATTGTTATCTCCATTTCCTCTCTTCCCTTCATCCGCCCTGTTTCTCTCCCTCTGATCCACCCCCTTACCAGTACCTATACTTATCTAATAATATATCTACATAATCAGACAGACAGAGATTAATTCATTTACTCTACTAGTTTTTTTTTTCTATTTCTTTTCAAACAGGTCGTTTCCGAATTCGGATGTATCGAATAGTTGATTGACGTTGACAATCGCGCAGTCAACTATTCTGTAGGTAGGTAGGATTCAACCTTATTTACCTATTGTGTAAGCAAGAAACGAATTTATGATATGAAATTCAATTTAATGTAGGTAATTTATGGCTCATACGTGTCATAAAAATTATGAAATAATGGAACTAGTAATACTTTTAGACACCGTTTCTTCAACTGAGGTCTGAAAACACAAAACAGCAGGTTAATAATAGCTTAATATTCTGGGTAATCAAAAACAATACAAAGAATTAATAAAGCATTTCAAAAGTAGAACATTCATGAGACATTTTAATGCAACTGTTTTGTATCTTTCTTCTGAATAAAATCGTAAATTCGTATGTAGTACTAGGCGATTTAATCTCTCCCTAATTTCGTATGCTTCCCCTAGCAACACATACATGCATGCATTCCTATCAAAGCATTCCTATCTCCCAGACTTAAATGTGTACATCAATTTTATCCTTTTAACATGCATGTATTGTGTTGAAAACATATGACTGGCGGATTTATCTCTCGTGGAATAAGGAGGAGGTACGGAAGATAATAAAAATAACGTATCGGATGTGTGGCAAATTGTCTGTAAAAATAAATTGACAGTACGGCTTCCAGAGTAATGAAATTAGGAGCGTGGCGCGGCCCAAGCAAGAAGGGTGAAGAAAGATAGCGTACAAGTATAAATCGACTTATGCATTTTTCTTTATTTTCTTGGATCATTTATATGTATATTCCTCCCATATTTAGGGGACAATACACACAATGAACCATATTACTTATAATGGAACCATATTAATGACAATGTTGCGTATGACACTCGGCAACAATGTGAATTGATTCATCATCTAATTTATCTAGATTTTGCGCATGAGCGCATATTATTATATTTCAGATTTATTGAAATCCCTACACCATTTTCATCGTATGTTTCTTTTTTACTATAAAAAACAATATGCGAAAGAATAACTACTTACAATACTGTATTGAATTGGCTTGAGTCACATAGAAATAATTCATCGTTTATGAAACGCCCATTTAGTCAATTCCGTAGATTCTCATTTATAGTAGTGACTCATACCTACTTACATAAACGAAATATATTCAACTTCTTGAACCCGTCACCTTTCGCTTCCGAATTTCAAATATCGTCTACAGTTATTCTAATTCTTTCACGCAACGGTGACTTGGGATTCTCTCGAACAAACCAGGTATTTAATTATGATAAATTATCATTTATACCTTCATTCCTTTTTTTAACACAAAGTATCTAAAAGTGGTCCAAGTAAGGACCCCTGTGGTACACCCGAAGCTCATGAACAGTTCACAGTTGCATACGTACGTGCAGTGTGCACTCGCTGTTAATTGTAGGAAATCGTGGCGAATATTAATAGAACCTGTGCCCTCATTAGGAGAAATTCAGTGAAAATTATGTCTTAGTGTCCAGATTTTTTGTTTCCTGGACTAATGTTGTCTTAGTTGTAGTAATAATTACGTAATATGGAGATATTTTCTCTCACGTTATTATTGTATGAACTAATAGGGGTAATATGATGATGCATTGATCCAGTACTCGTAATGCGTGGAGTACATAGTGATAATGGTGCAACTCACGCGACAATATGCTCGGGGGTATGAACTGTTTCGGTTTTGTTCATTATGTTGTATAATTATATCTCATCTATAACCAAGTTTAACTACATTCTGGGAAATTATAACAACTATTCATTCAGATCAATCAGCCCAGTGGAACTATTTACTTGGTACCCACCTATGTGCAATGTACGTTCACTAAGTGTACACAGTAAGTGCATAGGTATACAATATACCTACATACATACTCGTAGATTTCATTATACGCGGTTTTGTTTTCGTAAACACTGTTTTTCCTGCAGTTTCAAAAGTTTAGACGCTAAGTACATTACTTTTACCTCAAGTACAGCAAGATTTGAAACCACGACCTCCCGTTTTAGCAGATCTGGAGGGGCTTCAATAATAAAGGCAAATCTGTAGGGGGTCCTGGACATTTTGGAATCTGCCGTTTTGGAAAATGTCTTGCATTTTCCAACCTAACTTAATACCCCACATTTTACACATTCCAAGTCACAACAAGAGTGATTCCATGCATTTTTTTTCTAAAATATAACTTAATTTAGTCCATCGAAATCGTAATATTGTTATCTAATTACTCTGCATCAATATTGGTTACATTATTTTCACAGTAATAGTGTTGCACTGCGCTACTTCCCACTTCCCATTCACCCTCATCCGTTGTCTCTCACACATATTATAATCACCAAAACCGTGACGTTTCAATTTAGTTTCATCCCTCATGTCCAATCGTGCGAACTTAACTCCTGACCGGCCATTATATATTATCTATCTACATATTGTATAGCTATCCATAATGTGTGCACAATGCGCGGTGTCTACGAGAGACTGTTGTGTATGGTTGGTTGTTGTACTCGTATTATGGTGGTGTCTGTATTGGCAGATTAGGTATGATGTGTTTAGTCGATAATGGGGGATACAAACGATGAAGATATCACGCTATTATAATGTTTAATGGTGCTAATGCTTCTTTGTTCATTCTAAACTAATATACTCAATAATAATAACACGAAACAATCTGTGAAATATTATGATTTTATATTATTGTTTCAAAATTGGATAGACGCGCAGTGCAACGCAGTAACTTGTGCGATGTATAATGTCGTCTCGTCCAAGCATTGTTATATTGAAGACCAAGTATTTTTGACATATTCCGAAATCAATCAATTCCGAATTGAATCGTAACAATCCATTCATTCATGATGCTAAACATCAGCTTGCGAGACAGAAAGCGAAATGAGTGGATTAGGCAAGGAAATTTGGTTGATTCGTTCTTTATAATATCATATTCTTTGATAGCGTTCTATCTTTATAGTTTAAGAAATTGCTTTCGTGTTATGATCGTGCAAATTCAAACTTGTCAGTTTCCTCAACGCGACATAATATAATTCTTGATATTCAATCATTACCATATTAATATTGTAAAGACCCGCCCTCACTTGGGTATATTTGAAATTTATAATGTGTTATTTATCAATACTATCAGTGAATTCAATTAGCTGGTGAAGATTAGAAGGTTTATTTACCCATAAACAAACACGTAAATATATAGTTTGTGAGAACATGCATGTAGAAAGCATACGTTATTGTATATTAATATGATTGATATTAATAATACATGTTCATTGACAGACAGGAACGCACATAGATAAATTATTATTAAATCCATACTATAATATGTACTCATCCAGTACCCACTTTATGAAGGAACACTCACACGTACCTAAATGGGTATTTTGCGTGCTTGGAAAGTTGTATGTAAGGGAATTAATGAGTTATGCCTGAATACGATGTGACGAAGCTCTCTCCAAAGAGATTAATAACAAGTTTTAATTATGTTATTATTCCCAACCAATATCCACGTGTGTATCTTCCATTGCGTTGATAATAGAAAATTAAAATAATATACAGAGATGTTCCATCGAGATTTCCGACGTCGCGATGCGGAATCCAATTTTTCACTGTACACCATTTGGAAATTGGAAGTGGCACAGTCCTGTGTAACAGTTTTGCCGAGTTTTTGTGGGGTGTACTATAACTATACTAGTATTTTCATGGTTAATTATCAAGATAATTATATTCTCTATCTCTATCTATACCCTTACGTCACGTCCCTTGCAGGGTAGGCATAGAGGACAGAGCGCCAGACAGCCCTATCCTTGCACACACTCCTAGCCTCCGTCACATTCATGGAATTTGTCATACACGCTCTCCGATTCCTTTTACTCAAAACGCGTCCATCCTTGAGGATCTGGTCGACATGATCGGACCAGGTCAGTCTCGGGCGGCTGCGCTTCCTCACACCTCTTCGCTCACTCAAATATTATTCATTGATAAAATATATTCATTGATAAATAACCGATATTTATCCCTCATATTTCAAAATTCATTTATTTATTACTAGTACTACAATGAATTTAAAAATTAATTCGCATCAAAGTATAAATTATTTCGTGAAAAAATATTTTACATTTATCATTGTCAATCACTAACACGACGCCGCGTGATGCCATTTCTCTCCCAGGCGCAAGTGTTTTTATGATGATAATTATCCTTGTAAACCTGAGCATTTTCCAGCTTAATTATCAGACCTTTTTTCTTCTTTTACAATCTACATTGCTTCGTATATTTGTTGTGTCAACGAACATCGTAGCAATACCTATAAACTAGGTAATATTATCCATAGGTGATGGAATTGAATTTGTAAAATGAGAGGGGTCATTCTAATATTGTGGTAATAATTATACATACTTATTATATTAACATATACAGTGTGGAGTAATTTCCATCCAAATGCACGGCTAATTAAGATAATACTCACGATGAGGGTGACTGTCCAGACCATCCCTTGTCACAGAGGTGGAGAACCAAGCAAACTAACGTTTTTTGAACACAAATAATTACAGCACACATCAACAATTTAACAATTACAGAAAATAAACCAGCGTAGGCTCGTCGGTATTGCCGAATACGTATTGGATGCAAAAAATACTAAGAATCAAAACTAAATACTATCGGGTGTTTCTTTTGAATAGGCACACTTTTAAAATGAAATTAAACCTATTAAAATCATGATAATGTCCATAAAAATAGCTTCATTGGAAAGATGGAAGTTTACCATTTATGTTTTAATATGATTTCGGGCATATATGCACGGGTATTCCTTTCTAGGAGCCGTTTCTGAGAGGCCGTCAAATCCACAAAAAATCACTGTTTGGTGTGGAATCATTATCCCATACTTCTTCAAAGATGCTGGCGGTCGGAAAGTTACAGTTAATGGAGAGCGATTAGGTCCATGATTAAAGACTTTTTGTTTCCTAATTAAATGGCATTAATGTGCAACAACTTTGGTTTCAACACGATGGCCAACATGCCACACATCGAGCGACACAATCAGGTTATTACGGGAAACATTCGATCGGCGCATAATTTCACGTAATGGTTCGGTCAATTGGCCTCCACGATCGTGTGATCTCACCCCTATGGATTATTTTCTGTGGGGATATGTGAAGTCTACTAGGGGATCTACACAGATAAACCTGAAACATTGGATCACTTGGAAGCCAACATTCGCAGAGTTATTAGCGATATACGGCCTCAGCTGCTCGAGAAAGTCGTCAAAAATTGGACTTCCAGATTATGCTTCTTTCGAGCCAACTGCGGCGCACATATGCCCAAAATCATATTTAAGCATAAATGGTATAAAATAATCTTTTAAATATAGCTATTTTCATGAACATTACCATGATTTTAATACGTTTAATTTCATTTTAAAAGTGTGCCTATTCAAAAGAAACACCCTATATAAATACCTACATTTTCAGTGTTATAATTATACATACTTTTGCAGATCATACAAAGCATTTACTAGTTACCACATTATTGAGATCAAATTTCCTTAAACGCTAATCTGAGTTTTCCAATGAAAATGAACAATTTCCTAATAAATCTTGTGTTATGAAATGAAGTAGCCACTGGAACTCAAACTCCTGTCTTCTGGATTTTCGGCGAGCGAGTTCCCAATTCAGATGTAGACAATCTAATTTAAAAGCATCAGATAGCGTTTATTTGAGTGGATTTATAGACATGAATAATGCATTCGCCCTAGGGTGTCGACTTTCCCTTACTGTAAAGGTTCACCAACACTGGGTCATGCCCTGGACAGAACACACGGAGTGACACAGGTACTTATGTACTTCGGTAGGTGAATACACCTTTAGGTACACAAACATTGCTAGGGGTAAAGTATTATATGACTATAGGTATATTAGGTATTATACTTAGATGTGGATACCACCTAGTACAATGTCTGTCTGCCCAATTTGTCTTGATTTTGTGCATTTTACAATGCTGTTTGCTACCATTAAGCAATCAACTATTTTAATTCGATATTCCCTAATTATTCGACGTGAGTTTAAATAACTTCCAAGGGTTTACCTTCGTAACAAATCGAGTACACGTATCTCGTATCGTCCAGTTTTCCAGCACTTTTAGGTAGATTTCCATAAGGAACTCTACCTATTCGTTTCTCCCGTGATGTCGCAGAATTGAAAAATTTCTACCCAGTATCACTAATTAGGACCAGGAGAACCCGAATCCGAACTTGGTTTAAAAGTTTATATATATAAGCCATATATATATATGTCCCTTTTCTTGTGCGCACGTTTGAGGCCAAACTATGCGTCGCAGAAACGTGAAACTTGGGTGGTAGATTTTTAGTAAGGGGTAGATGAACTGATAGGAGATTGGGTGAAATCCATTAAGAGGAAGGTTCACTTTTTAAGGCTTTAAATACAAAAACAATCATTCTGAGGGGATCCAATGATTGTGAGGGCCTGTGTCTGGTATCGTATGAAAGGGCATTAAATAAGGAATACAGATCAAAAGTCAGATTTTGTCTAGCTCAATTCTTCGGACGACACTGATCGATCGAAAGATCTAGTTAAGTAGTTACCGCATAGGTACTAGCGTGTTTGTTGTCTTAGAAAAGTGCTTCACGATACGAGTAGAACTCACATCTTTTTTTCAAATTTCTAGTACTTAAGTACCGATACCAATCCATATTATGAGTTGAATGAAAATTGATTGATTGAAAATAATTTGATTTTTGGATTAGGTACTTCGATAATCAAAGAATAAACTACATCCATACTACTTCATCACTTCGCTGGTTTATTTGCTGATGATATTGTGATTGTTTTTATTATATGTACAGATGTACTCTTAAAATTAATAAAATAAATAAATCAATTGAAATCTACCTATGCCTGTGGCTTGCCAAAGGAATTTTTTATCTTCGTTTCACCAGTTGGCAACCAAATCCCTTCCAAAAGCCGTACTGTTTCATTAATGTCTCGTGGCGGAGATTCTCATACGATGATATTTGGTGTTACCCTGTACATATTATTATACTCCAAATGGCAAGGAATCGCCTCGAAGGGATAAATCTAAGGATGTGCAACGTTTTAAGATATGATGGGGAAACTTCAATTTAGATACCCTCCCTTAAGATACTTAAGGAATACATCCCTCTTCCTCATAACAACAATCAAACTAACTCAATTAACTTCCAATCACTAAGTGTCGCTGTGGTCTCCTCGACTTCCTTTATCCGTCGGCGTCGCCTCCCATTTCCGGGTTCCCTTGCTTTCGGGCGGTGTAACCGGAAGTATATTCCCTCTCCTTCACAAACTTTTATCTTTCAAGACGGATATCCGGAAAAGAAACAATTTGGTATGGATCCAGTTTTTCCCTCCTAATATTTCTTATAACTGTTGCTCATTTTTAAAGGAACATAATCAATACTAGCACAGCGAGCGTTTTATTCAAATTTCTACTGTTACTTGTATGATTATGATTCATCTCATTTTTACATGCGAATGCAATGTGTTTAAAATAAAAAAAAAAAACATAATATGAACGGAGTGCCTTATTTAAAAATGAAACGCAAAGCCATTACGATTGTAACGACATATTTCAGACGTTTTAGACACGTAGCATGGTAATAAAATATGAAAATTGTACTAAAATATTAAGACGAAAATATAGTCGCGCAGAAATTGTTCAATATGCTTTCATGTAATGGTCATATTAAACTTGTCAAAAGTCACGCTTATTTTCCTCCATAAATTCAAAAGAAATTCGAGTAAAAATAAAGTTACGTATTATAAAGTGTGTAACAATGAAATAAATCTTCAAAGATTGGTTGTAAATAAGCGTGAAACTATGGCGTTTCGCATCAAAGATAAAATAAATATTTTGAATTCGCTTATGTTATGGTCGCCTTTGATGAAATTGGATGAAGTAGGTAGTTAGAAGTGTTAGGACTAACATCGATTAGGGAATCGAACCAATCGTTGCACTAACTGCTTCAACATTTACTTAAAAATCATACCAATTTTGTTCAATTTAATTTGTCTACTTTTTAGAGTACGTAGTTTCTGTATGTCAGAAAGAATCATTTGATTCTACATATTCTATTCCACTTCTAATAACAGATTCTCGTATATATCTTCTATTATTCTTCATAAATAATTCTCCAACATTCTGCCATGACTTCTTTATAGATAACTTGATATTATTACAATCCCTTATCCATTTTTCCTTTTCATTTTGATATTTACTGCAACCCTTGTGTAATATATTTTTAAGATCATTTTCCAAACAATTTATTTCTATCGCCACATTCCTTTCACCTCACTTTCCATCCATATTATTATAATCCTGTCATCTTCTACTTATCTCTATTTATTCCCGTCACACGTCGCGTGTAACTCATTCTTTACAGATTCGTTTACTTGATTCGCCCCGATTTTATCAGAACTCTGATATTTATTTTTTATATCGCTTTTTTATAGGAGGCATATCTCCCGTCAACGGAATATCTTTATAAAGTATGTAAATCGTTTGAATATTTTTTTAGAAAACGCTAAATTTCCCTTTGCGGATGTGAAAGAGATTTTCTGCATTGGAAATTCATGCATTCTTGCAGATGAACCAGTATAGGCGTTGAAATAATTTTAGCATTTTCTATAAAAAATAAGTAAATAAATAAATTGTTTATTTTACTTACACTCTTTACAATATGTTAATACAATATGACACCCAACTAGGCCATGGCCTGTCTCGGGGTGTCGAAAAAAATGCTCCGAAACTATGCTCCGATTGTTTTGAAATTTGAAAGGCCCTCCACTCATCTGCAAGTAAATCTGTGGAGTTTTTCCGTAATTCAGGGAATGCACAAAATGTGTACAATATTTTTTAATCAATTTTGTGGGTATACGTTGCCATACGACAAAGTTTTGCATCTGCACGTTGCATTAAATTTATTTATTGAATTAAGATATTTACCTATTTGTATAAATTTCTCGTAATAAGTGTCAAACATCAAAGTGCTACATTACAATGCGATGCTTTTAGCGTGTTGTGTACCACTTCATGTTTAATAGTGTAATATTTTGTTAACACATGTAGTTTGTAAACATCTGTTATGTTATGTTTACAAATTACTCAGCATGATGCACCGTACGTACTATCAATTTGTATGCACAATTTTGCAGTACGATTTACGACATCTGAAGCATCTTTTATCATACGGGATTCATGATAATATCTGTGCAGAGATGAGGCAGACATCTCACAGTTGTATAAAATAGTTATAGAACTAATAAACTTTCTACATAATTATCCTAATTAAATATGTTGGTACCAATGGTACCATACTGAGTCTGTAGAACTATGAAAGTAACATAGTCTTAAATAAATACCTATTTGAAAGTAACAACAATGTAATAATGAGAACGAGCGAAGTATTCACGTATTTCATTTATAAATTTATTAACATCAGGATCCAGGCTTGGATTTTTCCTTTAAACTTAACAGTAAGAAAGTCATACAGTGCCGACTGATATTTTTTCAGAACCGAATCTCGAACCTATAACCTCCCACAATTTACACACGTTTTACTCTTAATGTATTAACCATTCAGTGAATTTTTTCATACTCGTACATTTTACTTTGACAGACGTAATTACATTGCTTTCTTATGGACCCGCACACTTTATTTCCTCCTTAGTAAAAGAATGGAATATTTATTCAATTACCTCGAAGTTTTCAAATAGAAATACTTGCGGCTAACTTGTATGAGAATAGATTAGGACGTGATACAATTTGTTCGGCATGCACTAACGTAATTTTTGTTGTGTTATGTTCAGAAACAGTCAAGACATTTTATATTGAAGTTTATTGAGTCTAAACTGAAGATTAACTCTTAACTTGCTCTTGCGAAGAATTTCTTAATGTCTGAATACGTGTATTACAAGTATTAACGTAAATCCTTCAAAGTATCTAATAGATTAAGTAACCAGACTGTTTAAACACAACAGTCTGACTATTCTTAAATATTTGCTTTACTGTCTCCTGTGCGTATGGATGACAACGAAGAAATTCATTGCATCTATAATACTCAGTATCAGTCAGTATAGAGAGAATTTCATACTATTTTAGGAGCGGCATGTTTTGTCATCATAGCACATAGGTATATTTTCTTGCATATTAATTTTATAGTACGCCTTTTAGTCTGAACAAACATATTAGTATAAATTACACAGCAGCGTGCCTAATATCTCCGGAAATATTATTTTTCCACCTAGTTGAATTTACCCTTCACTTAATTCTGTTAGTTTAGGCTCCAAGAAGCCAAACAAAAAGAAACTTGGTTCTGATATTGTAGTTGATTTTGCGGGAAAACTTTGATATAATTTCTGCTCCATATGCTTCCTACCGCTCAGATTTTACCCTTAAAATCCTTACAATTATAATCCAAACTCGCAATATTAACGTATGTTTTCTTTTTCGTTACAGTTCTCCGGGATGACTTCCGCGCCCAGCCCCACGACACTCGTGTCGCTGCAGGGGAAACTGCCCTGCTAGAGTGCGGTCCACCCAAAGGAAACCCTGAACCTACGGTGTATTGGACAAAGAATGGGCAAACTATTGATATGGAAGCAAATACAAGGTAAGATCCTATGCGGAAACTATTTGGAAATAATAAGAAGAACTGTTTCACTTTCAAGTTCATTAATTCATTTTGGATTAAATATTATTTCATATTTTTTCCCTAGAATGAGCTTAGTGGATGGCACAAACCTTATGATATCTTCCGTTCGGGCTGGTGATGCCGGAGCTTACAGATGTGCAGCCCATTCAGTAGTTGGTGTAAGAGAATCCAGACCAGCCCAGCTTAGTGTGTTATTGAGGCCGCACTTTCTTGTGAAACCTCAAGCCCAGGCAGTTCTTGTTGGACATAATTCAGAGTTTCGATGCCAGGTGACCAAACTTTATATTTTTCTTAAATAAATCAGCCATAAAAGATTCTTGAAAATCGTATTTCTGAAAGAAGTCATCAAGTCTACGTTTGACTAATCGTAATTTTCTTTTATAATAGGTCGGTGGTGACCCTTACCCCGAAGTGACCTGGTCTAAGGTTGGTGGCAGACTTCCAGCTGGAAGGGCAGATACCAGCGTACTCCCAGCACCTAATGGTATGTCCCCAACCAATGGTGGCTCCACTCTTCCCACTGTTGCCACGGTACATCTTCTTCTTCAAAGAGCTGAACCTTCAGATGCTGGAATATACACTTGCACGGCGAAGAATGCCGCTGGAACTGTTACATCAAATGCGACTCTGGCTGTATACTGTAAGTACTTTTTATTACATATTTATTAATTAGGTGATTTGTAAATACTCGTACAATGCTACTATCAAAAGTCACCAGGAATGCAGTTTGTCACAATGACATCAAGGGTTTTCAGAGTAGTTTCAGGAAATCAGGAAGGGTTTTTTGTGGGGAGCCCTTTTATCCGGCAAACCTTGAGCACTCCTGTGGAAATAAAAAATGCGTGAAATACTGGATGAGAAAGGAGGTGAACCTTCTGAAACATCCAGGGGTGGGAGTGGGTAACAGGGCTCTTAGTTTTCTGCTGTTAAACTTGTACTCAAATAGTTGTGGATTGTTTGAACATTTAACATTATTATCTATTTTATTAACACTCACAAATGAATATAGTTGATAAATTACCTCGTAATATTGTTTTATATCATTTTAACACGAGTTGTTTTACTAGTTACTAGTTGGTATTACGTTATCAACAAACAAACAAACATACATTGCAGAGTTCCCATTCATTATTCACAAGGGTAGATTACACCAACTTGATTAGTAAATCACATAAGTCAAACATTAATAATACTTAACATTATTTGTAGCAAAATTTATATTAAAGCCCATTAGTATTATCAGCTACAAGTATAATTCAAATGTCACTAATAAATCATTTAAAAGATTTTTAAGCTGATACTTATTTCAGGTAGAACATTTGTATTTAGGTCTCGCGCTTCTGAGGCTATAATCTTTTGTTATCCAAGATATCTGGATATGTCAAACTTCCCGAAGAGGTTATACGTTGGCTGAGATGTTAAATATTTTTCTTGCTGTTGTAATACTGAGAAAAGTGCAATGTCCTGCTATCCGTCGGTCGCCCAAAATTATCAAATGCATTGACGCTGTATTGTCTTGACGAGCTACGCGTACTACGAAGTATGCAGTACATTTTTATTTTCTCGTCAATTTTCGACCTTAAGGCCCTATATGCTGTCAGGGGGCTTCGGCGCCCTGAATTTTACTCAGCCAATACTGAGGGAATCGTCTTGAAACTGAAGGTATGGATGAAGATAGATGAAGGTATGGACTACAGATCGGCTTACAGTACTTGGAAATTCCTTAAATAAAAAAATATTTCTAAGGTACCCCTAAAATTTACAGGATCTGAAGATTTTCCTTTCAGTTTTTCAGATATAAAAGCATAATTTAGCCAAAATACTGGTAATTATAGTCTTAACCAATTGGATGTTTTAGATTTTCCCAGGTTTATATATAATATAAAATAAATTTCTTCCCAGGTTTCTTTTAAAAAGGTATAATTCACTATGTCGCTTACGTTATTCTTAATGAGCGCTAACATTCTCATACAAAATTTGAAAAAGTTGAAGCAAAAACAGAACGATTTTTGCTCAGTGCATATAAGCCCTTAACAGAAATAATATGCCTTTGTGACTTGTATGATTATTATTGCATAGCTAGCGTAGTTCTATACCACGTATGTTTTTATCAGGAGAATTTCTATTGTACATAATTATACAAAGCTCTATATTATGACTGTTCCTGCTCCTGGTAGGAATATGTTAACACATTATTAAATCGTTATTTTTATTAACCACGCAAAAGCTTGATACTGCCATTATAATGTGATCATATTATTGCATTGTTTTATTATCTTTGTATAATTCTTTAAAAACATTTAAAACTGTCAACGTAATTTAACAACAATTTGTCAAATGAACTTGTAAAAAAAACAGCATTTTTATGCATCCTGCTTGGTCCGTATGTTGAATATTTTTGTCAGTAAAAATAGGCCATCTTTCATGCTCGGTAGCTCGAAAGTCCATTTTAATATATCAGTCTATGTTTAATATATCCGAGCGTTTCAGACCCAAAATAGGCCCGTAGTGAAAAAGTCGTAGGGTAGTTTAAGATTTTTTTCACTCTGTATGCTTTTTGGGGTGCTGAATCTGAATCAGAGGTTTGACAACAAAATTTCATGACGGAACATGACGAAAAATTCAAATACATAAAAAAAAATGATTTTTTTTCCTTATGCTTCGAAAACCATCAACTTTTCATAAGTTACTTTCATTTTCGAAATGAAAGTACATAAAATTTTCTACAAATTAGGCATATGAAATTTTTCTCGATTTTTTTTTCCTTATGCTTCGAAAACCATCAACTTTTCATAAGTTACTTTCATATTCGAAATGAAAGTACGTAAAATTTCCTACAAATTAGGCATATAAAATTTTCCTCTAAAATAAACAACGTCGAGGTGTCAGCCTCCAAAAACTCGCCAAATTTTCCTGTAATTCTAAATTGTGAGATTGGAAAATGCATGCGTTAGATGTCGAAATTATAGCCTACACGACATTGTAGGTTTTACCTTATACTTCAATCTAGTAAGAATCATATGAAACACTTTTTGTTGCCATTATAATATCAAAATTTCCACACGCACGTGACATTTCAGTGTTTAGACGATAACAATACGACATTATTATCATACGAACTAAATGACATCTAAATGGAAGTGACAGGTGTATGTGCTTATGATTGTATGGTAGGTAGGTACCTACACACTGCAGGGTGGATCGGGAACAATGTGATGATCGATGATTAATGAATCTGAATGATTAATGATAGTGATGTGATATACTGAATTGAGCGTTCGCCGGAAGAAAGGTGCGGTAAAATATTATACAAGTAAATCGCAATCTATGAACAAAATATCTATGCATATACCTACACTTGGTATTTTCATATATCACCAAATCAATCTATATTTAATTTATAAACAATTGTTTTAAAACATATAAAAATATGCCGATTGAATGACGAGTGTATTAATAATTCTGGAAATTCTAAATGTTTATATTCTGAAAGAAAGAAACCTGTAAGTGAGGCGCACAAGGAAACTACGAGTAACACAACTTTTTATAAAACTATTGCTCCTACCTGAGAGTTTTAAGACCCTATAGGCACTCAATGTGAACATTTACATTTTGCAGTTTCCTCGTTTACTCAGCCAATGCTAAAAGAGCACTGTTTTGAAACTGAAGGCATGGAAAAATTTTAGTATTGTCTGCAACTTGACTGTTCTAGAATCCCAATATTTGGAAATTCTCTCGATAAAAAATAGTTCCGAAAGTACACCTGAAATGTATAAATTAATGATGCACTTAATTATTTTTAAGGAATTACTAATTATTTTTTAGGAAAGTCTCAAACTCATCATAGCACATGATGTTTCAATTAGAATGTTTCTGTCAGCCTCTTATACTTGTACATCTAAGGTTTTCAATTTATATATGAAAAATCATTTTTTAGTTTGTATTATGTTTGCTTATAAATTTCCTAACTTTTATATCTCTGAAACATATTGTCTGCCCTGTCTGATGTAATTATAGAGGGCCGCGCGCCGCTAAACGATTCACGCTAGAGAGATTGTTTTAATACTCCTGCATACCTATTTTACTCATTATAATATTTGTTCTGACAATGTCACTCAAGATCCTAACAATGGCTTTGTAGTTCATATGATGAAGATATAATTATAACGTCTAGTCAAAGTTAACACAGAAGACGGCGTTAAAGATAACATACCGTAACTATAACTATATATAATCTATAATTAACTAGGTAACGAATATCTGATGAACTGAATTCAGTCAAATCAACAACAATCTCGTTTTGTTTAGTTTTATAAAGGTATTCTGTGATTAAGCAATCAAGGAAAAACTTATACGTCTTTGAGAGAAGTAAAAAATATGTATAGGTATGTAAGAACCAATGAGCGGAATTCAGGTAGAAGTAGGTAAGAAAAGGGAAATCGAAAAACTTTAAGAAATTCAGAACTATTTTTTATAAGTATGTATTTAAGTGGGGTACAATGTGCATTTAGATATATTTTACTCCTCATACTCTGCTCATATAGTGATTACCTAGCTAGAGCAGCTCCTCCAGTTTCAGACGTCGAGCGAAGTCCAGGACTCGACTGACGTCAAAGTCGGGAAATCCAACTCTATCTGGTGCCTGCCCAGAGTCCCGTTTCTCATATTTTATCTTATAGTGTTCAGTTAGTAGATGTTGCACTTTACGATCTAGAGTTCGCGAAACCCCTACATAAATAACTAATTATTACGTGCGTTCGTTGGTATTTAAATTTGCTTTCAATTATTCGCCTCTTGATTTTGTTTCGCTTCTCCGATATATTAGGTGATCACGATAAAATAGATTTCCTGTATCTGGGCAGACTGTTTAACTAGTCACTCTGTAGTCCACGTTTTGGTAACAAAGATTTCGTTATTTCAAACAGGAATTTGTGTCAAATATTTTTGACACACAATTGGGAAATACTTTGACAAGACAATAGTGACAGACATCCGACATTGTGACGTCTCGTTCATTTTATGACATTCATCATTACTCATTAGCATTAGCACTCTGGGATTTATGTCATTCTTATTAAAATATTTCCAACAGCCAAGCCCCTTAAAACAATGTTGAAGTCGGACATGGCGTAATACGTTAATGCAGAATTTCCATTAACAAGTACCTGCAATAAGTTCTCTCTCGAGAAATCTTCAATAATTTTGTAAAAAGCGAACATTTTAAAATACTTACCTATTAAGGAACTGAAAAGTAAAAGTTATCGAACACTCTGCGCTGATATTTTATTCTCAAAACGTTTGTGCTTTAAGACCGGTATAGGACGGTTCTTGTAATCCGTCAATGCAGTTTGCCACCGAATTCAATTCGTGTGTTTTTAACTTTTTTTTCTTTCTGCAGCGAAACCAGTGTGGTCCCGAGTTGCCAGTGATGTAACCGTATGGGAAGGTGAACCAGCATCTTTGCCTTGTGCCGCCACTGGAACTCCTCCTCCACAACTCTACTGGGCCAGGGAAGGCGCACAGGTAATTAATTATGTCGATATTATTTTTGTGTAGCAATAATTGCCATACTTTTTGATGAACCTCAGAAAAGCAAATGCTGAATGTGAAAACTCTCAGAAAACCGATTGATAAAGTGAAAAGTTCCATAATATCGAGTACTCACTATCTGTTCTAATGAATGGTGAGAGTATTCTTGAGGGAGAAAGTTGTATCCCTCTCAAGTGTTTAATAACGGGAAGCTTTAGCTTAGAGTGTATCTACTTAGTACTTAAAGTACCTGAGGAGCTTTTGTGTGAATAATAAAGTTTGTGAATTGAGAAAAATTTCCACCGCAGCGCAGCGCAACGTAGCGGAGGGTGAAATAATTAAAAACAGAAAGTTGTCTCTCTAAAGAGAAAATCTGCGTTAATCCCGGAATATTAAATGTTATCGTCACAATATTATATGCGTAAATATACTCTAGTCAGTGATTTACTAAATACATGAATGTTATGAATACAAATGCTAAGGTAAACAAAAAATATTTATCACTTCTGAAACTTCAGCACTTACCTACCATGTTTATTATTAAAAAAGTGTACGAAGCATGGCACACATTTCGTACACGTGGTAAATTCATAAAATTTACGTAGCTTTGGCGTCCGAAAAGATAATGTACTGCCCTAAATGGTGAAGCCTCGTAGCTTTCCTCTCTATTAGTTCTCAAAAGGATGTTTGCAGGAAGTTAGTTCAATTCAGCGACATAATATATTAAGTACTACCTAGACAGAGTACTCAATGCTAGAAGTGTAACAAAACTGGTGCCCACAAACTGTCAAATCGTATGGAAAATTTTGACAGTTTGTGGGCATCGGATTCGAAATTTTGCTCTCATAGTTAAAAACGGTATTAGTTTTACGTTATTTAGGACTAAAACGACAGTTTTAAAGATGTTTTAGTTTTTATTATTGATATCTTGTTAATAGTGTGAGCTTTGCGACTTTAAAATACCAAAAAGGTACTTAATATGTAATCTCTTTGGTTCAATTATACTTTTTTATTTTGATGTTAGTACTTTACATAGACATTTATTTAATTATAACATTTTTTATTCTTTTGTGTGAAAGTCATCGGAGTATTTCATTTCAAAACATCGCGAGTTTGTTGGTTGGTTGTGTCAAAACACTTTACTTCCATAAAACTTCACTGTACCTAACACTTGGGAAAGTTTTAAAAGCTGGAGAGTAGCATAAAAGCCTTTAATACGAGTTTAGTTATTGTTTCATAAAAGCTATTAGCTATTGACGGCTGACATTTGAAATGCTTTTGAATTTTAAGTTGAACCTGGGGGAACTGATGGAAACTTCACCTTCATCCGAATACCACCAATTCCTTCTACACAAACCTCTTAACAAATTTTCTTTGGAAGTTTTGATTGATGCTTTGATAAGAAGACAAGTACAACTGAGAGTTTAAATTTGTTATTAATTTAAAATCTTTGTAATTCCAGGAACTGTTATTTCCCGGAAGACAAGATCAAGATGGCGGCATCTCAGTGAGTCAAGATGGTACTTTACACCTCTCAGCTGCAAGACGCTCTCACGAGGGTTTCTTTACGTGCTCGGCCGTTAGCGCGGCCGGGAGCGCTACGCACAGAATCATGCTGCAGGTAGAATATCACTCTTCTAAAAAATTTCAAATTTACGCAATTTCGCAATCAATCAAGTATAGTATACAATATTTTCACTGTTTGAATTTCAGGTATTGACGAAGGATGATGCCCCTCCACCAATAATTCAATTCGGTCCATCAAACCAAACTCTTCCTGTAAAGAGTAATGCACAAATGGTGTGCGCCACTATTGGGGCCACGTCTGTACACTGGGACAAGGATGGAGTAGAGATATCTTCAGTGCAGGGAGGAGGAGCCATTGTTGGTAAAGGAGATCCTGATAAAAGAATCACCATCGCAAGCAATGGAACACTTTTCATTGATGGTCAGTATTACCATTACGTTTCTTTACTCTTTGCCCTTTTATAACTTTTTTTCCTTCTCGCTTTGGTAGTCAGCCCTCATGACACAGCAGATAGAGTAACAATGTGTTAGGCTGGAGGTCTGGATTCGATTTCCGGCCGTGGCAGATAGGTGGACTGGAATTGGTGAATGTTACTTGTAGTTGTGTAAGGGTAATGTGATCTCATTAAGCCAGCCGACAATCAGCCATAAGCCTATTGGATAGTCCATCCTTTGCTATGTATCTGTTGTTAATCTTCAGTTCTTTAATATTCATGTTGTCTTGTTTGACTTGCAGATCTCCTCACATCAGATTCAGGGCTCTACAGTTGCGAAGCGCGCTCCCCTTCCTCAGGTCCTACTAAGTGGTCTGCTTCTCTGGTTGTGGCTCCTGCCCCACTCCAAGGAGCACCCAGAAGGGCTTCACCGCCTGCTCTATTGCCTCCACGTCCCGCGAGACCAACAGTCCATAATACAACGGCACACACAGTTACATTGGGCTGGCAAAGACATCCAAGTGTTATAAGGTAAGTTAACAACTCCACAAAGAGCTTCATTCTGTCTGAAGGTCCTCTTATTTTACAGTTATCTAAAAGTCGTGTTAATTTTCCAGCTACTCTGTGGAATATTTTAGTTCGAGCTTACAAACAGGATGGATTGTGGCTGCAAAAGATATTGCAGATGAAGGATTTACAGTGAGTTTGAATTTTCAGGAGTATTTTAGTCTGTATCAATGCTAGTGTTGTTTAAGTTGTACATTAATGCTTGACACTTTACAGGTGAGCGGTCTCCTTCCTGAAAAGTTATATAGATTCGCTTTGAGAGCTTGGAACCAGCACGGCGCATCAGCTCCAAGTGAAATGACAGATCCTATACTCACGAGATCCAGAGACTTACAACCTATCACTCAGTATGAATTGGTCGAAGCGAGAAAATTCTTAGATTCTGACGTTCTTTCTCTTAAACAAGTCGTTCCAATCAGTTCTACCGCTCTGAAAGTTATTTGGGACGTAAGTGTTGAACTATATTTCTTTATTTCTCATTGGGATTACCTTAGTAGATTATGCTTTTTGAAATTGTAACTCTGAATTTGTGTACTTTATTCCAGCTTCTAACTGATTATGACGAATATTTGGAAGGTGTATACATTCGCTACAGGCAACTACCATATGGAACAGAATCGCCATCAAACGATTCCAGCATTGCAGAGAACATTGCAAATAACACATTGACTAATCAATCGTCTACTGAAAAGTATTCCGTAGCCGCTGCACGAAATGGCGGCAGTGGAAGTTATCTGTTACAGCAATTAAAACCGAACGCCAAATACGAATTGTTCCTGGTTCCGTATTACAAAATGTTGCAAGGAAAACCTTCAAATGCAAGGACGGGAAGAACACTCGAAGACGGTAAGTAAAATGGCATTTTTAATAAAAGAAAACTCACATTGTAGACTTAAAAGTACCTAGACCTAATATTATTTGTTTAGTAAAAATATTTTAAAAATATGTAAGCAGCCGATGAAATGAGAGCCACTGAAGCCGTTTTATAATTCAAACTTCTCCAGAGCAGTTTCTTGATTGCTTCCAGGAGATCAAACTCGGGTAATTTAATCTTGGGTGAGAGTGATGTGAGATCTTCGTAACTGACAATCTGAAAGATTTTAATCAGATAACCATACAGCTTCCAATGAACCTCCAAGCCTTAACTCTTTAGACATCGAGTGATATTTTTCTTTAAACATTGCCTTTGTCTTCCCTGCGGTCTTCTGGTTACACACCTAACCCAAGCTAGTTGTGTATCAGATTCTTAAGTATTAAATGTTAAGTATTATTACCTGAGGCCTTAGAGTGTATATGATATTGATGCATGCTTTCTGAGCGGCCAAAAGTGCAGAGTCTATATCACAGTTGTTATAAATATCCAAACAGGACCATTCTATTAGTTTAGTTTCTTCTGTAAAACTAATCATCTTCGACAACTCTATAAGGATCAATATCCAAATTACTTATTTTAGAAAGAATTCTCTGTAACACATACACCCATATATTGTGTACAAATCTTACCTGCAAAATCCCCGATTTGTGGTATTTCAATGAAATCATATTTCTCTTCAAGATAATGTACAAATCTATTCGCCTCTGTGCCAAAACATGACACTAATTGTTCTGTTACTTCGCCTTTATATTTATCAATTTCATGTACACTCTCTGAAACAATGTGACAATATTAAATATTTAAACAATACTTTGCGTACGAACGTAAAATACTAATGTAACTTAAACTTAAATACCTTGGTTCACATCAACTCTCAGATGACCGCATATAGTGTATACTTTTGTGAATCCATCGTCATTCAAAAAATTTATTGTTTCGTCAGTTGTAGATCTACGAAGAATGTCAATGTATGTTATAAACTGCAAGGCAAATTAATACGACATAATATATATTTTCTTTCTACCTGATTGGTCCAGCCAGACTAAATATCTCCCCACTGTATCCTTTTTTCTTCCAAAATGGACTCAAATAATCAACAGTAAAACCTCTTCTTTCTCCGTGAAACATTCGTGAAATAATCTCAAGTTCTTTTGTACTTCTCAATAATTCTTTTTCTATCTTTATGTCTGAAAAATATTCATTACATTAAAAGTAAACGTCTTATTATGTTAAATATTGATTTGATGAATGCTTACCTCGTATTTGTGATGGTTTGACAGCCATTGCGACCATATTACATAAAAATATTCCTTTATCCGTTTCGACAAATACTTTATTCTCATCTTGTTGTCGTATGGAAGTGACTTTGTATGATTCAGAGTCTTTTAATACCTTTTTGTTTCGTAAAGACATTCTACTACGTCTTCTTATCCATAGAAAGTATAATATTGAAACCTACAAAGGATTCATTAATTTTTATCACAATCCTTTCGTTAACTTACATAATTGTTTATTGACTTGTACCTTATTGGCCGGAACTCCACTCAACTCCCACACCATCTCCTCAATGGCTTTTCTCTTCTTGGTTGAATTAATAAACTTATGCATATGTTCCCGGACACTGATATTGTCTAACTCTTTCACTAACGTAGATTCGATGGACACTCCGGTGGGTGGGACATATTTAGACATCGTATTTAGTTCATTGAACCACGACTTTATCTTTTCACTGCAAGATAGTTAACCACTTTTAAAATATGGAGTTTCAATAAGAACTAGAACATATAAGTCTTCCCTTTACTCTAACTGTTACTTACGATTTATAAACGTCTCCATAAGGAAACACGTTTGAATATTCCGTTATATTCATATTCTCGTCTAGAAATATCTTTTTTAAGTTGCCATCTTCATCGTAACCTGTATATTTTTTGACATTTTTATTGACAGCCTTAGTATTTCCCTTTTTGTTTATGACATTTTGCTTTCGTGCCTTTTTGCTGTCTGGAATAGTGTCATAATCTAGACTAGCGTATCTCGCACGGTCTTGATAGATGCCGTCACCTCCAGCCACATCTAGTACTAATATTTTGAAAGTATTTCCTAGCTTGCCTTTCAAGAGATTCGCCAGACATATTCCTATAAAATAAAGTATAATTTCATCTACTGATTTCCTATGAACACCAACAAATTTTCAGCTGGTGATTGATGATTTTTGTTTTGATTTACAAAAGTATAATATTGTCGGAAATGCATCTAAATTCAATGTTATTTTGTAAACCTTGGACCATACGGAATAAAATGTAGAGTTTTCTACTACCTGTCAATGTGTTCCCAAGTATCAGAATATCTACAACACATCCCGTTTGGGACATTCAAGTAAATTGTGGATTCTCGTTTAATAATTTTAAAAATAATTTTGATAGTTCGTCTTTTAATAATTTTACAAATAATTATGATACTTCGTCTTTTAATAATTTTACAAATAATTTTGTTACTTCATTGTTTAATAAATATCACTTTAAATTTACATGTTTAAATTTCCAAAATTGAGTTTTTTATATTTTTATTAATTTTACAAAAAAATTACATTGTGAATTATTGCCGAACCGCCATTTTCTAATTTGTTAACATTTCTGAAATCTGTCGATGATTTGTTTGGAATTGTCATACAATTTAAATTTATAAGTTGTTGTTGTACCTACATATTGTTATGTTTAAAAAAGTACTTAATTGTACTTCTTACCAAATTAAACTGGGAACCCCCTCTTTGACAGTTCCATACAAAAAATACTTCTTGCTGAATGTAAAACCAACCACAAATGTTTTACAAAAAAAATCACCTGCGGCTCTATTCAAAACTATTTTAGCCTAGATCCTCAATACTAGCATTGTAAAATGCAGTAACTGAACATATTAAATACGAGGGTGGAGTGAAAAGTTCTCGGCCTGACGGTGAAAAACTGTGTTTCCTGGCTCAAAAATATATCTATATTTTTAAATGGTCTTCTATTAGTTCAGTGTACTTGGTCCGATGTCTCTCCGATCAGTAGATCCCGCGTCTGAGGGTAATTCTGCAAGGCCTGCAAAATAGCCATCTACAGTTGATTCCATTCTTTTCGTTTGACTAAAAACGTTATCTAGCTACATTTTTTTTAATGTTTGGGGATGCTTAAAGTTAGAGGATGCCCAAATTTGGTGAATGAGGTGGATATTACCATAATTCATACTTGATAACCTTCGATTTTCCCTTTGCCAAAACACTTCAATGGGCAGGTTAATTTTCTTGATGAAAGAGGATTTTTTTCTTTTGGATTCTAAGCCTTTTTTCGTGAATTTTTTTTTCAGTTGGTCCAAAATGTTTGCATAATATTATATAGTTATTGTTTTATCATTTTCAAGGCAATGAGTAAAAAGGATTCCCTTTTTATCCTAGAAGACACTAGCCATCATCTTTTCGTGAGGTAAAATCGGCTTTGCCATTTTAGTGAGGAGCCACTGGCTTCCAAGCACTGCTTTGATGGCTTTTTCAATTCTAGAGTATAGTGATGGACCCACGTAAAATCCACACTAAAAAAACCGTGCACAAAATTAATTGGATCCTTCTTAAAACGGCCCAAACATTGTTTCGAAATTCGTTTTGAATTTGTTTTTGGTTAGTATTCAACAAATGCGGCAGCCGATTTTCAGAGACGCTTTTCATATTTAATCATTGACGTAAAGTGAGTCCAACTTTTCTTATGATATGCCTAGGACCTCAGCTATCTCATGCTCCTTTAGTCGCCGATCTTCCAATAGCATATTGCGCACCTGCACAGCATTTTCCCTTGTGATAGCAATTTTCGGCCGTTTTTCACCTGGATCATATTCAAGAGAATTACGACCATGTTTGAATTTGGTCGCCATTTTTTTCACTATGAAAACGAAGAAGAAGAATCCTAGTTCACCTTTATTAATTTTGGTGAATTTCCGTTGGCGATAAACTGTCCAAAATGAAGAATCTGTAACAGCACGATAGTCCGGTTTATCCATTTCAACAAAACATCTCCGACACGTCTACTTCCAAACGCCGTTAAATGAAAACTATTCGACAGATCAAGCTGAAACTTGTCATATAATGTTTTCAGACACGTATTATCGTAACAGTAAAAAATTTTTTTTGGTAGCAATGCTGCTTCTACCTTAGGCCGAGAACTTTTCACTCCACCCTCGTACATGCGGTCAGTGCTACTCATGAACAAAACAAAAACAATGTCATACAAAAAAAAAACACGTAGTACAGCAAAATTATTCAGGAATACTATACATGGTTTCTATTCTAATTCCCTTTTAGTTCCATCTGCTCCACCTGACAAAGTACACGTTGGGATGATTAACAGTACATCAGCGTTCGTAAAATGGCAGCCACCACCTATTGAACATCAAAATGGAGTCATATTAGGCTACAAAGTATGTTATCTAACTTTCTATTTCCTTCAATACTAAATATCGCATGCTTTCTTAAATAAATATTTAATTCAATCTATTTATTTCAGATTCAAATAAAGTCCAATGCTACTGGTAAGATCCTTGGACAAATGTCTTTAAACGCTAGCACTACATCTGTAGTGATAAACAGTCTGTCAGCTGGGGGTAAATATGGAGCAAGAGTGGCTGCAGCTACAGCTCGAGGAGCAGGACCATTCAGTGCATCTGCTCCATTGATGATGGACCCAAACTTTGCTCCAAATCAACAAGTCAAGTAAGTTAATTATTAATCTTACACTATTGATGTGTATGTACTGGTATGTACATACTAGGTTAGGTTAGTTAATGTTAGGTTAGGTTACACTGTGGATGTGTATTTATATCAGATGTTACATTACTATAACATTTTTCCAGAAGTGATCCGTCACCAAGTGGCACAGTTACTCAAGTTATAAAAGAACCTTGGTTCGTAGTTCTGTGTCTGTGTTGTCTGTTGGGAGCCATTCTTACCGCATTCCTGGTTATATATCTGAAGAGAAGACGCACATCGGACAAGCAACTCGGACATTTTAGTGGTAAGTTAAACATGTTTAATGACACTCTGTCGAGAAAGAGACGGTTTTGATTTAATTGATAACCACAATTTTGTTTGCTGGCAATGATAACATTTCTATTGAAACTCTGCAAGTGTTGACACTGTGGATTTCAAAAAGCTACGAGCAGCACCCTCATCGAAGACCATGTATATTTTTTGACAAGACTCTATGTCGCACATAATTTTTTTTTCACTGCTTATTCGCAACGCATTACCATTAAAAATATATATATATACACATGTACGATAAGCTCGCCCGAGTGAACAAACGTTGTAATTTATATTCGTAATGTATTTTGTTCACCAAAAGTGTAAATAAATAAATATGAGAGTCGAAAACAGTCTTGAGTATGTCGGTATTATCGTTGCTGGAGATTATTGTCAATTTGTGTGACTAATTATTTAACTGTAGTTTGACATGAAAGTCTGTAAGTTATAATATTGGCAACTCTTGTTTTTAGTTCCAGTCGTAACTGCTTCTGAAATATGTGCCCTGAATAAAGATACTTCTCTGTGGTTAGATAGGGGATGGAGGAGTCGAGACAGCACCACCAATAGATTGGAAGATAAAGACTGTCAGACCAAACTGCTTCAGGGCTCACTAGGTAAACTAAATATCTAATTAAAGTTGCTATAAAGACGATGCTCACAAGCAAGTTCTTTAAATTATTAATTGCAATAAGGTAACAATTTATTTTCAGGTCTGCAACATCCAACTGGAGACGGCACCAACTCGGAGTATGCAGAAGTAAATTTGAGCACATTCTACCAACAGCAAGGAGGTATAGGGAGTAGGGCTCCTCCAGAACCTTATGCTACAACTGCGTTGTGTCTTGGATCACAAGGAGCTAGAACAATGGTACGCTTTGTTTTAAATACTTAAAACATTCCCAATTCCCATTGCCCAAAGGCATTCAACTTCATAGTAATGACTTCACAGTACAAAGAATTTCACAGTTGGATGGTAATTAAATTCTCTGGTTCCCTTTCTAGGAGCAAATGAATTCTGACGATTCATGTGTTAAGTCCACTGTGAGTCCCTCCTCATCTGAATATACTGACAATGAACTACTCATATCATCTCATCAACATTCCACACATCATCTCATCCCAATGGTTAGTCCCAATTCATTCATTTCACTTCATTCATTCATTCTCTTTCACTAAATACGCAAATATATTTTAATAATCTCTCACAATACCTTATTTTTTTATAGCAAAATCGTAATGTGAATCATAACAGTATACAGCAATATCACGATCGTATTCCAATGAATCCATACAGCGATCATAAGTTGCAACAATCTTCAATTCCGTTTGATAAATCAAAGATGTCAAACTGTAGACAGCAACAATATGGGTGCCAAGATGGAAATTTTTCTCAACAAAACACAGGAACTTATAATTCGTCAAACTCGGGAAATTACGCAGATATTCCTAATGGGGAATACTCCAACACTCCCCAAGAAATGTTCAGAGAAAATAATTGTTACGAAAGATCAAATAATGGAAACCCGAATCTCGGAAACTTTGTTTCTCATCCCAATTTGGAAGTTCAAAGAACAAACTTTAACCACGAGCCGCACGGAAGAGGAAATTTTAGTAATCCAAACTTAGAGAATAGAAATTTCAGTGGAAGAAATTTTGGTGCGAATCAGATGAGCTATGGGAATCATTACTCAGACAGTTCAATATTGGATGCCAGGGAAAATGATGGGTACAGGAAGGATCCTAGGAATTGTGGAATCAATTTACGGGATATTCTACCATCACCCCCTGAACAACCGTATGGTAGCTGTGGAGAATACAGGTAAATTAAATTCATACCTAACAAATCAATTACTCTGTAACATGACTCAATTTCATATCTAATGTATTATGTATTTTGTTTGACGCAGGTATGACCAGATTCCTCAGTCGAATCAGCCATCAAATATAACAATCAGGTCAAATCCTCTGCCGTTATCACCTTCTGCTACTAAGAAACAAATCGGAGAAAGTATTCCTCAAGATAATCAACAGTTTAACTGCAGGTTTAATCCACCACCCATGGGGCAACCACCACCGGTAAACTATTTTCATAATCCTACTATAAAATATTGTTGTTTGTCATACTACTTATGTACTCCTACACCCTGCTCACTAAAAGATCATAACTCATTGTAATATATTACCATTTATTTTGACTGCATTTCACTAAAATGTGGTTTCATAAAATAAAAAATAAAAGTTTATTATTTTTTTATAATTTTGAATTGGACGTTTTTAGATTCCATCATTCCCTCACAACTTCCCGTCAGGCACATCTCTAGGTCATGTTCAATCATCACATTCCAAACACCAAAACAATCCAATCTCATCTTACGGCCAACCCGATGACGCAAACTATAGTCCGCGTAGAGAAAACCCACAGGAAGAGATTGAATATCAAGATATCTTAGAACCTCAAGATTGTATTTCACAGGTAAATATGTTATGCACCCAGAGACCATGGCTTATTTCATTGTCCCTGAATGATCAACGTTACACCTAATCCAAATTTTATTAAATTCTATGATATTGTTGTGTTTAGTTAATAATGTTGTCTATTGATTGTGTGTTCAACAGGATTGCACATCGTCAAATTTAGGAGGAGAGAGTGAAAACAATTGTTTTAGTATAAATGAATGCGACTGCAGTTGTTCTGGAAGTGATATTAGCAGCAGTTGTGCAGGAGATCAAGTAAGTTGATCTGCAGATTACTAATTGTGTTATTTATTTTACTATAAGTATCTTGTAATAACTTTCTCTATTATATTTCACAGTTTCCGTGTCCATCTCCAACAAACTGTTCACAACAGACTCCCACTGCACAATACCCTCAAGAACAGTTCCCAATATGCGACGTCACCCCACAAAACAATTACCCAAATAACAACCAATTTATAAATAATACAAACACACAACAATCAAACAATTCTAATAGTTCAGGGAGTAAAAGTAATAAACATAAAAATCAAACGTCGTTACAAAGGCGACCGTACACTCCCGATTACTCGACGGATTCTAGTTACTTTGATAATGATTACACAAACGGTAAGCCTCACCATGGAAATCGAGGCAAAAGTCCAGGGTATGGTTCGGGTAGAGGAAGTCACAGTAGCAGTAAGAGCAGTAACTCTAGAAGTTCAGAAAGACGAGATTTTAATCAGTCTGGTGAAAGGAAAAAGTGTGACGGTAAGTTATATTTGCAATACACATCTGATATAAATAGTTTTTATAAATTGCTTAAATTAATATGGCGTGTCCATTATTTTTCAGATAAAACTAGACAAGGATTCACATCAAACAACTCCCAAATTCCAAATTCAGGGTCCAACCACAGTCAACTCAACTCCGGCTCAGCATTCATTGCAGGAACTCCACTTACTAAGATTTGACTAATAGAATAGCTAAGATGATATCAGTAACTCTAAACTACATTTCACTTACAATATCTTTGATCTTTCATTTGGAAAATTGTCTGCAAATTTAACACAAGTTCGCAATTTAAATTACACATGAAAATTTGTGTTGGAAATCTATTACATGTACTATATGCAGAACTTCAATAGTTTCGTCATTGTTTATTTAATATTGGTGCTTTAACATTATGTTTTGTTATAATAATTGTTACATTGTACATTGTGTTTATAATATACTAATTTTGTAAATATTAACAAATAAGTCATTAATAAACTGTATGTTTCATAATCTTAGGACTTGTAAAAAATAATGTATAGTAAATATGATAATTGAATCTCTTACGATCTGTAGATATTATTGTACGTAATATAATTTATCATATTGACTGTAAACGCTAGTATGTTTCTGATTGAATGTCAAGTAAAATTAGAATTATGTATTAAAAGATCTGTGAGTGTCCCGTCTAGTGACTTTTGATAATAAAAATAGTAGAATATATGTTTTTTAAGTATTAATAATGTGTACTCAGAACTTTATATAATAATCGCCCATATCAGTGTAATAATATATAATACTATGTGTAATATGGGATGTATTGTGAAGGAACATTTAGTGAATTATGACTAAATATTTCGCATTGTTTCTTGATTTTCGGGTAAACCGTGTGAAGATAAACTTGATCGAAGTTTCGACACTCCTACTGGTGTCTTCCTCTGTGGATAAACGTATGAGAAATGTGTTCTTGTACTGTGGAGTGTTAACTTGTGCAGCGTGAGAAGGTTTATCCGAAAATCAAGAAACAATGTCAATTGCACACTGTGAAAACCTTCAACAAATATTTCGCATTTTGTCGGTAATTTCTTTTTTGTATTTTAATTTATTATTGTCTGATCTCTTCTGTAATGAAATCATTACTGTATTTGAAAGTTTCAGCTCGACAGAAATCAGCGATTAGGGAAGATCAGTAAAAGCAATAATTATGTTCTACAATTGCATTTGCGTTTTTTTATCTAGTCCATTTTACATTTCGATAGCTTTGTAGAAGTAATTTGTTTACGAGTATAGTAACTGACATTTAATGTAATTCGCAATGTTAGTATTTATTTACCATCGTTAACTTTTTTTTATTTTTCTCAATTCTGAATAATACGAGAGAATTAATACGTACTATATAAGACTTGGTAGAATTAATTACTGATTTGCGAAGTGACTTATCGTAAAATAAACAACATAATGTACAGATTAAATTGTGAAAAGAAAACAATATGTGTATCTAAATTTCGTAAAAGTATTATAGTAAATTGTAATGTGGAATTTTACAACTAGATCTCACAATTTGTATTTATTATTTTACTCACATAATGACACTTCAGTGTTGCAAGAACTACTTAAAGATATTAAGTAAGCTTAATAAATGAAATTAATGATGCCCACCATTTACGAAATATTTAGAACACTGAAATTATAACCCCAAACTTTGTTGCAAATGTGGTATGTAAGTAGAAAAAACTAACTTTTGATATATTAACAAGTTTTGCACCTCACAATTCAATATAATACGTGTTCATTAAAAAACAAAAACTGAAGAATCGGTAGAGAATGATAAGTGTACATAGTATTGTGATGTCGTAATATAATGCATTAGTTGAAAAATGCAATAATAGTGATAATGTGTACTAAATTATTGTAAATATTATACAAGTATTAGAAAACAAAATTTCTCCTCAAAATACAGACAAATCATTATAATTAGTTCACATATTGTCCTCTGGTATAATAGTACTACGAAGTTTCTAATTGTTAAATATTACTACGTGTATTTAAATGTGAATACAAAATAGGTTGTATGTAGTTTTTATTATTACACAGTATACCTACCCAATATTATAATATATTTAAAATAGATTTGTGATTCGTAATATTAATATAACAAAAATAATAATTCATATAATTTGACTCACAAGAACATTTTTTTCATATGGTATTGTTTTTTTCTTTTACTATACTAGGTATTATTTAAAGCTGGCTACAATGATCGTATGCAGCCAGCAGTGTAACAGATTTCTTTATCGTTTTCTCAAAGAAACTTCTTCGTTTAATAATTTATTTAAAAGGAACATTCTTTAATGTTATGATTTTTTCTAGTCATGTTAAATAAGCACAGATCATATTGTTAGAGCATTTGTATTAATTTAATATTTCTAAGCAAACTTATTTATTTGTCTAAAGATATTGACAAATGTTTACATATTGCAACAATCTCCTGAACTTTTCATTTTAATGCTAACAATACAAATGATCTGTGTATTATTTGAAACTACGTAATTTAAAATAAATAAGTATTTATTATTGTGTATAAATGAAAATAGATTAAGATTTTTTATACATTTTATAATATGCAATCAACTGTAAAATATTAATATTACTTTATTGTCCTCGTAGCTATACATAGGTGCATAACTAATGATGAATTAATTTCAAGAAGTCTCATTGATGCAGGTATCTACTAGTTTGTAATTAAAAGCAACACTACACACCTACTTAATTATTTAAGTTAAGAATGTCAATCCACTTTCCAACATTCAAATTTAGAATGTTAATCCAAAACCCTCACTTTCCAACATTCAAATTAAGAATGCTAATCCAAAACCTTCACTTTCCAACATTCAAATTAAGAATGTTAATCCAATTATATTACCTTACTTTCCAACATTCAAATTAAGAATGCTAATCCAAAACCCTTATTTTCCAACATTCAAATTAAGAATGCTAATCCAAAACCTTTACTTTCCAACATTCAAATTAAGAATGATAATCCAAAACCCTTACTTTCCAACATTCAAATTAAGAATGCTAATCCAAAACTGTTAATTTCCAACATTCAAATTACGATTAGTTCAAAAATATCATGGCAAAGCTTTATTGTAAAATATAGATATCTGCATCAATACTTCCCGAATGGAAAATGTAAACATTCACATATCGTATTGAATAAAATTGTTAAATCTATTTTGGTTTTCATTTCTACGATATCTCAACCTTTTAATACTGGAATCATAATTGGGAAATCAATAACTTCTGTGTACACCTGTGTAAAAGATCAGATCAATAATCTGAATTTTATATGATTTGAGTGAAAGAAGCTGCAATAACATGCGCTGTCCAAGAATGCTTGACTCGACCATATTGACCAGAAGCTCAAGTGTGTATGACAAATTGCCAGAAATGTGTATTAGGATAGGGAAGACTGCCGCAAAGGATATGGGGAAAGGTATAGAATAGTATATGGAAAAAAATAGGAATTATGTCAACAAATACACATACTGCCAGGTACATATAATTTATTTTATTAAAAATATACAATATATAGATATACAAAACAGATATGTACATATAGGTATGTCATAATTGATATCCTTAAAAATACACTTCCACTCTTTAGTACCCAAAAGCAGTTACATCGCTGGCGGTTTGAGGTGAACTACCCTTTAGAGCTATGTCCAAGGATCCAGGATCGTAGAATTGACAAGGTAACATCTACATGTGGTACTTAATCTCTGCACAAGGTAATGGAATATACATTTTGAATATTACGCAACAGTCCTCTAAACAGAGAAAATAAGTTCACTTCATTCCAGAGAATAAACATGTGTATGACATGACTGTGAGTTATCTTCAACACTTTAATAAGATACAATATAAAGGTAACAATTAGTCTTGCCAAGAGCTCTTATCTGGTGGTGCACTTTTGCTGACAAGCCTCGCTAGTTCTGCAGCATCATAGCCGATTAATTGCTTCAAATCACAAACAAATCGATAAACAAACCTAAAAGAGAAACATAAAGTTATTAATTGTTGAGCACTGTACACTACACATCAAATCATCAGCTCAACCTTACAGTAAATAAAATAATAATAAAAAACTTACCTTTTGCCGTGTACTTTGGAAATCATGTCGCCGTCATAATAATATCTTAAAGCTCTAGACAGCTTCTCATAATTCATAGTTGGCTTGTGTTTTCTCTTGCCCCAGAGACACGCCACAACCGCCGGCTCCTGAAGCTTAAATTCTCCGGATGAACCTACAACAAATTATCTCCATCACAATATTTCCCAACTTAATATAAATGATAAGCCAAGAAAACCGGAAATGTACATGGACACTAACCATTGGGACAACATTTTATTAAAAAAAAACAAATGATGATGAAGAATACTAAGAGACTGAGCAAATCAATAGGAAATAGAAATACAAGACTCACCAATCCACTGAATTACTGA
This sequence comes from Ceraclea dissimilis, assembly GCA_963576895.1. Taxonomy (NCBI): domain Eukaryota; kingdom Metazoa; phylum Arthropoda; class Insecta; order Trichoptera; family Leptoceridae; genus Ceraclea; species Ceraclea dissimilis. The sequence continues at coordinate 17,556,715 of OY756361.1, forward strand.
AGTGTGCTCCGTACTGGTGAGTAATTCTAGGAGGAACTGCCACAGCTGTATTTGTCCATTGTTTCCACTTCTGTTTACACCAGCCGCCATCAACGTTACAGGTTGAGTAGTGCTGGTTCTATTGGAGAATACCTGAAAGCCAAAAATATTTATTTAACTGTGATTATTGGGTTATACTTGTGACTGCAAGATGTAGAATCCAAACTAAGAATCTTATAGCTCAAATGTAAATCAATGTTCACATACCGAAGGCTTGGGTTTCTTTCTTATGGCAGATGGAGTCTCGGGTAATTGTTCTGATATCTCCATTACACAATCTTCGTCGGTTTGCATAACAGCTGGAAATAAAATATACAGTTTAATTTTACATGCATGATACAAAAATAGATTTACAAAGAAATGTGCAAAACTAACCAACAACCCCGCATTTCTTCATCAATTCCAAATGTGTCCAAAATAAGTCGCCAGGATCTGAAGGGCACTTTTTTCTGGAATTGAAAAATTGTATATGAATTAAAAATCTTTACAATAGTGATGTGAATAGTGAAGAGAAACATGACATTAAGACTTACTTGAAACTATATAATGATAAAGCACACAATTCTTTTCCCATCATCGACCAATCAGACAACTTAATGCCGGTCAGTTTGAATTGACGTACAGCCCACTGTATCCAATGTCTTACTTGCATCACAGTCCTGTAACAGAAATAATCACATTTCAGACAAAACAACTTTTAAACAAAATTAATTGACAGCCAATACAGGATTACTAACCATAATTTAGGATCTTGAGGTATATGTAATCTCTTCTGATCAGCTCTAAAGTTCTCATCAACAATCCACTTAGCCATCGCACCTGCAGGTAATTGTTCTTCATTCTGAACTGGTTCTTCTATATTCTCTACAGCAATGGGATCAGTAGGCATTTCACTGGATTCAAGAGTTTCTGTCGTTTCAGTTATAACCGTCTCTTCAGTTTCTTGTTCTAAAATATCATAAAACAAAATAAAATAAAAATCTTTATTGTACATTGAAACATACAAAGGGGGGGCTTATTGCCAAATGGCAATTTCTGCCAGCCAATCCATAACAGAAACCACAATGAGACAAAACTAATTATAAACTTGGTACAAAATAAAACACATTTTATCTCCCATATTTTTTTTTATAAATGTTTCTGGGTATATCGAAATAAACCCAAATACATATTTGTACACTTTCCAGTAAGCTTGAAAAGCTTGTGCCGTGAAGTGGAGTAAGTCGGCATCAGGCATTGAACCCGCGACCGCCGGATTAACAGTCGAGCGCCTTACCAACCAGGCTACCGACCAACTCCTTTTTACGATTAAGTTTGAAATAAGATTGTGGTGATAAATAAGTAATAAATACCTTGTGTACTCCCGAAGCCCAACCTATCATTGTTGGCCATGTGAATGAATTCTTCATCTGGTTTGAGAACGTCTACAATATTGATTCTTCTTAGACTGGGACGTATTTGTATGTTCACTTGAACAAGGCCCGTACGATTTATGCACTGATCTACTAAAGTTTTATTTATATCCAGCTAAAAATATCAAATTAACAAATTAAAAAAAAAGAAATTACCTACTACTGAAAATATATATTTTTTGCTTCATTAAGTCAATACCCTTTTTAACGAAAATAGTTAATTCGAGTGACCCATAAGAGCAAAAAAATGGAAAATACACATTTTGAATGTCAAATGGATGATAAAAAACTGTGAATATTTTTTTTAAATACAGAGACAAATTAAAAGACACTCACTTGCTTTGAATCTTGTAACCAGAAATCATAATCTGATAAATCAGAGCCAGTCCTCTGTTCCAGCATACTTCTAAGTTTGGATAGACTTGTTCTAATGTCCATTAATTGTACAAGAATATCTGTAACACAAACATACACAATTCATATTATTTTATTTTTATTATTTATTCTATTTAAGGCCCTCCACTCGTTTTGACACCTGAAATTTGATACTTCTGACAACAAACAAAAATCGACAATCATTTACAGAAGGCACACACTGTGTAATCTCTTTTAAGAGTATATGAAATAAAGTGGCGAATTTAGTATATCTGGTACTTCTCAAGGATTTTTGTAGCAAGGTTGTAAGTTCAAGTCCCAGCCATCGCACAAACCTTTATTTACAATCATATAATTTATTTATGTTATATTACCACTGGCATCTGCTTCTTCCTCTTCTAATTCAGGCTCTACTTCCTGCACATCGGAGTATACTGAGTTCAGAACGTCCTGTTGACTCGACAAACCTAAAAGGGTTAAATATATTTATAGTTTAAGATGTCTATCATAAATGATAATAATATGTTAACCTTTCTGGCTGAAAAGTGTGTTGGCAAATCTTGCCTCCGCTGATTAAAAAAATGTATTTTAATTCTAACTCACCCAAATCACCCATTGTTGAGAAAGATTCCAACAAATTATTAGAATCATTGTCCACGGACACCAAACGACCATTTATCAGTTGGAAACGTTGTGCAACGTCTTCATTGTTAGACGCCTCCAACTTAATCTGCTCAGGCAACAGTAAGTTATCCATCTAAAATAAACAAGATTAATAAATACATCAAAACTTCAAATCCTTTCTATCTCGATAATCCCAGTGACAGATGATTGCAAAGTGAATTGAATGTGAATTGTTTGTTTCAGTTTCAGTCCGAATATGCTGTTAACTACATACAAAAACTATAATAAATAAGTTTTGGTGTTTAGATTTCGGAGTATATTTTTCAAAAGATAGCTCATTTTAAGTAACTAGTGACTGGTGTAACTATGTAACTTTACGTCAACCTAACCTAAAATAACATGAAAATCTATTCACTGAGATAAAATTAGCACCAATATAACAAAACGTTTATTTTCTATATGTATATGAATGTAAATTAGTTGTTCTCCAAATATTTGATTAATGAAGTTCCCTAAAGTGCATTTATTTTAGTCTAGAGATCCTTTAGGATATACACCAGACCAGATGATAAGGAACAATATCGTTATCAATTAAGCAAAGATGAAATAGCATAATTACTTTAATATTTGGAAGAAATACTATGTTTTATAAAGCACGTTAATTAATTATAACAATTACAATTAAATCATTTCAAAATACGTCAACTTTTACAAAAACAATATATGCCTCCAACTTCCTGCCTTTCACTTCCTTCCCGAAAAACCATAAACAAAATATAGATATAATGGCACGTGATGACGTCTAGGGGCAGTAGAATAATGGAGTTTAGAAAGAAGTAAAATTGTGATAAATTGACACAGGTAAGTATATGTGATTTTTTTCAAATTACGTACAAGAAATATATACTTAATATTAAATAATATTTTATACCTAGTACAAAATTTTCTTAAAATTTCGAATCTGCATTATTAGGTACTTTTGGTACATTCGTCCGCGTCCACATAAACCATGCATAAACGTTTTTATCCAGTTTTTATCTATGGTTTTTATAAGAATCTCTATGGTCCTTTTTTTCTGACATCTGTCACTGTCGTTTCGATTCGTTTTGGCGCCGGTGCGGTTTTATCAACTTTTGTTTGGGTTTCAATTTCCATTTTAAAATGTTGTTTTTCTCATTTTTTAAGTCGCTCGTTGGAAAAGACGTGGTTGTAGAACTGAAAAATGGCTTAAGTATTTGTGGAACACTACATTCTGTCGACCAATATCTAAACATAAAACTCTCGGATATAAATGTCACGGATTCTGAAAAATATCCTCACATGCTTTCTGTGAAGAATTGTTTCATACGAGGGTCTGTAGTGCGATATGTGCAGTTACCAGCTGATGAAGTGGATACGCAGCTTTTGCAGGATGCCGCGCGCAAGGAGTCTGCAGTCTCTACCAGATAAACTATTTCGTAATTCAAGAAAAAAATGATGTGTAAATAAACGATGTTGTGAGAGTTTAGTGTGAATGTGTTATTCATAAGTTACTACGTATCTACCTATTTGGTTCACTTTTCTGTTATTTCATCATATTTTAGTTCGTAAACTCACCTGTGTTTTGACTAAATTTATGACTTAGCTAAACTAAATACCTTATTTGTTTTTTGGTGATCGAACTGTAGTGGAGAGGTTCAAAAACGTATTATGCTCCTTTTACAATATTATAATGACCGATTAATTAAAAAGAAGCTACTTACATGAATCAAGTACAAAACATCATTTATATTTGCAACCAATATTTTGTTAACATCTAGATTTTCTACCAACGGAACATGGCAGTTTATTTTTAAAGGTATAAAATGAACGACTATTATATGGTTTATAATTCACGAAACGACTTATATTACTCGCAACTAGTGTTTAAGGACTCGCGTCTTCATCATCAGGCTATTGCAACAGAATAATAGAAGTAATTACCTACGCAGATTATAAGCTTTACGGTAGTCTTTCTTTTTTTACCTTCAGTATTTTGTTATTAAGTTAATACATATATTTTAAATAAAAAGTCAACTTTGTAATGATTTGTTTTTATTAATTGATTCCCCTTCCTTCGTATTGTATTTAATCTTATTACAAACCAAAAGTGATGCACGAAATATTGTTTACATATGTCCCGTATTGCGACGTCAGCCAAATCAGAATTTAAACTATGTTTGGTGATATGGTACTTACCGCTTCGCTTGTCCAACTTCCACTGAGGTCTTCACACTCAATCACAGAAATTTAAATGATTGATATTACAACAGATGTTGCCTCGACGACATAAAATTAAATACAATACAGTTCTCGTAGTCTTAATGATGTTATTTTGCTGGGTATAACTTACAAAAGGACAATTCACAACGAAGTGTAAAGGAAAGTTTGCAGCATTTCATGTTTACTTTAGAAATAAGTTTTACAAACATGGGAATGCTGAATGAATAAGCCATTTTGGCAACATAAGACTCTACGGTTAAATGTGTTAGGTCCATTCTTCAATAAACACAGTATGATACGAAACATATCGATGCACTCGCTTGTTGGATTAATCTCATATTGGGTTGAGGCGCCAAGTAGCCGAGTCGTTTGCTTCACAAGTTTTTCTAGATAACTGTGAAATGCACATAGATGTATTTTGATAATCTGAGATTCCTTTTTTACAAACTAATCTACAACAGTTTGACCAGCGACATAATATATTAAGTACTACCTAGACAGAGTACTCGATGCTAGAAGTGTAACAAAACTGGTGCCCACAAACTGTCAAATCGTATGGAAAATTTTGACAGTTTGTGGGCAACGGATTCGAAATTTTGCTCTCATAGTTAAAAACGGTATGAGTTTCAACGTTATTTAGGACTAAAACGATAGTTTTAAAGATGTTTTAGTTTTTATTATTGATATCTTGTTAATAGTGTGAGCTTTGCGACTCTAAAATACCAAAAAGTGCCGTGCGTGAAATTGCTACACTTCCGTTCTATTGAAAATACATAGAATCAGATCTCTAGTACTTAATATGTAATCTCTTTGAGTTTGACTGATGAAAAATACATTTATATTACAAACTTATTTATTTATATTATTACAACTTATAATTGAGTAAACAATCTAAATGAATTGAAATTGTGTTATCCTGGAGGCCAGTGCATCTGCCTTCCCCCGAGTATGTGAATGTGAAGATGATAAACACTCTGGGCTCCATGCTTTCCATTGTTTATCACCAGCCGGTAACCATTTGGTAATTTTTCTTTGGCTATGTTCTTGGCAGTTAAAATTAAGTGAGATAAAATCTGTAAATTAAAGAAAAATATGAAACATAAATCAACAACTTAACTAAAATGTATGTAGAGGAACCCGGGATGTCGAATATATCCCCGTCCTTTTTTAAAAAAATTTAGTCGGGTATTTAAAAGACTTCCATAAGGTGCTTTCCATAGTTTTCAGCAATAAGGTATGTTTATATATGTATATATAAAGAGTAATACTAACTGTAGAGTCACTGTCAGTGCAGGAATCCAACATTCCAATGCGTTCTTTGGGAATAACCAGAAAATGTACTGGAGCTTGGGGGGAAATGTCGTTAAATACTAAACATTTGTTATCTTCATATATAATATCCGCCTTGATCTCCTTAGATATAATCTTATCGAATATGGTTCCTTCACTTCCACCTTCCGAAGCAAGTTTTGATTTAGAAACTTCATCAGAAATCTTTTCACTTGCTCGTTGTATGGGTCCCGTGAGTAAGTTTTTGCATATTATATTTTCTGGTCTCCTAGTGCATCGAGCTGTATCACTTAATTTATATAAATTTCGAAGAGATCGAAACATTTTTGCGATTTATTTGTTTATAATCCACAATAATATGCTTAAACTTAAAAACTACACGATATATGGTATCTCTATGAACTGCACACATAACCTCAAAATCTGATGACAGTGGCTGTCAAATGCAAATCTGTAATTTTGTCTTTGACACAAAACAACCATAGACCAAAAATCTTAAGTTCTCAAACTGCGGGTCGTGCTCGTTTGCAGGTAGAGAAAGACCAGCCTTTCTTCGAAAGTTTTGCTCCCATTTTGGTTCTCCCTCAGCTCAGTAGTTAGACCTATACAAAGATAGTTTTTCAAGAATGAATTTTGTCCAATTCCCAGCTTCTAAAGTCCCCAATCTATGAGATCACAGCATCACATCCCATGAACACCTCATGTAGCAAAAAAAATCAGCAGGTTGAAGGAATTTCGTTGAAATAAAAACACGTTTCAAAATTACGATAAAATACTTTTAATTCATATTGTATACCAGACATACATTATAATAAGACAGAAGACACGGAAGTATGGTAACGACAAAATAAAATTACAATCCCGGCATTATATAAGCTATGTTATCAAGAGTTTCTTGCAGCAATGGCACAGGTGGCGCTATCGAAGGGATATGAGCTGTCAAGCACACCAGAGGTGCCAATGAACATAACAGCGTATCAAGGAGAACTGAGACAGATCCGGAAACTGCTATTTGACCCTGGAAAAAATTAATGACAATCTAAACTATTACGGATAGAATATACTGCGGTCATAACTCATAAGCAAGAACCAAACATTAGCCACAAAGTTGAAACTGAAAATCGGGAAAAACATCTTGTATTGCCCATATAATTCCATACATGTGTGGAATAGTAGGGGGAGGTTGGAAAATAGGGGGATGCATATGGAAACTCAGACTTAGTATGATTGATACAGATATGGCTAAAGTTTAAGTACTAATTTCGCTAAAAAACTCAAAATAACTAAAGTTGTTTATGAGTGGTTCTTTCTTATGATGGCGGTATATAAAAGTAGTGCATTGTAGCAAATAACAAATTGGTATTACAATTGACTGGTTTACTAAACAGCATTTCGAAAAAAAAAATCCAACATTTAATAGACTTACACAGTTTATAAAAAACAGGCTATCGTAACATTAACATATAAGCTGGGTCTAAGTGACATTAAGAAGCTGATGACCTCATATGAGATAGTAAAAAATATATGGGGAAAAATATTACATCTACCATGTACATGTGACAAGGTGACTTCGCGATAGTGGGTGGTTGCCATGGTGATGTTATTTGAGTGTCAGGGCTTAGATTTACGACGGCTTCTATAAAACTACTCAAAAGGCTGAGAATAAATTGGAATCCTCTGGTGATCAAATTTTTACCTCATGTTCTTTGAGTCGCTCTCCAATAATTGTGAGACTCTCCCCCAATAGTCTGAGATGTGCCCCCACTTCAACTGGCCCCACCCCCACCACTCTATACATGCCCCCTCCACTACCCCCACCACCGCTGCTTCCACCACTGTTAGTCACACCTCCACTTCCTGGACCACCCGACTGCAAAGACAAACACGAAAATTATAATAAATGTTTCATTAATTTTTCAATTAGAAATCATAAGTTCAAAAAGGTTTGAAGAATGAAAATAAGAATATGAGAAACACAACTTATAGATTTAGATTAGGGATGTAACGATACATTACATTGCCGATATGATACCGATTATTACAGTAAAATAATGGGATACTGAAAACAGGGTAGATAGAAAAACTGATGATGTAGGTATGTGCCCATCTACGCATTTTTACTTGACTACCTACTGGAGGGTAATGTTTTTCGGGCGTTTGCATGTGTCTTTTTTACATATAAAGCTGCATATATTTTTTAACAGAAATGCAACCTTTTATTGTGAACTTTCATCTAGCAATTATAATTAATTTCACATTTTATATTACAGATATCGTTTGACAAATGACCGGCTGATATATCGGTATCATTAAATCCCTAATTTAGTTTATCCAGAGTATTCTTCACACAGTACAGATGTTTTACGAACTGCCTTGCAAGAGACGTAGGATAGCAGTTTCTTACTAACTAACTTGGGCTGCAATGTTTCATCATATAAAATAAAATCAGTAAAGCATTACCGTATTGTGATTTGCTTTTGAATGTGCTGACTGTCTACTTCTGGAGTTATGTGTGTTGTGTGATGGAGCTGGAGTTTGAGAATTGTGATTGTTCTGAGTGGCATTTGTGGATTTTGTGGCTGGTGGAGTCGCTGAAACAATAACAATGTGAAACAACATAATGCATTAGAAAAGTTGCTTAGGTACCAAATTGTCTATATCCGGGAATCACTATTGCGTGGGGGAATTCTCAGACTACATATTTGTCACGATAAAACAGAATTCTGGCAATGAAATAGGCTATTAAAAAAAATCAATTACTTCTTATGCTTTAAAAGAGAAATGATTTCAGTCACAAAACAAATAAAATCCAGGTACGAGATTGCCGGGCACAAAAGCACAATAACTGTAAAACTTACAATTGATTGTTTTGATGGGTGACTGATCTGTTTTCGAAGCAGCATATCTTTTCGCTCGACGTTTCCAAACATATCGCTCCAAATAGTTCACCTGTGAGACGACAACAAACACAAATACATGAAGAAATAAAACTATGAATGATTTTGACTGAGAAGATATTGTAAAATAAAGATTCAATATTCGACTCACATTGGCCCACATTTCTCCCAATCTTTTGGAAATGGCGGCAAAGTCCATATCAGGATGTTTCTTCAGTAAGTCATTCCTGGCACTCTTGGCCCACATCATATATGCCGTTACTCTGCTTTTACCTTAAAACATATTATATTTATTTACTCTAAAACACTCTAACATCAACACCTTGATTTAAAAACATCTGGTTTGTGTTTAGTTTTACGTCAACCTCTCCCTCTCACTACCAGAATATGATAGAGGGGTCATAGAATTTTTTTGTCTATGGATTTAATATCTATATATTTTTATATGAATTTAGAACAAAAAAAAATTTTTTGCGTTTTTCCGTTTAGGACTTCGCCCCATGCCCTCCACGGGGGACACTGGTAGTTATTTACCGGTGAAACATATTTAGTTATAGACAATAAACATTCTATAATAAGTTTACCATGGATTAAGTATGAGACTTTGCTTCAAATGAATTATATTTGTTTTTGCGTCATGTCCTCCAGGAAGGACACTGGTAGTGAGAGGGTTAAAAACAGGAATTGAAAATAGTAAGTTAAATACAAATGCGTTATTTTATGCACTTGTTTTGTGGCAGTGAGGTTGGTCAAAAGTAGGACAGCTTTATGTCTGTCTACTTGGAAGATAAATGTTATCCTAGTCAATCTACTGACCACCTCGAAACGTAAATGTATTAAGAATTTAATGAAACACTTCAAATGTGTGTAAGATCTATGCACATCATCATCATTTCAGCCCCCCTGGGTCCATTGTCGAACATAGGCCACATATTATATTTTAATTATGTTAAATGTTTCAGCTTATCAAGCCATTCTCACAAGAGTTTTTATTAGTCACTGAGTGGATAACGGAAACACTTTGAGTTTCAAGAGAATTAATAAATGCACATAATACCTTTGTCTTTCCTTTGAGCCTTGGCTCTGCCAACTATTCTTCCATCCTTTATCAGCAGTTTCTTCTTATTAGATTTCTCCATCATGTAAATAGAATTGGCTGGTCTGGAGACAGTGTGGGCTGATCCAACGCCAGAGCCATCCAATGCCATCTGAGATTCTTCCGAAGGTCCACCGTCATCAGAATCAGACTCCATGCTGAAATAATGACATGAAAATATGAGGAAATAAATATTTATTACCTATGCGACAAAATAATTCAACCGGAAACCAATGGATTGAACAACTTTTCAACATTATCCAGGCAGTGTGTCACTCTTTGGATATTCTACAAATACTACTTGACCCTATCAGAGCATCTAAACATATGGTAGTGAAAAAGATACATAAGTATATTACCTATCATTAGGATTCTCAAGAGTTGGATCATAAAAATCTTCCTCACTGAGTTCTTCAGTTTGCTCATCCTTAATGTTGGAATCAGCCGGTGGAGACAGTTGAGGTGGCGGCAACTGTGACGGGTGGATGCGCTGATGATGACTCGGGGCTGGACGCTTGGGACGACTCGTATCAATGTCATCGGGAGACTCAAAGTCCATCAATTTGGAACTTTTCTTTCGAACTCTCCCACTTCTAGACACACCAGTTACTTCCAAATCTGTGCAACCAATAATTTGTTAAATTTAATACCTTTTTAAAATGAAACTTAATTATTAATGAGAAAGAACACGAATGGTGAATATATATCACAATATTTACAACTTTGAAGAAACAAAATAAGTGTAATTGGGTATTAGATTATGCATAACAAGGAACACAACGTGAAGGGCCTAATTGGGTTTATTGATTTACTACATTTCCTCATTCATTCCCGCCAAAAGTACCCCACTTTTATAAAATGATGCGAACATTGTATGAATGTTTATTATAATGCGCATTACAAACCATCGCCTTTGTGTTTTTTTGGGATATCGGACTCCATATTTAATAGCTACTGATTCCTACGTCCTTCTCAAATGAATTAGAAATTACAACGCAAATTATAGCCCAACTTCACGAAATAAGACTTCTGTTTTCAACTTTTTATTGACGCATCCGCCAGCTGTCATAATTTAGATTTGATAGGCATAGAGAACGAAAACTGGAACTCAAAAATAAAACCAATTTTAGTTTATGGTTCGATGAGATGTGAGTTGTGCAATGTTGTAGGTTGAACAAATTCCAATTTCCGTCGATTACATATAAAATTAAATTAATATACCTAACTACCTAAGTAAGTAATTAATATCGCAACTGTTAGATAATCTTGTTTTTTTATCAAACCTTTGAAGTGATCTAAAGCTAGGGTGGCCAACCCGCGGCCCGCGGGCCGCATGCGGCCCGCCGAGGGTCTAAATGCGGCCCGCGAAGCCGTCTTACAATACATATAACAGTATGTATTGCCCGTTACAGAAAGACAATCAGATTCGTCACTTCACCCATTTTCCCTTAAAAAATTCGCCTGCGGCGCTATTTTGGGTAATCTTTTAAATTACAAAATGTTTTTCACACATTTTGTTGCGAGCCTTCTCCAATCAGTTTTGCAAGAAAAAATCGCCTGCGGCGCTACTCCACTTTTTTAGGTCATAACAATATTATAATTTCTGGTGCCAACCCCCCCCCGAGACGAACCTATGTCTTATTTTTTTTTGTTTCAAAAAATTGGTTGTGCGGCCCGGTAAGCCATCTCATTTTAAGAATCTGGCCCGGCTGCTGAAAAAGGTTGGCCACCCTTGATCTAAAGTGTCTAAAAACCATTGATAAATTGTTGTACCTACCTACTTATCTGCCTTATGTTATTTCCATTAACAAATTCGTCCCTGTAATCGGTATCTATAGAAACAATATTGTTTAATGAGTTTGTGTCAATAAATTGGTGCAATATTTGTGTACTTGATCATAGAATTTCAACAAAAACATAATTACGAAATATAAATCCGTAGTTATGTTTATAATCTAAATTAATTAATAAAATATAGAAAACTAAGTTTAATTACCGACATTATATTCATATGTAATTATTTATACACCTAAGCTATAAAACCATTGTTAATTTTATTGTAGTTATTACAGCGTTATTGCCAGATAACATCGATGTTCAAAAAGTTAAAATCTAAAAAACCATCGTCGAAGAAGAATCAAGGGCAATCGAAGGCGCATAAAAGGTAGTTAATTGCATGGATAAGCCTTACCATACAAAAATTGCCACCGTAAACTTTTTGAATCGAAAAATCGTACATAGTTTTCTGCCTCATTCCATCTTAAATTTTCTTAACCCTGTCACTCTCTCCGTTCTTCTCGACACCTCTCCCCAGTGTTGCCGTTTTGAAATTAGCAAAACTACTAGATTTTTTATCAAAAAATACTAGAAAATACTAGATGGGGGTCGACAAAATACTAGAAAAATACCAGATAATTTTTTTGTCGACCTTTTTTTTTTTTTTTTTTTTTTTGGTCCTCCGCGAGAAAATGTCACTGTTCTGTGAAAATACGTCGACGGGGGGGGGGGGGGGGGGTCCCTAGGAAAAGTGACTCTTGGGAAAAATTGACGACCTTTTTTTTTTTCGTCGCCAGCTAAAAACTTCTATCACAAAAAATTTGATGACGGGGGGGGGGGGGGGGGGGGAGAGAATTCTATGTTTTATAAAAATTTTTAATCGTGCTATTTTCTTTTGACCTTGACGACTAAAAATTTGACGAGCGGGGGGGGGGGTGGTTTAATAAAATGAATAAACCAACAATATATTCACATTTTTTCGTTCATTCTTTACTGATTTCTGAACGAAATTTGAAAGCGTAAGAAATTTTTGTTGCAAAGTGCCGGAAAATACTAGAATTAGGTCTAAATATACTAGATTTTGATCAAAAATACTAGAATATACCAGATTTTCGGAATATACTAAAAAAATACTAGATTTTTCAAAATGCCTCAAAAAATACTAGTTTAGTATTAAAAATACTAGAAACGGCAACACTGCCTCTCCCCTAGGAACATGTCATCTTATATTTTCATCGGCTCCGTTTGCAAAAAAGCTCCGACCAAAACCTCTCCCTCAATTCAGTGTTACCCTGATTTTGAACTCAGAAAGAGGTTTTGGTCGGAGCTTTTTTACAAACGGTCGATTCAGTTAACTAAACTTCCGGACGTGTGTGATTAGCCTAATCGGCGCAACGGCGCGATCGAAATATAACGGAGCCAGAGCCCGATCGGCTCTTATTGTAGACAATTTATCTGTCAAATCATATTTGTGCAAATGTCATGTGTCATCGGCTATATTGCATTTAATTTGAAGAATAATGTTTTTGATATAATTTACGTATCACAACAACAATGTAGTCGTCGTTCTATTAGTTCGATTCATGCAATCTTCACGCGTTCCACCTTGTTTTTTAATTTAATGTGACGTTAGCAAGGTGTTGGCAATTTATCGAATAATGTTTTGGGGAGTGTGAACTAATAATTGGATTATACCAAAGCTCTCTTTGTTCTCTGAGTGTATTTATTGAAATGGTTCTGGTGCAGCACGTAAAATGAATTATCAAAAGTTTTTTTCGCGTTTTTATTCCTCTGGTGACCAACCAAATGGAGAATTATTACCAAAATATGTGGTTTTCAGTGGTAACAATGATCCAGGCGGTTCAAACGCTGCAAACACAAATGAAACCAATGAATTCATAGAGTTTCAACAACAGTTTGTAGAACAAGTGAATGAAGAATTTATAAACGCAGCTGTTAATAATGATGTGCCACAAACATGGAATGTGCCAAGTCCCGAGGAAGGGAATATTTTAGTTGGGCCACTCGCTGCTGAGGAGGTATTCTAAGCTTTTTCTTTATATTTCATTGAACCAACATTAAATGCGCAGTTCACGGTTCTTTAATAAAGTTCACTTCTTTAGGTACGCTGGTTTTATAAATCAAAGGATGAAAAAATATGGACGGAATTCAACGGATACGATTCACTCCTGATTGAAGAGAAATACAGACAGCTCCCTCCTGCACCACAGGGGGAGGATAGCTCCCCACTGCCAGGCCTAGTCCCACCTGAAGAGTTTGTAAATGATTTAAAAGGTTCACACTCAGAAGAAGTTAAGAATGAAGGATTTCAGTCAAAATATAAAGATGATTTTGCAGAGTTCTCTCCAAAGAGATTCTTAAGATTTAATCAGAAGTCTGACAATGGGTGAGTAAGCAGACACTTGTAACTATTAATTGTGTAGTTTGAAGGGCGTTTTACAACCATTGTTTGTTATGACTAACAGGAAAAATATGGATCAATATCAATAATTTTATACTTGATTTAAAATACCTAACTAAATTAGGTATTTTTGGTATTAGAAACTGGATTTGACATTGCATAGATAAAAACACATTTCAGTTCTTCCTCAACAGAAGTGATAGGTATCTACATTCCCTTGGGGAGTAAACAGAATAGGTGTTCCGACAGCGGGATGTGGTGGAATGGGTGAATGTTGCCCTGTTCATAAAGTGATCGCTCAAGCTAGCCAAAGCTGACTCATAAGTGTCGGACTGCCCCAAGGGAGTTCACATAGCATAATGTAAATGTAGATACCTCTCGCTTGTGTTGAGGAAAAACTGTAATTTATACCTGTTTTTCATAGGATATTTGAAGCCTTTTCAACTGTTGTTTTAAATATAGTTACACAGCCTCCATTAATATGTTTTTAGGATTTCTTTTGGCCAGGGGAAACTGTCAGTAAAATCAGACTCTGAGTCCTCAGAAGAGAGTAGCTGGAATGAAAGTATTGTAGTTGATGTTGATCGAGATAGGATTGTAGTAAGAGGAGGTGAGTGGAAATATATTTTAAAGTTGTCAGGAATATCTTCCTGTACTTTTTTTATTCCTGAATTATATCAAGGGTATTATTTTCTCTGTAATTCTGTACTCGACTATTGTATTGTAACACCAATAAATTATAGATACTAAGGAACCTCTATAAAGGTGGAAAGAACTATTGAACATTGAGCCCCTTCTATTATCTATGACAAATCTATGGGGGCTTCAACCGCCTAGCCCCCCACCCGGAGCCGCTAGTGACCAAACTGACTTTCATTCAATTTTTTTTTAAACAAATGAAATAGATAAAATAAATAAGAACAATCGGATAATTTATTTGACACTACATACCTACCTATTTATTTTTAGGTTTATATGAAGTGGATTTGGCTAAAATGACCTGCGAATCCATCTATTGGCCCGGTGAGAAATATACAATAACAAGGTATGTCTTCGTGCAAAGATTACGGTGATATTGTGAAAGTATTATTGTTCAGGTTATTCCATTATGAATTTGAAATTATTTCAGAGGTTTATATTTTTACGACGGCAGCTGGCAACCCTTAGAGAGATGCCACGGTGAAGTAGTGGAGGCCGAGCATTTAAGATTATTTGGAAATAATTTAGAAAACGTTAAACATTCTACTACATCGACAGGTATAATACAAGTTCACTTGCATGCAGCAGTCTATCTAATTTGCTATTAACTGTGATTATAGGTCATAATGTTACCTGCCTAATGGGAACATATCAGAATGATACTTAATTTGTGTGACGTGAAATTATGTTGGTTTGCATTTCAGGTATAGCCGTACACAGACAGAACTTTCCAGAATTTCATATCGAGTGGATGTCTTGTAACGAGATATATTTATATTGGGGTGGAGCTCCTAGGCAACTAGTGAGGAGCGTGACACAGAAACTAGGCTTTTACCAATGTACGTTTATTTTATTACACAGTATTCTATTCATCCTATTACATATTATGTCTCATAATATTATTTTATGTCACATTGCAGCTACAGGATATAGACTAAGGAGAGGTTATAGAACGCAAGCATCGTTCATGGAGAAACCATCAGATATAACTCATGTTGTATTTGTTATACACGGCATAGGACAGAAAATGGACGAGGGAAGAATTATAAGAAACACCAACACGTACGTACCTATACTATTGAGATTAATTATTTAACAAATATTTATGGTTCAAATTTGTTCGAGGCCGTCGCCATATTGTTTATGGAGACCGGGCCCAACTGACATTTGACGATGATGATCAAAATTGTATGGGAAAAAATATTCTGTATTTCAAGTGTTTGTCACCGAGACAAGGTGTTTGTCACTGATACAAGGTGACGTTGAATGGAATTCGAGGATGTAGGCTTGTACTCTACTATCGCAGGCTTTGATTTGTTCTATTTTTTTAAATTGTTTCTTATTTTTATTTCTAACCAGGCTTCGCTCAATATGTGAATGGTTGCGAATCCATTATCCCAGTTGTGGGGAAGGACGAGCTGAATTATTTCCGGCAAGGTGGAGGGCTGGAGCTCGCGGCAGGGCTTCTGGCCTTCTGGCGGCCGCCGCACCTCCCGGGGCTCCAGCCCTAAGGAGAGCCATCAACGATGCTGCAATGGATGTCATGTATTACACAAGTCCTCTTTATGGAAGGCAGGTCATTATCGTTGTTTTATAAATTAATTAAATTACTAAAGATAAGCAATGAAGGGTAAAGCATTAATGTGATTTTATTTTATATATTGAAGGTTCAAGATGATTTGAGACGAGAGCTTAACCGTCTCTACACAATGTTTATGGCAAGAAATCCAGAATTCAAAGGGCACTTCAGTGCTGTCGCTCATTCCCTCGGAAGTGTCATACTGTATGATCTCATTATTGATTATCAAATTGGCTGTGAACAATGCGCAGGAATGGTAATAATATTACAAACTAATATTATATTGAAGTTAATTACGTTTGTTAACATTTATATAACATAATTTGTTTGTTTTGAAGGGGAATGCCGTGAAACAAAAATTGTTATTTCCGCTGCAAAATCTGTTTTGTATTGGATCTCCACTGAGTGTTTTCCTCGCCATGCGACACCCGAATCCTTCCTTGAGTGCCGTACTTCCCAAAGAGTTTACGCCTCGTCTCTACAACATATTTCATTCATCTGATCCAGTCGCTTATAGGTATATAATATATTACATTGTATTTGTCACATAAATCATAGTTAAACCAACAAACATTAATATGTAAATGTTTTATTTTCTGTATGTGTTGTTTTCGTCTCACAGATTGGAACCATTGATTTCTCCGTGCCAAGCAAATCTGCCACCCGTAGTCATACAATCGTACGATGTTTCGCCTAACACTCATGTTTCATCACCCGCAAGAAGTGAGTTACTCTCAAACAAGTCGCGAGCAGTTTCTGCTTTTATAATTAGCTACTGTAACTAAAATTACCGTTGTACTATTTCAGGTTCATGGAAAATTTGGTCTTACGTTAAACATCCATGGCAGAAACCAAGTGATGAAAACATGCAACGACTCAATGAAAATGAAAGTCCGTCACTTAATCAAGAAAACAAAGTGGAAGAAAATATTCTTTTAGACGAAGAGGAAGTAGAGATTATGCAAAGCGATGTGACACAATGTTGTTCACATCGTGTCATGACAACAATCATTAAAGATAAGAGTATCAAAAACATCCCATTAAGTACTACTGGTACGGTAGGAGATGTCTTTGGCAGTGATTCGAAGAAAAATAGTGAAGACAAGACTGATAAGTCTGTTACTACAAATGAGAGCAAACAATTTCAGGAAAATATTATTGTAAAAGTTGAAGACACCATTGAAACTGAGATATCTTCCGTTAGTGAAGATGCGTCATTTGCTTCTTTAGACATAAAACTCTTGAATGACAAATCGCCTAGAAAGAAATCCACAGACTTGAAGGATTGTAAAAAGTTTGAAGATATGTTGCCGTATCGTCTGGATTATACTATGCGAGATTCTGGGATGACAAGTAATTACTTATCAGCGATGACTTCCCATACAGGTTATTGGAGTAACTACGATGTGGCTCAGTTCATTTTATCTAATCTCAGTTCGGAGACAAGGGATAATGTAGAAACATAATATTGGATATATTTAGTGCCTTATTATATTTGTACGACCTTCATTAACAACTGTATTTATGTTTGATTTGATTCAATGAATTATTTTTTATTATTTTATAAAATCTGTGATTGATATTTTGTGATAAAATTATTTCAAATTTATTTTTTAAAGTTTAATTTGGTTAATACTGTCAAGTCAAAAATTATATTGTTATTGTTTATTATTATTTGATTATTAAGTACTATTATTGCCAGATGGGACATAATACGGTGCTTTTAGATTTCTCGATGGAAAGTTGTGGGGTAGTCTGTTTTTCTTTCATTCTATACGTATTTTGGGGTGCTGAATCCGAATCCGAGGTTTGCCAACAAAATTTCGTGACGGAACATGGCGAAAAATTGGTAAAATGGCGAATATTTACATTTCCTGGCGAATTCTGGATTTGAACTTAAAAACCATCAACTTTTTGTGGGTCATCTTTTTAGCAGAATGAAAGCTCATAAAATTTCCTACAAATTTGGTATATATATTTTTTTTCTAAAATAACTAGCAGCGGAGCTGTCAAGCTCCAAAATTTGGCCAAATTTTCTTGTTATTTTAAATTGTGAAAATGGAAAATGTATGCAGAATAGGTCACCTTATTCGAATTATCACCAAATTTTGACAACTATTCTTCAGATTTATGATACATATTTTACCTCGTTGGAATCAGTAAATATGGAGAAAGGTTTCAGGATAAATTTTATTTAAAAATATAGTGAAGTGTTTAAGCTAAAAAGGTTTAAACATTTTTAGCCTAAACAAATTACTATATTTTTAAATAAAATTATTTAAACATGTCTAGCTCAAATATTTCACGGTATTTTTAAATAAAAATTTCTTTAATAGCTTTCTTTGTGTTTTCTGATTCCAACGAGGTAAAATATGTCTCATAAATTTAAAGAATAATTGTCGAAATTTGCTTATGAAAGCAACAAGGTAAACTTTTTCAATACATTTTCGATTCTCGTAATGTAAAACAATAAGAAGATTTGACCATTTTTTGGACCTTGACAGCTCCGTTCCTATTTATTTTAGAGAAAAATTTTATAGGACAATTTTGTAGTTAATTTTACGTACTTTCATTTTGCGTAGAAAAATAACTTACGAAAGTTGTCAGTTTTCGAGTTCTTATAAAGAAATCGCCAGAAAACGAATATTTTCGCCATTTTTTGAATTTTTCGCCATGTTCCGTATCGAAATTTTGTTGGCAAACCTCGGATTCGGATTCAGCATCCCAAAAAACTTATAGAATGAAAGAAATCCCTACTACCCCACAACTTTCCATCGAGAGACTGCTTTGTGTTTAATTTCACCGGATTAACAGATGTGTTTTGAATAGACGAATTGTATGCATGTAACAGAGGCAATGAGTGTTTGTAAGGTTACGGCAATCTGGCGTTCTGTCCTGTCTGCCGACCCCGCAAGGGACACAGTGTGAAGGTATAGATAAATAATCAGAATATACTTATGATCTCATCTTTGTCAAAGATTTTTGTTATAAAATGATATTAGGTAGTTACCTTAGTTTAATATAGTAATGTGGTATCTGTTCTCATTAATTAGGTACAAACATATGAATTTATCGTTGTTCCACTGGTGGCATTGTCAGAAGATCTGCGAAAACTTAATGTTTTCCGTTATCTCTAGGATAGGTATGAGTTATAATGCTCATATTCAGGGCCGTGCTGTAGATTTTGTCGGTATAAGGCGAGACTTTGAAATGCCTCTCCACGAACATCTTTTTTTTATTATTACTACATATTAAAAAAGCAAATAGCGCCGTGGATAAATTTTTTTTTTAGGAAAATTGGTATCTGCTCATATTCTCGTTTCTAGTCAATATACTTATTTCGTGCTCCATAAAATATTTCAAAAGCCATTTTTTGTTAAATATTATTTGCATCTGCTATTATCCTCACGTGTTTGTAGAATTCCTTTATAATATTATGTATCTATAATAACTAGGGTATTCCATTTAAGGCCCTCCACTCGTCTGCGAGTGATCTTAGAATAACTAGGATAATGAAATTAAAAACACCACTATCAAATAAACTCAAGTCATAAACAAATTGCGTTTTGTTCTATAGAATATGTTTGAGCATGTTGAGAGAATTAGGCTGGCCACAAACGTCCCGAAGTTCAGTTCCGGAATCGACCGTTTTGCAAAAAGGTTCCGACCAAAACCTCTTTCTGAATTTAAAATCGGGGTGACGCTGAATTCAGAGAGAGGTTTTGATCGGAACTTTTTTGCAAAACGGTCGATTCCGGAACTGAACTTCGGGACGTGTGTGGCCAGCCTAAATGATGACAGGATGACTAATAATGAGATATACCTGGGTGACAGCAGAAGCGCGGCCTTTCGTACTTTGACTTGTATATACCTACTGGTAATAGACTTGTAGAGATGATTTTACCATAGAGAAATATGTCATACCACTGTAATGTCGACTAATTCTTTTTACAATATTGTGTAATATTATTGTGATAGATTTACATAAGGAAATGTATATAATATTACAATTTATTCATAATCGTTACAAAATATTGACAATAATAAAGTTATTGCGATGAGAAGTATCTCTAATGTACATTCATGGCAGATTAATATTAAAGAACCAATTAAATAATTCAACAATGTTTGATGTTCTGATTTTTCTTGCAATAATGTCGAATAATAAAATATCTTATTTATATTACAGTACAAAACTATAAATAATTGTTTATTATAATATATTTAACAGAGTTAAAACATATCTCAATATATGGTTTTTGTACTTTAATAGTATGAAGTTTTCTACCATATTTGAACTATTACGGATTTCATAATATTTTAATATTTTTTTATGAAATCAACTTACATAATTTTTTGTAATAATGAAGCTCATAATATATTATATTCCTTATGTTTCAGACTGGTCTGATTTTGTTAATTTTTGTAGTGGTAATTGACTGTAATTCACAAGTCATTCATAATTTGACTGGCGGTTAGCAGGTTGGAGAATATTTTAGTGAACGAACTGATTATGTATGTCTTAATAATTTATGCTAGTCTATAGTAATTAATGTATTGTATCTTGATCTCATAGATAGCAATTGAATCTCAAATTACATTTATCCAATCTACATATTTCCTTGATATTTAAAATAATTTTATTATTATTCCAGCGTGCATAATATATTTTACTTCTTTCTGGTGAAAATATTCTTATATTTTAATTATTTCCAATGTGATTTAAATACGTCCTGAACTTTGAGTATAAAACAACTTATATGTAATAATAAAATATAATTAAATATTACCATTTTATCAATTTGTTATTATTTCTGTTTATGTTGCTTATCATTCAGAATCGCTTTCACTATTTGCTTTACAAAATAATCCCAATTTACTGGAAATGGAAGAGACTGCTGTAAAATAATTACTATTTTACTGTCGTGTTGTAAAACCCTGGAATTCATTAAAAACAATTTGCGAGAAAATTTACATGGAGTCACAACTACTTTGAATAAATGTGCAGCCTTTCTGATATTAAAATAAATTGTTTCTGAATTCCACATTGCCACGGAGCACAAAGTATGAATCTAGTGTTAGACCAAAACTCGTGCGCAAGATTCGATTAGGTAATTTAATAAAAATACGACAATAATTATGAAAACGTTTACTTTGCAGTAATTAAACAAGAGAGAAAAACAAACAACAAATCTCTACAATTAATTCATGATTAAAAAAGGCACAACAATGAAAGATTCCATAAATTAATAGCTACGATATAAACAAATCATCTGTAGTCTATAATAAAGTATTTTATGCAAAGAAACTGGACTAGGATTATTTCTGCAATAAATCAAATGCATATTGTTCATTTAATAACTTAATTATTCTAACAATATCTTATTTAAATATCAAGTTTATCGTCTTTGTGGGATTTTTGGATCTTCTTTCAACGATGGTGAGAGGTTTGTCCCCAGGACGTTTGCACTGTACTTGAGTTTCTCAACGTTGGTTGGATCTTTTACAGCTTCGCTCTCAACTAATCTGTCTAATCTTTGTTCTTGAATTGATTCTTTATATGGCGTGTACTTATCCGACAGTAAATTTTCTAAGTTATATCCGACGAATCCTATTATTGCAGCAAATGGCAATGTTATGTAAGGCGCTCTTGATCGTAAAAATGACATTATTATTGGCCACATCTGAAAATAAAAAAAACAGGTGGTCAACGAGCATTCGCCTAGAGTAGTTACTCCTGCCACAGGAATGGCTATTTCTTTACATGAAGCATAGATACTTAAATTAGTCAGCGTGCAACAATGCAATGAGAGACTAGGAAATTTTACAACAATATAGTGTCACTGCTCTGATTTACAAACTTATAACTAAGTAGGTACAGTGAAGTTGCAGTAGCCACAATTAATACACGCATTAATCCCACACAGATTTGCGCCCTGGGCAATCCAATCACACAGCCAAGGAGGTTATATATTAAGTACTACCTACACAGCACTAACTTCTACAGTACAGTTAATACATGAATAAAAAATATATATATTGTTCATTATAACAGCACATACACGCAAAAAGTTCTGTAAAATGTTCATGAATTTAGATTAATTAATATACATACACCGGCACAGTCGAATAAAATTCTTAACTATAAGAAAAATACATTCATTCAAAAACGCTTCAGTCATGTAAAGAATCATATAGATACCTTTGTATAATATGAATGAAACCCTATTAATACTAGTTTAAATAACCTTCTCAAAAATATAATAACAAAACAAGCTTTATATCACAGTTACTATTTCTGGCGATCTTATTTCAGAAATTCAGATTAGGTTAGGAATGTGACAGTGACAGCCCAGTCAACAAATAAAACATAGACAAAATAAATAAATATAAAGGTGTTGCTTCATGTTTTTTTGTTGGAGGTGAATATTATGAACGTGTGCGTTCACCTTAACAATGACACCTTGATTTTGTATTTGTTTTGTTGGCACCACTTGGCAGGTGGATCCGTAATACCAACTTTCCAATAATTATAAAACGTAACTCGCGCTCGCGCCTTCTTCAATCAATCAAATTTCTTTAAAATGGCGCTCGAGTGGTTCGTGTTTGCTGTTAGTTTAAGTATTTTAGTGAATTCTGGTGAGTTTACGCAAAATTGACCAATATTTTCTGTTATAAGTAATGTGTTGTGAATGGTATTCGTACTTAGAACTTTAATTGTATGTTTTATTCTTAATATTTCTTTGTTTGCGTACCTGTATGAAGGTGAGGTAATGATTGCAGAATAAATTGTTTACATCTCCGCGAAATCACCTGTGTCACGCCCTTTTTTAATTTCTAAAAAAGCTTCGTTCTCTTGAAAACGTGTCATGCTTTTGGAATGTAAATTTTATGCATCCTAATATTTGGTTTTTGTGACAACTGCGCAAATACAGCATTATTGTTATTTATGTTAGACTTACCTGAGATTTGTTTGTGTGCCGAATAACCAAAAAAGGTTCATTCTGAGAAAAACAAAAGTTAATTCTTCGGTTCTCTAAGAAAGACGATACTAGCGTAATATTTATTGTTGCGATTTATAAAGTATATTGGTAATAATCATGAAACCAGCGACATAATATATTAAGTACTACCTATGTAATCTCTTTGCATGAAACTGATGTATTTTAGGTTTTCTAGATAATGAATACTTAGGTATACCTGTTTTTATCAGTCCGACATCTGCTTGTTAATTTTAAATGTATACTTAGAATTCTGCAATACCATACTACACTATCAGGTAAATCCCAATGGGGTAACCCGTAAATGCTGTGCATGTGTGTGTAAGAACACCTTTCATCAGTGACCCCCAACCCTGAACCTTCATTTTCTTACCCAGCCTCTCAGATCCGTTGTTGGATATAGGCCTCCTCCTTTAGTCCTCCATGACTCTCTTTCCTGGCCACATTGCATCCATTTTCAGAGTCTTAATTATTATTTATTACAGCGGTTCGCCTTTGCGTTCCTGTGTATTACAAAGTACATTATGCTAAAATATGGTACCTACATTATGTCTAGGAAATTAAAAACTTTATTAATCAAATTTTCAATGACGAACTCTGCATGTAATGTTAAAAATGTCAATGTCGCCCGCCAGAGCATTGAG
Source organism: Ceraclea dissimilis (assembly GCA_963576895.1). Lineage (NCBI taxonomy): Eukaryota > Metazoa > Arthropoda > Insecta > Trichoptera > Leptoceridae > Ceraclea > Ceraclea dissimilis. The sequence continues at coordinate 17,580,810 of OY756361.1, forward strand.
CAGTCGAACAGCCTTGCTGACCAGGGAGTTAATGGCCGCGTTAGTCCTACTGGATGAAGGGTAAAAAAGTAGGTGTCCTCTAGATCTCGTGTACGAATCTGGTACATATAGTCGTATTTCCTCCAGGATTGTTGGTTAATGTGTGGCAACATGTCTAGCCCAGCTCCGTTTAAAACTAGCGACCCTTTCCGCCACATCGGTTACTTTCGTTCTATCTTGCTTGCCGAACCTTATAAAAATAGATTATTTTGTTTCTATAATTTTCACATTATAACGATATGGGAAGAGGTAATGCAAGCCTTGTGTTCTCTATAGGAACATGAAAAAGCACATACCGGACACTCGATAATATCATAAAACAAGACAGAGCTAGACGAATCTTTTAGATTGTAAATGTATAAGTTATACATTCATATGACTCATCTTATCATACTCTATTATAATAGTTTAAATCATTTATGTACATCACATAGTGTATAGGGTGGAACTCATGCTGGTTCCTTTGTAAATAACTCCAATATTAATAGTACCTACAGTAGCTATTTAAATAATCAAAGTATTGGTACTCCTAGATCTATACACTCATAACATTCTGCTATTTGTATTATTTGATTATTCATAAGCATATTGTGTACTTGTATGTTTATTTATTTATTTGTAGTCACATCACACTCTTCAGCTTTCCACTTTCCCATTCAAAACACTTTTGTACAATATGTAAAACTTTAATATCTCAATTACGTAGCAAGAAAATAACCATACAGTTTTTAAATATTTTGTTTATTTGTTCGTACCACATTTTCTATTTGATAATACTGAGGATGATATTAACATAAAATATTAATTACCTTCATAGGTAGGTATCTGTTGATATGTTTATCAATATTTTAATGTTTTGGAAGGTATTTAAGTTTACATAGTGTTATCAACCTTACGATTCATTGACCTTCCTTCCTTCCTTCAAATATGTAACTTTACTTAAGTATGTATTATTTATCTTCACTGTTATTTACATTCATATAAGATGTACAGACCATAATGCATTATTCACTCAAACCTACCTATTAATGTGTCATTCACTTTACACAGATCGGCTCCACTATCATACAGTGAATGCTTGTTTATCCGCCTAATACAATCACTTCATATTTCATCAAATTCATTTTGCACAATTCTTCATATAATCTTCCAACATCATTTCTGATATTCCTACTGATATTATAGTTTGCAGTGAAAGAATAGTATTTTGGAACTGATTTGACTATGAAGCACCTAAAACTTTATGCTGCCTTTCTACAGGATTATTAGTTATTTCGTAAAAATGGGATCTGAATTTTTTGCGCCTTCGAAAAAAAATTGAAAAATTAATTTATCTAAAAAATAGAGAAACTAAAAGATGTATTATTAGACATATTTTCTGTTATCGTATACAAGAAAGGAATGAATAACTCTGGCTGACTTATTAGAGAAAGAAGATCAAATCTTGAAACTTTGAAGTGAACTCGTATCGTCTTTGAACTACCAGATTTCTTTATTCTGTGATATCCACGAGTATATTAGGTTTGTGTGACACATGAGGGCGTATATAACTCAGTGGAGTCATTGTATTTCCCTACAACACCACTGCAGTGATTCATATAATAAATTAATCTTAAGTTATTTACCACAGGATGCGTTGATTATTAGAGTATTGTGACTTTTTAATAATTTAATTATGTCATTGATACTCAATATTCTTTAGATATTCCTTTATCAGGGCTTGTCACCAAATTTAGCCTCTTTCATTCCTGTGTTAACATTATGAATCATGATCCTGAGTTATTTCCACCAGTTTCATTCATCTTATTTCAAAATTCAAAAAGTATACTCGTATACTATAAAAGTATACTATATAAATAGATTTCAAAATTCTGTATAAGAATTCAGTAGAGTGATTGATTTAGATCAGTTTTAAGTCTGATAGGTGGAAGGATTTTGTGCTGAGTCACATTGGATGACTAATGCAGAGTACTATGTTATCTGTGTAATATCAAGGTCGGCTTGACTGCATTAAGTTTGAAGAACAATTAAATTGCATTTGTTGAACACATTATATCTCGTAGGTACCTACTTATGTTATGTTTTCCCGTTGATTATCTAGAGCAAGTTGGGCTACAAATGTCTTACTGTTCATTTTCATTCTCATCCAACTATAGAGAACTAATTTTGCATCTACATTGCGTACATTATTGACAATATTGTTATTGAAATTTTTTGTGTGAAATTTGTTAACGTTTTGAATCAGATGATTTAAGTACATTGTAACAAATTTGATCTCTTTAGAGTTCTGCAGTCAAGTTAATGTCATACTCAATCCGAAACTCAAATGCATTAATGGGCCTGCAATTTTACTTTCCTTATTACTTAGTATATTCTTTATCTCATTCATTATAGATTCATTGTAATAAACTAGACCCCTCACTGTTTGGTGATGTGTGAAATTTATATATTTATGAACTAGGTGGGACATCACATCCTACAGTTGTATGGTTTCTTTTGAGAATATAGGGGAGGTTCATAGTTCTAAATAATTAGACCATACCTATTCTCCCATCTCATTTCTAAATTGGTTTAAAAATAATTGGTATACAGTACTGAATGTATTTATTCTTTTATATTACAGGATTCTGTCAGAGAACTCCAACAATTTCACACATAACCCAGGAGCAGATCAAAGACATTGGTGGTACTGTTGAGTTACAATGTTCCGTCCAGTACGCACAAGATTATCCAGTATTATGGGTTAGTATATTTTTGTAAAGAATTGATCCTTACCATCACAACTTCCTCACAGTGTCGGGCGACCGGTGACAGTTGTAAGAGTGAATGTTACTCCCGCAAACTATGCCCAACATATCCATACGTACGCGTACATAACTACAGGACATTAACAATATAAAACAAAATTAATATACATCAGTAAAAGACAGGGAAACACTTTTACAGTGTATTCTATTTATTATCTATTTCTAATAATATTTGGTATTTCGTGCAGTTGAAAACAGATCAGACTCATACCACAGAACTTCTCCCCATCTCTACAGGATCATCCCTCATTATTCGAGACTCGAGGTTTGCTCTCAGATATGACACGGCATCTTCGACTTACACACTTCAGGTAAAATAAACTATTCTATATATGCCAAGCTACCAGTACCATTCATCTATAAACAAAATATACATATCTATGAGGTTTACCCAATTTTTAAATTACTAATGTATTTTCTGTTGACAGGTGAAGGATATCCAAGAAACTGACGCAGGATGGTACGTATGTCAAGTTCTGATTTCATTGAGTAACAAGATCAGCGCGCAGGTGGAGTTACAAGTAAGGAGACCACCAATCATCTCTGACAACTCCACTAGGTCCCTTGTGGTCAGCGAAGGACAAAGTAAGTATAAAATATAATGATGTAAATAACAGATATATCAAACCGTCTATATCTGTGAACTATATCAAAATCTTACCCATTGTTAATATGTATCTTCATTAACTGTTGTAAATTACAGGCGTTCAGATGGAATGTTATTCAGGAGGTTTCCCAGCTCCTCGTATATCCTGGAGAAGAGAGAACAATGCCATTTTGCCAACAGGAGGTGCAGTTCACAGGTGTGTTAAAATGAAACACCCTTATTACATATTATCCAACTTATTAGGCCATTTAGCAAATTACAATTTTTTTTCTATTTGTAGAGGAAACATCTTGAAGATCGACCAGGTGAAGAAGGAAGACAGAGGAACTTATTATTGCGTGGCGGAAAATGGTGTAGGAAAGGGAGCGAGAAGGAATATTGGTTTGGAAGTTGAATTTGCACCTGTCATTTCAGTGCCGAGACCTAGACTTGGACAGGTATGCTACATTTTTATTCGGAAGATAATTATGTGATCACAAGTCCTTAAACTAATACATACTGTAATGTTTTATTTGTATGTCAAGAAGTAGAATAGGCTGAGTTGTAACAAATATTTTACCTAGCCAGATTGAATTTCTTACGAAATTTCCAGATTTTTTTAAGTATCTGATTTACCATCATTTCGTATGGTTTCAGGCTTTACAATATGACATGGACTTGGAGTGCCACGTGGAAGCCTACCCTCCTCCCGCTATTACATGGCTTAAGGATGAAGTTCAACTTGCTAACAATCAACATTACAGGTATGATACATTGTTAATAGTATTTCTTATTTGTATTATACTTACAGTTATATTGAAATACCATGCAGTCACATAGGTTTTATTAGGTATACAAATTTTAATGAAGCCAGTATACTGCAGCATTGAGATTTCTTCTAGCTACTAATCCTTATTGACTCCACCCTCTTAAATATCAATCAATTTGATTTTTAAATTTATATTTTCAATTAATTAATAATCTGTTGAATTCTTCCAGCATCTCCCACTTTGCCACTGCGGATGAGTTCACAGACTCCACCATTCGTGTGATTACCATTGAGAAGAGACAATATGGATTATACACATGCAAGGCAGCTAATAAACTGGGACAGAGTGAAGCTACGGTAGAGTTGTTTGGTAAGTAATAAGTCCCATTGATGACATACAATGTTTATTACTAGGACTTGTAGATAATGATGGATTGAAGTTTGACAAACTAAATTCTTGCGGAAATGCATTAAATTCAACAGTGTACTGTTAAATTTAAGCATTGTTTGTCAAATTGCATTTCTCATGTTTCTTCATAATATTATAAATTAGAGTAGGATTTGAATATTGTGAAATTGATTTGCCTGATTTTAAGTGCATATCTTTTGTGTCAATCTTTTTATTTGAATGATTGTGAATTAGGGTGTAGTTTAAAAGAATTGGTATTAGTTTTGTCATTAAGCCATAAATATTGGAATAGTTAGTGTGCAATGTTTTCTGTTATATTGTTATTACGAAACTTTTAAAATTTACATCATTGCATTTCAATGCTTATTTTCTTATTCATCATAATGTTAGTGCGTACTTCCTTCTTATGTAGAAAATTTGTTTATGTGCAGTTTTTATTTCCTGTTAGTATTGAAAAGTTTGAATGTTTCATTTCGACTTTCTGTCAGCCTAGCTATTGATTATTGCTTCGCATGAAGTTGAATGATATGTGAAATTGTTATCAAAGCATTATTTGATTGTTTACTTTTTGTTTTTTATTCTCCTAACCTTGGTCCGACATTTCCTTCTTGTCCTTTTGTTCCTTTCTAACCACTTATTCCTATCCTCAATACAGAGTCTATCATCCCTGTTTGCCCACCGGCATGCGGCCAAGCTCGCTATGGATCAGCCACTTCTATTTTCCCTCGTGTCTCTACAATGATTCTTAACATCATCACGCTAGGACTCATCTACCACCTCTACAGACGTTAGTCCATCAGGTATGGTTTCTGTTTTTATGTGTTACGTACATATGTCATATTATATTGCATGTTAATTCATTCATGTGTGCTTGTAGGACTACTAGACATGCATGTGCATCTTATGCATCTGTGATCTTAATTGTGCATGGATTATCATTATATTCTAGTATTTCATTATATATTTATTTTATACATTGTATTTGAGTGCATGATATTTAAATGAACAATAGTATATATGTCACAACTAGGGAATGCAATCTCGACCTGAGATTGCAAATTCGAGATCTCGTGATGTTAGAAATTACAATCTCGCGAGATCTCGGCATTTTCGAGATCCCGTATAGTTTTCAAAAAATATTGATAAATTCGGATGACCAAAAATCGATGAAAGCTGATTGATTGTTAATTTGTAATTATGAGGTTAATTAAGACAAAATATTAATTAAAAGAAAGAAAACTTTATTCTTTAATATAACATCAACAAGAACAATAAAATAACACTGGGAAAATTTTAGTTCTAAGGGTGATTATAACTTCTTAAAAAACAAAGAGTATTGAGGGTGCTGTCTGTATCAGCTGAAAATGCCCTCTCTGATTCAACACTGGTTGGCACCAGCGTGAGCCCAATATCCCGTCAATCTCGAGCGAGATCTCGTGAAATTATGTTTCGGGATTGATCTCGAAAAATGACTCGAGATCTCGCGAGATCGAGATCCCGCGGGATCGGGATTGCATTCCCTAGTCACAACACTGTAAGATACGTGCATACATAAGTTTACACACAATATTTTTAATACACACCTACTAATACTTTGCAAATTTTTACCGAGTGTATTTATGTATATGCCAATAGACAAGCACTGTACTAACCTCTCGAAATTATTGATATTAATGTATCATTGTAATAATATAGACATGTATTTAGTTGTTTTACTAATGAAGTCAGCTGCTGAATACATATGTACACATGTAGTATGCAGTATAATTAACATACATCTTAACTCTGCAGTTAGATCCATTGAATTACATATGTATTAATTGTGTTTGTATATTGTAATAACACTAAAAACATTTGTGGCACTTTTATCAGCTGGCCTATCTTTTTTGTTTTGTTATTTTTTATAAAAGGATCCAGGCTTGTATACATAAACCCAAATACTTTCCTGTACACTTTGCACTAGGCTGAAAACCTATATAGAAAGTGTGGAATACATCTTCAGTGCCGGGGTTTGAACCTGGTGAGCCTGAGAGACTGCCGCCTCAACAACCAACCAATCTATTACAACCGTTTGTTTTTTATTTTATAGAGACTCCAGTACCTGACATCAATTACCCAGGACTGAGATGGGACCCTGCGGTTTATCAATACTATTACGGCTCAGCTCCCAATCACAATGTTTTACATATCTCTTTGATGTTTATTTGTTTTATATCCTCAACAATAATGAATGTATTGTGAATTATTTGTATAATGCTGTTATGTATTTGCACAGTCTGTAACTCTTCCCCTACATCTTTCTTTATGTTTTATTATTATAATAATACTCTTACCACTCCACTTGCCTACCTTGCCTTGTAGTAAGAAACACACAGTCATAGGCCTAAATAAATTCCTATGTTATTTAATATAATGTGAACCACTTCTGTATTTTATACGATAAGCAAAATTTGATAAAAATCTATTTGTAGTCAATACATATTTAAAATTTTTGTTAACTTAATACAATGACTCGAATTTCCGTAGTTTTTAAGTATGTGGTACTTTAGTCACAAGTTGGATAAATTTCTGGAAGGGGAAGAGTGATAGATTGTCTATGCATGATACATGTAAGGTACAAAGTAAATGACAATGTGATAAGTGTAATATTTATAGAACTTATTTGCCCGATCCCACCAACTACCACCTAGTAAGCAGACCCCTAAGGAATTTCCATACAAAACCATAGATAATTTGAGTGATTATTATAACTGTCATAACCTTTAAGATATAAATCCATACAAAATACAACATGCAGCTCTACTTAGTTAGGTGCCCAAATATCTCCGCCCAGAATCTCCCTCACTTAAGTAGCTGCATGTTGTATTTTGTATGGATTTATATCTTAAAGGTTATGACAGTTATAATAATCACTCAAATTATCTATGGTTTTGTATGGAAATTCCTTAGGGGTCTGCTTACTAGGTGGTAGTTGGTGGGATCGGGCAATAGTGTAGTAGTGGCATTAGTAACTCAATGTCTTTCTAACATATTATATTATGTATGTAGCTAAACAACAATCTCATTTATTATGTATTTTTATACTTTTGACAAATCGACGTGATGCAATTGAATTAAACTTGTTTCATATTACTATATTTATACAAATCTCTTACGTATGAATTAATCTCAGCTACTTGTGATTATAATTTGTGCTGTCAGTGTTGTATCTGGTGATGTATTAATTAATGTGCAAAAATACAAAAAAATATGTGATGATATTATGATTATGCAGTGCCTTTTCGTAGGTCCAAAGTGAATTTATTTGGCACATTTTATAATCACAGAATGGATGTGAATCTCATAGATTAGCTAAATGAAACATTAATTGAAACATTTTTATATTATCTGCGGTTGTACAAGAAATACCAATGAAATTATTTTAAGTATTTTTATAAAAGTGTGTTGTCTGTATGTTGTATCACAATAATCAACTGATTTTAGGTTGTTTTTCTTCTATTAATATTTTACATTGATATTATTTTGTAATGATAGGTCTCTCTCTTTGTTTCTATCTTGGATTTCTTGTTAAATATATTAGGTTCTGTTTTTGCACGGTATTTTTACGCAATCTGTAAATGACATGGTGCAACAATTTCTATCAATGCGTAACGATAATTCCCACTATTTACAGTGTGCACTATGCTTGTTTTACATTTTAATGCTTTGTATAACGTAGCTCCCTCGTGTAAAAACATAAACCAATGTATTTTGTGTGGCTATGAGTGGAAAATAAAAAAAAATAATTCCATGACTCTCATTTGAGTGCCATACTGAAAGTTACTTTATAACATTTGAACTTTAAAAAATCCAGATAGATGTGTCCATTTATTAAGACTGATATTATTTTTACTGCATTCGAGAAATAAATAAATTGTAATTAAACAACGTTTGTTGAATATTGAATCTCAGATGGTGTTATAGATCTTTCAATCATGTCTTTCCTGGGCTAAGACAATTATTCCACTAATCATTCCACAAAACATAATTGTACATTGCACTTATACAAATTATTACATTCCTCTATATGTATTGTTTTATTTTTGTTTGTATTTATTTTCTTTGCAATTAAGAGGACAATTTTAAATATAAATCATTTGTTTTGTATATGTAGTAGTATATCTTGCTGAGAAAATTAAAACGTACGTAATAGAATTTAAATCTCAGCAAAGTAAGATTTGGTAAGAAATTCTTATACTCTGCCATTTAATAGTTGATTTATACAATGGTGGTGGTGTGCATGAAAAAAGCAGGACAAGTCCCATTCCTATGTATCTCAGGATTACCAAAATTATTTCACATTGAATTTCAATAATCTGGAGTTTTAAGGACAAGGATGAATTACGATTCAATAATTTTTTAAGTCCTCTAAATACTTAGTATTTTATGATTGCTGCACACCTCTTATTTTACAAGTTATTTATTAAAAACAATGCGTATAATATTCATTCTTTTATAGTGTACCAATTCGTCCCTTATTTGACTGTAAATTTATTTCATTTTGTAGTTTTATTACAAAACGATCTGCTTAGAATATTTTTTTTAATACTGTTGGTAATTTTGTATGTGTGTGTATTGCAATAAGTTTTAATAAACAAATATTGTTTTTTTTACCACCAATTCTAACTTTTTTTATTTCCGAAGCATTTACCTGTTAATTTTTTTTATTGGCCTTGCACTCATCTGGCAGTAAAGAGTACATATTAGGTAGGTACCTATGTAATATGTGAGTGATTGACATTACTGTCAGGATGCATGTGCAAAAATTTATTTTCTCTAATATCCATAAATAGAAGAACCCATTCTAAGGTGGTTCAAGAAAGAAGAAGAAACACAAAGTTTAAATTACAGTGACTATTTTTTTTAACAATTGTGTATGAAGTCTCTGGGGAGTTAAATAAAAAACTACAATTTTTTATATACATGGTAATATATTCTTCAATATAAATACATACTAGTTTATGTACTTTTTCATAGAATAATAATAGTTTTTGGTTTCCCTGTTCAGAGATTTTTAGATGCACTTTTCTTTTTGATCAGATCAGTTAATAAGTGAATTCCATCATCTTGTATCCATTCACTAAGGTCTGGTTCTGGTAAATTCATCTCCCTCAATCTTACAGGAAGCTTGTTATAAAGTTGCACACCTGTATAAAGTATACTTCTTTGTCCATAAGTTGTGTCCATAGTAGGTAACGTCATTTCTCCATCATTACTTGGTTTATTTTTATGAATGATGTACTGTAATAATTCTCTTACGTACAATTCATAAATATCTTGTAATATGTTTGAGTCGGGAATTTTTTTAGCTTCTCGTACAATTTTGTTCATCTGCGTTTTACATGCATTGCCCCAACCTATGATACCATATCCTAGTATCCACTGAGAAAACCTTTTTGTAATATCATTCACTTCTGATTTCTCCAACATATTCGCTATTTTACCCACTAACGATTTCAAATGCCTAATTTGTTTTACTATTACATTAATTTGGGATCCCCATTTCAAATGCTGATCAATCATCACACCACAGTAGTATAGGTGATCGCAGTGTTTTATAGACTTGTATATACAATGACTGTTTATACATTTATGTATCTTTTTATAGTTTAATGGCTGTCCACCGCGTGTATTACTAAATGTTACATATTTTATATTAGTCATTTTATAATGTTCCAAATTATTAGACAACCACTCTTTAATGGGAATCAATTGTTTTTCAGCTTTTTCAAAGGTTTTTTCCCAAGTTTTAGCTTGGAATATCATGATTAATTCTGTACCATAAGCAATGACCCTTCCTTCTTCAACTAAATCACATAAATCATTAATATACAATATAAATAATGTATAACTTAGGTTATCTAATTCTGAAATCTCGGCATTTCTGTTGAATGCATATTTCTCAAACAAATTCATTTCTTTGTCATTGAATTTATATTTTGGAGATTTCACTAGCTCCAAGTATTTGTCTTTCATCTTTGCACAGTCTACCGTAGTGTTGTTGAAATTAATGATTACAGCCAAACAACTTTCTCTTGCGTCAATTTGTTCTGTAGATATTTCAATAAGAGGAGTTAATACATTGGTTAAACGTGTTTCATTATTAAAGCAATACTGATTATTAGACACAAGTTTGTTGTGTATAATGTGATATATCAATTTATTTAAAATCACTAGTTTTGACATTGCCACAATATCTTTTTCAGCAATACCGTATTTACAGTTCCTCGACAGTTTATTACCACTTATACATTCATTAACATTTTCTGTGATGTGTTTTATTTTATCTTCATCTGTAAAGTACAATATTCTGTTTTTTATATCATCGATGAAAGGACGTAACATAACAATGTCACTTTCTTCTATCGAAGTTGAATCAAATCGTGTGATATTATTGTTATTATCTATAGACTCTCTGATTCTTTGGGCTAGTTGAGAAATGATTTGAATATTTTTAGGTTTTTGTATAAATGTGATCTTTTGTGTTTGTACACCCAAGATTTTATTTAATACATGATGGAGCTCATCTGGAGTGTTGCATTGTTGTATTAATTGTGTTTCATATTGTTGTGGCGTGTCTATTGAAGTGTTAGTTTCTGGCATTTCACTAGTAGGTAAAGTTCCACATTCTTCACTATTTATCTTGATTATTAACATTGTCGTATAATGATCTGTGATTTCAAAATTATATATTATCGGTTGGAAACTTAATTGAGTTATAGCCATGATGTGATCATGACATGACTCAGTGCCATGTGTTGGATCTTTTCTTGTAGGTTCCTTTAATCCTGTGATGAGTTTGTGACGTTCAATTACTTGAAGATAGGACGTACGTCTTGTGGTATAAACTTTAGGTTTTATTTTTAGCAAGTCTATATTTATATCTCCCAAAATGAAAATGTTTTCTATGTTTTTGTGGTCTTCTCTTATGTCGGCCAATGTTTTATCAAGGGCTGCACAAAAATCACTTTCGTTTTTGCTAGGTCCCCTGTATATACCCAGTATATAAATTTTTCCAAAAAATGTGCTTAAAGAATTAGCGCCATTTATTTCGCGCTCCTCGAATTTTGGGGCCAGTGTTTTCTTTGCATATATTACTACTCCATCATTTTCTGTTTGAAGGTTTTTCATTCCTGATCTCACAAGATGATTGTTCAAAGAAACCGGAATGTAGTTCTGTAAATGGCATTCACTTAATATAATTACATCAAAATCTGCTCTATCTAACACACTTTTCTTGAATTTAGTGAAATTCTTATCCAAACTTCTTATATTTTGATGAACTATTTTCAGTCCTGATTTTTCCAACAGTTGTAGGCATTGCTCCTGATTTTCGGCTGTTTGTGTTGGAGACCCATTCACACAATTGACTTGTAATACAGACATTATGTATAATTGAACTTCTCGTGCTGATTCTTTTCTTGGTATCCTTTTTCAAATCACTTGTTTCGACCTTTCTGTTTTGTGTTGTATGATGATACGAAATTATAAATCTGAAAAGCAACAAATATCACTATTAAAATATTTCTAATCATGCATTCCCAATTTCTGTGATAAAAAATGACAAAATGATGATTTGGCTTTGATTTTCTCTAAAATTAACTAGAAATGTATTTATCACTTTAAAAAAATAACTTAAAACATTTGTAAAGATCATTAGGAAGGAATTCATAACAAGTTTATGCAATGCAGTCACGCCATGTTTACAAGTTTAATTTTGCACAGTTTTTCCTCAATCAAGGAATACAAAATCAATAGAAATATGTAGAGAAGATGTACTATTTAATGATCTTTGTAATTACTTAATAATGTGGAAGGATTAATTAGTAAAACAAATAAGAAATTAACTTACTTGTTCCAGCTTTATTGACGATGTTGTGTTGCACAATATTTATCACAAATGACTCACAACTGGGAGGCACTGCGCTTGTGTTGTGCATTTATAATACAATACTTACACAGACACACCCATACTTCACATTTGCAACTACATACATATTATACGCTATCCAGGGCTGTATTTCTGTACAGGCTGTCTATGCGGCAGCCTAGGCCATCCAAAAGAAAATGTTTATATTTATAAAATGCACTAAAAAATATACTTGTATATTTGTTCATGGGTATCGTCAGGGAGGCCAGACCCCCCCCTAGAGATTAGAATAGGTATATAACTTCTCATACTAAATTATGAAACCTCACCAAAAATCACATTATTACCACACATTTTCTCATCACATCATATTTTTTTAAAATAAGTAGTATGAAAATTCATTAAAATTCAAATGTTTTATTAAAAAAATTACCTGCGGTGCTAACTACCTATGCCTATACTTGTGTTATGTGTATTCTTGTTCATGTTATCAACTTCTTCAGAAGAAGTTGATAACATGAAGATGCTTGATAACTGACAACTTGAGTCCTCTGCACCCATCCTGTATCCAACACTGAGGATTTTAATTTTTTTTTTTACTTTATTGCATAAATTTATTGTCTTCTTAATTAAAAAAAAAAGTCCGTCCTACAATCTCAACCTAGAAATCCTAGACACGGCCCTGGCATTATCAGTGTATAATACTTAGAATTTTATCAATCCATAGGGTGACCATCATACATACATTTTGCAAATTTATTTTATTTACAATCCCTACTCTTTTTGAGTATGCTGCAAATCTCAGGTGATCGCAGAACTTCCATTAAACATTATTTCCTATCTTTTTCAGCAACGCAGTACGCCACCCTTTCAAAGTTTTGGGTGAATGTTTGCACAAAGTGAATGTTGTATATGTTTTTGTACACACAACATTTACTAGTGGGATATATATGATGAATCCCATTAATAGGGTATCCAGATGATATTTTGTTGCTGTATAATTATTACAGTTTTTCTTTTACTTCTATGAAAATTGAAAAAAAAAATTTAATGTACCTAGTAGGTATGATTTCTCTACCTACTTAAAAAGTAGTGGGGAAATAAAGAGACTCAACAATTTTTTTAAATGGTCTCATGCATGAAAATGTATTTGGGTTCAATTTGGAAAACTGAGATTAATTCTTATTTATCGTATATTTTGTCCCTGTGAATTGATATGCTCATCTTACTTGATCCTGTTATCTATGGTTACTTGTTGCAAATAGGTACATAGTATGTGTCTGTGTATGTGAGGTATGTATATACCTACTACATTCATTGTGGTTTATAATCCATTGACCTTGACTGGTTATTGCATATAACAAAGCTAATAGTACTGTTTCTTATTTATAATTGGTTATCTATCTATACCAAGAGGGAAGCGTCCTTTGAAGGAAGCAGAGAGAATCCAGCACCACACATACTTTACATCCATCACACCTAAACAATTTCTTGCATTCAAATTCTGTCTTCATTCTACATAATAGACTTTATGCATTAATAATAGTTGCAGGTTTTTAGGACTTTTTAGGACTTTATGCATGTTTGGATAGCAACGTTTTTTTCTTTCGTCCTCTACCATGCATTCTTCTATTGTTGATTAAGTAATCGATAGTTGGGTTGGTAAGTGATATTTGTGAATCGGGTTGGTGCGGGTTTAATCCCCGATGCTGTCTTACTCCACTTCATGATACAACCTTTTCCAGCTAAAAGATATGGATATTTGAGTTTACGTCGATAAACCCAGATTCTTTTTAAAAAAAACTTATTTTCTAAAAACAAGTTTCCTTACAGAATACACATAATATACTTGTACGTCCAACTAAAACCTGAAGTGTTTGGATTTGATAAACTGTTCTGAAGCGGCATTCTTACGCACCATCAAACTCACTAGGTTTGTTACAATAAATTTCAAAAAAATATTTATTTATAATGCAAATATATTTTATTTTTCTCCACAATAGATTAAGTATATAAATTAGTATATAAATCATTTTTTAAACTACCTGATACAACTTCACTAAACCTGTGTATAGATTTTCTATTCACAATTTGAAGACTGCTTTTGATATGGCGCCACATTTAAGTTGCGCTAGGGCCTCCTCGTACTTGGCTAATGGGAACATTTGGATTCCCAACTTTTCATAATCCAATAATCTGTAAATTTTAATCAATTCACAACCAATCAATTGCAATATTTGTTCTATGTTCAGAACAGCAAGTTATCATTTGATGTGCGTCATGGAAAATTACATAGTTCTAGAATTGGTTACTAACTGTTGCAATAAATTGATAAGAGGAACTCTAATTACTGTTGATATTAGATTTTATTATATTACAACTACTATCATACCTTTTGTAATGGACGACCTATATAACGTTTAAATGTGACATGTAAAAAAATTATGGACAAAAAATATTACCTTTTTCCCATCGCTTCCAACAGCCCAATAGATTTAGGGAATGTAAATGGGTTTACTTTGACTCCAATAATTGTCATTTCCTTGAGATAAATTTCAAACGGATTTACTCTAAAATGAAAAAAATAGCATAATTGATAAACAATACAAATTAGTACTACTTTATTATGTGTACAACTCTCGAGAATGATGGAGCAGAGTGAAAGTGTGGCCTCACTTGATGGAATCTTTTGGATTGCAGCAACCAAACACAACATATCTGCCTGCTGGGTTCAACAATGACAAATTAGCTTCCATGGCTTTAGCAACTCCAGTGCAATCTACAATCACATCAAATTTCTTCCCCGATGTATGTACTTCATTAGGAGTCATGCATGTGTAATTAGAACCTGAAATTAAACAATGCAATTATATTTGATGATAGCAACATTTTTCAAAGGTAGACAATAATTTCTATATCTAGTTTCTTAACTGTATGAAAATGTTAAAATAATTATGTTACCTGTATTCTTCATCAAATTTAACCTATCCCGACTGAGTTCTGCAACGGTAACATTTTTATGTCCTTGTAGGTAAAGTGTTTGCACCCAAAGTAAACCGATGATTCCAGCTCCGATGACGAGGATATTTTCTCCTACGTATATTGGTCCAGCACGGTCCCATCCGTGGGCTAAACATGACATCGGCTCTGCTAAAGCACCTGTGAATTGCAACCATCTTTAGCAAAATAGAACAATGATTACGTTTATTTTATTTCCTTATATTGTTTTGTTGCCTTAGTAAAACGAACCTTGTTCAGGGCTGATTGTTTCTGGAAGTAACAGAACCTGTCTGTCAGGAACTTTGCAATATTTAGCCCAGCCTCCATTTTTGAAAATACCAATTGTATGATCGATTGCTCCGTCCTTACACAGGTGATAGTTTCCTGTATGACAAGAGTTGCAGACATCACATCCTCTGCAATGGAAAAAAAGTATCCAAAAAGTTACCACATCGAGATGCTAGGATAATTTTCTTATTTTAAGTGTATTAATAATTATCAACCTGTTTGGATCCACCACCACGCGTTGTCCAGGTTTGAAATGAGCAGCCTTACCAGCTTTAGCGACAACTCCAACAAATTCGTGGCCCATTACAAATGGTACATCTTCATTACAAGGAAATGCTCCCTAGAATAGTAAAGAACATATGACAAACGAAATGTGTTATTACAAAATGAATGATAATAATATTGTTATTACCTCAATAATGTGAACATCCGTTCCACAGATTCCTGAATATTCCACCTGCACCAATACATCATCATCCTTCTCAAGGGTAGGGACTTCACAATGAGTCTTGTAGATTAATTTCAAGTTCTTTTTATCAAAAAATAATGCCTCCATAATGATGATTGAGTCTTTCTATAACCAATGGACCAAGTGCTGTGTTTGAATGAAGTGTAATGAGTAGAATGATTATTATTGTTGTCATAAGATTGATTTAACACTTTATGACCTTTATATCACTTGTGATAGGTAGATCTAGCATTGTACAATATTTAGTGATATTCAAACTTCACTATAATTTAATTAAAATCTATCTATCTATCTATCTATACCCTCACGCCACATCCCTTGCAGGGTAGGCAGAGAGGACAGAGCGCCAGACAGCCCTATCCTTACACACACTCTTAGCTTCCGTCACATTCATGCAATTAGTCATACACGCTCTCCGATTCCTTTTACTCAAAACGCGTCCATCCTTGAGGATCTGGTCGACATGATCGGACCAGGTCAGTCTCGGACGGCCGCGCTTTCTCACCCCTCTTCGCTCATTCAGATATATCTTTTTTGTCATCCTGTCATCATTCATTCTCTCAACATGCCCAAACCATCTTAGTTTGTTTACTTTCATTCTTGTCACTACACCAGTCTTGCAGTCACTCATTTCCCTAATAACCTCATTCCTTATCTTATCTCTCAGCGTTTTCCCGCACATTCTTCTTAATGACCTCATTTCTACTGCATTCAACCCTGATTCATCCTTCTTCATCCACGTCCACGTCTCACTAGCATACATCAGGGTCGGCACCAAGACAGCATTGTGCACTAGCACTTTTGCTTTCATAGACACATTGCTACTACTAACAATCGGACCGAGCGCACCATTCGTCCTAGTACCGGCCAGCTTCCTTCTTTCAATGTCTCCATCACAGCGTCCATCTCTAGTAAACAAACTTCCCAGATATACATACTGATTCACTTGCTCCAGACAGTCATTACCAACCTTTATCACACAATTTGTCCTTATTTCCTCTCTTTCGAACACTAATACTTTCGTTTTATTTACATTCATTTTCATACCATTCATATCGCAGCTTTCGTACACACAGGATACTATCCGTTGTAACTCACATTCATCATCAGCCATCAACACTAAATCATCTGCAAACATTAACGCACATACTTTCACTCCATTTAGGTCCACACCAACATTCAGCTCATTCAATTAAAAACTTTTAATTAAAAAAAAATTTAATTAAAAACATTTTTAAATCCATGAAACAAGTGTGATTTTTTTTCAATCTAGGTTTTGGAAAATTTCAACAGATGTAGTTGAGGGGACAATTTTATTTGGAAGATCAAATTAGTTTCATTTAGCGTGAAGACTTTATTTTCTGAATAAAATATCCAATGGACTGGTTCACTGCTTTTTTATAAAGACTATGCAATGTCTACTG
This sequence comes from Ceraclea dissimilis, assembly GCA_963576895.1. Classification (NCBI taxonomy): domain Eukaryota; kingdom Metazoa; phylum Arthropoda; class Insecta; order Trichoptera; family Leptoceridae; genus Ceraclea; species Ceraclea dissimilis. Next base: position 17,598,510 of record OY756361.1, read on the forward strand.
AAGTCTACTCTGTATATTATTAACATAAATAAAATGTACTTTTGACTAAATGGTGTTACCCAATATATTTTATACTCAACACTTTAATTACCACTGCATAGAATATTGTGATAAATTAGTGTACCTACTATGATATGCTCAAGTATGTATTTATTTTTTTATTAAATCAGTACATCTAATTTTGTTGTTGTGTTATCACAATATAATTATTTAGTTCGAATCATCTACATTATTGTTTGGTTTTTCTTCTCTGGCATCCTTATTAGAAAGAGCTTTGTGTCTTACACTATGTTTGTAAAAATATTCAATAGATGTCGGCATTTAAACAGTTTTAAGAAATAATTTCGAATTAAAAACGATCAGTGACTTATCTGAGATATACCGACCTCTTTTGAATGAATTTCAGAAGGGTATCGATAGTTAGGTATTTTTTATTATTACGTACATTTCATAACAATTTGTTTTGTCTTCAGGACTCTGTTGAATTATGTCACTAGATGGAGTGTAAATTTTCTATGTGCAGAAATAGCAGGACTACCGTTAAATCTGTTTCTCTTTACCACAGTTATATATTAATTGATATTATTTACTGTAGAAATAGGAAATTAATAGGTATTACTATTTCAGTTCTTATGTAAATATGAGTTATTGCAAAGATACAAATGAGATGCAATCAAGGCCAATCAACAGCTGATAAGATAAGGTAGGATAGCTACAGATGCATTTTGTAAATAATGACAATCCATTAAAATTAACTCGTACTAAAACATAATAATTTTCCGTTTCGCTAGACATTTTCGGTAAATAGGGAACTTGCACACTTTTTTTTTATTATCCAGAATCATAAAAAAAGTCATTAGAAACACGTACCAATTTTTATTTTTTCGATACGTCGCCTAATGGCTATTTTACAGCACTTTGAAATTTGAAGTTTTGAATTCCCGCGAAAACGCTACTTTCAAAGACGCCGTACGACGCCGTATTGATGACGTCACAAGGTCTATATGTGTTTGGGTTAACGTAGAGTTCGGTATGTTTATGTTAATTTTTTCAAGTTAATGATAGTTTCAGGTCGGTTTTTAGCGTTCCATCTGCTAAATTTATATATAAATAGTATTTAGGATGTTTTTGAATTTCAGTTTTTATTTTATTCATATGGGATGCTCCTCTCTCGAACGCGTGTTCAAGAGAGTAACCGGTAACGACGTAATGATATCGTTAATATATTATGTTATGTAAATATTGAAATTAATTAATAAATAAATATTTATTGAAAAAATATTTTTTTTTCAAATGGCGGGTTTATTGCCGTTGTCAATGTCTACCAACCAACCACTCGTGACATTCATTTGAAGTACAAAATACTCACATATTTAAGTGTATGAAAAGGATTACTATAGTAGAATATACCGTAATTTTTTTCTTAAAGTAGTAGGAAAGCCCAACTGCTTAATTTAAAAAAAAATACAAATAATGGAGTTATACGAAACGTACGTAAATACTCCTGGTTTCAAATAACTTGGCCACTGGCTACATAGTAATTCTATAGAAAAAGTGTGACAAGTAAGGTGAAACGAAATGTAGGTACTTCCATGGGCGTCGTCCGGGGGAGGGAGAGTTGCCCTCCCATAGAAAAAATTGTATTTGGGTATATATTGTATATCTACTTTCACTCATTGAATGACAAAACCTCACCAAAATAACCTTAATACGACATCGTTTTCTCTTCATGATTCAATTTTCTAAAATTATTAGATAGCCCATTCAGTTTCAACTATTCCAATAAAAATTTCGCTTGCGGCGCTATTTTTAATGTTTTTTTTTTGTTTGACAAAAAATCCATTTCCATACCAAACTACAACATGACCCTATTCTTATTCAGTCCTTTTACTTTTTTTATATTAAATTTTTTGTTCCTCCGACCTATCTTCGAACCTGTCGACGCCCATGAATAGTTAGTTAGGTAGGTACTTTCATTAAAATTAACCTCACAAACTCACAAACATGACCTAAAAGTTAAATTCGATAAAGGTTTGTTTCTAGATTAGTTTCGTTGCACAATGCCATTTTTTCCACTTAGCCTTAGCCTTAGCGGGATCTGCCGGTATCAATAAAAAGCTTTATTGGGCGTCGTATTAGTTGTCTTTGTTCACTCTGGCACTACAAAATATTCGACTGACTTCCTCTGAAATACTTTATATTAAATTAAGCTATAATATACTTCGAAAACAGTCATAAAACAAATTCAAACACTACGCGGCCAAGAAACCTCATACATTTTGGTATCCCGTCAAAACAAACATGGACTACGTGACATCACAGACAGATTGACCAATGGCGTGGCGTTTAAGGGGATGCTGAGAAGTCGTGATTTTATTTATCGAATTAAAAATTGAAAAAAAATATTTTAGGGTTTTAATCAACGTAGAATTGATATTTAACCTTTATTCTACCGAATTAATGTATTTTCGTCCATATTCCTCACTAGTGCAAGTTCCCTATTGTGTTCTCAAATTATCAACAGGATCTTAAACTTAGTACATTAATCATTTGTAATTATTATTTCTTTTAAATTAGAACATTCTTTTGAATGCAAATAAATAAAATAATCATTTTCGTTCAATAACACATCTCTGGGTTTAACTAATTTCTACATATAGGTAGAAACTAGCTATAAACACTATTATCGTAGTTTCTCACATTGCTTTGTGTAAGCCATTCCATGTACTCATTGCAAATTTAAACAATGCAAATGCTCTTCAAGTGTGAGCCAAGCTTATCAATTTAAAATTTAAATCTACGTGGAATCTCGTTGGAATAAATTTCTTTTCTCGTGTTTTTCTCGTATCTCCCGCCACTAGTTAATTATGTAGGTAGCAACACAGTACGGGAAAATAAAAAAAATCTATTCAGTTAAGAGATGGCAACACTTCATCAGTAGTTTTCAAAATGGCGCGTGTTGTGTGTTTCTGTTAGTTTGCGTCGAAAATTATTGGTTATTTTTGTGAAATTATGTGTGACTCTTTTAGTGAAAAGGTTTTCTTATTTCTGTTTTAGTCTCGGTGAGTACCTATTTACTTAAGATAAATTTAGAACCTTTGTTTTATTATGTAATTTTGCTCAAATTCCGCAAATGTCAAAAATATCGGGAATAGGAATGTTTATTTTTTCTCAAGCTGTCATACAAGTTTCCGTACGGAAATCATAAATCCAGTTTCTGTTTATTTACGTAGAATATAAAAAAAAACTAGTGTTATATTGTACTGAGAATTATAGGAAATAACTGATATAAAAGTATTGGTGTTAAGTAATTAATAGTAATATGTTTTAATTGTATGCTCCTCATGTTACATGTGGGGGTATCGAGTATTGACTATTGTGTTCATATTGACATGTTTCCTACGACAATGTTCCGTTAGTTTCTATTATTTGTTCACTTTATGAAATAATTTTAATAGTTAATAACTTTGGATTCAGTATCAAATGAATAATTTGAATGGGTATGAATGTGGGATGGATCATAGTACACATTGTGCATACATAATTGGATTTTCGTCCTTATTATAGCATCAATATAATATGAACAGCTAGGTATAGACAACAGCTACTTGGTTGCTCATTGTGCAGGAGCTTAATATGTTGTTACAGTACAATTAGTTTCTTGTCTCCACAATTCTATAACAATATTATGTCTGTACTTTAATATTTAAGGACCTACCAATACATTGTTAGAAGGTACATAGGTAAGCACAGTAAAATCATATAAATTTCATGATGATTGGTGCCATCTCCAAGAAAAATAAGGGTAACTGTTTTTTTATCGTAGTTTGGCAAACTGCTCTACTTGCAAATTTACATTTGGTCCTCCCTGCTTAACCGTCAGGGATGTGGCGTCACGACAAAGTTAGATTCTACAAGAAAAAATATTTATCTTCCAATGAACCCATGTTGTAGAACGCACTGGTGAAGTGCTTATGTTTTTTCTTAATTCACAAGACATTTTGTATAAAGTTTGTGAAATAACTGCACAAGAGCCTTTGCTTTGGTAGAGCAGACAAGCACGTATCCGAGGGGGGGATAGCCCGAAATCTGACGCATACACGACACAGGACAGACGGGACCATTTTTCTCTGCTATCTCTGCGCGTCTCAGTTTTTTTTGTATCGACTTTTTATGTAGATATTGTACATACTTACGTAAAAAAATTCGGCGCTATTTACATGGTGTCTTTCCTACTATATACAAACAACCAGGTTAATCACTTCATCTACTCTTCTAGACAATTTTGCCTAAGCGCAAATTTTTTGGTACATTTACTATAGGATAAAAAAAATGGCAAAAAGTCAGTTCCTATACATAGGAAATTTCTTTCACATAGTTGTTTGATTGAATAAATGTCCCCCACCTGAACCAAAAGTCTGGAGCTCTCTTGAGAGCAGATATGGCTAGCCATGTTAATTTGTAGAAAGAACATGATGCATGCAAATAAATTCTCGTAATCACCTGACATTCTTGTATAGAATACATATTATTTATTGCTATTTTGGGCTTCAGGACACAAGGTGTGTCATGTTTGTCTGGCATAATTCTTCGTCGTACACTATGATTCTTTTACTTTATAATTACTTTTAATATCTGTCTCCAGCCTACAAACCCATGGCAATTATTGAATGTAAAATCTGTACGTAGATTCAAAGTTTTTTGTACAATTTGTGATACAGGAACAAACATTTGATTCATATACGTATTAATGTTATTACATTCCTATTTTTTTCGCTTTGTATTTTTTCCAGGGAGACAAAATTTGTAGGTACCTACCTTCTAATATAAAAGTCTAGTAGCTACTTATGTCCTTCTCTGTGTGTAAAATGTAGGTAATATGTGTTGTATATGTACATTGTATACTAATTTCATTTTGCTGGATAGAATCTTTACCTTCTTTAACTATGTATTAAGTGTAAAAAATTTCCACACCCTTTTGTATCAGTAATTGGTAACGTTGGTAGGTATTTTGTAAATGTAAATACAGTGTTTTTGTAAATACAGTGAAAAAATTTCTGAAACTAAATTTTTAAATGCTCAGGAGAGCTTTATATGGCAATGTATGTGTGAGTGCATGATGACGAATAAAAAATACATTCAATTATCCATTGCAGTTATATTTCCCATCCCTTGTAGGATCCTTGTTTTTTATGTGCTATTTTTATATCATTTTTCATTATATATTGGATTGGATCCATAATAAATTTAAATATTATTGACACAAAGAGCCATGGAGAGGAGATTGCTGGGTATTTAGTTGAGACTGTTGAGAGATAGACGGAGAAATGAATGGATACGAGAGAAATCCAAGGTCACCGACGTGGTAAAACGAGCAGCTGCTATAAAATGGAGTTGGACAGAACACGTTGCCAGACACTCAGATTCTAGATGGACCAAAAAGATTCTCGAGTGGCAACCTAGAACAAGAAAAAGGAGCGTAGGAAGACCTCAGGCAAGATGGTCTGACCGTGTGAGGCGAATCGCATGAAACAAGTGGATTCAGCATGTCCAGGATAGGGATCTGTGGAAAGTCAAAGGGGATGCTTATATCCAGCATTGGAATTAAAACGGCTGAGAAAGATAGGGGATATATCACAAATATACCTGGCTACATTATGTACTCACCACACCACACGCAATAATTACATCGCACTGTGATTATCATTTCTACGTAAGTACTGGTAGAACCGGCTGCAAAGCATTCAATAATACACAGCATCCCTCAACACACAGACCTATCACTATCTACAGAAGTATCATATGTGTAGTGTATACCTACCTACCTACATTATTCTATTCCTATATATGATGTGTGTAGGTATATTCATTCCGGTATATGAACTATGAAAGTCTTCTGAACTGGTTACCTATATGAAGTTGTCCTTTGTGGTTGGTATAGAAGCAGAAGATCAAAGATCTGATTCAGTGAACCAAAAATAAGTACGTCTAAGTTGAGGGTGAGATGGTTAGACTCTAGAGAATCCGTGGCCAATGACCGCTACAGCTAGACAGAGATTTTCTTTTAGGTACTTACTTGCAAAAGCTGTTGCGTGTATGGTGATGAGACAATACTCGTATTGTTAAGGTGAAATCCAGGGTAGATAGAACTAGGTATATAATATAATTAATTTGTAGATTCATAGTTCAATCAGTCAGTTTTTCATGGCAAAGGATTGGCGGCGTCTATCTGTCTGCCCAACTACCCTACTTACAAAATTCCTACTTGGAAAGCATTCAATAGCAATACGCATGTCGCATACACTACAATTTCACTACGATACTAATACTATACTTATACACCGCTATACATATATTATTATAATCTTGTGATATTATATGTTAGAAGGCGATACCTAGTATATATATTTCTATGACTAAAAAAAACAGAATCACGGGCGAGCCGCACAGAAAGGCTTCGTAGACTGTAGTTTAGTTTGCAAGTTAGAGCTTTTGGCTCTTCTGAGAGACTAATATTTAGTGGGTCAAATTATAACTTTATTGTATGTAGCATGTATTCCATAGAATTAGATTGTATTTCTATTGTCTCCCTACATAAATTATGACTGTGATTCATCTCGGCATTATTTTGCAATATTGTATTATTATATTTTGTCGTTGACACAGTAAAGTTAGTGTATGTATGTGTTCACTGCCTATAATAATGCTCGTATAGTTAGTATCTACTCATCCAAACTTTTTGACCAAAAGAGTCCGCATTGTGTTGTATGTATTCTGATCTTGCGCAAATGTGGGTCAGATGTTCAACACACAAGTGCGGTGTTCCTATATGAATATAATAATACCTCACCCATACAATACATTCATGTAGGTATAATGTGTATTTGTGCATGAGTTTTCAATGCGAAATGCATTCCGCCAGTTATAAGTGAGTAGGTACCTGGCCTATTCAGTTTGTTACTAATCGTTGTTTTCTTCTGAATATTCAGAAAGTATTGCCGAATCTTCACCGAGCCAATGAGTAATGAGCTATCTATGTTATTCAAAGACCGTGGCGTATATTAGTCGATATCTTCGTCTGTTGAATGACTACATTAAAATGTGCAATGTAATTAATATCTTGTACATTAATTTCGATTTCTATAGTAGATATTTATATGGACATGTCTTTAATGTGTACATAATATTTTTATCACGTATTGGGTAAAGAAAAATTATAAGAAATCAAATACCTACTATGAATAATTGCATGATGTCTTTAATTTTTTTGAAAGTTAAATGTAAAGATGAATAAAATGTTGCAGTAATGTTTCTTCCATTATGGTGCTAGTTGATGAAACAAGTTTTGTCAGTTTATTAATCAGTCGTTATGTTATTGTGTGCCGCGGTTTTATTGAATTAATTAATCCACAATAGTTTGTACATTAATTACTACAATAATTAATCTGCATCTTTATTATTGTTCAGACGATGTGGATATTTGTTTCTCCTAGGTTTTACAGTTAATGTCCATCATAATTGTCGCTCGTAAGTTTTACTATCACATCCCGCTTCTTCAGAGGCAGGCAGACAGGACCGAGCGCCACATATTATATAGTCCTTATATATTGCATATGTCTTTCGCTTATATCACATTCATGCAGATTCCCATTGGTAAATGCTACTTTTATATTATGCTTATCACTTATTCGGCACACTCCAGCTACGTTTCGCTTTTACCTTTATAGATTTTCTTCATATGATTCTATCATTCATAGTTTCCATTAGTTTTTCTTAATATGAATGCAATTATTGGTAATGTAAGGCTTAATTTAAAGTCTGTAGATTAGTTAAATATGTTTCCAACCAAGCTTTGCTTATAATAACTAATTTACTACTTATTAATGTATGTTAGACCATTTTTGCTACTACACCTACCATTACCGTATTTTCCTAACATTTACTATATGTATGTGTACGATACCTAACATTAATTATTGAAATAAGACTTTTATTTAGGGACTTGTAGTAATCTTACCATTTCCGTAGAAAAATGCTTTCCTATAAAAAAATGCACTTAGAATTTAGGTGCAGATTGATCTTATTGATTGGGATAAAAAATATTACAAAAGCAATTCTTTGTTGTAAAATATTCTTCTCCTTCGAGTGTTAGGTAGGGCATGATTGAATAATTATTCATCTACTCATCCAATATTAAAATAAGTTATTTATATAGTCGTGTATTGTACGACAATATACATAATCCTACACACAATAGCTACATATTGAATTATAATTAATTTATACGACGACACACAGTGATCTAATGAAGATACCAACGAGTGGTCGTAATTCGTAACGTTTTAATCTCGTCTTCATATACAATGTACTACTGTACATACAATAATTCATAATTCATGTCGCATTCCCATCACACACTAACTCCTGAGACAACCTAATCTAAGCAATACAACTCATAAAGACATTTAAGTGAATGAAAACTTTTCGTACTATAATGTAATATGACCTTACGAGATTAACTGCGTAGACAAGACTAGGATTTTTTATTGTTCATTGAGGACAAAACAGTCTGGCGATACTTTGTAACATCCACATTCTCGTTACAAAGTGTTGGCAGATCGCGATCGATTTTATCGCGCTGTAGAAGTATCGTCGAGCACGTCGTGTACGTCGATTCCTCGACCTTTTATTGTAACTTCCTGACTTTAAAAAATATAAGTTCACAATGACTCAGTAGGTAATAGTGGTGCACATTGTATGATGGTACTATGTACATAGTTAGGTACCATCCAACATAAGAAGTGTTGTGACTGAGTAGATGCCTACTTGCCTAGCCATCAACAATAATCTACTGAATTACATATTATATTATGACTAAGCTCGGACCTCCACATAAAATATTATTGTTATGTCTTCCATTATTACTGTCTGTGCGTGTAGGTAAATACGCAATGTATACCTAACTACATTATCATGACATTCTTGAATGAATTCAAGTAGACACGCAAATGTACAATGTACATCCTAACTGATGTGTTTACTATAAAAGTTGTTGTTTTTATTACAAGTTAATCACTTTATCCTGTTAAGCAAACAATGTTCCAATTTGTAGTTCTTTGGATGTTAGTTTCCTATTTTCCAATCTCATGCGTTGATAAAATGTGTGAATTCGTACCTTAAATGCGGTTTATGTAGGTACGGGAAGATTTGTAGACAGTACAAAAAACGCTGGTCCAGCGGTCTGGAACTTGCTACAGCCGTTAATTTGCGTCTAGTCGGCTTTGAACCTGTTTCGTAAATAAGTATTTTAAGATTTTTCTATACAGAAGATACAGTATTGAGCCTTTGGGGCAACTTTGTTATCAGAAGATGATATCAACTGTTTTCTCCGTTTGCGTCTTAGAACTGATATCTTGTAATTTGTATACAATGTCTTTCAAAAGTACTGCAAACTGTCCTTCAAAGTCGAATATTTTGAACATTTTTATTTCTGCCCGTTTTGCGTTATTAAAAACCGCATTCCTCTTTATATTTTATCACTCGTCATCAACGCAAATAACGGTTGATATAATTGTCACTCTATTCATATGACCTCTGTGCTCTCCGTAATAAAATGTGTATTACGTCTCTAACATTATTCTGTACTACTATATGTAAATCATACACCTAATAAATCTATGTAAGTAGAGTAGGTATGTAATCTCCCCTAGACCTCATGTGAGTCTGAGTGTGGTGACTGATGACTGATGCCCCCATATATGTACGTAAAATATACTTGTTCTTGTTTATACTCATTTATTTGTTTGTTAGGTTTACTGGCGTAGATTTTAGGATTCTTGTGACCCTAGGACTGGCCCAATGAAAGCAGTTTTCATACACATACCTACTCTAATTTTATATACCAAAAGGCCATTACAAATATTACATTGTCAAAGTTATATATTTTTATTATTCCATCAAATAGGGATTCTCTGTATCCTAGACACGTGAATGGTTTTATTGCTTTGTCTTGTATGTGCGGATTAATAATTTAACGATATCTAATAAAAAGGTCTCGCTATGTAAAGGTATATTATAACCTGAGATACTGTTGTCTGTCTAGATTAGCTAAGTATTTATTGGAAGAATTTCCAAGACATTAACCTCGAAAATAAATTTTTCAATATGCGGAAAACGATTGTTCATTTTTATCATAGGTAGGTACTATGTATATTTAAATGACTGACGTTTGTAGAAATCGGACATATTAAACTACCAGTATACTGTGTCAGAAAGATTTGGCCTAAAAAGGTTAGGTAATTGTGATTTTTTTGTATGTTATGGGTAGAGGTCGATGTAATCGAGAATCCTATTGTTCTTCCTCAGCTCCCTCTACCATCTTGAAAAAACTAAAAAATATGGGATTTTTTAAACTTAATGCTGAGTATCACACTGAGAGATAGAGTAAGGAACGAAACGATACGGCAAAGAACAGGGGTAACAGATATTGCCCAGCGTATCGCATCTCTCAAATGGCGGTGGGCAGGCCACATGGCTAGAGACCCAGACGATAAGTGGTCGAAGAGGGTCTTAACCTGGAAACCCAGAATTACTACCAGGGGTGTAGGAAGACCACCACTACGATGGAGAGATGACCTGGTAAAATACGTGGGTACCAACTGGATCCAAAGAGCCCAGGATGGAGCGACGTGGAAGCAAATGGAGGAGGCCTTTGTTCAGGAGTGGACGGGAATAGGCTGACGAAGAAGAAGAATGCCATAAAATGTTGTTATTGAATGTATGTATATTGTAAAATTAATATTGGCAGCGTAGCTGTCGAGTTCCAAAACTGTACAAATTTCCTGTTTCCTATTGAGATTTTGGCATTATGTGTATCCACGTTTTTTTCACATCTACCCATATTATCAAAATACTACATTCCATTAAATGTAAATAATGGAATATTTGCATAGCAATATCCACAATCTTGGATTTAAAACAAACACTACAACAATGAGAGTTGAGTAAATAAGATTCTACGGCGGTCACGTTGTCATCAATCATTATACAAAATTATTAGAAAAGTACCTACTTAGGTCAAGTAACTATCTACACGATTGTATTCTACACTACTTGCTAATATTTTTACCGTACAAAATAACAATGCTACAACTTAATATAAATAATTGCTGTCCTACATTCCGCGATACTAACTACTCGTACTTCAAGACATTGGCAATGTTGTGTTGCAGATCTTCGGTTTTTCGTATAAATTTATTTGCAAGAAACAATGCGTAATTTATACCTCACTTATATTTTTTGTCTATTGACATCACAGGAACAACCATAAATTACTCTTCAAATTATACAGCAATATTTTAGCGAGCTCGTTATTACTGTAATTAAAACATACCTTACAAAATCATCAGTCAATTTAATACATGTAACTATCGACGTTCATAAGCTTATTAATTATACGTAACATACACCTTTAGTTGGCCTTCGGTAATTTAAGTAGGTACCTACACTTCAGTAAACTTGCAAATTTTTGTATGAAATTCGATTTTACTTTTAAGTGTTGTGTAGCGGAAGAACCAGCGTCTCCCTTCCGATATTATGATAAGTAGATAATGTGCCTAGTAAAGTTAAGTGTACTAAGTATGTGGGTATGTTATACATGTTATTATTTTATTCAGATAATTAACAGATGGTTAGCGGCTGTTGTTTCTTTACGTTGTTGTATTATTATTATTATGTTACACTACATTAATCCTAAACGTGTTTTTATCATGTTCTTTACTGTTCCGAGCTTTTAATTAATTAATGAATTCATTGCACACAATTTATCGCTAAAGTTTCTCAAGTCCCCTGGTAGGTCAGTGGTATTATATTGGAGTACCTGTACATAAGCAAATATTATTTATTCGAATTTCTGTCAAAAGTTCTGAAGGAAAATGTTGGGTTCTTAGTGGAAAAACTTGTGTCTACATTTTGAGTACCAAGGTTGATATTGCTTGAAAAATCAGTCACTACGAACACTCAAACCAACCATTTACTATAAATTACATTACTTCATTAAGATTCGTTAGGGTTTGATTGCGATGTCAATGTTATACATGTTTCGAAAACTTACGATAGCGTTACTTTTTGCCTGTCTTGATATCTTAAAGTCTTAGAAATATAGTTACGTATTTAATTTGTTCCCAGTGATTTTGTTTATACACCAACTTTGCTTGTCATTAATACCAGCTGTTTGAGACAATTTCGTTTTTTCCTGTTTTCTACCTCTTCCATCGTTAATTATTCATGGAAACAATATCCATTAAACTTAATTTACAATCGAAAGCATTTAATATTTACACAGTGATATCCATTATATTCAGTTGGTACTCTTGTCTAGTTGTAGTACCTGTACTGTACCTAGAGTTGTACGTAGGTATAATGAACGAAAGGAAAGTTATATTACGAGAAAGGTGAGACGAGACGAGATGTCTGATTGAACAAACTGCGAATTGAAAGTTATTAAAGAACAAACATATTACAAGTTAAAATAATGTGAATGACTCAGTGTAAGATATGAAACTTTATCAAGTACCTTCACAATATATTGAATACTTACACTTGCATATATTATGATAGATGTACCTACAAAAGTCATTCAATATATTAATATGTGGATGGATATTGGACATAGTATTACATTTTGCAATCAAATTTATTGTATAATTTGACAATGCGAAATGTTACACTTTGTAATTGATCATTCTACAATCTACACTACATTGTTTAATAATGCATCAGAGTAACCTGATCCATGCATTGTTACAAACAGTATTACATGTATTTGTTTCACTGTCGTTTTGGTAATCTATGTAAAGCTACATCGGAGGTAATCCACAGACCAATATTCCTTTCGTTGACCATCAATCTCTCTTCTTAATTTTAAAGATAAAAATTACAGTTTAAAATCCACAAAATGACGTATTATATGATATGCGACTATAGTGTTTGAGGATTTTCATCAAGGGTTTGAAGGCCTGGACTTTAAACTATGTAAGTCTTTCGTTTTACCTTTAACAGTGGAGTTCCTCCATTTTTCACCATCTTTATATTATATCTTCTCCATGTTTTAATTATTGAACTTCAGCATTCCTTGGGATGGAAGAATTAAGATATTAAACCGTTCTGAGATTACCTACGATCTTCGCCTCCACCGCATTGCCTTAATGTCTGCTAATACACATTATCGGTTTCTTGCAGTCCAAAGTGTTGATACGTTTCAAAATTTTCTGTCGCAACATTCAATATATGTTAATAAATATGATGGCCCGCGGTTATATAATAATTTAAACTTCCTATCCAATAATATAATATTGTTACTCAATGCAATATATCGCATTAAAAGCGCATCGCCTTTCTCCATAATGTACAATGAAAGTGATTTGAATAAAACTAAATACAATAATGTGTAGATACAATAATAAGATAACTGTAACATCACACCTACATAATGATATGCAAGCAGACATACATAATATACAACACATCTCTCTATTCACTATATTGGCTTATGTCTATAATAGAAATTTGATTTCGAACACATAGTGCGAAATATTTATGACTACCAATGTTGAGTCGCTGTGTCTCTATGTATGACTCGACATCAATATTATTTGATTTCACTAGATGATTACATGATTTATCTTGTATTAGGTAGGTACTGTTAGATTTTATGTAGACATCGTAAAAAAATATAATTGAGACTATAATCATCGTAAATGTTATTAAATATTACTTAGGTATATTTAGTTTTGTATACCGTTATGTTTATGTGAAAATAAAGTATACCTGTCATAATGTTATACTAATATTGAATAACCCTAGAAAATATTAATACTACCTGCTATTCTGGTAGCCTATATTGCATTTACATATATTATTTTATCGACTTCACTAGAATGACTAAAAAATATTTGATTAAGTACTTCAATAATCAAAGACTTCACCTACAATTGCGATATTTTTAAGTCATGTGTGTGTATTTATATGCTCAAATTGAGTCAAATATTTCAAACCAATTATGTCTGTCTAGTGTCCACATACTCGTAAGTTGTGGACAGACCATAATGATCCCAAAAAAAATGTTTCGTTAATTGATAACTATTTTCTCTCTGCTTATACACGATGTATCGTGTAATGTTGGTACATAACTCTTACCCCCTAAATAATATGATTCATATACCACCTATAAGCGATCACGAAAATTTTGTCGTAATTTAATCTCAAATTGAATGTGGCGCGCTCCGTTTTCAGGAAAAGCGTCCATACTTCAGCTTCAGGCGGGCAACCCTATCCCGCGTTTGGAGCGAACCATCCTACTTCATACTAAGTAGTAGGTATTATAGCTAACAGACATATCGACGTGAGAGGGGCGCGCCGCGCCGGTCTCAACTGTCAAAATGCTCCGTCACAATATAATAATTTTCCTCCGTTTTTCAGTAGACTTGTCGTACGCTACCACCTACTCACGGCTGGAAAAACAAACTCTAGTAAACATGTTTTGTTTCGATACGATAACATTGTAATGTTTTACACCAAGTGGTAATTAATAGCGTGTGAATTACACTATTTCAACTGTTGCATTTCATAAATAATAATATTGTATCGTCTCTCCTCTCTCATGTAATGTTATGTTATTAAACACGAAAGCTCTCTTTCATTTTCTCAAGTTTTCTCATTTATGTGTATGTTTTCAGTGTAATTAAACATTATTATTTTATTATTGGTGTGTCGATGATCATGTACAATTAGTGTTATTTGGTGTAAAAGTATACATTCCTGATAATGTATTAAGTGATACGCGTAAATTATTATATTATGTAGAAACACTTATTTTATTTAGATGTAAAAATCAGCTGTTTAGAGTATTACTGATATATTGTTATGGTACAATTTGCCAAATTTATAGAGAAATATAATATTCTGTTAATGTTAGTATTATTGGAGCTATGTAATCATAACGTCCTATACCGAAATACCTCGTGGTGTGTATAATTTTATTGAATTCATAACTTTTCAGTGATATTATATTATAGGTACTGGTACGTAATATATCTAATAATTAAAGCGAGTTTTCCGGTCAGTAATAATACGACGTGAACTAATTTAGCGTGGAACTGATGCATTAAAATATTGTGTTACGTTACTTGGATGCATGATGCTCTGTCATCATATTATATACCTACACACTTTTTATACTATGTTTACAATGATGACGTTTATAATGTAAATCTGGATTGTGTAAAATCTTACGGTACATACTTGAAAAAGGAATATGTATTTAATTGAAATAGTGTAATGTAGCTGCATAATTCCGCTGTATGGATACAGTATTTAGATACGAATGGAGATTGTCTTCTTTGCCTGCAAGATGTGAAAAAAAGTTATTGTTTTGTCGGCGGAAGCTGCAGCCACCTCTGATATGAAGAGAGTACTGAGATTCGGAGGATGTGCTGAGACTTTGACCTGTTTGCATGTATGTTCATTCGACAGATATTTTTTAAATTATATTTCTAGTTTAAAATCTAATTAACCAAAATCTTAAGACTTCCGTACTCTTGTGCTCTGTTTCACTCCTCTTAAAATCAGGAGTCTTTTTCTCAGAATTGGCGATATTCAATGTCAATCGTCCACGGATTGTGGTTCATAGTTATTGGCAGTTTGTAAACTCAGACTCAGAGTTTACTTTTATTTACTTATCTTACTGAATGCCGCATATTAATTAATTTCCATCGGTCGATCAATATTCCATTGACAAGAAGTTATTTATACTGTCGTTTTCATCATCCGATTTGTTTGATTCGAATCACGCCCATGATGATGGATCTCACACCTATTCAGAGAATCTAGAATCTATCTACATAACACGCGTTGTCAGTGTCACAGCTATCACGCCTATTGTATTGATAGATCTACTATTATATTATGTGTAGGTATACATATTAATATAATAATTAACAAAACGAAATAACACCATTATCATCAAACCGCAATGAAAACCACTCCTTGATGCCAAGTTATTTTTATGCGTATTTACGGCATATAACTCGTACATACCAACGACATAATAATATTAGGTACCTACTTACACACGTACCAAGGTAAGGATCATTACATAGTAGTGTTTTATTGTTAACCTCGTACGAAATTCTTATAACTTATACATAAGTCTTATAACACTGGTAGAGAGGTGTATGTAAATATATTATTATACCTACATTATCATTGCTTCATACGTGTTTCAGGAACATAAGAAAAACGAAACCAATGTATGGAGCATTTTAGATTTTACCAATGTAAATCATTTTCTAATTGTTCTTTCATTTATCGAAACCGTTAAGTATTATAATTGTTTTGCCAACAGTGCTACTGGCTTATGAATATACTTTCAATCAATTTATCAATCGTCAGATATATTCCATCATCAGGTGATCATTTAATATGCCTACTGATTGGAATTTGTTTTCAAAATATAATTGATGTAATGGCAATAAATCTTATCGCTGGAGTCCGGGTTCTTTGCCTGAGAGAGATACATTATTTATTCTAGGTTGAGATGTATAATCGAATTGCCTAATTATAAAAATAAGAAAAATAGACTGTTAGGTAATATCTTGAGCTGAGCATTCGCGCTACACTAAACGTGAAGTCACCCGTATTACTATACCTACCCATTATTTTCGTATTCATACAATAGAAGTTTAGTATAAGAACTATTTGCTAGATTCTACATAGATTACTCAGTATTAAGTATTCGTCATCATCCACTTTTGCTAGAGTAATGAGTCAGACATACCTACCCTTATTTTCATAAACTCCATTTATATCTATGACGGGGTGACGCGTAATCAGTACTACGTATAAACGTAATAACTGGGTTGCCAACCTGTGGGTAATTACCCCATCGGAGGTAAAACAGCTATTAGGCCGGGGTAAACGTTGTGGTATTTTTTTACGTTTTAGTTTATTTAGGTACGTTTAATGCGCAATTGTTTGTAACATTTTTTTGCTTCTTTGTAATCTTTGATGTTATAGGCACCCCCCACTCGACAATCTTTTTCGAGCGGGAGTAAAACCAGTTACAAGATTAAAAAGGTTGAGAACCTAGAGTCGTAATACGCAATGAAATCTACACAATCGTAAATAAGACTTTATCCAGTTTATAGCATTAAGAACTCATGCATATTTTTTATAAATATAATTTGAAGTGTGTTTTGTGGATTGCCGTAGGTATTTTGTATTGAGTGATTAATTTTTGAATAGATTAATTTGTAATACTTACTTTCCGTTTCCGGAACACCATTAATTTGTAATGAGAAAATATTTTTATTAAAGAGTCATAAGTCACCATTTACATAAGTAAAACGGGTACTTTCAGAAGTCATTTAGAGGAAAATTTCATTTTCCGCAACGTTAGGGGATGAATATCAAACGTTTTAGGATATTCTTAGATAGTTGTATAGATATTTAAAATTAGATTACCCCGAATCCTTACTTCATTTTTTTTATATTTATAAAAGACGAGTTCATACTGACACACAGGTAAAGTACAAGTGCGATCATATCGCAATTTCTCGGCAACTAATCCGTTATATACTCGTACCTTATACTTGTGGAAATTGTAAGTAAATGTTGAAGGTTTTCACGGTGTGCGATTGACATTGTTTCTTGTTTTTTCGGGTGAACCGTGTGTAGATAAACTTGATCGACGTCTCGATACTCCTGCAGAGAAAGACACTAGTAGAAGTGCCGAAATGACGATCAAGTTACACGGTTCACCCGAAAAACCAAGAAACAATGTTAATTCTGTAAGTTCATGAAAATGTAATGTAATAAAAAAAATAGAGTGCATCAATTAGATTTACGTGAAATCTTCTATTCAGATTTATCGCGATGTATAAGAAGATAATAATGCAATGATCTTTCACAATCTGTTATTATTAAGTGCCACTTGGCATGCACATTCTGGAATTAAAAGTGTTGGTTGTTTTATAGAAGAGCCGTGTCAAGGTGAAGGGAAAGTCACACCATGTTGTACCTCTATTATAATGTCATCAAAAGATATTATTATCTAACCTAGGCTAGGGAGGCACGATACTTTACTTCGTTTATTTATTAGTCATTCGTTCCATTATTTCTTGTACAGAATTGGGAGTGGTTGCGTATAGTTATTGATTTCCTTTCAGTTGGTATTATATTATAATCTTTAAATAGGAATCATGTAAAATCATCACATTCTCTTATTATTAATACACAGCTATAATTAAGCACTTCTACTATTTGAGCCGTCGATGTTCCATAAAGGACACACGGAGGTTACGAAGCTTCGCAATTCGTAGCGCTTTATCGTAGGAATGGTGTAAATTGGAAAAAGCTCGTTACAGGAAAATCAACAGACTACTAATACTACACCGTCAAGGTGTATCCCAGTAATAGGATAACCAGTAAATACTTTATGTATATTAAAGCCCAACATTTTTCCATTGCTGAACAGAACCTTATCGCTGAAAAGATGTGAGATGTCTTATAGAAATTCTATACAAACACCTTATAGTAAGGACACTCGAAAAAATATCGAAAAGGAGCGGGGAAAGGGTGGTTTCAATTAATCCAAAATCGTATTAGCGGAGATTGGAGCCACCTAGCACAAATTCTGTATGAAAAATAATGATAAGTGGCTCATATCTTTGCTATTCCTCGCCTAAGAAGTTGCTGAAATCCAGCATTTGGCTGCCTCGTAAGGGAGTAACAAATTTAGATGTAGTATGTATAGGTAATGAATAATTATTTTGAAAAATGGCATAAGAAATTGTTGAACCAAATCATATTACAAAATCAGTTTTCTAAATCCATGAATGATGTAGCACTTCGAAGTTTTATCGACACCTTTTTTCAAGTTTAAAACATCCAACGGAAAAGGTGTAGGAGTGTCAACTTATTACAACACACAACACTATGATCTATTCTACTGCAACATTCCTCTATTTATTTATATATAAATACCTATTATGTGGGTGTCGTTATGTACCTAGCAATGTTACCATTGCATTGAACTTCGCGTGATACAACTATTCAGTCATATGTAGTAATAGGTAATGTATTTTACAGTAATGCTGATGTTTTCATTAAGTACTTACTGCATTTCTTTACTAGGTATATTTGTACAGGTAATATACTCTGTACGGCAGATAGTATTAAAGCATGACATCAATGTGGCTATTGCCTATCTATACTGAACAAACATGTAGATATTATGTTTTAATTATAGTAGGTATGTTGGATTTCTATATCAACGCGACACGGCAATGACCTAGCGACCGTATATACCCTTCCCTACCATACAACATAGGATATTACTTCCATTATTAGATCAAAGGCGGTAAAGTTCATTTTTGTGGAAAAATCTATACAGAACGTACGACGGTTTTTCAGTTCTTTTTTTACGTTACTGGATTTCCGTACATGAAAAGTGATGAACTAAAATCTAAAACCTAATGAATTTTTGTTCTTCGTGACTAATTGAAAACGAAAATAACGGAAGTGTTTATTTTATTATTAAAATAGGGTCAAGAAGGCTGCTAAGCGAGCATCAATATTCATACAATATTTAATTAACAAAAAAACACATAGCGAAATGTGTTGTGCAAAATGGATTGCAAACTTATGTAAGTGGAAAGTCCACAAAGACGAAACCCGTCTGTGAAAATGTAAAAGAAATAAATTTATTAGGATAACCATTGATATTTTAATTGATGGAAATTATTTATGAATTGAAATTAAATAAAGTTAGTGTGAACTGTGAACATCAATAAATCACTTATGAGGTGGTGGATTAAAGGGTCGATTTTTCCATATCACTGAATTTAACGGACTCTGAGCGAAGGTGTAGAATCTATTACAAAAGTTTTACCTACATTATTAACTATATTATTTTACTGTCAAATACTAGTAGTCCCCGGTGCGATTGGCACTAACTGGGTAAGGTAAAAGAACAATCGGAACATTTATCTGTAAAAAAATGTTGTTTCATCTAGATTTAAAGTACCCATACAAAAGTATCCTTTATACGAAAATCCGGTACGGTGGCCATGCAAAACACTTACGCGGGTGCGTCTTATTTATGTTAATTGAGGATTCCCGTATTGTATATAATATATAGTATAATATGAATTTCGGTTGTAGTTGACAATTCATGATTTAATTTAATAGTGAGGGCTTGTGTATTATAAGTTTAATACATGTACTTCTGAACGTGGTTGTACCGTTTTTATATGGATATATAGATGTACTTAGGTAAATAGATATTAGATGGAATACAAAAATCGGTCAGTGGTTTTAAATCAATTATTGAAGCTTTATCACCGAATCACCGTTATCAGTATTGCTGTAGTTGGTACAAAGACATTGATTCTTTTTCTGTTTAGTTTACTGACAGATTCCCACTGATGATGACAGATATTGTAATTATTGTTGCTAATGTAAAGATCGATAAAGCATTTTAACTACATACCTATACCTGCATGCTATATTCAGAGTAACTACTGCAAAAACGGGTCGCGTCATTAAATTTTGATGATTCACGCCCGATGTTATTCTTGTTACTTTTATTTGAGTATTGTAGAATCGAGGTTAGTGGAGTTTGGAATAATTGGAAGCAGTCGAATCCAATCAATATCAGTTAACTGAGCGAACACGATTCTTATTTTAGATGTATTTTTTGTTAACTACCGATGGCCGTATACAGGTGTTCTCCTATAAACTATAGAACATAATTTATTATCAATACTAATTGGTAGCAGCACATAACTCGGATGGCTTTAGCCTCCACTGGATAGTTGTGGGAGGCGGGTCGTGCAGTCTGCAAATAAAATATCTCTCCAATAGGTCAGGAGCTGTTTGAAGTGAAATGACCGAATGATTAGTCACTTTCACACACTTGTCAGCGAATGTTAAAAACTTTTGCTTGTTACGGAAACACATATATGCACTTTACATTATGATAAATACATTATACACCTGATTATCCACTATGTGTGAAGTGTAATGCCATCACATCACATAACTTGAATAGTGAGTAGATATCTAAGTCATCTATGAAAGGTAAAATCTACATCAGGTCTTCATCACTCTCTACTTCTGTCATGTTTAATTTCTATTAATTATAAAGTGCATTATCACCTAATCATAATACATTATAATGTTGTCGATCTCAACACCTGTCCGATTGCCTCCCTGTCTCCATTCGTAAGACTTACAAGAACGTAATATTCACCCTATATTTTGATATAGTGTAGGTTATAATATTCCAAAGAGATTCTTGGTGGAAGTTTGTTGTTGTTTAATTTTATTAGCTACCATATTCTTTCCCTTACTCTTTATTATAACTTGGCCGCTGAGTACTTGATTCCATCCCTAGTAACTCTATCGTCAAATCTCTTATCTATGGTGATCCATGCGACAAATTACTCTGAACGGGGATTTGACTTCGTAAGTTTAACTAATTGCCTATATCCTTAATTATCTCCTAGTTTCTAGAAAACGTTTCACCTGCTTATAGATTCGTAATATACGGACGCCAGGGAAAATTGATATCAAACAATACATATTAAGAGTGTGCATACATAACATACCGACATTTCAAAAATTTCTAAAAACGGGAGACCTCCTATCTCGGCAACCGCTACTAAATATGCTTTGGAACAAAATAGGGTAGATGTATTAAACATTTATCAAGGGAATAACCGTAAAATATTTTTTATATCTTGTACAGATTTCTCGAAAAAAAAATGAAAAACCCCTCTGATCTTTTTTTCCAAAGACGGAAACTCGTTTCCCGAAAGTCGCGGAGTAATTTTTTTGTACTGATTTTTTTCGATAGACGCAAAATTAACCCCAAAAAATGGAAAAAAACGCTATTTTTACCATTTTATCGTGCGATTGTTCACGCGATTTCGAACCTTAATGCCGTGGGAAATGACTGTGACGTCATTATTGGTACCAAGCCCTTCAACTAAATCTTCTATTCTTGTACAATTTTCGCGTGATGCTTACGATATTTTACGAACTTTCGACGCCGGCGCCGTACTTTTGTCTGATATTTTTTTACATGTTGTTATCACTATTTAGTTTTAGTTTAGTTTTATACGTCGTATATTATTATAATGTAATATGATGTATAACGTGTAGATGAAGAATGGTAGGACAGTTTCGTTGTAGTGTGACCTTTTCGTAAAATACCAAAACAAATGGAAATGTCATTTTTTGATATTTCTCTTCGACATTCTACGTAAATGCAAAACATATTACCTATCACGTTTATCATATCTCTCGCTTTGCACACATTGTGGACTGAAATAAGCAGAAATACTGAAATTGAAGTCTAATAGAAATTTATTCTTCGTGTGAACAAATTCAAATGTCGGAGTAAGAGGCATACAGTCCAATAAGTCATAAAATAGTTGACTAGGGCGGACTTAACACAATGCCGCGATATTTTCAATAATCTAATTGTATGTAAATGAGCATCGGTTGGTTGTTTCGTTATGATTTTTACAGTATACCGAAACTACACTCCAGTTGGATTTTTTATAATGTTAAAGTTTGCAACTAGATGGATGTAACATACAATGCGTTATATTGATTGTTCCAGGGCTCACCAGCAGGGCGCGGCTCGGCCATGTCCTGCCAGTCCTTGTCCCTGGCTCCTGCAGACTCCCAGCCTCTTTCAACCTTCCACAGGTATATTTAAATTAATATCTCCTCCACCACAAATGGGTATTGTGTTGCAGATACATGTTTGTTTATTCTTTGTCTGTTTTTCAGGACAGTCCATTTTTCTACAGATGGAGAAAACAAATCATTGGAATGTACAATGGAGTGTCCAAGAGAGGTTGAGAGTGATAATAGAGGTAAGACTAGAATCATTTTGCGTTTTTTGCTTGCTTATTTGTAAGAAAGTATAATATTTTATTACTTTAACTGATGGTTAATTTTATGTTAATCAGGTGTATCATCTTGGTGTGGGGGTGATAAGATGACACGTAGCGCCCCCGCAGCCTGTGGCGGAGACCTGGGAGGGGGGCAGGGAGAAGCAGGGGGGGCTAGGTTCCCCCGACTGGAGGAGTGTGCTCACTTCCACTATGGTAGAGTACGCCTCGGAGGCCTTACTGTCAAAGCACAATCTGATACTCTGCCTCCCCACAACAATGATGATGATGGTCAGTAACTGACTATAATATCTTTAAAATATGTAGAACGTTGTTATTCATAAATGTGTGAGTTTTTCAGTCTACCAGGTTCAGTTGTTCCAAGTGATACATTTTTAGAATTATGTAATCTTATATGAGTAATGAAATAGAGTTTCTTTTAAACAGTAATTAATTTCCATTCTTCCATTTTCCTTCCCACAATGTGGCACAACCAGTCAGGAAATTCATGTTTTTGAGATTCTGTATCAATTCTTTTACTTTTTATGTTCAGCTGGTTGGGTAACTGTGAGTGTTCATCCTCATTCTGAAGATAGAGAGACTTTGGTGTGTGAAGAAGGAGACAGATCCACAGGAGGAATGATGTCTGTAGAGGAGGAATCTAATTCGAGTCAGTGGTTACTTACTCGGAGTGCGGAGAATTTCAAAATGCTAGACACCATGTTGCACAGGTAATTGTAATAGTGCTCTTCTGCCCTCAAATGGTGTATGTAAATCTTCAAAACATTGCCTATGACAATGTACTGCATAATATGTGTTGGTTGATAATTTGTTGTTTTCTAATTTCAGATGTATATATGACAGAAAGGTTTCTGGCTTGCCCGACTTATCTGTAGGTGTTGATGAGGCTCGATCAAGAGGAGTGGAAGCATACATGTCTCTAATAGCAGACTACCTTCATCATTTCAGTATTATAGCGGATGATTCAATAAACTGCGGGCCCATATTGAACTGGTTTCAAATGGATAACAAGGGACATAGACTCCTGGTGGCCAGTGAGGATACAAACTCAATAAACACTCCCGCTGTAGCAGCTGCTTATTCTGTCAGGAGATATGTCTCGCAAGTTAGTTTCTTTTTAAATATATTAAAGATGGACTTGCTTTGTTTTGAAGTCAATTCATTTATGCTACTTTCTTCCTCATTCAGCAGTCATTGTGTTTTTATGTGCCTATTTATTTCTCTCTCTTTTGTAGGCAAGGGATGAAATCAGTTTTGAAGTTGGAGACATGATTTCAGTTATAGACATGCCAGGTATATTTCCTAACTTACATATATTTTTATGTTTAGTTAATTTCTTTTAATTTGTTTATTAACAGTTAATTACTGTTCAGGGCCTTCGGAGTCAACATGGTGGAGAGGGAAACGTGGCTTTAAAGTGGGATTTTTTCCCCAACAATGTGTTGCTGTGATTGGAGATAAAGTACCTAGAAATATGAAGGAACCACCTCCTATTGTTGGGTAAATATCTTGCATTCAATGTTGTATTGGAGTTTCAGTGTAAAAATGTACAATTCTATTATAATAAACAATTATAATTTGATTTCAGATCTGTTGCTGTAGCGCCTATCAAACCAGTTTTACGAAAGCATGGGAAACTGATATCTCTATTCCGTAGTTTTATATTGAGCAGACCAAGCAGAAGGTCTTTAAGACAGCAGGGTATATTGAAGGAGCGAGTGTTTGGATGTGATTTGGGTGAGCACTTGCTCAACTCTGGACACGAAGGTAAAAAATTAACATTTATTTGGATTCCCTAGAGGAATGTTGAAGAGTAAGACAGTGAGTCACGAATCTTGCTTTCTGTTGCAGTTCCAATGGTGTTGTCTTGTTGTGCCAAGATCATCGAGCAATATGGTTGTGTGGATGGCATTTATAGATTATCTGGAGCATCAAGTACAACTCAACGTCTCAGGATAGCGTTTGATGAAGAGAGGTTACCACCATTGGATCAAGCTCCTACAGATGTCCATGCAGTAGCTTCTTTACTCAAAATGTACTTCAGGTAAAAATATTTTACTCTATTTGTACATTCTTCTCCTGGTAAGACTTGAAATGGCTAGAACTTGAAATAGCAAACTAAGTAATTATTCTGATTTATCTGATTTTAGGGAACTACCCAATCCTTTGTGTACGTATCAGCTGTATAGTTGTTTTGTAAATGCTGTTCAGGGTTCATATTCTGTAATATCTGACATGGGGGGTGAAGGGAAGGGGTTGGATGAACCGGAGGTGCCGCCGAGACGGTTAGACGATGCGGAGAAACTTCTTCGTATGAGGGAGACTGTTGTTAAGCTTCCACCACCTCATTACAGGTGAGAATGAGATCTTAGCATTTAGTTACTGTTGTTCCATTCTGTTGAATTATGTGCTCATACTATATTTCTTTGTAGGACTCTGGCATTCTTGATGAGACATTTACACCACATGTCTCTGTTAGGCTCAAGCACTGGAATGACAGCTAGGAATATGGCCATTGTGTGGGCGCCCAATCTTCTGCGTTCTCCAATACAACAACATGCATTGCAAGGTGTCGCTGTGCAGGTAACATAATCATCCCCTTGATTCGTGTTCTGGGAGAAATCACAGAATTGCGATAATAAATATGCGTCATATTTCATCTCACTTGAAGAATAAATCAATAAGCCATATGAGAAGTTTGTTCTTAATACTATAAAGTCATTGTCAGGATGACTTGTATTAATTAGCAGTAATGCAAGCTATGTATATTGTTTTCTTACAGGCTGTGGTTACAGAGTTTTTAATATGCTACGCTGATTTGATATTTTCCGACGATCAAAGTCAATTGTGTCAGTCAAACATCACCACAATATGTTCTTCCTTGGATCAGCCTGACTCTCTTATTAGCTGCAATGAGTTCAACGATGGACAATCAATCAGACGACCAAAAAGTTTACCATTACAGACACCTACAAAACTATTAAGGTGAAAGACTTTATATTTAGTGAGAATTATTTAACATTGCACCCATTAATCTGTAGATGCTAATATAGTATTCAACTTTCAGTTTAGAGGAAGCAAGAAGCAAGCAGCAATTACGTCCCAGTGTATCGAGAGAGCCGCATTACATTGAAGTGGGTGGCGGCCCTAACAGTCTACCTCGGTACCACACCATCATACAATTACCTTCAGGTACCTGTCATCTTTATGGTTATAGTAAACACCTAGGAATTCATTATCAAGCAATCAGTGGATTTGTAATTTAATTTCTTATACGTCTGATTGTTTTGTAGGATCAGCTAAACGAGGCTTAAAGCGTTCTCCATCTGGATGGCGTGGTCTATTTTTCCGTGCTAGCAAACATCGTCCTCGAGCCACTGTGAGCTCTGGTGGTCCTGTGGCGGCTTCTTCTGTCCCAACTCATATACCAACCATTGATCTTACCTCACCCATAGGAGCAGTTGTGGACGATATTGTCAACTGTAAAGACAAGGACTCATCTATGGCGGTGAGTCACACAACTTAGTTATTATATATCACAAATTTATTTTATACAAATTTACTGCAGTGTTTAAGTATTTCACTTGCATTTTAGGTGGAAGATTCCAGAACAGCTCGGTCGTGTGAGAGTCTTCTGTCTGAAGGGGATTCTCTTCCTCCGCTTTCCATACAACCAGAAAAACTGTCTGCTAATCATCACAACAGGTGAGATATATATACATCACAGAACATAATTAATTAGTGTAGGTATACACATTTTGTTACATCAATTTGCAAGTGTATATTTTCTTTGCAGAGCTAACAATAATTTTGTATGGTAATTTATTGTAGATCCGTGTCTTGTGATTCGTACTTTGAAGCCAGCTTAGCGGAGATGGCTGGCATGCGACTCAGACTAACTTCACAGGAGCGTGAGATGGATATATTCAGTGAAGATGATACAACTAAACAAGTATGTACTATACATATGTGTTATATTAATTTAGTATTTTCATTTTGTGTGTGTATGTTAATTAATATTGCCGATATCGTATAATAATATATGTACTTTTTACTCTTAAGATTTGGAACAAGGATGCAGCTAGCAGTGCTGACACTAGTGTGGAACCTAGTCCTACTAAACTACCAAGAACAACAATCTCTAAAGTGCCCAGTCCACTGGCAGATAACAGGTTAACTACTACACTATTAACATAATAAATTAGGTATTACTTAAGTAATGTGTTGCTTCAATATTAACATTGTTTCTGTGCTTGTTTTTAGAAAACGTACTAAGCTAGAAGATCAACTGTCTGACTTGTTATTTATTGACTGCAGTACACCAGAACATAGAACTAAGGCGACTGAATCTGGACAAGTTAGCTATAATTCGCCTGACAATGAAGGTGAAGCCAAAAGGTAAGCATGTCGTGCAGTCTCACCAATAGTACATTTTATTTTCATTATGGTTATTATAATTTATTTTCTTCATTTACAGAATATGCAAAGATACGTCGAGTGTTGGTAGCAATGAGGGCTCCTTAGCGACAAGTCCTCAGTCACTGGCTGTTAAAGTTAAGATGCGGTGAGTAGCTTTTGATATTTTATTTTAACAATCACTTAAATGTTGAAAGTTTAATATTTGTATTTTTTATTGAATGTTTTCATATACAAAACAATTTTTTTTGCAGAGATAGAGGTTCTCCACGAAGATCGAGCAAGAGCAGCAGCACAAGACACAGCCACAGTGGAACGCCTCCATCACCCAAGGCTTGTGTATTACCTCAGAGACATTCCACATTGATACAAGTGGATTGGCCACATTCAGATGCCATGCAACCAACTAGCCTCAACTGCTACGCCTATACTCAACTGCAAAGTGATTCCGAAGGTTCACTACCAGTCGGGGAATCCAGAGACTCCTTGGCCTTACGCCTCATAGAATCTAAAGAATCTCTCATGAGTAGGAGTCATGAAACAGACAGTTTAAGTGTCCTTAATGTTGGAAATATTCAAAATCAAAATAATGTAAGTGCAGATATATCTGCATCAATGAATTGTGATCTTCCAAGTTCATCAAGAGAAGCGGCATTAGATAATAGAAATTCCGAACATTATAATGTTGATTGGTCAGATGGAATGATGGACTCCAGTATGGAAAGATCTACAATTTCAAGTGATTTAGACAAATCATTCGAAGGGAAGAAACTCAGTTCAGACAAGGCATCAGATTATGAAGGTTTCCAAGCAATGAGAAAAAGTCTCATTAGCAGTTGTGAAGAAGTGGAAGATGACTCGTCAAAGAAATCAGAGGAAACCAAGTTAAAGGAAAAGTATAAAAATAATAGATGCAGTATTACTCTGCCTACACCCAGTGAAGAGAATTACAGTCATGTTATGATGGACAGCTTGGAGGGATCTCTCTCTCCAGTTAATATTAGTTACCAGAACTTAAACAGACACTCTAATATATCAAATGATTCACCTAGAACTGGGACAGAGAGCACACCAACATTATCTCCTCTTAAAGATCAAGAGAGAGCCGAAGAAATATACGAGTGCTTCTCATTTGCCAGGCCTTCCTACATCCACCTAGCATCATCTAGTGGGGACAGTAACACTCCAGGCTCTCCACCACAAGTCAAATCTCCAATCAAGTCTACTATCAGTATCACATTCAAATCCCCAACTAAAGATGAGTACAAAGACATTAAGAGTGAAGATAAGTTAGAAGATAAAGTATATGAACATGTGGAGACCATAGCTGAAGCAGCGACTGTACCTCAGAACTATAATGCTGATTTACCAACGCAGGAAGCTTGTCAGCCAAATAAACACACCCAAGACTTAATATTATTACACACACCCGTGGATGAAAAGGCCATGGCGGGAAGTAGTGAATGTCAAAGTAATGATGTGTCAAATGATGTGGATATTTATAATCAAGTGAAGTTCTTTAGGCAAAGTATTAATGAAGTGAACAGTCTTATATTGGAACCTGAACGTGGACAGCCTGAAAGTTCACCAACTGAAGAGTCTGACGTTCAGCGTACTTGGTATGAGAATATTCATTTTGATAATAGTAACCAAAAGAATACAGCGTCAACTCATCACGCTTATGAAAATCTTGTAATGCCTAATATAAAAGTGGATCACAAACAATCTAAAGGAAATGCTTCTCCTGTTTTAAATCTGTGCTTGGATAGAAGTCTAATTGCTAACAAACCCAGTGACTTGAAGAAAAATACATATGAAAATTATATAATACCATCATCCAGTCAAAAGGAAAGTACTTCTCCAAGTAGTCCAAAGTTGTCATTGTGTGATTTAAATAAAGAGAACAGTGCGGACAATGGTAATATTATTACATCTGATGATAAAAACAGAACGAGGATGTCCACAACAAATGTAAGACAATTAGCTAACAAGTTTGAGAGTCCAACGGAAAATATAGGACCATTCTCCTTTGATAGATATTCCAAGCCAAATGTGTCTCCTTCAGACAAGAGCCAAGGAACAGAAAGAAACAAAGCAATAAGTTTGTGTGAACCGAGGAATAATTCTAATGCCAAAATGACTTCCTCCGGATACACAAGTAGTAGTAATAAGTTTACTAAACAATTTACAAATACAAGGTCTCTGGATGAAAATGCTTTCATCAAAGAATTTGGCAAACAAAAAGATTGTTTGTTACATAAAGAGGGAGATGAAGAATTCTCTGTACAAGATAGACGGAAAAGTTTAGAACCTGGGAAACCCAAGTCATTCAATCAACCTAAGAAACTTCCCGATTTAAATTTAAATCTTCAGTATGACAATGTGTATTCGAGTCGAGGCAGTCTGTCTTTGAACTTATGCGATCATTCAAAAGATCAGTCCATTAGTGAATCCAAATCTGAACATTCGGTCGAGCAATGTACGAGGGTTACTCCTACAACAGAAAATAAAATCAGCCTTGTACAAGCCAGACTATCACCAAAGAGAAACCAAAGACACAAAAATATTATCACAGAAACTCCTCGAGATCTCTCGGGTACTCTATCTGCTAGCGAAATATCTCTGGATCAAGATAAAAACAATAAACTAAGTAGGGAACGAATAGAACGCTATAAAGAAGAGAGGCGATTATTTTTACGAGAAAAGTACAGTCCACATTCATTCAGAGGTGTAGGAGATCTACAACTTAGTTATAAAAGTAGTAAAAGTAAAGATGATGAATACGAAGATGTTACATTTGATGGAGTCGAGTTGAGGAATCCGGATAAAGTACTGGAGAGACGGAATACTGCAGATGCGGCACAGAGAATTAAATATTCTAGTGTTCTCAGTACAAGTAAAAACCTTACCAGTGAAAACAGTTCCCAGCCAGCTTCACAACCTGACAAATTTTCAGTGTCAAAGTGTAAAACTAGTATTATTGAAGAAACACCCAAAGTGACTTACATGCAAAAGAAACTTAGTGCAGACGCTAAAGCAACAAGCAGTTGGGATGAAAGTAAAGTAAAACCAAATGCAAATACTACTTGTAGTGGTGTTGTCCATCATAGTACTGGAGATAGTGGAGTTGTTACTAATCCAAAAAGCTTAAACATTACTCCATCAAGCGATGCATCTTCTGACTTTGGGAGGTAAATATATTTTACTACTTGATTCATACTGTACTCCTAGTATTTCCTCTTGCTTTGTCACTATTCTGTGCATGATTGACTGACTGTTTTAATTTGCAGGAAAGAAAAAAGATCACCATCATTCAACATTAGAGATATGGCAGCTAAATTTGAACAGAGATCTAACCCCTCAAACTGAGATGCACAACAAATTATAATGTATGTAGAGGAATAAACATTTGTGTAATATTGTATTATGCGAGACAAAAATAAATAGTTTATTATTCTGATGAGTGGATAATTTGTGTTCAATAAATACATACATACATAGAGGATCTTAACAAATATTATATTAATGTACTTGTAGTGCCAAAATAAAATTTCCATAAATACATCAAATGTGTATCAATACATGTGCTTTAGAAATCAAGTTAGTGCTTTTCTTTTAACAAAATGTGACTTATCTACAAATTTATTACGTATATTATTATTAAATGGACATTATTTGTCATACAATTGATATTACTATTAAGTCTTTATTATATTTGTCAATCTTTGATAGTATTACTTTTATGTAGCATTATATTATTAAGTACCCATACTTGTGTTATCAGAATTTGTAGACACATACATAGACCCTAACCTAACGTAATATAAATACTATATTGTTTTATAGAGGCCATACTAACGCTGTGTACATATACATACATAATTTATTTAATTATTCCACAATTAGTATAATGTAACATGTATTTCTCACCATTACCAGAATGTACAAATAGACTTTTTGTAAGTGTTTTTTTTTTATTTCTCTTGTAATATTTATTACTATCTACGCAATATATAAATACTATAATTGTTGGACAATAATCTTTTAAAATATATTCATGGTATACCTACTTATACTTGATATCTGTCTCAAAATATTCCACATCTTTCAAAAACTACTTAATACATGGTAAATTGATTAACCACATATTGGATGCATTAAGGCCCGGTTGCTCGACGAATAGTATCGTCTGGTAATGGTAAAACAAAAGTAATGTGGTATCGTAAGATTTCTTACTATCAATTTACCGCTGCCACCAGGTCCAGTATACGCATAGTAACGACGTGTACTGACACACTATACTGCTAGATGTGTTCTCTCTTACCTAATATTACTGTCTTGTTTGCGTGTGTAACAAAAAGCGAAACGGCGAACAAAACGTCAGTGCGTCATCGGTATTTTGAAGCAAAGCATTTAGTACATTTGCTGATCAGTAAAGCCAATGGTAATCCGCCTTTCCTATCGTGTTTCGAGCAACCAGCCCTATCACAATTAAAACAAAAAGTAGCATTTCTAGTGATAACAATTTTATCACAACTGTAACTAGTGCAGAAACGAGAGCAAATTTAATGGCATTTTCAGGAAAAAAATACAGTAGTCTACTTCCCTTTCATACTTTACGAATTTGGGGGCGCTGAATTCGAATTTCAACTTTGCCACCTCGTAAATGTGATGCGTTCTGAGATATTCGAGAAAAACTCAGAAGAAAACGTTCTTTTTAGAGACTTTCGCTCATAACTCGAAAAGTATACATTTTAGAGAAAAGAATCTCGAGACAAGAATAAACTAGAGTAAATTTCCTACAAATAGCGATGATATTCATTTTTCTGAAATAAACCGCTTACGCGCTACTATGCGCTAAAAAAGGGCATAAATTCCACTCTTTTTTAAAAAATATTTTCTCCTTTAATTTATTGACTATAACTCAAAATATATAGAGTTTTTTGGAAAAATATGTTGTACATAAATAAAGTACACTATATTTTCTACAATTAGTGCTAAGAAGGTTTCTGAGACAGACTAATCTCTATTACGTTAGAGCGCATTGAAGTTCACTATAGTACATTAGAAGAAAATTCTTCATTATTTAAAATGAATATATAACATTAAAAAAAATAAAAAAATCTACTAAACTTTCTTGATGCTATAAACACAAGGCTGAATTTTTTATATTTAAATGTTTGCTACCCCTCAATAGCGATGGGTTGGTAGAAATTTGAGAATTCCTTAGAAAAAAAAGCTCATTCTCCAGTTTTTTGTCCATAATGTGAAAATTAAAAACAATAGGGACAATTATACTAAGACAAAAATAAAGTACATTTTATTATCTATGAACTACCTTAATAACTTTTTTTAGTCAAATAGACGATTCAGCAGCCAGAGTCCGTTAAAAATTTTCCATATCTCGAAAATATAGTATATATAAATAAATATGGTATAGCGTGTCATATTAATTAAGCGTTGATAATACGAACTACGACTATGGTATGTAACACACGTCATAATACAAACTACGACTATGGTATGTAACACACGTACCATAGTCGTAGTTCGTATTATCAACGCTTAATTAATATGACACGCTATACCAAATTTCGATGCTTCTGAACATCGAACCAGTTCGCGAGGGCGAAAACGCAAGAGACATAATTTGTAGGAAATTTGATGAATTTTCACATTTTGTTTCTTAAAAATGTTTAGATTCTTATTTGCAGGCGGTAAACCAAAATAAGTAGAAATTTTAGAATATTTTCGAGATATGGAAAATTTTTAACGGACTCTGGCTGCTGAATCGTCTATTTGACTAAAAAAAGTTATTAAGGTAGTTCATAGATAATAAAATGTACTTTATTTTTGTCTTAGTATAATTGTCCCTATTGTTTTTAATTTTCACATTATGGACAAAAAACTGGAGAATGAGCTTTTGTTTCTAAGGAATTCTCAAATTTCTACCAACCCATCGCTATTGAGGGGTAGCAAACATTTAAATATAAAAATTTCAGCCTTGTGTTTATAGCATCAAGAAAGTTTAGTAGATTTTTTTTTTTTTTTAATGTTATATATTCATTTTAAATAATGAAGAATTTTCTTCTAATGTACTATAGTGAACTTCAATGCGCTCTAACGTAATAGAGGTTAGTCTGTCTCAGAAACCTTCTTAGCACTAATTGTAGAAAATATAGTGTACTTTATTTATGTACAACATATTTTTCCAAAAAACTCTATATATTTTGAGTTATAGTCAATATATTAAAGGAGAAAATATTTTTTAAAAAAGAGTGGAATTTATGCCCTTTTTTAGCGCATAGTAGCGCGTAAGCGGTTTATTTCAGAAAAATGAATATCATCGCTATTTGTAGGAAATTTACTCTAGTTTATTCTTGTCTCGAGATTCTTTTCTCTAAAATGTATACTTTTCGAGTTATGAGCGAAAGTCTCTAAAAAGAACGTTTTCTTCTGAGTTTTTCTCGAATATCTCAGAACGCATCACATTTACGAGGTGGCAAAGTTGAAATTCGAATTCAGCGCCCCCAAATACGTAAAGTATGAAAGGGAAGTAGACTACTGTATTTATTTCTCCGCGAAAACACCATATGACTAGACTAAACTCCAATTGTAATGTTTATTATAATCCCAGGCCAAATATATTCATTAGTTTTGAGATACATAATTTTCTTCAGATACTCTTTATGTTCTTGTAGATTTACATACTTCGTACACAACTCTAATTGAAATTATTTATATAGGTAATTGGTAAATACTATAAAATTTATTCTATTTTACCTTTACTATTCCCATAACTTATGACAAATTTTAGCTTTAATCATATAATGAACAAACTTTTGTATAAAATATACTACATGATATAATATGTAGCTTTATAATGACTTCTAATGTATTTAGTTTCTTCTAATCCAAATAGAGCTTCAATAGATGTTTATCGTAATCTTTTTAAAAATGTATATTCAATCATATTACCTAAATATATTTAATATTCAAATTATTATTCAAAATTACCTCTTTAAAAGTCTGTTTACTCATTTAATTATCAATACCTACTATGTACTCAAGTCCGAATAAACACTAAGCAGCCCCTCGACGGAAAGTTGTGCAGTGGTCTGGATTTCTTTCATTCTATATGTTTTTTGAGGTGCTGAATCCGAATCCGAGGTTTGTCAACAAAATTTCCTGAAACTGTAAACTTTTGTAAGTTACAAAAAGTTGACAGTTTTCGAGTTCTACTAAAAAAATTATTTTACAAAATTTTGTTGGCGAACCTCGGATTGGAAGAAAGCAAACCTGTAAAGCGCTTGATTACGAGTCATTTATATTAAAACCAACGTGAATGTTTAAATC